>CM031859.1:62491263-63091263 GCA_018697195.1 Certhia americana
CAAACACGCTATGGTATGTGCCATAATCTTTTGTAAAAGTAGCGAAGGCGAGGTTCTGTGGGCTGCTGTGGCACGATCTCAATCCGCGGATGGCACATACATGCAGTGGGGATGTAGTGAAGTAAGAATGCGGATTGGCTTGTCTGAACTTTACTAATCTCCATTAGAAGGGAATGGGACATGTAAATTAAAGAAAATATAAAAGAATAGAACACTATTCTCGGGAATCTGATTTGTCCATGTTGGTGGATGAGATGAAAACATTCGGAACAACTACAGAAGAAACCCCAAGCTCAGAAACAAATCTTATTACACCGATTCAGGTATTGCATATGTTCTAAATATGGAATGAGAACTTTGTTCCCACTTTCTAGTAGTAGACCATCAAGGAGGAAAAACAGCAAACATGAAAGTATCCTGCTTTGATGTTCCACCTTTTTACATGGGTGCAGATGAGGTTCAGGAAACACACATTTGTCAATGACTACTGCATCATCTCTTCTGAGAGTTCCACCGGCTGTTCGTTGTCATCTGTAATAGTATTGTTCAAACAGGAATAAAATAGTTAAACTGGAATATAGAGAGAATGCCGGGGCACTCATAGCTTATTTTGTAGCCTGGATGTTTTTATTCTTCAGAGGGCATCAGTATTGCCCTTGTATGCTCCTAGTCCTCTCCTGCTTTCCTTCCTGGTAACACATTCACATTTCACTTCCAGCTGATCTATTTTGGATCAGAGTCTTTTGCCTGCAGTCCTCTGTTTTTGTAAGAGATTCCTCTCTTTTTTCATCAAGAAATGCTCAGGGAAGTCCAAGGGCTTTTGGTTTCTGCGTACTGGTAGTATTTTTCTATACAACACATTTCATAATTATCTTAGAACTCTAGTAACTTAGCCCAAAGCCATACACATGTGTGCGTGGCCACTTGCCTCCTCTCCCTTCACTCTCTCCTTCTCCAGCATCCTGCGTGCCTCTCCGCTCCTCTCCGTCGGCCGCTCCCTTCCTCCTCTCGCTTCTCCTCTGTCCTCTGCCTCTTCCTCTCCTCTCCTCTCCTCTCTCCTTCGAATTCCTCGTTCCGCTCCTCTCCTCTCCTCGGTCCTCGGCCTCCCTCTCCGCCTCGGGGTTGGCGCTCTCGTCGGGGCGGGTCCCTCGGGGTGGTGGGGGTCCAGCACTCCTCGTCCTCTCACGCCGCCTCGTCTCTCCCCGACGCTCCTCTTCTGTCCCTCCTCTCCGGCTCCGTCTGCCTCTCACATCCTCCGATGTCCGTTGCTTCCCTCCTAGCCCTGCTCCTCTAAAATCACATCTTCCTCCAGTCCTCTCGCTCGATGTCCGTCTGCCTGCTCCTCTCCTCTCCTCTCCCTCCTCTCGTCGCTCCGTCCTATCCTTACGCTTCTTTTCTTTCCTTCTTCTTTGGTCGTGTGTGGTGCTGCGTTGGTCTGTCTTTGCATTCGTGGTGTTTCTTGTTTCGGTTCGTTTCTTTTTTTCTTTCTTTCTTTTCTTTGCCCTTTCTTCTTCTTTTGGTTCTTTCCTCTCTTTTTCTTGCTTTCTCTTTCTTTCTTTCATTTTCTTTTATCTTTTTTCTTCTTTGGTTTTCTTTTCTTTTTCTTGAATTATCTTTCGGTCCTTATATAGGTCGTCTGTTACCTTCAATCTTCTCCGCTTTTTGGTCATTTCCCCGGGATGTTTTTATTTGGTTTATCTTCGTCCCTGCCACCTCTCTATTCGCTTTATGTTGGGTTACCCTCCATTTGATAATGTATCTAGTGTTTTCCTTATCTTTCCCCCCGCCTGTTTCTTTCATATTCGTTTCTTTTCTTTCTCTTTCTTTCTTTCATTTCTTTCTTTTTTTCTTTCTTCTTTGTGGCTTTCTTTTTTCTTTTCCTCTTCCTTGTTTCTTTTCCTTCTTTCTTCTTTCACCTTTTCCCTCCCTCGTTACAACTCCCCGTCCGTGTTGATTATCCCTTCTTTTGGTTTTTGTTTTCCCCATCTGGGATCTCTATATAGAGGGCCCCAGCTTATGTTCAGGATCAGTCTGATAAAGGACAATAATAAAGGAGCAACCAAAGAAAGATTTGCTGTCCCATTCGTTCCGCACTGCCCCCATAAAAAGCAGATATTTTCAGGTTGACTGAAAGTTTAACTTTGTTATTTTTTTTTTATTTTTAAAGAAAATCCAGCGTGACATGGCACGCGTTGGTGCCCTTGCCACTTAACAAATTACTTGTTTTTTTGACCTAAGTTAAATGCTGTGCAAATTTCCCTTGTCCATGTTTTCATTGTGTGCAGACTTCACTGATAAAGAATAAAGAGCGAACTTGTTGGCAGTTTTTATCCAAAGCTTCCTTCATTTACAGCACATTTTTTTTCTACTATGTCGTTAATGTCTGGACACGAAAGCCTGGATCCTCAGCTGATGAAAATTGGTCATTGCAGGACTGCCTTCCACAAAGTCATGCTGCTTTACACCAGCTGACAGTGGCCCCACCATTCAGGCAGGGCTCCAAGGTTCAGCATGGCCTTCTTGACTTCATTTTGGACTAGTACTCATTTTCCATCCCAGGGATGAAGTGTGTTTTACCAAAGTAAATCACCACCAAATGCTTCCTTACAAGCAACCAAAAAGCCAGTTGCACAGGTAATGATGAAAAACTTAGAGCTTTCATTGTTTTGCAGACACAAAACCTGGTTCAGCTTCTTTCGTGGGTGAAGCCCAAGGGCTGGTGTCCCTGCAGGCAGCCAGCAAACCTGCTCTAAGGGCCAGAGCATTGGTGGATGTCAGCTGTTATGCTGTCATGCTGTGCTGCAGGTAGCAGGTGACAGAACAGTCACCAATACAACAGGCACCCTACTCCAAAGGTGACAATGGCTTCAGGACAGAAAGTTCACCAGAGACCCACAGAAATCAAGGGTGCCCTTCAGGGTGTAGCTCTTCCCCTCCACTACAGTGACTCACTGCTGTGCTTAAACCAGTGTATGATCAGGCCTGAGGGCTGAACTGGCCAAGCATGGGCTCAGCCCCTCCCATCAACATTCTTTTTTTTTTTCTCAAACATGCCATTTAATTTTCAAAAGAGAGAAACACTGTATAGTTATAAATCTAATCTCTCTCCCTGCGTGCTGCTCTGCCTTTACCCATGATTTAGGGTGCTGGGTCAACCTGCCCCAGCTCTGCCAACGGGTGGTCTGGCCTGGGGAGGGAAGCTGGGCAGCCCAAGGTGAGGCAAACACTCACTCTGCTCAGCAATGGCATTTCACTGCCAGCCCCTTGGAGACTCCTGTGACAGTCCCTCCCATGACAGATTGCTAGGCCAACAATAAACCCTTTGTGCCCTCCCACTACTCCTGCAACCCCAGCATCCACCAAACTTACAGCCTCCTCACAATTTTCCATCCTCTGGAGAAACCAAAAAGCTAAATAAGTAAGTGCCAATTGTCTTTCTTAGGAACTGGACTCCTTCAACCAGGAAAGGCTGGGACTTTATACATTTTTTTTTTTTTTTTTGGTACAGCAACATCTCAGCAATGTATGTGCAAAGCTGTTTTGGAATGGAAAAATCACCTTACTTTGCTTTTTTTTCCTCATCCTCATATGAAGGCATGCAAAAACCTTTCTAAAGACATGCAAAAAATTATTGCTTTATAAGACAAACCAGTCTGATGGTTTGGTGCCAGAACATTGGTATCTGACATGGCATCTTATATAACAGCACATCAGTACTTGTTTTTACAGGAAGAGGCAAGGGTTAGTCGAGGGGCACCTTCATCGCGTGGGCCTGTAGGCAGTGCAATTAGCCATGGGATAAGTTCCCTCACCGTTCTGAATTAAAATTATTCTTGCCCATGTTGGAGAATAAATTCCATTTATAGCATTTATAGTCTGCACCCAGTAAATTCAGTTTTGGGTACTTCAAGGATGTCTGTAGTTGCTGGAGGCAAAACACTGCAGGAATGAGTGCATGGCAAGAGGCTCACCTCAGCAGTAACCACAGGGTTTCCTTTGCTGTCCTCTCCCCCAGGTCTGTGTGCTGTATCTCTCACTCAACAGTTTCCTTTTCCTAGGCCCTTTCTGATGTCAGTCAGGAATGTCAGGGGCCTGTGCTGGGAGAGGGGACAGTCTGCAGAGGAGGTTGTCAAAGACAGGCAGTATGAGCAGGGGTTAGAAACCCCTGGCTAGAAACAAATCCTGTGGGTGGGAGAAGGGGAAACAGTCTTAGGGGTGCTTTTGCAATTTTTTTCACTTCTTTCATTTTTCCAGCCAGCAGTGGTTGCTCCAAACTCTGCTGTAGAAAGACACAGGCACTTTATTATCCCAAGATATTGGATTATCACTTGGGGCAATAATTGGTACCCTCTCATCTGTAACCAATTAATGAGGTTCAAAGGGGTGGGAGATGGATCTAACAAAGGATGAAACAGCAGACAGAGCATATCTGTGCCCTGGCCACTGAGAAGGCAGCACAAGGTGATTTGGTTTGTTCCTGCTTGTCTTTTTCCTCTGGTTGCATCTGTCTTTGTCAATGCATTATCCCACACTCACACTTATTGGGCAGCAAGAGGAGTGTGTGTTGCACAGGTGTGTCTGCATGTGTGTGCATATGTGAACAGGTCTGCCAAGACCAGACTCGAGAATCAGCCTTCCTGGGAGCTTTGTAGAGTTCAAACTCTTGGAGAAGGCTCTTTATTTTCACCAGGATAAGACACATGAATGCTCACCTCTCCCCCTGGTTTTCTACTCACACAGTAAAGGTTAGGCTCATACACGGGGAGATCAGGGCTCTGGTCTCAGCAGCTACAGGGATATGCATAAGCCAGCTCCTGACCTGTTTCTTCAGGTGCAGTCAGGCACTACCAGGATTCCAGATGCCAGCTGGGTTTCAGGACTGGAATCACCAGCTTTATGTTCGTCTTTGAAATGGACAAATGAAAAAAAAAAAAAAAAAATCAAAATCGACAAAGTGCATTTCTCTCATCTCAGAATCAACTTTTTAGTAGTGAGGCTGAATGAATAGCTACATTGAGGCTTTTTCAGCAAGATTTCAGTGGCTTCACTATGAAATTGCCTGCACTTGCCTGCTCATCTGCACAATGAGTTTCCTTGCATTGCAAAACCAGCACATCCTTGCTTTGACCAGCCTCTGCTTTTCCATATGAGCCTTCAAAGCACAATGATGAACAGTTATGGAAACTTTTCTCATCTGCAGCTTTTCAGAAGAATTTGCCTATTTTAAAGCAAGGATTCTTTATATTCAGGCAATTGTTCTTATTCTAAGATACATTAAAACTCTTTTAAAATCTGTAATGATATGCACAATCTCCATTTATTGACTGATGAAGAACACAGGAAATAAAGAACTACTATAGACAAACAAGTCAGAAATGAGTTTACTTGTTCTCTTTGCTGAAGTCACTCTATGTGTTGTGCTGTGACATCTTTTGTGGAATGATAACTGACCAGTCACTCTTGGAACCCACATCTTGTCTCATCCTAAATATGTCACTCCTTTTGACTAATAGTCATTACTTTTCTATGGGATTAACACACTCTTAATTTCAGTGACCAAATCAATCACAACACGCTTTGCTTACCAGATAGCTCCCTGAAGGAGATATGCTGTGCAGTAGGAGGAAGAAAGTTGTATATAATGGTAAAAGCATTAAGGTGACAGGGAAAGGCAGAGCCTCCTAAAGATGAACTTCCCAGTCAGACAACATTTTGATAGGAAACACATACAACATTCTAAGAAACATTAGATATGATACTTCATACTTTCTTTCCTTCAAAGTTAACAGCAGAAAAATAAGGCACTTAAAACCAGGGCAACAGCAAACAAGTAAAGAAAAACAGCCCTTCATAGAACAGCCAGTTGGAGCTGTATGGAACTGAAAAAAGCCCCTGGCCAAGGGTTCCCTTTGCAAATCAAGCAACCCACAGAAGGATACCTTCTAAAACCACTAGTCTCAGTTTCTGCCTGCTAAGTTTATTTTGATCCTGAACTGCATGGAAGAGATTGACAACTCGTAGCAGTACATTCAAGCAGGAAGTGAAGCTCTTTAGTACTAAGAACAGCTTGAAGTCACTTAAACCCACTGATCTGACCTATGCCTGATGACACAGCATTGTCACGTTCAGAGATGCGCCTGCAAGGCCAGTCAGCATAAGGGAAAAGGCCTGACAAGAACATGACAGCAAGCGGTGACCTGACAGCATCCCCTTCCTGGCTGTCCAGGCACAGTGCTGGTGCCAGGGTAGGCCTCTTACCTCTCTTATTTAATGGCTCAGGAGTTTGTATCTATACAGCAGCATCACTGGCAGCCCTGCACTGGCATGCCAGCAGTTCCCTTCCAGAGTATGCCCTGAAAGATGGGCAATCTTTTGTTGACCTTATCAGTTTTCAGTACTGTCTTTTTAAACAAAATCACTTCAAAGACCCAAACCAGATTGATTCACATGTGAACACTACCCAAACTGTCTTCCATGGGGGCAAATACTTGTCTTATGTTCCTTTGAACCCACTGTTGCCCGTTTACTTGTATTTACTTTGCATGGCCTGTGGCTGAACCATGGAAATTAGAAAACAAACTCCTATTCAGCAAGTCATGTCAAAGGTGACCGCTATGCCAGAGAGTCGACTGTGGGACAAACACTCCCCTGATCGGAGGCCTCTTCTGCAGCGCTGCTGTCTCCACAGTTACATACCTGTCTGCAGAAGCCTTTAGTTTATCTTGTCTATGCTGGAAGTCCTAGACGATGCCATCAATCTGAGAGATGAGAGGGATGCTCCTTTGACACTCGCACAATGGCTGCGGTGCGAGAGAAAGCGAACGGGCTCCCCTGCGAACCGCCTCCCTTTGAATCGTGCAAGGCGGGCCCAGGCCGTCGCCAACTTCATGTCCAGGTCTTGTGAACCGAAAAGCAGAGTGGGAGAGGGCACCTTGCACCTCTGTGGGGGCCCGGGGTGTTCTGGACACTGCAAGGTGCTGTGAAACACAGTCTGGCTCCTACTTTTCCACTGGCATGAGCCGGGGGCTGGCTGGAGCAGAGGGTGCAAGCTTCCCAGGGGCACAGCAACAAGATGGAGTTTGCAGTCTGTGTCTCTGAAACTGTGTTCCCAGAGGCCAGTTAGGGACTCACATTCACTGTCAAGAGCAACTTGGTAGCAGTGGTGAGAGGGCACCTAAGTGACGGCTCACAGCCCTCTGGCCTCCAGTCTCCATCCCAGCAGAAGCAGGGGCGGGTGTCTCGGCAGCTCTGCAGATGGTTAAGTAGCCAGCTCTGCTCCCCAGGGGATGGAATCTGTGAAGTGCCTAATAGCCTGGGGAAACAAATGCTGTGCTTTGGTGTAATGGCTCCATTAAGAGCTCATTTACCAGCGCTCCAAGACAGAAAAATAACCCAAATAAATGTTATTATAGAGCTCTCTAGCCCACTTCCAGTAGATCTACTTGTGTGTCTTTAGTGATCAAGTGATTTTTGAGACTTGCTGGCATGGCCAAAGAATGCAGCAGTATAGCTTATCAGCCAAACAGGATTTCCTGGGACTTTCTTACCTTTTTAAGGCCCTTGGAGGAGCCTTAAAAGTATTACAGGGCCATAAAAGAAAACTGGATGATACTACGGCTAGCAGCCTATTGCTGAGTCAGTGTAGAATTGTTAAAGCAGTGATGCTGTATGGTGCAATACAATCCCCAAATAAAACTGAGCATCTCAGTGTACTTCAGGCCAAAATATTGCATTCACAACTCCTCACCACAGCACTGATGAAAGCTCTTACCTGCTCTAGTTGACTAATCCTTCCAAATCACTGTGACTTGGCTGCCGTGTGCTCCAGGAAGCTGAAATTCGATAAACTTCACCCACATCAGTCAACTACCTTTCACTGATGCAGTAACAACCAGGACTGTTAGGAAAATAATGGGTCTGGTGACCACATAGACATGGTACTATTCTCATGGCATATAGTACAGTATCCAGTGCCTCCATCCAGTGGAATAAAGTGCTAACCAGGAATTAAAAGACTATCACCAGCTATTTTGTATTGATACAATTCAAAGAAAAATATGAAAAATAGGAGATATTTGCACACAAAGAATACACAAAGCAGATCTGGAGAACCAGTTTGTCTGTTATAGAGGAGTATATTTGGCTCAGGATAATAATTTCCCCTTCTTTGGCTTTAATATGTTGGCAAGTTCCCATACCAGGAAACTACATTTTGAATGCAAAAAACTTTAAGAGCTGTGTCAAAATACATATTTTAAATATGCATGAAATCAAACACTACTTACATAAAGCAAAAAAATCCTGTGACATGCATGCTGAGGTGTAAGTACACTAAGCTTGCATCAAGTTTTGTAACATTGACAGCTTTTTTTTTTTTTTTTGACAGCCTTAAACACTAAAGCAGAAGAAATGGTAGCAGAATACAGCATCATTCCACCTAAGAAAGAAAGAGAGAGAAAGAGAGAGAAAGAGAGAGAAAGAAACTGAGCTTAAACCAAATGGTAAAATATGAGGAGAGCTTTCAGAAAGAGAAGACCTTTGTGGTTCTGTTCTCATTTTCTTTTCCTTCTGGAATAGGCTAATGTTGGTGGCACAATTGCTCTGCAGGCTTCTCTCAGAAAGCCTTTACACTGATGGCCTTAGTACTTAGAGGTTTGCAGTGAACTAGCAAGGGGACAAACACTGCTAACTTTCCAAGAGTCTCCTGTGCTCCCTTACTGCTACAGTATCATCCCTAGAAGGCTGCCCAAAGTACAGGAGCTCAACCTAGGTCTAAGGTTGCCACATATGCAGCATATGTATTTGGAGATACAGCTACAAATTCCATAATTTATGTAATTCTGGGTTTTCTACACAAATGTGAGAATGCCAAAGCTTCCAAATGAATCTGCTTTAGAAATTAGGAGGCAGCCCAGACAAAACCAGCCCTTTCTGCTCTGACAGTTGCAGACTGTTCTGCTGTTTCTGCGTGCTGTGACACAGCCCAATCATAATTTTAGGTTGAAATAAAATAGCGAAGAAAGGGACCAGGATCCCACTGGCAGTGCCTTGGAAAAACATGTCAGAGTGTCCATCCTCCAAAACAGGCTAAGTAGTCAACCCAGAACCAAAGAATTCCTTTAGCAAGGACAGCTACAGGAAGGCATGGACACTGAGAGCTTTTGCTGCTGTGTTTACCTGCCTGCCCGCAGCCAGAGAGGTGAAGGCTTCGCTTGAGACAAGCAGCCCAGAGAACTCCTTGCAGTGGGCACTTCATCTCTGACCTCTGGCATGAATCTACAGCCAACTCGACTTGATGCAATACAACTCTGCATTGCTCCCTTATGTTTTGGGGCTGAAGGGACACAAAACTGTTGTTTCCTCCCTTTCCCTGTCCTCCATTTCTCTTTTTCTGGCAGTTGTCTTTAAGTCCTCTGCTGTTCTGCCATCAGGAGAGTGAAGCTGTGGCCAAGATGAAAACCAAGCAGTAAATCTGGTGCTGGGGCTCTCCTCACTGGGTTGTGGGCACAGCCTTCACCACCTTCCTGATAGCCTGTGTCATGGCAGCCACGTCCCTCTTCCATAACCTTCCAAATAATTTCCTCAATCTGAGCCTTGCAAAGCAGCATTTCGCCACACATAACAAACTCTCATGTCCCCCCTCCCTCCTTGGATCCCAGGATGATGGTGCAGCACTGCCAAACCCTTTGAGAATGCCTCTCAGTTACCAGCAGGGCTCAGCCCTGGTACGTGCTGCAGCATTGCAGAAACAGTCGGGTTTCATTGCTGCGCTGTGTTTAGCTGAGGGAGTGCAAATAAGTTCCCCGAGACCCATCGTGTGGTTAGTGAGAGCCAATGAGCAGCCTCATGGAGGGCACCACTTGCCAAAAGAGCAGATGTGTCCGAAGCCTGTACCAGTTAATTTCGTGACCTACTGAAATCACTGAGAGATTTATACTGCTAATTACTGACTTTGTTTCTGGTTTAATCATCCTTTCGTTCACCTTTCTGTAAAGCTGAGAAGGGGAAAAAAAACCCTGATAAATACCTCATCTTCAGCAGGATATTTTTTCAAATATAAGCACATGAATTAAAATATGCTTGTTTTTTTTTTTTTTAAAACAGTTACATAGAAAATATTCTAACTAAAGCTTATGATTCACAATGAGGCATATCTTTACTTTGTTTCCAGTCAGAATCATTCATGAAATGAAAGAAAAATTATTTTTAAAAACTTTTCCTGTTCTGGACATGAACAAATGAGCCACAATAGAAGATTTTTTAACAAATGCCCAGGAAAATAAATGACAGCATTTAGAGGCTGTCAAAATGTTATAGTAACTAATGTCAAAATAACACTAAGAGCTTGATTCTGCAAAGTTTTAGTTTCGTTCATAAACACCTTAGGCACATTATTTCACCAAAAACTCTGGCATAATGTGCCTCACTCCCCCATGCACCCCTAATGCTGGGTTCCCCTGTTTTCCATCAGTTCTGGTGCTAGACTTGCCATGTAAATACACACACAAAAATGTCTGATAAAGAACTGTGTATTAATAGACTGAGCAGAAAGAACGTGACTTTATTTTTTGCATGGTAGACCCAGCTCTGAAACTGGTTCTTCCTAAAGCCAGGTGCAAAATTCTCTAACCTCTCTCTACCTCTCAAGAGGGGCAGCAGTTACAGAGCTGCTCAGCAGCCTGGTAATGCTGACAAGCTGCCACAATCGACACAAAACAAAGACCTTCGGTGCTAAAGATCTTTCCTTCAGAAGAGATTTGTTTGCTGGAGAGAACATGTAGTAGGACAAATGCTGTATTTTGATGTTCTCCCTGCAAATGCTGCACCTCAGAGTGCAGATGAGGAAACCAAAGGCAGTGCAGCACAATTTCTGTGTGTTGTACTTCAGAAGCTGCATCACTTGTTGCCCAGACTATTTTAATGCCACCAGATCCCAAGAAAGCATCACTTTTTTATGGGTTGCGCTAAGGGAGAGAGGGCTGGGACCTCTCATTTTCAGCCCAACAGACACCAGAAACATTGTTTCCCTCTCCTCTCAGTTCTCTTCCTACCCACTTGCACCTGAGATTTGGGAAAACAAAGAACTCCATAAGAAAAGCTGGTTTCAGGCACTGCAAGGCTTCTGCTGCTCCTTGTGTTTTCACATCCTCTCCAACTGGCAGCCTGGATGCTAACACACAAGTGGCACCAATGTACTGAAGCAGTCAGCCTCGACTGCCTCTCAGACCATTGAGACATTGAGTTATGCCTCTCACTATCTCTTCCCACAGTGTCTCTGAAGTTAAGAGAGTTACAGAGCTCTCAGACCACTAAACCAAACCAAACCAAACCAAACCAAATCTACTGACATCAGCATGCAGCACAATCGGTTGTTTCCCTGATCCGGGAAAATTTGTTGTCAGGGACTTAACTCTGTATGAAAGGAATGTTGTTTCATTTCAGAACCAGAGATTTCCGACAAGACAGAGCATGAGCTTTCTGAAAGGCAAGAGCTTTTTGTTTTTTTCTCACAAACATGCTCAGACATAGCTTTTCTTTCAGCTAATTAAGCTGTTTTAAAGCAAACTGGTCAAACAGTGACATCGTGGTGGGGAGCCTTGGAATCAATTGCATGATATAGAAGGCAGGACATTTAAAGGGTGACTTCTGCCATTGTTTCCCCTGGCTGAATCTTTTCTACTTGGTCAATGCTGCCAGAGTGACCCTATACAATTGGGAGAATTCAAAGCCACTGACCTCAAGAGATGCCATTAAGAAGGCAACTGCAGAATAAGATTTCATGGTTGGGAGCCAAATTTACCTTCTCCTTCCATGTCTTGATGCTTGCAATATTTTATATGTATGTTTTCTTCCTGTCATTAGCATATTCCTAAAGCAGCTAGATAGAAAGAGAAGGCAGATGTAAGGCAGCATTGGCAATAATTGCATCTTGGCTACACAGGAGAGCTGGACCAGTTTAGGTGAAAGCTACAGCTGCAAAAAAATCATCTTACAGCATTACAGTGGTTCCTTCAGCTTTGTGACAGTGAGCAATCAGCAAGAGTAAGATTCACTTTGCTAGCACAGAGGATGGACTCTTCCTAGCATGTATTTTGTTAAACCGAGTATGACATCCATTGTTTTCCCTAGCTGCTGGGTAAAAAACCAGTGAGTTTCAACATCTGTTAAATGACCATACAGTTTCCCATGTGCAAAGAATACACAAATTTGAAACATCCTCTTAATAATCAGAAACACTAGGAAAAAATGGGTTCCTCACTGTTCTCTTTCTGCAGCTGTCAGGGAGGCCATTCAGTCAGGCGGCTGACGCACAAAGAAACCTTGGAAAACCTGCAAATGGAGGAGCCACTGCTGCAGCCCCTTGGCAAAGCAATGCTAAATGCAACAGACAGAGCTAGTGACAGTTTTCTGTGCAGCTGAGATGTTTCAACCAGATGTTTCCAGCATATCCAAACAAGCTGAGGCTGTGTCAAGGTTCGTAGCATTGGGCCCCCTTTTCACAAAAACATCAGATGTGATGGTTTGCCCTGTGTGCTCAGCACTCACAGGCAAAATGGAGGTGCTACAGGACCGGGTTGTAAGGTGTGATGAATGATCCCTACCTGTTCATTTCTGCATCACAAGAATCTACCCAAAGCCCAGCCAGCCCTCCTGGGCATACTCTGTGTCATTGCTTTCTGCATATACCCCTTGCCACTGCATCTCTTTGGACAGAAGGTCTCCTTCAGGATAAAAGGGATACAACATCTCACCACACTGCATGAGAGGAGCAGTGCCCTCACTGAGGGGCTCATGCCAGTTATCCTGGGTCTCTCCATGTAGCTACACAGAGCATCTCTGCGGAGGTGGGGATGTCTTGCACCTGCATCATGCATGCACATTGTTTCTGAGGGAGCAAGAGGAATCTCTTTTCAACAGGATCATGATAACTAAATATCTAATAGATTGTATTGCAGGGCAACATGACCCACATAGAAATTCCATGTGATCTCTTGCTCTGAAGCTTGGTTATCTCTGGGAGACAGTCATCTCTGGACCATCTTGCTCCCAGCCCAGCTGTATGTCAGGGCAGTGGTCTGTCAAATAAGCCCAGCTTGTCCAAATATTAGGGCTATGGCTGCAACAGCAGAAGAGTCAGAGGGTGATGGAAGCTGCTGCATTGCAAGAGGTTGGTGCCCCTTTGCATCCCATAGCCAGCAGTTCTCCTGGATGTGCAGAGGAGCCTGTCTGTGGGAGTGCATCATCCCTAGGCCTCCCCCTTTCCCTAATGTAGACACATATGTGCTGGTATGCGTGGGCACCTTCCCCTTCTGAGGGAACACTGAGCCCCACTGGCCCCCCTCTCCCCTTCCTGTGATGTTGCATGTTCAATGCGAGGACTTGCTCTATAGAAGCCATGTGTTGTCATAATGTAACATCATTAAACAAAGTGTTTAGAGCAGTTTTCACAGAGCCAGAACATGAACAACAAAACCCGCCAATTACAGTGTCATTTGGTGTAGTTGTTAAGGTTTCAAATGTCTCCAACTTTCTCTGGTAGGCCATATTGAGCATGTCACAGCAAACATCTGAGATAACGATTTGCTAGGCAATGTGCAATTCTAGCCTTTTTTTTTTTTTAATATCCAAGAAGAAAGAGTTCTTTATAATAATTTGGCTCAAATGTCTACACACATTGCTCCAGCGTCTGTAGCAGCATGTGTTTCTAGGATTGTTCTGGAAGAGAAAATGCAGAAACAGCAGGGAGCAGAAGATAAACAGGCAATTCGTGACTCATTAAAACAAGCATTGGTAGCCAACATTGTGGAGTGTGTGAAGGCCCCAGATCCAACTCGCCTATAAACTTTTTTTACCAGCTGGACTTAGCATCTGTCAGAGTTTGGAAGGAGAGATAATCTGGTACAAATGATTTCAGTGTGTCGCATTTATTAACCTGCCACCTTACATAACACTGCTGATTGGGAACCAGGGGACTGGCTTGAGAAGTGACACAGCTTATTGTCCAAACAGTACGACTTCTCTATTAAAGATGCTGCCTTCCCTGCCTCTTTTTAAATTATAATGAAGACAATAGAGCAACTGCAAAAGAGATACTGAAGCAAACTTAAAAAGCAGTGCAGTTTTGAGAAATGTATGTGCCAAGGTAATATCCTCAGCAAGTCTTTTTTGCTTTGTTTTTTTTCCCCCAGTCTCCACTTTACTCCACATGTTCAGAGAACTTTTTAGCCTGCTTCTCACAGGAGCTGGGATCCACACCACTAAATAAAGCAAATGCCCTGTTTCATTCCCTGAGCCACTGCTCAGCCAGCACAATGTTATTTACTGCCCAAACAGCTACAGGAGAGGAAAACATTGTGGATGTCATGGCAGGCTCAATACTTAACATAAAAATGAATAATTTTTTTTTAAAGCATTTTGGAGAATTTTAAATATGTACTCCCTTTTTAATGCAGTTTCTTTCATTAAGGGCCTGATCCTTCTCTAATTAATGTATACGAAAAAATTCCTTTTGGTTCCAAAGCGGAAAAGGCTGGTTCCTGATGCTCTGCAGAATCTGATGGCTTGGCAAGAGGAAAAAAATCTATCAAAATAATATATATGTTTATCTTAGTTGGGGGTTTGGCTCTTTACAACTCACTGAACACTTACTAGGGACTACTTGACAAATATAAAACTGCAGAGTGGTGCTCTGCTTCTGCTCCAGATCAGATGCCATGAATTTCAAATTAATAGAGATGTTTACTCTCTAATACAAAATTTACATGTATTAGCTTATAAAATATGAATGTGCCCATTTCTTACTGCAAAATACAGCATTTCCATTTAAAAAACAAAAACTGCAGAGACTTTGGGAGGAAAAAAAAAAACCAACACTCAGGCTTAGGAATACCTCACATTTCATTTTGGTTAGCCTATTATTTGTAGTTTTGAAACTTTATTGGTCCCTGATCTAATCTTTTCTGAGTATGAAAACATTAACATATGGTTTAACACAGCACAGGGCTAGAAAGTCCATATCCCAAATGCACATTGTATGCAGGGTGACATTCACACTAAATATCATCCCACAGGGTCTGTACTCCATTTTACCTGGGATTGGAGAGCCATGAAATCTCTGGAAAAGTTGTTCATGAGTCTGAACCAAATGGCGTGCAGTGTACTGAGATACTAGCAGCGTGTGCTGCTGCCAAAGGTTGTGGCTCAAATGTCTCTCTAAGTAACATTAAAAATCTGCTGCTTCATGCCTATGAATTTCAATATTTATAGCGTTCAATAAAATGGTCCACTGTCAGAGAGAGATGTGCCACTGTGCACTCTCTGAGCAGATGGGCTGCAATATGGCACATTTACATGGACCAGCTGTGGAGTGCAGAAATGAATGCTGGTCAGAGGCAGGCTGGAGGCACCACATCTGGAATGCAAACAGACCCGCCTCCGCAGCCGCCAGGATGTTTCCTGAGCAGGATGAGCTCTGATTTAGGGCCGCTCACCAGTGTACCTTAAACTGCATCAAGAGTCCTCATTAACACAAGAGACTATGGTAAGGTTTAGGGCCTGGAACTTCTCTGCTGGGCATCTGTTAGAGCCCAGGGATGGCACTCTGCAGCCTGGCAGAGAGGTGCCCCGGGGAGACATTGTCTTCTCAACCATGTTATGGGGTAGATTTGACTTCTTCTGTTTTAAAATTCTCTCCTGTGCAGTTTTGTACACTGAATACCTACCAATGCAAGCAGTAAACAAGATTCTCTCACCTCCTACCCTTCCCCATGTCCCCCATGGCAACTGGAAAGTGTGCTAATACTCTGAAATTTAATTGATTTTTTATAAAGCTGAAAACAGTGAATGCTCCATATAATGCTCATTTAATGCTCTGCATAAAAAGAATAAAGTGCAAGTCTTGGAGGATTTTTGCACTTTTAGATCACAATTTCTAGAAAAAGACTGTTGGCCACTTCTATATAAATCACTTCATACTGTGCTTGGGCAAAATACTGGAGTCTCTGAAATCAATGGCAGAATTCCCGCTCATTCACAGTAGAGTTAGGATTTTGCTCAATTTGAATAAATAGACCTTAAAGTGGGTATAAAAAATAATTTACTCTCATATTAAGGCCCCTCTGTGCTTTCAGAGTGATCTAATGTGTCCTTAGTGTATATAAAAATCATATGTTTAAATCAAAAGGACAGAGTGAACATATATCTAATTCAGCACAGAAATAATAAAAACCAAATTAATACATCTGATGATGCAAATCAGAGCTTCCATTTTTTCCAGATCAACATATTTCATCACTACATTTTACTTTCATAGAGGTTTTTAGAGTGTTCGGGGGGGGGGGGGGGGGGGGGGGGGGGGGAGGCAATACAGGTGTGACAGATAAAACACTTTTTGAAATGGGATATGATTTGTCATTTCAGCCTTCCCAGAGCCAATACTAGAGTTACAGTACTTGCTGAAGTGCTACCCAGTGACTAGACTGCTGCATGACACCTCCTCACTTACCTGGCTTGGAAGTATAAATGAAAGAGTTTAATGTGCCACTGAGGCTGACCATGTGAAGCTGAGAAGAACTGGTGCTTTTCTCCCAGAGAGTTTCCTCCCCTTCCTCTTCCCTTTCTCTTACCTCTTCCATTTGTAAGTTTTAGAGATTTTTTTAAAGGCTTGGCTGGTTTTAATGAACAGGCACATGAAGAGGGAAATAAACTGCCCAGTGCATGCTTGCTTCTGTCTTTTTGCTGGAAGAAGGCGTGACAAAAACTAAAATGAGTAGGGCTTTAAAAAGAGCATTGCCATGTGTCTAACTTATTCTTTTCCACCATTCCTGCATATCTGTGACACTCTGAAGGCCAAATGTGCTGAGGAAATCCCTAGACAACACCTACAGAAAGGGCTCTGTAGCACAGAGTCAATGTGCATTCAAAATTATTGTGAAAACAGATACATGCACTTTGTGCTCAGTTCTGCTCTCGGGAAAAAAAAAACCCTGAGCCTCTCTTCCAGAGACCCCAGCCACAGGGCAACCTGGGACTCAGCCCTGGGTCTAGCTAGTAGTCTAGGCATAGCCCTTGTTTCCTTGCGTGTGAACCAGAAAACAAAGTCCTACTTCACTGCAGGGCAGCTGCAATGAAAATATACATTAAGCTGGGAGGTGCCTCAGGGCTGTGACCACAGGGCAATATTCACTCTAAAAATAAATGGAGGGCTTGATGTCCTTTTTGGACTGATGGCTGCCTACAAATCCAGGAAAGCTTAGGGGGTTGCTATTTTGAGCAAGGCTCACAGCATCTCTGTTACTGTAGCCTCTCAGATCTATTGGGGAAATTTTAATCTAGATTCACAGATATCATCTTCCTCCTCTGCCAGGCAAAACCATGGGATGCACTTGAATGGGAGGAGAGCCCCTGAGGCCAAGCCAGCATGGCTGAGCAGCTCCCAGCTGACAAGAAATAAGTTACAGCACTTGATGAGGACACCATCTCTCTCTTGCTGCCTGGGCTTGAAGACAGCAGACAGAGCTGTTACCATCACAAATCACTCCAACGTTGGATGTCCATCAGGCAAGCACTGCTCCAGCACGGAGCTGTCTAGCACAACATGTGCCTGTCATGGACTGCTGCACATGCAAGTTTTCCCATCTTGTAGGAGACATTTTGACCATATCCTTCCTGACAAGAAACAAGTCTATTTACAGCTATCTTCATAAATAACCTAGCCGTTGCTACAGTGTGCACACACATGTATATTTGGCTTCTAGTGTTATTTATTGTCCTTTTTTTTCCCCTACCACTGCAGAAGTGGCACAGGGAACTTCTAAGTTTATTGTAATTGCTGTAAGAAGTTTTATAAGGATGCAGACCTCAACGCCTATTGAATCTCATCTCTTCTCTCACAATAGCCACATTTGACTGCTTGATAGCAAACACTAATCCTGGGTGACTGCACAGTAAAGTGAGATTTTTTTGTTCTGATGGAATTACACACAGTGGAAAAGCTTAGGTGTTAGGAAGTTACTTCCAGATCTTACATGCTCTTGCTCATCCCCAAGTATTGCTGAGTCTTGGCTGCCATCTAAATTTAGAACAGCCTGTGGATTAATCTAATTTACACTGTTCTGGCAGTGGTCAGCAGAGGGGTTCTTCCAGCTGATGGTGGGCTGGATGAGATGAATCATGGGCTATATTCAGCCACAGACTGTATGCTATGCATCTAACTGTAGCATAAGAGTACTAAGTACCACTTCTAAACAGCAAACACCCTTGATTTTACTGAATAGAAAGATGTCTGCTTGACCCCCATTCACAGCGAAGAACTAGCACAGTCCAGGGAGAAGAGGTGGAATTCTGTGCATCCAAGTGAGCTGTTTAGCAAGGAAGGGACTTTTTTGTGGTACTGGTGGAAATCTGTGGGTGTCTGTGAAGTCCACCTTTCACATTCCTTCATAGATTGCAAAGGAAAATGAGCATTTCATTTTTCTTATAAACTGAGTACATCTCACCTGAAAACCAATGCAAAACAAGTGTAGAGCTCTCTTCCTTCATGCCAAGCCCTTTCTAATGTGAAGGGAGGAGGTTTTGTGGTGTACTTTAGTGTCCCCTGCGTGTGGGAGGAACATTAAAAGAAATGTCTGCAGATGATTAAATCATATTTGTTGCAGTAGTATCTGCAGTCCCATTTTTGGTGCAATCATTAGGGATCAAGTTGCTGCTTGAAGCAAAATGATCACATTATATAGCTTAAACTGAGATGCCAAGGAAGGTCAGTGTGTGCTGGCCATCAGCAGTCCAGCACCACCAAAGAAGCAGCAGTGGAGCTTGGTCCATATGCTTGTCCTGCTCTTGCTGCTGAGCAAAACCCTACCACATCAGGTTTAGAGCTTTGAAGGCCAGAAGGGACCTTTATATCATGCCGTCATTGGCCCTGGCTGGGACTGCCCAGGCAACAGATGGCTGACATACAAGTGAAGCTCATCAGGAGAAAAAATTTCTGCTTTATAATATTCCAGGGTAAAATAAAACCAAACAGAAAAGAAATTCAAACCCAGGAAATCCTGAAACTCCATACAGAGCTTTACCAGCAAGAGAAAATGAGAATACAGCCCTGCAGTGTTTTCCTTTGGAAGCATCAGAACATGATGTTTTTAAAACAAATCAGGGTCCCTTGGGCTCTTGGCAGCTGCTACGGTGTTTCATCCCCCCTTTTAACAGCGGGAAGATTTTCAGCCATAGGACAGTGTAGTGATGGAAGTGGGGGGTACTCAAGTGGGTCAGGGTTTTGCTGAAGGCTCAAACCATGCTGCTTCAAAGCCATGTGTCCTCAGAGAAGCTGTGGGTTGTCACCAGTCATGGAGCTGTGGGGCACAACGTGTCCTCTCCAGGTGGTAGGGCTGGTGTTTAAGCTGTCAGACATGCAGCTGGCAGGGGGGAGATCATCCAGGACTGGGGGCCAAAGCAGCTACAGGTCATCTAGGTTACCTGTCTTTTTTGGCAAGGTGACTTCCCAGCACTGAGCGAAGCAGCCTGGTGGAGGGATCTCAGGGACACCGGGAATGCACTCAGTTCACAGGGGCCTGGCAGCCCAGGCCATTGCTGGGCTCCAGCCTCACTTCCCACCATGGCAGCCAGCCTCTGCTGAGCTGTGCCTCATGCCAGCACAGAGACCCTTGTGCAAGGCTTGGAAAGGTGCTTGCCAGGTCAGGGTTACCACCCGAGTGCAATTCTTCCAGGAAATGTCTCTCTGTAGTGCTCGCAGGCACTGCAGTGGTGGCACACCCAGGGTAGCAAGCCTGGCGTCAGGAGAGCCTGTCCCCCTTGAATTGCTTTGGCAGCCATGTGTCTGCAGCCTGCACAGTGCCCAGGACCTCGCTCCGTGGCAATGCAGCCCTCATCCCTCTCCTTTCTCTGCAGCACTACAATGTTGCTTTCCCTGAAATCAGGGGCCAGAGTGAGACATTGACAATAGTCTGATGCTGTTTTCATTTTGCAGTTGGCTGCATGATCTGAATAGAGCTGAGAGTGCTACAGGGACAATGAGGGAAAATTCATTTATAAAAAGATCTGGCAGTGTCAGGAGTGTCAGGCAGAAAACCAACCCAGGTAGTAGTCTGCTTATGAGTGGTGACAGGTGGCACTACACCTTAGCTAACACATCATGCTTGTAGTAAGCAAGGCACAGGAGTTTAAAACAATTTCTGCTTAAGGGTTTCCAAAGAGATTTCAGCAGTAATTCTTCATCTCTCCATGCCTCTACTCTTTACTTCCATGTTTTGTTCCTCTCTCTCAACTTTCAGGGCAATCCTTCTGCTGTACCATTGCAAATCTGCCCCCAGTGCTCAGAAATCTTCCTGCAGGTAACTTCCTCCAAAGAAGGCAAAGAGCAGAGCACAGTCCCAGCATCATAGTGCTTCACATGTCATCAGCAGGGTCCTCTGTCTTTATAAATTCATACCAGTCTCTGGATTTATCTTAGACCTGGAAATAAGTAATATAATGCAGTAAATACTCACTGGGGAAAATCCAAACAGAACATCATTCATGTGCTATATTTTCCCCTAGTATCTATCATAATACTGTCCAGAAAGACTTTGCAGAGCAGTAAAACTGTCTCCCCTGGTAAAATGAGAAAGGGTGTAGAAGGCATAGAGAATATTTGCATTTAACTTTGTGTCATGGAGACAGAACATTAAAATGCTATTTGGTAATTTAGTCATAGAGAAGAATAGTAGAGCCATAGGCCTTTTTTTTCTTTTTCTTTTTTTTTTTTTTAAAGATGTTACTCTTTTAAGAGTCTCCTTAAGAGCGCTCAGTAGGGTGTGTCAATATTGCTCCCCATGGAAATCATATGGTTTGCCTATGCAGACAGTGAATTGTTTTGTGGCTGTGAAATATTGTGTGTTGCCCTGTGAGCAGTGGAGCCAGTGGCTCGAGGAACCGTTGTTGAGACTGACAGTTACATTGTGCCACTGAATAGTGAAACGGCAGAATCAAAAACTCAAGTGGACCCAGACAGAATGTCCTGACCTTTAAGTAAAAGGCTGATTGGATATGGTGGGAGCTCCCCTTCATCTTCCACCATAATCCATTACACCTTTCTTGGCAAACCCTCGTAATTCATGTAGCCGCGCAGATACATTTCCCATAGAATTTTTTTACATGCTTATCATTAAATTTATCTCTTATAACTTACTTGCCTTTGTATGGTCCAGTTGTGATGTGAAGTGTCAGTTCCCTATGTTGAAGTATTCACAGCATCCTGCCAAAGAAGTAATTCTGCATCTTGCAGCGTGAAAACCCAGCAATAATAAATTTGTGGGAACCCAGTCAGAAGGAAAGTTTCTGCAGCACAGAAATAAATACATGCAAAGACGCTATATAATGACCTGCAGTGGAAAAATAAGAGACCCCAAACACATGAAAGCTGTGAACTTTATTACACTAGGTCCATATTTTAAAATTGTCTGAGCTAGACTGTGAAGTATTTAGGGCAGACACATTTTATTTATTTGCAATATGCCATGCACAGTACCATACGAGTAGGAAAGAACATAATAATGGCATTATTAATGTGGGCTGCAAACTCTGTTTTAGAAAGGATTAAGGTTGCATAAAAGAGGAAAGCATATTCTTTAAATCTTCATTTTTAATTTCAGAATTTATTTTTACTAGTATCAATAATTCAGTGAAATAATAGCTAGGTGTGCAGATAAGAAAATACAGGAGTGGAAAGTGGAAATACAGTCAGTGGAAAGACACTGACTAGTTTCTAAAAGATGCATTCTTTAAATGCATCACCTTGATCCTGGGAATCAAAACTAGCATGGTTTGCACCCAGCACTTTTTTTAGGGATGACAGAGTAAAATGCAAATTCTGTATGCCCATGTCTAACTGCGTTTTTCCTTAGAAACACATGAAATTGTGGACATATTGTTTCCTTTAACAAATTGTGTTAAGTACTGACTTCTCCTTTTTTCTTCCTTAAAATATGTTAATCACCTTTATTTTTGTGAATTTGAGAGTGAAAGTTTTCATGCACCTTGGAGGTTTGCCATAGAGTAAATTAAAGACCCACAAATAAATTTTGTATTATAGTGCATATAAAGATATACTCCTCTCTGTGAGACTGTATTTACAGACATTATTTGCCTGGATGCTCTCTTCTCCGTGGATAGATTATCCTGTTATATGCACACATTCTTCTTGCCCGACGGTATGCGCTTCACCCACTTGCTTTGAATGGAACTGTACGACAGCTCCCGACATGTCTGAATGTGGCACTGGCATTTCTTGCATCCCTCTTCTGCGAGAGGCGAGAATCTTCAAACTTAATTAGCATTTTAAAGAATAGGTTCAGTTTTGTGGTCCATTAAAGTCAGCTAAATTGATGCACTGCATGTCTTTATTTCAAAAATAAAGCTGAACAATTAAAGCCCATGTCTCTTTGCTCAGCTTTTGATTCCTCACAAAGCTTTCCCACTTGCTGCCTTTGGATGTAATGTTAACAAAGTCAGTTAACATCAAGAGCAGCGCTAACAGGCATGGCACAATTCCTTGTTTTTGCTCAATCAGTCTGTGTTCGAACTATCAGTTTGATTTATTTGTCCACGCTGACCCTTATTCACCACTTAATTATCCTCGTATAATGTTTCAAGAGCCTCCTGACACAAGGAGAAAGACAATTGCCAATGTTCTGTGGAACAACTGTTGACCTGATGGCCAAAATGATGACTGCAGGTCGAAGGTTGGTCGCCTTTTGAAGGACCCACTCCATTCTTGAGGGCTCTGGCCAAAGCTCTTAGCCTGGTTGCTACTGGCACTGGGCAGCCTTCTGGTCCCCAGTCCTCGCAGCATGCCCGGGGTCAGCCCAGCCATCCCGGCTGAGCACAGCCAGATGACAGCCAGTGTCCTCTGAGCAGCAGCTTATTTGCCAGAAAGGCTGGATTTTGAGCAGGCAGTCAATGGGCTCACTCTTTTCCCCTCCATCCTGTTCTGCTCCAGCACCAGCACCAGACTCAACTGGAACTAATCTCAACACGAAACTGCCAAAACCAAGATCAAAACCACATCTTCTAGGAAAAGCAGAAGCAGTAAGTTTTATAGTCTCCATCAACACTCCTGAGCAAAGGGCTGGCCCTTATTCTTACAGCAAAGGATGTTATTTTGCAGTTCCTGACGTGTATGCTCAGCCTCATGCCAGAGATCATGCACAATGATCTCCATTCATCTGGAAAGCACCCACCCTTTCTGCCACTCTGGCTTGGAAACACTGAATGACATTCCTACTCATTTCCCATTCAAAAGCAAATAATCAACTAATAGGTTAATTTTGACAAGATACTGGCATCTCATGGGGACAGAGGGCAGGGCCCTCATTTTCATGGAAGTTGAAACAGTGCTTGGAAACTGGGGAAAGAAGGAGCTGAAGTGGCACATTGTGAGAGACAGGGTGTTAGCTGAGCAAGTTGTGCAGGTATTTCAGTTACTGGCATTCAGAGGCTGTGCAGGGAGAAAAATCTGCCCCTCTTTATAAAAACAGTATTCATCTCAAGTGTAGTCAGCTAAATAACTGACCTTCCCCTGAGTATATGGGGTTTATATTTCACTGAATTAATACCATTTTAGATCACTGAACTTTACTGCTTAAGGACATATTCAGCCATAAAGGCCTAGAATCCTGGTTAATCAGATTCATGATCCCTGATACCAGGAGGATCTTTCAGCACCACAGAGATTGGCAGATCATGTAGTTCTCTGATGTCATTGCTGGAAGATGTGTGAATGTGTTTATTTCAGTACCATCTTTACAGTCTCAAGGAGGATTGGCAAGCACCACAACTGGGAGCAGATTCTGGGCTTCTCTAGAAGGGATCCACACGGTGCACAGCCAGCCCTGGAGCAGAGGAGTACACAGCCTATTCTAGGACCTTCTCACTTGCCCAGCCACCACCAAGCATCTGAATCACAGGAGGGTGAAACCACTGAGAAAGAACATGGCAGCCTTGGGGACAGCCTACAACTTGGCTGTGACAGCTCTTCTCAGACAGTCTGGGGCATAATGCTGTTGGTGCTTGGCCTTCTACTTTCTTTAAAACCTCCTGCCTGAGCAGAAATGTTCACACATTAGTACTATTGTCATCTGAAAGGCTATTATGCTCAGTTTTCGTGAAACTTTTTATGTTTTCATTTTCAATGAAAATTCAAAAGCTATCAAAGGAATATTATGGTAAGGTAGAGAAAAATTATTTTCATTAGTCTTTTCTAGGAGAGAAATAAATAAAAGTTCTCCAGCTGCCTTGTTAAACCAGACATCTAATTGTGAAGGCAGGATGTTGTCAGCTCTTCACTGGTTCTCCTCTGGATGTCCCTGGGAAATAACTTTCTCTGGTGCTCAGAACCTGCTACAAGCAGGGACTGCACCTGTACTGACACTGCCCAAGCACTTGACCCCTCCAGACAGCAGAAGAGGGAGCAGTTGCCATATTCCCTGTGTCACAAAGTTATATTAGAGCAGAGCACAAAGTGCCCAGATGCACAGAACTCCAGCTCACACCTTCGAAGACCTGGAGGTTGCTGCTGGATCATGAAGGCTTTTAGGAGACTTGCTCAAGGCAGCATGGCAAGTCTCTGTGCCAGGACAGGTGATCTTCTCCTTGAAGCCTTGTCTTGGCTGCTTTCTGTTTCCCATGTCAGGGACCACTGACCCTCCTCCATCTGCTTTCTGTGGGCTGTGTGTAGTTCCCTGTGCCATGTCACTGCAAAAGCAACTAAATATGCAGCATGGTTGTTATCTAGGCTTCTGATCAGTTCTGCCTGAGGGTGTGGGTTGGAGAGCCAGCTGCTGGCACAGGATGGAGGCACTGCAGGAGCTGGGGGGCTGGCCAGGGCTTGGCCTAAGGACACTGTGCTCAGCACGCCCCAGGTTCTCAGTTTGGACATGCCTCGGAGGAGGAGCTCAGTGTCCCTCCATGTTGCAGCTGTACTGGTGTAAGGCTCAGCATAAACATGATGAACCTTGGTCTGAATTCCACAATTTCCATCAGTGCTAGGAAAATCAAATTATTGCTATTTTATGGCACCTAGGAGAAGGCCAAGAGTTTCCCTAAAAGCTCATCTTTCATTTTGAAAAGAGCATCTAATCACTTAGGGGCAGAATAGCAGGACAGGGAAAGTCTCAAACCTTGTCTGAAAGATGGAAAATTTATGGCTGCAAAGGGCAGCGTATATCAAAGAGCTTTTGGCCAAGGCTCACCAATAAAGCAATTCACCTACTGGGTGATGTGAGGACAGAGCAAGATGAAAGTAAAGTTCGATCATTTCTTCCCATCACAACAAAAAGGTTGATAAAGAATATACTTGATATCAAACAGAGCTTCCTGCTGTCTCTAGTTACCTGGGAGTTTGGAGCCTGCAGTTTGAATAATGTTTCCTCCATAATAGGGTTGACAGCAGAAGTGTGGAGAGACTGATGGGCCTTCATGCAGGCTCAGCTTTTGTAGTTCAGGCTCATTCTTTATTCTCAGAGTGGAGCAGATAATAAATGTGTAAATAAATAGTTACCAATCTTCTGGCACGGTAAAATAACTAGTTGCTTTCTTGTGCTGCAAAAGAATTCAATCATGCTGATAGTAAAACCACATCACTCGCAGTGTTTCGTGCACTTTGCAAATAGCTCGGCAAAGTAGTTTGCATCGTTTGAGGTGGAGTGTGGGCAATGCTAAATGTATCTGCCAATGGAACTGAAACAAAACAGCTACTGCTGTAATTTGGGGAAGTTAAGTGCTTATGAAAAATAAAAATTCAGGACTTCTTTTCTCCCTTTGGTTTATAAAATCAAGTTCATGCTAAATTCTGACTCAGACTAATGTTATTGTAATTTTTCTTCACTTCATGTGAGCTCTGAGAAAATGATAACAGAGATTAATTTATATTAAACCACATGGTCATAAGAATACATAGGAAAAAATCTGGGATTTCTATTTGTCTGCAATAGCTGCTGAGCTCTTCGGTTGTTGAGCCCCAGTTCATGCACCTTGGATGGAATTTTGTCCCTTAGTTCCACAGAACAGCAGAGTCACAGTGAAATACTTCCAATATTTCTAGCAGAGGGGGTTTTGTGGGTTTAAAAAAAACCATAATGAGTTTTACAACATTTAAGGTGATTATTTTAACAGCAGATATAAGCTACAACAATGCACAAATGCTTTGGATGCATCCAGGCAAATTAAGTATTTCCACAATTATTTTCTGTTCAAATGTGAGCAGAAAGTGTACAATTCATAAATTTTTAACTGCTCGCTACAACCCAGCCCTATCTTTAAACAGGCTGCCATGCATTTCTCTGGTACATTGGGGCAGGTCAGGGCTGTACTGATGAAAACATGCCATCAGTGAGTGTACTATGATTTTCAGAGCACAGATAGATGAGATAAATTGGGTAGTTTTAGGGAGAGGCCTTAGAGATGAGAGTGAATACACCCTGTGAAATTCTCCTAAATTAAAGCATAATCTCTGGGGAAGACCTTTAGAGATGACTGGAAGTGCCATTATTCCCCTCAGCTTGGTGCTTCAAAGACACTTTTTTTTCTTCTTTTCCCTTCTGTGAACAACTTGTTCTCAGGCAGCTTGAAATGAAAGCTGGCTGGATTTTTCCTTTTTCAAAGAGTAATTCAAATGAGAACTGATTCTTAGTCATAAAGTTACTGCACAAAATTTTTTTCAGGGTTTTTTTTTAATGGAAGAAAATGCAAACTGCTAAATAATGTCTATAATATTTTCCTTTTTTTGGTCAACTAATTTGTTTTTTATCTAGAATAAAAATGTTTACCTGAAACTGTTTTTTTTGAAAAATGAGGCATTTACTGGTTTAGTTCTGTAATGACAACAGAAGCCTAAAACACTGTAAATTTTGACAGAAATGAGAAAAGGGGGGGAAAAAACCACAAAGAAAACTAGTTGGCATATTCTACTCAGCTTTGCTGAAAAATATTTGTCTTGACTCATTTGTGAAACACAACCCAAGATGTTATTGGTCAAAATTTGCACAAGTTTTCTGAAAATGCTTCTTGGTGTTCAAAGGGAAGTAGCCTGTGCAGAGTAGCCTGAGAACCCACTGCAGAACTGCTTGCTACAGTTTTAGATGGTAGCTCGGAATTAGCAGCATCCTTGACATCAAATGGCTGAAGCACAAGCGCAAAGTTAAATAAAGCCTAAATGTAATGCTAAATAGCTGCATTGACACTTCATTAATTACTAAATTAATGCCTTTAGCAAATAGCCTGTCTGCCCATACTCAGTGTCTGTTTCCTTCACAGATCTCTCCAGGCAATATTAACAGCTAGAGGAGTAAATACAATTACAATGGGTGCAGATTTGACTGCCCGTGGCAGTACTGATTTAGGTGATGAGGTAAAAATCTTCTAAAAGTGTCGATGAGGGCAGCATTAAGCTCCCCTTCTGTGCTGTAGTGCTATAAGCTGTCATTACAGCGGGCTTATGCAGGAGTGAAAAGCTTGTGTTTAAGGTACTGTTTTATTTAAATATATGTCTCCCTGACATAGCAGCCACCAAATCCCTGGCTTCCAAAGTGGAGGCTGACGTTAGGTCTTTGTCTCAGCAAGTGCATTCAAGTGCAGCAGCCACTGCGTGGGGAGCCCTGTGCCTGGACAGGAACAGCTGCAGCACAGGACTGCCATAGGATCACTTCTTTTTGCAAGTGAGAATTTCACTGAGAGGTTTATTATGTCCATACTAAAAAGAAAGTTTTAGAACAGAGAAGTGAAAGTGGATCAAATAAATCTGGTTTACTCTAGTGAAGAATTTTTTCATTCTTTGGAGCAGACAAGAGAGAAGAAACTCCCAGGCTGTCATAAAAAAAACCTCTCTTGCAGATCCAAAGCTGTGAATCCTGGTAGGAGCTGGGGGGAGGAAATGGGATTTACAGGAAGATCTGCTTATAAGCAGATGATCATTATCAAGACAGGATCACAGCCTGTTTGCAGAGGAACTCCCTGTCTCAGATAATACATGACTATATGATCAGTCTGCTCCCTTTATCTTCAAACACTGCCCAAACCGAGAGCTGGGGTGGTTTGGTTGAAGCCTTAGAATTCTTCCCATCAGTTTACTACATGTTCACATCTGCATAGCCTGAGGGATGCAGACAAATCCTGGGTCATTTGAAGTCTGCTCTCAGATCCAGGATTTCTGTCCGTTGTTGCAGCAGATCATTTTACCCAAATCAAGATTCCTTCTAGCCAACTTTATTCCAGACTTCAGCTGGTTTTAAGAATAATTCTGTGTCCGTAAAGAACTGTTAAATAATTCTGTTCCGTAAAGAAGTTTCACCTCAAAAAAATCACTGTTATGGTCTCTCCAGCTTAGCAGCTGGGAACCCAAAGGCATGCAGGCACAGCATCCCTACAGTAGAGAAGTGCCATTTTAGGCACTTGTTCCAATTTCCACTTAATATAGATGTGCTGGCACAACCTTGTGCTGACAGGTGAATGCTGGTTGAAAAGCCTGCAATTAGAGCCGCAAAGTTCTGTTTCCCCTGGGAGGGCCGCAGGTGCCCCTTCTAGTCCAGCAGAGATCTGGGTAGGATCCAGCAGACTTTTTTTGGTCAGATGTCTACAAAATCCAAGTACAAGCCAGTCCCTTAGCATTTGCTTCTTTAATCTGCCACACAGATCACTAAATCTTTGATTCCCAAGGAAGCCAGACAATCCTTCATGGAGGTGACCATTTGGTTAGACAGGCTCAGTTCGAGATCAAGTGATGAGAAGTACTAGACTGGATTAATGTGGTAGTGTGGTAGGGTTTTTTTTTTTTTTCCTTTTCTGGTTGTCTCGTGATTGTAACAAGGCTCCTTGCCCTTCATCAGGCTGCTGCCAGGTTGCAGTCTGAAAACACCCCTGAGGAAAGGGGGGGGTATTTTGATGTCCGGCCTTGCTCACCCCCACTGGCATCATACGAACCCAGGGCATCGCTGGCCTCTCCCCAGGGGCTGTGGGTGTGCTCACATGGGTGCTATCTTGTTCTAGCAGATGTGTGACTCTGCACAGCAGTTCAGTGGTGCTGCCCCAGGAGCCAGGGCTTGGGTGTCTAGCTCCTGAGGGCAAGTGGCTCCACCCAGCTGCCCTGCCAAGGGTTGCTGCCTGCCAGCAGAGCTGGGTGCAATGGGCACTTCCCATCATTCTGGGCTGCCAGCTTAATTCTGTGCCATGCTGTGGTGCCTGCCTGCCCGCCAGCCTGTCTCAAAGCAAGAGCAGTATAATTAAACATGAGATTTAGGGCCACGCTGGACTGGGGCCTCAGTTATTACAAAGACCCATATTTCTTGATTATTGACAATGGCAAAAGGGATCTTTATATCATGTAATAATTCAGCAAGGAACAAATGCATTAAAGACACAACAAAGATAGAAAATGTTTTTTAAGACTTTGCTAATACTGTATGTGGAAGTAACAGGATAAAAATTATTATTTAACAACCCTAAATCCATCACATACCCTAAAACATATGCTTTAGATGTTGTTCTTAACATATTATTGTCATGGTCAGTGTAGCATGAATAGTCTGTAAAAATTATATTTTTATAATTACATGATACCATGACTGCTCCAGGGATGTGGAAGATGAACTGCCTAATACAGCTTATGAAAGACATTTTTCTGCATATTGCTTTAGAGTAACTAAGCAGTTAAAACATGTGAGCTGCTGTCTGCCTTTCCAAAAGTGCACAAAATCAGTTTATTGTCAACACATGTCAATATATTTACTTGCACTGAGGAAATGGCTTCTGTTGGTTGTTTTCAACCAGGCTGATGCCTGTAAGCCAGATTTGCAAATCACATGCCACTGCTACTCTATTTCTGGCAGAAGAAATCGGAGCTGTAACTGCAGTACTGAAAAACGTCTGTCTTTCACAGCCACCTGACAGCATTTCCAGATAGGGGCATGAGATTACAGCTTTTCTTCCAGGGAAGCAGTGAAAAAATTCAGGCTGGACTCTCAGATGACTGATTTTTTAAGTTATAAATTGTTTGGGATGTTTTTATGTTTAGGTTTTGGCAATAAGGAAACAAGCAGCAAAAAAGCATCAAACTCAGCAGGACTTCCAAGCTATTTACAAGTAGTAGTTGCTTTAAGGGAATTGCAACATATTGCAAATGTAGGCAGCTCACACAAGGACTGGAGGAACGCTGGTTGGAAGGGACCCATGGAGGTCATTCTTTCCAGCTCATGCTCAAGCACAACTATCACTAGCCCTGGATCAGGTCAGCTGTGATGATCATGCCAGTCTTTAGCAGACTAGATGCAAGTCTACATACAGCTCATCTATTAGGTCCGCAGCCCACCCATGTCATTACGGATGCCTCTATTTGCCTTGCTTTCAAAACATGAAATCCACCAGCACATGGTTTGCCCATTAGAAAATCCCAAAAGAATTAACATTCCAGGAAAACAAAATTTCTTACCTTAATCTGGAAGGTCAATGGAAGCTCCAAAATATTTTTCCTACAGCCACCTGATTCAGATTTTCCCATGAGTGAAAAGAAGGGGCGTATTTCCTCCATTATCACTCCCATCTCAAACACTCTCTAACTTGTAGTTACTTCATCTTAAGAAAAGGTCCATCACAGCACAATTTAGCACACATATCCACATAAATGGCATGTAAGAACCAGGAGCAGAGTGTGCAAAGCAGAGTGAAGCAAATACAAATAATTTTGTGTACATTATACAAGACTCTACATATACTTTACCTCTTTACATCTACAGCATTATATGCCATGTTCAAAGATATTCAATTTTTTATTACCCCAAACAGTTTCTACTCTTTCAAACTGAATGGGACTTTTCACTGGGAGGACGGTCTATATTCAGGACTGGAGCTTGTTACAGCAACAGAGTCTGGAAAACAGCATGTGGAATCAGTCAGTACCAGTGTCTAGAAGAAGAATAGGCTCAGCCTTGAATGTTCATGTTGGATATTGTCTGAAAAGTTGCCCGTCATGTTACTGCTTGGAGGCTCTGGCAGTCAGGGATGACACGCTCCGGCTTCCCTATTAGCCCCCCTGTGCCGCTGGGACAAAGGGAACTGCAGGCTCCCAGCCAAGCACATACATTTGCAAACTGCCGCCAGTCAGTTCCCAAGGCCAGGGGCTGGATGCCATTGACAAAGAGATGTGAACCACAAGCATAGCCTGCTCCACTCTCCCTGCTGAGCAAGCGGCGCTTCTCATGGAGATCTATAGGGCCAGCTCTCTCTCCCTCAGTGCCTGCAAAGGGCTGGCCAGGACCTGCTTCTGATTTTTTAGGTTTTAAACGTGTGCCTTCCACCCAGCATAGGAGCCACTAGATCATCGTACCCTCCTTGCCACCATTCGCTTCAGCCACAGATCAGCGTAGGTACATTTATCTGCCAATGCACACAACACTGTGTTCTTTAATCAGACCTTGATAACCAACCCCACTGCAGCCTCAGTCTTATCTTGTGGGTAGATGTGAAGAGCAGCAGCATAGCAGTGGAGGAGCTCATGAAAAATCAGACAGCCATGCACAAGACAGACACCCAAGTAAAAGCCTGGTTTATTTTCTCTTGACTTTCATTTTGCTGCTTTCCTCCAACAAAAGCCCATAGAGCTGAATGGACATGAAGGGCAAATCCTCTCTGAATTGCAGCATCCAGCTGGAGGTGCCCAGTGTCCAGGCTCAAGCTCCTGCCATGCTGCTGTCCCAAACCATCACAAAACCAAAGAGAGAGAATTTTTTTTGCCAGTGTTATTAGTTACGAAACTGCCCTGAGATGAATCAGACCAAATTTCAGCTCTCAATGGGTCAGCTGGGCCTCAGCAAACCTGCCCTTATCGGGGTGATGGCCCAGCCAGCCAATATTTTCTTCTCTGGAGAGAAGCTGGTGGGTATCCAGCACACAGCACCAGCCCAATGAAAGGCAGCCATGATCCTGACATGCCTTCTGCTCCAGGTTAATTGGCCAATACAAGTGTGGAAAGTGATCTGAAAAATGTTGCTACTGGGACGCATGGGAGCATGAGCTAGAGAAAAAAACATGTCTCCAAACAGCCTGTGAGATGGCATTGGCAGTTCCTGCTCATCCATAGAGGCGACCAGGGCACAGGGGAAGGGTAATGCTCTGCCTTTAGAGAGTGACCTTTTCTCCAGCACCTTTCTAACAGCACATGCTCTCCCTGTCTCCTTCACCATTTGTCCCCATCTCTTCATTTTTCCCATCTCTGTGCCTGGGCTCAACTTCTCTCTTCAATGCTCCAAAGGCATGGTGGGGACACCCATTCTCAGTCAGTCCCTCATCAGCCCTAACTCCTGGGTGGCTTTTCAAAAGCAACTTTCCTGTTAGCTAGGACACACATCCTTAATCTTCTCACATGGGACATGCCACTGAAACAGAGAAGCTGTGACACTGGACCTAACATTGGCTGGATCCAGAAAGCATCCTCTTATTTAGAGACTGAAAATACTAGTCCAGCTTGGAAGTTTTGCTATTCATAGAAGAATTTCACCCTTGCCCTGTGACCTTGACCTGACAGGGGTTTACATGTAGTTCTACAGAGAGTTTTAGCCACACTCATCTGAAACCACATGAAAAACTTTCCCAGTCTGCAGCTATTCCTGGGCCAAGAACTCTAGACTGTGGTTCTTGCTATAAATGCCTCCACTGCACTATAGCACTCTTGCCTTTCCCCATCTGGTTATGAAATGGTGGGCTGCAACATTCCTTCTCCCCTAATCATCAGTCAGTCCACTTCAGCCAAAGCCTCATCTTGACGTACACAGATGACATTCAGTCTATTGCAGCAGCAAAGAAATTATCTCTTCTTTTTTTTGGTTTTTTTTTGCTTCCTTAGTGCAGAAATGGATTGTGACAATCAAAACCTTCATACCTCCCAAAGACTGTGCTGGCTTAAGGACATTACAAGTACAAGTTGAAGCAATTCTAGGAATTAAATCCCATAAGGGAAAAATCTGGCAGTGTACTATTGCATGTTTATCCTAAAAGAATGTTTATATAAAATACATATGAAACAGATTGATTTTTATTCTAGCAGAATTTAATTTATTTCACTATCCATCAAATGGGGGACCTGAGAATGCTTTGAAAAGCATATTTGGATACCAGGAATCCATCAGGCTGAAGGATCACTGCATTGCTGTGACACCATCATACATACCTGACACAGCAGAGACACAGACCTCACATCACCACCACTCTCAGTTTACTCTCACATTCACATCTTTAGGCTGGGGCAGGGCAGTGGCAGAAATAGAATAGTTTCCCTTCATTCACAAACCCCATTCCCAAGCACTCAGCAGTCAGATTGTGGAGACATAGCAAACACTGACTTTGCCCTTCTCCTCCTTTTTCTCTCTAAAACTCTTCCCTCTTCAGCAGCAATTTGAAGTGTGCAGCCTTCTGGCTACAGTAAATATCACAGGATCAAAAACATTCTTGACACTTGTCTAGGTTTTAATCCAGGTCTTCACAAACTTTTCTCCCTGTTTAAAGCTGAAACTTAAGGCAGTGGTAACAACCATACTTTTCAGCCAGACCCACACCAAAAGAGAGAAAGAAGCAAAAATCTTAATTCCATCTTGCACTGCATTTAGAAAAATAAATACTAGGAGAGACATCCCACAAGGCTGAATATGCACAGACACATGCGAATGCAACAAATACGCAAACCCAGATTTTTATGAGCTATGCTGTCAGCAGGGAAATTGTTTATAGCTGCCAGTAATTTATGGCTTTTAAATGTAATGTTGGAATGCAAATAACTTTCTCCATGCCCTTCCCTCAGTTATCTGCTCATGAATAGTGCTGAAAGGTACCCAAATCAGAGACACCACCAGGGAGGATAAGGAGACAGGGAATGACTCAGCCTGTTCTCATTTGCTCCCAGCCTCTGGAGATGTTATCTCACCATTATGGGATCTGCTCCCAGCTCAGTGTGAAGACTTGATGCACAGCTGTGTGAGACATGATACTTAAAAACTCATATCCCAGGCAATGAAATGGGAATAGTGCTCAACCTGCTCTGCAGCAAAAATCTCTTTCTGCTACCTTTTCAGATCAGTAGGAAGGAAGAGGTATTGAAAACTGTCTTTCCACGCCTTCGGTGCCATTCAACATCAGAGCTGCCAACAACAATTCTATCACTCTTTAGTGGTGGAACTACAATTTGTTTTCACTATCAGAGACGTGCTTTCGCTTTATGCAGTTACAGATCGATTAAAAAAAATTCCCAAGCATGCTTTCCCAGGCAGATGCCCTTGTCCAGCCTGCCCAAAAGACCTGACTGAAACCAACTGCTTTGCCTGCAGGTCTCTGCCAGGTTTGATTGCAAAGACTCACAGGAAGATAAAATAAGGAGATCAGTGAATTACTGTAGTGTCATGCTCACAAAAAAAGGTTATCTGCAGAGCTTTTAATCTCCATTCTCTGTGCTTTCACTGTTGGTGTTTTTTTCCTGCTCCCTCCTTCCACAATGTCAGACATTTCTATTCATTTATATCTCTGACAAGTTACAGTTTCAATTCCATAAAACATTTTTGGGACCTACAGGTAAAAAGGCAGGAGCCAGCCTGTCAGATACGTACAAATAAACACAGAACTGAAAAGATCTGCCTCTTCTCTCATCTTTCACTCAATCATGGTGAAAAACAGAAGGCAACTAAAGAGTTCATGGAATCAGGCAGATGTGAACAAAACTGACAGACTGATCTCAAGCAAAACCAGCAATAGCGCATTAGCAAACATTTGAGTTGTCAGTATCTCAGAGAAATAATGAAGAAGAACCCTCAGCCACTGTTTAAAAACAAAACCCCAAACCACAAAATAAACCAAAACCAACCATAATGGGTGTTTTTAAGTGCTTAAAAAATGAACAAAATGTTGAGCTTAATTTAATGCCCATGAAAAATCTGGAATGTTTTTTGGTGGGCAGAACTTTGGAGTCAACTTTTCCAGCTTCTCTTCACCACTTTGTGGACCAGAAAGTCCTGTCTCATTTTGAAGCTGAGGCTTTGCTGTGCTTGTATAGTGGCAGAGTGAGGGATTGGAAGGGAGGTAATAATATCCCAGCAGCTGGCAGTGCAGGGAAAGAGGGCAGCAGGGCAAGGGTGCAGCAGCTGGCTGGGGAAGGCCAAGGGGAAAGGCTCCCAGAGACTGAAGTGGGACACAGAATTTATGGTCATCATGTGAGTTTGTGACTCTGTATGGCAGCCTAGTATTTGCAATGCATGCCAATACACACATGTATAAGGTTGGAGCAACACTCTTATGCTAGAACTAGCATGAGTGGGCCTTGGTCTGATGAGTTTTGGTTTTGTCGTGTGGCAAAAGAAATAACAATATTGACCCTTTAATCATTTTTATGTACAGATAACAAGTCCAGGGTTTTAAGCACCTTAAATAATTTGAGCTACTACAAGTAAACTATCTATATTGTTGCTTCACTTGCTTCAGATAGATGAGTAGAAAATTCATTTTGCTGGTTTTGTTTGATTGAAAATCTCTGCAGGAATCATCTTTTCATATAAGACTATCAAGATCATTACTATAATTAAAAAAAACCTGAAAAGCAAGTAAAGCAGACACTAAAAACTCCAACATCCAGAAAGTTAGTTTTCATCTGGAAATTGTAAATACTTTCCTACCACTTAAAATTTTCAATTTGTCTGTTAGAGGTAGCATTAAATTTTTTCATTTTCCTCATTTTCCTTCTTCTTTTTTTTTTTTTTTTTTATCCACAAGGGCCCCCAGTCTATGAGGAAATAATTTTTTTAAGTTAAAAATTTCAAAGCTAAATACATGTCTTTTGGTGGAAAGCTCAGCATCAAGGAGATGGTGTGAAGGGTGACTGTTCTCACCACTGCCAGGGCACTCGCAGGTTATGGTGGTCACAGCCCCTGTGAGATCAACCTCCAAATTTTCACTTGGTGAGCTTAGTCCAGTCTTATTGAGATGAGTGGGATTTTTGTTTCTGGCTCCATTTAATGCAAGATCACACCTTTAGACTGAATCTTTACCTTACAGTAGTCTTGGAAAGACATAGCTGTCTTTTGACAGGACAACTTGCTTTCTGAAGGGCTTTTGGCATAGTGCAAAACTGGACTCTTGGTCCAAAGCAGGTGAAATAATACCGATGTTGAAAGCCTAAGGCACAAGGGCACATTCCCTAGCAAAATGGGGGATGCCCTGCACCTTGATGGGCTCAGGTGGCTTTCATTCCATCTTCCTAAAGTCCAACCTGTTCTTTCTGACTGGTTCAACACTGAGAAGCACCATGAGATTTCACATATAAATAAGTTCCATCCACAACACTTTACAAACTGGGTTCGAGGGCAGCCATGTGTTGTACAGTGCCACATTTCCAAGAGCATCCACAGACCTGTCCTTTCCCAAGGCACCCTGAGCTGCATTTCAGTCTCCTCCATTCCCATATGACTCATACTCCCATGAGAAGCTTAAAACAGGGTCCTTATCCTTTGGAGACACTTCCTTATTCTTAATTAAGTAATCCTCCTTTTGCTTCCAGGAAGGATTCACCTGAGGTGATTTTCTCCTTGCAAAGAGGAGGGAGAAGCCCGTTACTACAGAGCAGTCCAGGGATCGCCCCAGACGTGCCCCAGGGAAATGTCCTAGGCAAGTGTTGGATATTTAGCCTCAAAAGTTCCAGAAAGTTTCTGTGGGGGGAGGATTTGAGAATGCAAATGGGAATTGGTTTCCCTTTATATAAATTATTAACATCTCAAATTTCCCTTAAAATCCTGTAGCAATTTTCAAGTCAAATTAATGTCAACAATTTAACCCAGAAAATAACACAGAAACATGAGTTAAACATATTTACCTGGAATTTGAAGCAGTTTCACTACCAACTACTAAACTCCCGAATGTGCACTGAAAAATCTTTCATGGCACAATAGGTATCAGCAGCATACAGTGAAATGTACCTGCCCTCCCTCTTCACCATCCATGTCAGAAAGCACATGTGATCTAATGAAGTTAAAGGGAAGGTTTTATGTACTTAAAGTATCCAATAATTCATTAAGTTGTGTTTTATTGAACACTGAGTACTTTCTATTCAGCAAATAAAAAATTAGTGCAACAATTACCTTGAAAAATGCTGTGATGCAGTTCATTTGGAAAATTTTAAGCTGTCACCACTTGCTAAAGAGCCAAATGACCACATTTATAGTATATACATTCCTAAATTGCAGCTAATATAGTTTCTGTAACAGCACTTCTTAGAAAAGAGACTGCACATTTATGAAAGTTTATTGAAGAGTTTATCTTCATTATGAAAATGCTCACATTGAAAATGTCTCCATTTACTTTGACCTGTATTTCTTGGGAATATTTCAGATTCTTCAACTCCTCTGTTTCCAGGCTCTTTTTGGAATTTTGAAAGTCACAGGTACTGTATAACCCCTCCATATATGTAATATGTAGAAAGAGGGTTGGCTGTTGAAATGGATTGCATGCAAACTGGGGCTGGATTGAGCATACAGAATGAAGGTAAAGAAACCAAATTAAATGTGTCATTTGCCACAGTGAAACTCTACAGTGTGCATTTGTTCATTTTTAATTATACAGAGAGTGAGAGTTACGCCATTCAGCAGAGACAAATTAGGCTTCAGGTGGAAAGCAAAATTCAGGTCAAGTAAGTAGCTGAAGGAAAAAAATGATATAATTATGTATTGCAATTTGTATTCTTAAGACTCAGTTCTACTGGAGATTGATTGAGATCCTATACAGCCAAGAGCAAAACACAGAATTTTTTCCTGAATAGTTACATGGAAGAGGTATTCAGAGTCCTCCGGACACTGTGGAAATCTCCAATTTGATGTCCTCCCGCACAACACTGCAGGCTGTTCTGTCCTTGGAACACTGCAAAATTGCAATGTTCCACTCTGTGATAAGTAAGAAAATTTTTAGAAATATTCACAGTAGAATCCTCTGGTTTCTTTGAGCATATTCTGCTGACAAGAAAAGTGTTATGACAATCATTAAAACTTTAATATTGAAAACAATTTCAAATAAGTGAATAATTCCTAAACATACTGTAATGTTCATCAAAAAAAAAAAAAAGAGGATATAATTATGTGATGATTATTGTTAAACAGCCTTTTGGTTTTTAGTGAGTGAAATGACTTTTCAACTATTATTATTTCATCACTCGGGCAGAAATAGGATATATTCTTTATTCAGAATAACAAGAGTTGAAGTGTATTTTTAAAGTTAGATTCAAAATATGTCTTGCTGTTAATAGGCTAAAGGCAGTAGCTTCCTTCCTATTCAGCATTTTACACCGTTTTTACCCTTCTGACGAACTCTGTTAAATACCAACAGCCACAGCCTCTCTGGGGCTGCCCAGAGAATTGCAGCTTCTGTATCCTGGTTTGATCCCTTGCTAAACTAACTCAATATGTATTTCTCAGGATATTGCTCAGAAAATACCTTTGAAATTATAATGCTCGAGACAAAACCAGACATACCAACTATGGCAGCAGAGCTGCTATAAATGATACTTTGGCATGGTCTAAATATCTGATTGATAATGGTAATGTGGGGAAGGGACAGAGGATTGCAGAATATTTCATGAGAAAAGTGACTGTGCTGTTCCTGCCCAGATAAATCATCCCATCTCTGAAATGCACCCAATTTCTTTATAAAACTGAAATGGATTCATGTCCATTCAAGTAATTTTTAGTGAGTGAAACTGTAAGGTAATAATTTAATAGACTTTTAATACTGTTCAGTACAGCTATTATGCTTTTTCACCTCTCTGCCAACTAAACCATTGAAAATCATTTATTTTAACGTTCATTTGTTATATAGCATGTTTTCTTGTTAAAGGGCACACTAAAACCGTATTGTATCAATTTAGACTGTTGTACACTGCTTTCTTCTTCTAATCCCTTGCTGCCTTTGCCGCATTTGTGAGATTTACCATATAGCAGTAGCGGAAAAAAAGAAAAGTTCTTGGGTAAAATACACTGTTCACTGTGTCCAAATCAAAAACTGAAGACAATGCCCTTCTCAGTAGTTGTGCTCTGTCAATCTCTGTCCATTTTTGCAATCTTCATTTGAGAAGAGATCTGGGCTCTTTCCCAGTCATGTCTCCTTCTCTCCCAAAGCTTCCAGCTCTGCAGAAGTACATGTCTACAGAAACAGGATAATATGATCAACCCCATCCCCTCAAAGGGACTATGCACCTTATATGAGCACATACCTCAGTGCACAAGCAATAATGAAATAATTGCTTTGTTTTTCTAACAAATTGATGCTTTTCTTCTAAGCATAAAGATATTCCTCAAACATCCAGGGAAATGCACTTTGGCAATATCCGCTTTCCTAACCATAAACTCAAGCACACGATGTAAGGCAAACGTACCAGGGTCAGATGTTTATCAGACTCTCCGACCTGAGCGGTCAGTGCCGAGGCTCGCAGGAGCGCCCTCGGGGGATGCAGGGATGGAGCCGGCCCGGCCGCTGTGTTACAGTGACTCCAAGCGGATTTGGGGAGATACTGCCGTGCCCGAGAAAGGAAAGGATGCTTTGGGACAGATTAATTCGAACCAAAATTTTACTGCCTTCTTAAGCTCCTGCACAGCTTTATCCAACAGTGGCCACACCGGTGTCACTGGCCTCACTGATCTGAAGCTTATGTTTATGTGCACGCCTGCCTCTGAGTCCTTTCATTCAGGTTATATGTAGAGAGAGATACAGGCAAAAAGAGGCTCTGAAATCTGATTTTGTAAACTCTTAAGCACATCTTTGTCTGGTGAGATTGTACACCAGGGCTGGCTGTGGGAGGTGGCAGGCAGAGGTATGCCCATCTCTGGGCTGCCTGATATCCCCTAAATACTCCATGGCCTCTCTAGAGCAACCAACTGTAAATTTGTCATGAATTTGCCCCTGTAGATCATCTACATACTTAATTCCTAATATTTTCTGAAAGGAATGACCCATGCACCATCCTGATAGATGTCCTGGTGGTATCTAAGCCATTTTTTCCTGGATAATTTTTACTCCAAGTTCTTACAGGAATGACATCTTTATAGAAAATGCCCACATTTTAAAGCAGAAAGGAATACCTTTCACAGCCACCTCTGAAGGTAAACTCAGGTACTTCTCCATATAATTTATGAAAAAGTTGGTTTGATTTGTGAATAAGTGAGCAACCTACAGAACTTCAAAAGATTTTCTGTGCTTTAAAAGACTTCTTTGGGCACGACCAACCAAGTATTTATAGACAGAATGGATTTTTGAAAGCACTACTGTTCATGTAGCATGCTGGGATTTGTGTGCCCTCCTATCCCAGGTGAAAGGTATTATTTACCTAACAAGCACTGCCTTTGTCAACATTTGTAGTTGAAGCTGCAGATGTTTGTGTTAGGCAGCTGTTTGCTACTCTTTCATAGACCTGCACCCAAATCCAAATCTGCAGACCAGAGTTTTCCAAGGGGAAAGTAAATCTGGCATCAGGACATCACATCCAACTGTGGACTATCCCTGCACAGGTGGGGAACCTCTGGAGGCCGTATGCCCCTGGGGGTCCTTATCCATCCACCACTGGCCACCAAAAGTCTCTCTGAGGGGTGCTCAGGCCATGGGTTGCAAAAATCTAAGTGGTGCATCGCATTTTCTGTCATTTGCCCTTGTGTGAAACAGCTATGAATAATTTCAAAGGCCTGGAAAATTCTGATATGGAAGAGCTTTAAGTGCCCTCTGCGCAGGTCTAATATACACTCCATACAACTGTTCAGTCAGCTGTGCTATGCAGTCCAGGTTTCTTCAGGTTTTTGCTTATAAAAAAGTTTCAGGAAAAAATTTAGGCATAGTCAATATCCACCTCCCAGTCTTCCAAGGTAAGAGCAAGAGTAGTGCCTCCAGTAAATTGTTGGCACCTAATAAAAAGGCTAAATCATTCCATGGAGCCCAGCTTTGCTCATTTAAAACAGAAAACAGCTCGCAGAGCCACTACTGCTCCGCAGTGAGCAGCCATTATTAAACAAATTCTCAGGGGCAAACTTGGTTTCGGTTGGTCAGTCATTTAAATATTCCTGTTTGGCTGCCTTCATGCTGTCCAGGACATGAAGCAAATGAAGCCTGGCTGTTACCCAGATGATCCACGATGTTGTGACCAGATGGAACTTCACTTACAACATGTGTAGGTGCCTGCTGGACAATAAACAGGCTTTCACTGTATTTTGCTCTGATGAACTCAAGGGGGTTACTGGCAGATTAAAACAATCACAGCTCCCAAAAGATTTATTATTATTTTTTAAAATTTATGCCAGATGAACAGAACAGCAACAACAAAAACAAAAGGTTAAATGGATGTTTATCTTTTGTATTAGTGCTGATCTCTAGTTTTCCTACTTAACCTGGAATCAGCAAAAAAACGAAACTGCTGTATCTTTGCACGTATGTTTGTGTTCGGTATGTTGGGGTTTTTTAGTCTTAAAAGTGTTGCAATAGCTGCAAACACAGTTTACAGATAAAACAAAAAATGTTTATAGCCTCATTTCCATTTAAGGAGGAGTGCTTGCGTATGTGCACACAGGCATGACAGTCCATCCTCCCCCACCATGTACACTTCTGCACAAGTAGTCATCCTCTCTTCCAAAAGCTTGCAAATTATTTGGACAACTTTCATTAAATACCATGTGATTTCTTAAAAATGTAATGAAAATTTTAAAAAAAAGAGATAGAAGGAAGAAAGATGCTCTAGCTTCCTCTGGAAGGAAAGCTGCAATACAAGCCCTCCCCTTGCTACTCAGCAGAAATTTGAGAAAAAGGAGAGATGTGTACATACACACATAAACATATCACAATTCTTCCAGTTGCAGGAAAGGCCTTATTAGACATCAGAGGAGATGCAGATCCATGGCTAAACAAGCTACAATGGCCCTACTGTGCTGTTTCTCAGACCATGGACACATCAGAGAATCACAGCACCATTTAAATTGGAAAAGACTTCTAAGACGAAGTCTAACATTTGACAAGTCACCACCTTGTCAGCTAGACCATGACATCCTTTTTCTTGAACACCTCCAGAGATGGTGACTCTACCACCTCCCTGGGAAGTCTATTCCAATGCTTAACAACTTTCCAGAGTTGTTCCCTCACAAATTCTTCCTGATGTCTAACCTGAACCTCCTCTGCTGCAGCCTGAGGCTGTGTTTTCTTGTCCAGTCACTGTTTGTCACTGAGAGAAGAGGCCAGCCCCACCTGGCTACAGACTCCTTTCAGGGGGTTGTAGAGAGTGAACAGGTCTCCCTGAACTCCATTTTCTCCAGGTTAAACAACCCCAACTCCTTCAGCTGCTCCTCATAGTGCTTGTATTCCAGACCCTTCACCAGCTCTGTTGCCCTTCTCTGGGCTTGCTCCAGGACCTCAATGTCTATATTAGAGTGAGGGGCACAAAAGTGGGCACAGGATTCAAGGTGGCCTCCCCAGCAGCCAGTGCAGGGGGACAATCACTGTCCTGATCCTGTTTGCGACACTATTCCTGATCCTGGCCAGGATGCCATTGGCCTTCTTGGCCACCTGGGCCCATGCTGTCTCACATCCAGACACTTTCAACCAGAACCCTCAGGTTCTTTTCTGCTGGGCAGCTACTTTGCCCCCAGCCTGTAGCACTGCCTGGGGCTATTGTGACCCTGGGGCAGGACCTGGCACTTGCCCTTGTTGAGTCTCATACAGTTGGCCTTGGCCCATTCATCCATCCTGTCCAGATCCCTCTGCAGAGCCTTCCTTCCCTCCAGCAGATCAACATTCTCACCCAATTTAGTGTCATGAACTTACTGGGAGTACACTTGATCCCCTTACTCAGATCATCAATAATGACATTAAAAATAATAAACAGGACTGGGTGTAGAATAGAAGAAGGACCGGGCAGTGACCAGAGCTTACGCAGAAACACCAGGTGTTCTCTTCACCCTCGTGGGGATTTTTTGTTGGTTAATGAAGTCTCTGGCTGTTCTCAGCCACAGTAGAGCCAGAACCATACAGCTTTTAAATTTAATTTCCCTATTCATGACAAAAGATGCAGAAGGTGAGACCAATATCCACACTTTAAATGAAACTTTGAAGGTCAGTTGTTTCATTGCCCTTTGTTCAGCTGCAACACCCAGTTTTAGAAGCTGAGCACTGATGGGTGGTATGAGCACCCCCAGTCTGCTCCTGGAGAAATTAGGCTTACTTAGCAAAAACCACTATTGAAACTTGCACTAATATGTCCACTTTTTAATGTAGAGAATATCCACCAGATCTGTTCCAGCGGCTCAGCTGTGTGGGAAGCAATATCCAGAGAGAAGTTGTAATGAACAGCTGGTAATTTTTTCATCTGCTTCTGCTTGCTCTCAATTATATAACAATGTCTCTGCAAGAACAGAAGTATCTGTTTCTTTCAAGAAAAAAGGTGGAAAACAGGTACTGTTCAATATGAATCATGTTATTATCCTGTAGGACTTCAAAAGGATATATTGATTTCTGGAAATGCCTCATTTGTAACGTAATGGTTAAAAAAAATCACAGTTGCCAGAGCAGATGAACTTGGCAACCTATGCATTTTACTGATGACATACTGATGTTAAACGTGTTGTGAGCCTGCATCAATTTAATTTCCATATTTTCCTGCTGTTGGATTTTATTCTGCTAATATGAACTCTACTGTTCTTCCTCAAAACCCAAAAAAATTCTAAAGAGCTATCACATGTTTGTGAGGTTGAGAAGAACAATTTTCAAACGTGACTGGTGCATTCGTATTTTTGTTTCCTTAAGCCAGAAGGAGATGACAGAAAAAGTTTAAGCAATAGTTATATCTTAAACACCAAGGCCTATACAGGCAGACTAAGTTTCTTGTTGCCATGGATAGCTGGTGCCAGAATGGAAATTATGACATAGAAAACAATGTGTGCTGTCGTCAGGGACTGTGCCAGGGTTTCCTAAGGAAGGCATCTGTGATGGATACCTGATCATTGAGAAGGGGGGAAAATGTAGTGTATTTTACACTAGCAAATGAAAACACTCTTATTAAGAAATGATGGAGTAGAAACTAGTTTCTCAAACCAGATAAATCTTGGCTTACAAGTGTTTACATGTTGAATGTTTAATTCAGAGGGATAAACTTCTTCAAACAAGTGGATATCCAGGAAGAATGCTCATTTGAAATGCTCTTGCCATTTGGAAGTAGAGAAGATCTTCAAGACAGCATGATCAGCCTTGGAGAGGGAAAAAGACAGAGGTTAAATATACGTGGGAAAGAGGTATGAAGATTGAAGATGCAGAGATGAAATTACCTGTCTTATGTGTGTAAGATGCTGTTCCCTCTCTGCAGCACCAGACACTTGAGTCCATTAGAAACGTGCAGGCAGGGCAGTGAGCAGTGGAACCCTTGTGCGTGGCTGTGGTGGGCACATTACACACCATCCATTCATGTCAAACCGGCTTTCCAAAGCCATTTCTGACCAGACTCCAGCACCAGGTCATGTCCATGTAATCTGGAGTGAGCAAAACCCCCCTTTCAGTTCTGTGGGATAGAAGCCAATGGTAAGGAAAGTGATAGAGAAGGTCAGTCAGGCTTTGAGAAGCTGAGGGAAACCACCTTCTGAGCTTTGGAAGATTGAGCTTGTAGGCCAACACAAGACATAGAGATTTCAGTGATCCTTGGGTAAAGATATCTACCCTGTTTCTGCAAAGCTAGAATGAGGACTAAGTCTCCAAAGCTACATTGCCACAGTCCTGCACAATGAGGCATAGCTCCCAGCAGAAAAAAACCACAAAAGCTACACTTACACTACATGAAAGCAAGTTGCATCAGAGCAGTAATCTAAACCCTCCAGGACTGTATAAATAGCATCATCAAGCATTTTGCCATTACCACAGCACCCCTCTTGTCTCAAGCAGCAACTGCAATGGTTTTAAGTATTGGGAAAAAAATCCACACACACACACAAGACCCCAAGAACAAACCAAGATTTTCTCCAGCTCTTTATTTATATAAAAGTGTAGCAGGATTCTTCAGCCTGAAATGTGGTCAAGGGACAATGCCCTATTTGCAAGGACAGAGAGGGTGAATCATGTGCTGTTTTTGGTGCTGAAATATGCTAAAAACCTGTCTGGATCCCCAACCCTAAATCAACATACTGATAGTGAGGCAACTGGAGATCTGCGACTGGCAGTCAATCACTTTATACTATCAAAGTCCAGTCTACTCTCATATGTTTCAGTTCTTCTAACATATTCCTCCTTAGGGTGGGTTGGGATTCCTGCCTTGTGTAGGGGACACACCCCAAGGAGACCCCTCAAGGCTGACTGAAAGAGATTAAACCCTTGGTTATTGGTGTGGGTTAGTTACATCAATCTCTCCTTTAATTACCATTTCTTTTTGCTAGCTTTAATATAATTGCTTTGATATAGTGCACTATCCTATCCTATCCTATCCTATCCTATCCTATCCTCTATGAGTAAGTCACTAGCAAATAATTCTGATTAAGATCTTTTTGTTTAATCATTTATTATAAGAAATCATTCATTTTCATAGAAATATATCTGAGTTGCCATTATTAAGCCTGCAGGACAAAGTTGTACAAAGATCACACCTCTTTAATTCCTTAAACTTAAACCCAGAAAAAGTCTGGAGCTAAGATTGGATGTAGCTGCCTAGACTTTTCTCTGAGGTGTTTAGAAAGCAAAGGAGGTTCTGCACCTTGTGACTCAACAGAAAGGCTTTTCTAATAAACTTCATCTGAAGTCTACCACTCTCCCTACAACAATGAGTTAAAACCAAACAAAACCAAAATAAAGAAGTCATGAGACATTCTTGCAAATAAATGTGTTTGTCAGGAAAATATGCTCTGTCTACAGTTCTCCTTCCCACAAGAAGCCTAGAAATCTCTGAGGGTTCTTGTGTCTTCTGCATGTCCTGTGGTGTGCAATCTCAGTTCATTTAGGAACTGAGATTCTCTTCTAATTTTACAGTTCTGCAGACAACACAGAAAAAGGATTTCAAAACTCCTTGAGGGAAGTGGTGGTTGAAATGTTCCCCATCATGTAACATTCTTGCACAACCCAAGCCTTTAGCATTTTTTACCAACCACAGTTGGTAATTTTTGCAGACTCTTATGCACTCTTGTATAATTGAAATGAAGAGACAATCATGATCACCTAGTCTACCTTTGTACAGTATGACTACTTCTTAATTCCTGCATTACACTTCTTAGTGTCTGGATTCATCCTAGAACTTCTGTTAGGCTATGGTACATTTTCAAGAAAGATTCTTGATCTTGATTAAATGTTAAGTGCTAAAGATCCTGTCTGGTTTTTGCATAATTTGTTCTGACAGGACATACTGTTAATAAATATGTAAATAACTTTCATGAATCATATTTCAAAATAAATTTCATGTAAACTTCTGTTTACAACATTTTCCCTAAAGTGAAGATCCATCTTCTATAAGAAAACTCTTCCACATCTAGGGAGACTGCAATTTGCCCTTTGCCAGATAAACTGTAATCAACTTGGTTTGCATTTTTTTTACCAGAAGCAATTTCCAGATCTCAAATTGCTCTTTCCTGGGTGCCTTTCAATTTTTAAGCCAACTAGGCAGCATAAACAGTCACGACATTGAAGCATCCTACCCCAGTTATTTAATCTACGGTTACAACATAGTATCAATTCTATGGTTGTCTGTTCTTCTGTTTATGCGTTCCAGAGTTAGGTTAGCTCTCTGATATTCAGCTTCCCATTGGGAACTCATAAGAAGCAGCATCCTAAGTAAAACCAAAAGTCCATCAAGCCCTTATCCTCATGGTGGCACTTAGGATAGGTTATGTCGAAGCTCAGATTATGGAGTGCACTCATTTAGATACAAGGCACATACAGATAGACCTCTTGATAACACAACCTAGATCCTCCCCAGCAAACTCAAAAGTTAAGTTTTCCCGATTGATTCATTTACTGATAACATGTGATGTTAAACAGGCAAAATGCGTGACATCAATGCTTTTCTTTTTCTACCACAAGCAATTTGATATACACCTTGCCAACTGTACTTGATTTGAAAGAAAAGGAAAACCAATTTGATATTGTTACTTTAAACAGCATCCTGGACATATTCCCCACAAACACACTGTATTTTTGAAGTCATGATTAGACATAGAGGTAGTGGGTTGTTGGGTTTTTTTTCCCTAAGTTTGAAATATTTTTTCCTAAAAAAAAAAGTATAAGGACATCTGGAATTTTTCTGGAAGTAGCACAAGATCTGCAGTTAAACAAAATTAGCAATGAATATATGGCCCAAACAATTAGTTCAATGACAGCACTTCTAGATTTTCAAAAATGTAAACTGCATCCAGCTGATGCATCTTCCTCTTGATTTGACTCTGGATGGAACCAGTGTAACGAAATATAGGAAGCTAGCAAGTCAAAACGTCAGACGAGAAAAGCTCATTTTGATCTGTGAATGCTTACTGGTGGGATGGATTTATGAATTTACCCACTGACTGTCTGCTGCTCTAATATAGAGTTATCTTTATATATGTTAATAATACTCTAACTCAGACAAAACAGAAAGAAATTATATGAAATTGAAACAACATAGGCTTGCTGTAATTTCAGCCAAACATACATTTGCCATCAGAAGACCATATAGATGGGATCTTATAAGTCTTTCAGTCCCTGTTTTGAGAAAAGAAATTATTTCTTGAGAATGTTTAATGTCATTTAAAAATGACACTGCAGGCATTCAACTTAAATGTCATATAAAGCCCCTGTGTTAGATTTAGCAGTCCTTCAGTGCTTAACTTGCAGATTCCACAATATTACAAATGCACATTAGTGAAGAAGCTACATTCATTTTTCTCTGTATATGTGTTTTAAAGCGAAATTAAAGGATACACAGCGGTAGACAGAAATGTAATTTAGTCTGTGGTTTTTTTCACTGTCTCTCAAATTCAGGTTTGATTTCTTCTGTATTGACTGTATGACATACGTTCTAGCAATAGAACCCCTTAGTTCCTCTCATTGGAAAGGGAGAAAACTCGGGGAATGATGGAAGATGTCACCTGTAAAGGTCATTTTACAAGGCCAGCAGCAGGACTAGAAAACCCTGACTCCTAAATCATGGCTTTCATATTTCCCTTCTTCTTGCTACCTCCTTTACTCCCTAAATCAGGCTATTTATTTTCTATTTAGACGCACTATAAATGCTACAATACTAGAAATCCAGTTTTTAATATTTCCTCAATCCACATTGATGAAGTATTGTATTACATACAAATAGTTCTCCAGTTTGATTTGACAGATGCCTCTGGGATGATAACATAGCAAAGCAATGACTATGGGCATTTTGACTGCAAACTCAGTTTGCAGTTTGAGATCACTCAGTTATGTGTTCAGGCTGGAAAAGAAAATTAGTAACTATGTTTAAATTAATTTTCCTCTGTATTAGTCTGTATGCTGGTTCCAATCACTAAATTTTACCTGCTTGTCTTCCTTTTCCAACAACAAATGTCAAGAGCACAGCTCTCAGGGCATCAATAGCAGCCACTCATTTAAATACAGAAGCAATTGAACCATCTACTTTATGATAGAGGATTAAATCTAATAATATACTTTTCATGCTTTGAAACATCAATACCTAACATTTGCTTTTGAGCAGAAAGCTTAATACCTCTAAGTGTCAGCACAAAGAATAGCTTTCAGTTTCTTCACTCAGTTTGATCAGACAAGTCACTGATCTTTCAGAATTGTAGGAACTGGATGAGCAAGTGCCTGCTTATAACTCCAGTCTCTTGAAGGAAAAATAGCCACTTCCTTCCTTCCACTTCAGTGAAAATAATATAAAGACTTGGCAATGAACACAGACCTCTGGTGCTTCTGGCTCCCGTTTAGACCCATACACATTTCTGTAACTTGCAGCTTCATTTATGTGTTACCAACCTAAGACAACCCCCTTCCAGCCACAGCAGGCACAGCACAAATGCCTCACAGTCCCCTCTTCAGAATTCTGGATCATGCAATGCATTGCCAATATATCAAGGCTGGGATTGCAGCACAAGATGTGGTGGAATATCTCAGCACCTATATGATAGGCTGCCATAGGAAAAAAAAAATCAAAAATGATGGAAGCATTCTTTGGCTTCCACCCAGAAACCAAAAAAGTTAATGGAAAGTACAGGGACTGTTTTGTAGCCCAAAATTGCTGACAAACCTCTGCCTTAGCCCAACATCACTGACAAATACAAGCCTGTGAAAAGCAGTACTTTTATGTCATGGCCTAAGAGATGAGTAGAGTTTCATTACATGTCTTAACATTTATTAAATTTTGCTCAAAATGCCTAGAATTAGGAGAAAAAGGATGAAAATTTTAAAAAAACCTTTTTTTCTTCTTACCATATTATTGGTGTTTTGAGACCAATATGAACATGAAGATTTTATCCTTATTTGTAAAGTAAAAGTAAAGTTCATATTTACTTTATATTGACAAGATTCCCAGTGTATGAAATGCTATCTTGGGTCTTCATTGTTTATCTCATATCTACTGTTATTTACTGAACACACTGTTACTGATTTTGATTCTAACTTACAGAAACTTTCAGGGAATTTGGTTTCCTTTATAAGCAAAATCTAAAACTGAGACACGGTTTCTTTTCTAACAGAACCTGAACATACTAAGAAGCAAACAAGAAGAAGAAATGTATTTTTTAATATAGTCAAGCTTTCTCCAAAGCACTGCTCTTCCTAAAATGTTCCTGTTCTTTGTTTTATACCCTATTATTTTCTGTGTTCGTAGTTTGAGGGAGTTTTCCACTTTTCCTTCCTGTTCTCCAGGGGAGGCAAGGAAGGGTTGGATGCAGGCATGTGACCATCAGAGGGGTCATGCTGGTGCTCAGGGGATCCATGAATGCATGTGTGCTTATGCACCCAGAGAGTGTGATGTGTATGCCTACACTAGTGACCTCTACCTCTGCCAGTCCAAGAAGAGGAGACTTAACTGTCTATTTTATGTGAGCTGTTGAAGGCAGTACTTTACCTGGATGTGGTGGTCACTTAATGTCACTTGACACCTTGTTTCCCTTCCAGACAGCAGAAGGAATTAGCGATTTGTGCATCTAACTTGCAATTTTTAAATGCTCATCTTCCCTTTTTACTCAGCAGATGATTATAAGAGAGAGTAGATGGCTCTAATAAGGATCATCAGGCCAAGAATAATTGCTTTTCTACAACTCATTCTGTATGCTTGTGAACCTGTGTGTCCCTACAAATGCATATAGCTGCAGAGTGAACATTTGTACCAGAACAAGTTCAAAGGTGCACCTCTTATCTGAGACACTAGAAAAATAGTTCTTTTCCTGGTTGACTTACATAAAAACAAATGTCTTCAATGAGAACAAAGATTGGTGTAAGATTTTCTGATGTGATTGTGTATAGTTTTGTCTTACTCATTCACTGTTAAGTTCAAATATTTGCCGAAATGTTGGTGTCCAGTTTTCCTTCAGGAAGAGGTGGGTCAGGGAACCAAATTGCGAAACAGTCCGTGTGTGCAGTCAGCAGCTCTCTATGATTTTCAAGGCTGTTGTTTGATTTATAGAAAGTTTTTTTCTCCCAAATAAAATGCACTGGAATGAAAAAGTTGCACTTTCACCTGTCACACCCTGGTGGTGTTATATCTACAGTATGCACACACCCCTCTGTGATGTCTGGTTCCTATTTCTCTCTACTGAAAAATTGCTCCATGACTGAACATCAATACTTTAGAGGAAAAACAATAAAAAACTACCCATGTAGTCTGGAAAAACTTACCTGCATGGTCCTAGCAGCTTTACACATTTTAGAGGAGTAATTTTATCTTTGCATATAATTTCAGAGATCCTCTTGTCCCAAAATGGGTTCTTTCACCTGGTGTGCAAGAGGTTGATCCCCACACAGAGCTGAGATATTTGATGCCTTTACAGCTCTGCACAGAAAGCAGTGCTGAGTGGCAAATCCACAAAATCAGCACACTGACTTTCAAAATTTTTCACTATTTACTACATTTTAGCGAACAAAGTTGTTAATGTTCTTTGGCTACAAGTTACCTAGTTCTCTTATTAATTAATATTCTATCTTAATTGGTTGACTGATTGCTTCTTGTGCTAATTAGTGAGCATGCTCAGTCTTTCTCTTCTCTTGAGTTGGTGGAGTCAGTGGTCACGATCTCTCCCTGCTGGAATTGCCTTTTACCCAGTTGGAGAGGATTCTGCATAGTTGCTGAGTTGGGTCTGTTAGTTTCTTCCATGTTTTGTGGGTTTGTAACAACCCACCCTTAGGAGAAAGGAGTTCTGCCGAATGTCCCTGTGGCCTGTAAATTCTGTATTCCTTGTGCCCACTGTCAGCTGTACATCCTTCTTCCTAAGCTTTCTTAACCTCCACCTAGGCCTGAGATCACTGAAGCATATCAAGCCCTAAACTTTAACAAAATAATTCTACCAACAAGCAATTTACTTTTCTAAAATCCAGACACCACTCCATTTCCTGACGTGTATGATGTTTAACTCCTTGTCTTTATATGGTTCTCCTCTCAATAACAGGAAACCACCACAAGTTCCATGCTGTTCTTCAGCAAAAACAAAAATAAGTGTAAAAAAGTAAACTGTCAGGAAAAAATCAGGAAAACAAAATGACACAAACTACTAACTGCTTGGTTAGCTGCCTGTTTGTTGAGCAGCAATATGTTTTACTTATGTCCTACAGTATGCTATATAAGCTTGTTACACATCAGTCACAGGCACAATTCCACAATCTAAACCATTCTTGACTTTTTAACAACTAATTTCTTAATTGATATAATGAGATATGAATCTGTTTATTGATCTTACTATGTCAGAATTGTGCCAGCCTGTGTGCAGCTCTGCAGGGTATTTTGTTTCAGTACACTTACAAATGAAACACATGTTCAGTAGAAATCAGAAAGACTTATTATTAAACCAAGAGGGTTTTTTCTTCTTTTATCAGGTTTTATTTCTCTTTTGACATTATTTCTAAGTATTGTCACATGATTTTTTTTCTTATGGGGATGTAGTTTGCTTTTTGTCTTACAACTTTTAAAAGGAAAGGTTTGAAGGCTATCAATACTACACTGTACAGGGAAAAGAAGCTCTAAAATACAATACTCTTAGCAGCTAATATTTTTATACATTCTTCAGTTCACTAGTTATCCAGATAGATTACCATAACTCTTTTCATTGCTATAGTAGGTAGTCTTCAGGTAGTCTTCTTTAATTATTATAATATAAACAAACTTTATTACACCTAACTAAATTTTTATTCCCATTAATCTTAGTCTGAAACTGTTCCAAGGTCTAATCTCATGAAAATTAGAAACTTTCTTGTTTTCAGCCTTAAGTCAGGCAGGAACATTTTGTATTTTGTGATTTTGTTTAAACTTTATCTATTGTTTTAAAAACGATGAACATATTTGCAGAGAGGAGACATTTCTGTTTCAGCCTTTTCTTTTACCAGACTGGATAAGACAAGCACTTTTAGCCTCTCCTCAGAATACCCACTTTCAACTGTTGATCAGAATAGCTGACTGCAACGTCCTTTTGAGACAGACGTGGGCAGTCCAGCGCACTGCTGCAGAAAGTATCTATCTGCCTCCTCCACTGCTGGAGTTACTGTTTCCCTCTCTCTGCTGGATTCAACACATTTGTAATTTATTAGCTTGCTGGCTGATAAACAGCATCAGATAACATTTTTCATAGCCTATTAATTATCACACAGTTCAATTGCAGCAAGTCTCCCAACAAAATAAATCATTGGATAGAATTAAGTTTGTTCTGGCTTCAGCAGAAGTGACAGTTTCCTGACCCACCACTAATTTATCAACTATCCTTTTATTGAAAATGTTGATAAATTTGGAAAGATGGGTGTCTCTGTAAGTCTCTGTCATGTGAGTTTTCTCCAGGATTAGCTCTTATGTTCCTGGAAAAGCCCAACAGTGACCTGCTCAGGAATAACCTCTTTCCCTGTGGGGTCCTGAACTGAGCCCTGAACTCCATCTCAACTCCACCCGAAGGTAACAGCTTAACATTGTGCTCAAATGAGTAACTGAAGATCCTCATTTTCCCCTTCCTGTTCCTATTCAACTGCAGGACACCTATTACAATGGCTGCTTAATTCTCTTTGGATGTTTGTAAAAAAGAATGAAAGCTTGGCTGGTATCAGTACACACACTGGCACTTTAATATATTGCTTCATCTATTTGACTTCACCTTCTTTCTCTGCTACTCATTCCAGTTACTGTTTATTTGGCCTCCTCCCTTTACAGATAATAGAACTTGCCTCAGCAAACACATATTCACATAACAAAACTTTCCATGAGCAGCAGAATTAATGAACCCTGGTTTCCTAGGTATCTATGTTGCTGATCCCCAAGTTCCATGCTCACACCATGCCCCCCATGACACCTTCACTATGCAAAACCAGCACGTTATATGGCCAGTGTGATTCATATACCTGCTGCTTGGCTCAGCACTCTACATCCATTGCACATGCAATCAGATATCAAGATCTTATGGTTGTTGCTAAGGAGAATACATTGTTTTCCTATGTCTGACTAGAAAATATTTCTTAAAATACTTTAAAATTAAAATAAAGGGGGCTCCAATGGAGTTCTCTGTTTCTTGGAACTATGATTTTTGAAAGAATGGGTAGCCAAGGAAAATAAAAATGGGCATGCATTTGAAATGACTGCTGGAGAGTTAGGAATGATGTTCCTGGAAGACCAAATGTGTATTTTTACCATGTCTATATGAGAATATTACTAAACTTGCTGACAGATTAATGGGATGTATAGAAGTGAAATGATCACAAATGAGCACTTTCAAATTTTATTTACTTTGGGGCTATGTTAGATTGCTTTTATCTTTGAAAGGTGAGCACAGCTAGTGCTTTTAATCCTGGGGAAACTTCTGGTTAGACATAACTTTTCTGTGTGATTTCTCTTTATAATAAAATTTAAAGAAAATGTGGTGCAGTGGCTGTGGTATTGAATCAAAGGAGCTGGCATTTCAGTCTAAGTGAGGTGAAAATCCTGTATCTACTTCTTCAAGGACAGCAAAAGCATGTGATGTGCTACTGCACATGCATGTGAAGGGACAGTAACCCTGTGACACAACTCAGTGATAGCTAAGAAAACAAACAAGCAAAGAAACAAGCCAGTAAAAGGTTGTGGGAATTAGTCCCACAATGTGTGAAGTTGTTTATCTTGTCAGGACGTTTTTCTGACAAGAATGCACATGACCAACACTTGGGCTGAGAGTGTGAAGAGGAAAGGAGGAAGTTACAAGACAGTTTACATATTAGTCAATATTGTTTCTTTTCAATACAAGGATAAATTCAAGAAAGCTGGCAATGTTTTGGTGGTGATAGACTACATTGACTGCACAGTGAGAACACCCCATGCAAGAAGCTGTGTACAGGGTTCTGGTGATACAGGCAGCAGGTACGCCAGGAACAACTCTTGTAAGTGGAATTATATTTACTTTCTCCATACAGAGCTGGCTTAATTTTTATTCATTGATTTCCCCTTTCATGTTTTTTCAAGTCTCTGAAGCATTGTCATAAAACATCCACAATCTTATCCAGCTCTGTTTATGTGTCAGCCACCTTAGGTACACTGTCAGCCCTCAATACAACTTTCAGAACACCTAAACTCCATCCAGGGCTGGTGAAGCCTTGCTCTTACTTAATTTTGCGAAAATATAATTTCAATCACAGAATCATGTAGGTTGGAAAAAACTGTTACTATCACCAAATCCAGTTGTTTTAGAAACATTGCTAAGTCCACCACTAAACCCTCTAAGTGTAACATATGCACTACTTTTATCCGGGGATAGTGATTCAGCCACTTCCCGGGAAGTTGTGTTTGAATGTTTTGGCAACTGCATCGATGTAGAAATATTTCCTAATATCTGATGTAAACTTCCTCTGACACAATGTGAGGCCGTTTGTTCTTGTCCTGTCATTATGTGCCAGAAAATGCATTATATGTTAGAAAATATCATTCAAGCGTGTCACCATTCAGGAAGTTAAAATCCAAGTGCCAGTGAGTGCTCAGTACTTCAGTTAAAGCAGTTAAGCATTTGTGGGTTGTAAAAAGCTTGCTATTGCACTACATTAAGCACAAAGGCCACTCTGTGAGGGTCGTTTGTTACAAAAAATCAGTGTAGTTTCGAAATCCATTTTCTTCAAATTTAGCACAGCTGGGAGGTGATATTAGCTCTCTACCTCACACTGATCCTACACCCTACAGCACCAGCTCATCACCTCTGAGAACACCAGGATTTCTGAGGCCATAACAGTGAGGTGGTTTCTTCAGCATCAATTGCTAGCTTGTGACCTGCTCTCTCCTTGCTACTCATTCCTTCCCACACAGCAAATTGTGCTGTCTCCTGAGTTTTGCAAGTGTGGATAGCAGATAGCAAGAAAAGCAATTTCTCCACACCTTTTCCCAGGGAGTGAACTAATGCTAGGGACGGGAAATAAAAGTGAGGGAGCAGCTGAACTTTTTCAAAGAGAGATATGAGAAAGGGGAAGCGTAATGGCTCTGGCAAGTAGCTTGCTTTCCTCCTTCCTGTCTCCGTGAAAGCCTGAGAAGACAAGTGGATGTCAAGGATTCATCAAGGTGCCACTTTTTCAGGTCTGGAAAAAGCACTATTTGCAAAATCACTGACAAGAGCTTAAATAGCTGCTACATCCTCATCACAGCTGCAGAGGCATGTAGCAGAAGAGGGTTCTTCTGTGTCCTTCTAGTCATCTGGCCCAGGGTGGCCTTGACTTTGAAAGGTTAAGGTGCAGAATTATCTGGCATCGGGACACTGGATGGGAGACACAGGAACAGCAAGGTGGCAAAAATTGCCTTCTCCGTCCTGCTCAGCAAACTTCCATTTCCTGAAGTGCTATTTAGGCTATTTCCAAGAAAGAGTAAAGCCTCCCAGTGTAAGTCAGGATTCCTCTAGGTGTGTTCAGTGTGCTGTTTCTGAAACACTCCACAGGGTGAACACTTCGTGGTTTTTAAGAAATGGGGAGAGAACACAAGTAGCAACATGACGAGCTGGACAGGTATGGCGCAGCACCAGCATTAAGCACAGCCTTAACAAAGCCAGCGCACGCATCGCGGAGGACAACATCCTCCGCACTGCTGGGGCCGCCACCAAACCGCAGCTCCGCGGCCCCCGCTTCCCCCGGCGCCCCTCGGGCGCTGCCCGGCTGTGACCTCCCCGCCCCCGCACGATCATTGCCGGGCATCCCGCCCCTTCCCGGCCGGCGCAGGCGCTGCAGCGGGGCAGGGCGGGCTGCGGGCCCGGGAGCACGGCGGGGCTGTGTGCGCGGGGCGCCCTGCGCTCGCTCCCCGCTCGCTCCCCGCGCTCGCTCCCCGCTCGCTCCCCGCGCTCGCTCCCCGCTCGCTCCCCGCTCGCTCCCCGCTCGCTCCCCGCTCGGTCCCCGCCGGGCACCATGCGCCGGGCACTGCTGTCCCTCCTGGCTCTCGCGGCGCTGCTGGCGCCCTGCCGGAGCGCGGCTTCCCAGGGGGAGCAGCCGCCCGCAGGTAACGAGACGGGGGGATGGGGCGGGCCGACCGACTGATGGGGATGGGCAGCACGGGTCACCTGAGGGGCGGCGGCACCGGCCGTACCGCGCCCTGTCCCGGAGCCCTCTGCGAAGCGAGGGCAGCCGGTAGGGCCGCGGGCCCCGAGTCGCTGCCGCCGGCCGCTGCGGAGGCGCCGGGGAGGAGCCCCGCTCCCGGGGCTGTGCCCTGCTCTACCGATAAGCCCCGGCCCCGGCCCAGCTCTCTCGGGTGCGCGGTTCGGCCGGGTCCCGGAGGCCGTGTCGTGGCGCGCCGGTGACATCAGCCTTGTCTCGGCTGTTGGCACGTTTTGGTACGCGAGGCAAGAGCGGCGTGTGGGTCGGACAGGCCTGCTCTGCTTCATAACTTCATATGTCCAAAGAAGTAGAGAAACTGGGGGTTTCGGTGCGAAAATGGGGAGCACAGGGCTGGGGAGTGTACAGAAGGTAGCGGGATCACGGCCTGGAGCACAACATTATGGCCAAGCACTCCTGGGGAGGAGAGGTGGCTTGCCAGCGGAGAACAGCGTTGTGTCTTTGTTTGCATGGAGTTTTGGAAAGTAAATTACGAAAGAAGTAGTCAGGCTTACTAGTTTAATTTTAAACTGGAAAATTTAGTTAAAAGCAGAGATTGCTATCTAATAGTCAAAGGGGAATATGCATTTAATTTTTGACTGAGTGCTGAGAGCTGTCTAGTGCCCAGGCTTCTTGGATTCTGCAAATGGAAATTTCTTGGAGTTCAGATCCGTGCCCAGGTGAAATGACTGAACTTGATTGTGCCTGAGCATGGGCCACACCGCGCTTTGGAATTCTGCTTAGCTTTCTCTGATATGGACTAGCAGTGCTAAAAATGGCAATCTACCTGCATTCTTGTCCCTTAATAGTTTGCATTTTGAATATCAAGTTCGTTTGATTTGGTGTCTGGTTGTAACTGGCAGACCTTGGCTGGGAAACCTTTTTCCCCATTGGATCAGTAGGATGGCTTGATATGTTAAATATTGTCTTGTTTGCTCTGACTTAGTCTCTTCTAAGGGCATGCTTTAATCACTAGTAAAATATGCCACTTCTACATAGTATTAAGCATTTTTAGGGTAAAAAGCACAATACCAGTAAATCACTTGTCAAACAAACCTGCCTAGTCCAGCACAAGTTATCTCTGTAAGCATAGAGAGTAGTGCTGTGGTCTAGATGATGCAACAAGCTGCCTAAAAGCAGAAAGCTCACTTTTCTGCCTGCAAGTGCAGCAAACCCTTAGCTCAAAGGAGCAGAATGTACTTTTGAGTTAGGTTTTAAAAGCTCAAGCAGCATTTTCTTGGTGACTTGCACTCAGCTTGGTCACAGCCACTATAAGTAAAAACTTATTTTTTTAGTTAACAAAAGCATCATAAAGGGAATTCTAATTGACAGTTCTGTGTACTAGTTGAATGAAAATGCTGGTTTTCTAGGTAATGACTAGTAGCATGTCTTTAGTTCATTATAATATTGATGTCAGCAGACTTGTTGAACTGCAGGGGAAGAATTAAGGTAGAAGGGGAAGTCTGAAGTACGTCTGTGATGCTGTCACATACAGAATAGCAGAATGGGTCAGGTTGGAAGTGACCACAGTGGGTCATCTGGTCCAACCTTCCTGCTCATCCTAGAGCACATAGCACAGGATTACATCCAGCTGGTTCTTGGTTATTTCCAGTGAGGGAGACTCCACAGCGTCTCTGGGTAATCTATTCCAGTGCTTGGTCACTCACATAGTAAGGAAGATCTTCCTCATGCAGGTGGAACTTTGTGTGCATTCGTTTCTGCCCATCTGTTGCTTGGCACCAGTGAGAAACTGTCATCTTGGCACTCCTCCTTCAGAGGCTTGCACACTTCAGACACAGAGGCCATCTCCTCTTGAGACTGTACAGGCCCAGCTCCCTCAGCCTTTCCTCATAATGGAGATGCCCCAATTCCTTGGTCAGTTTTGTAGCTCTCTGCTGGACCTGCTTCACAAACTCTATGTCTCTTGTGCTAAGGAGCCCAGAATTTCCATGGCAACTGTTGTATGATTATTTTTTTTCCCTTAAATCTTACAGGGCTTTCAGTGTGCCAGTAGTATAATACATATGTCAAGGCTGAGTGTGTAATGAGGAAATGTTCACTCATCTTTATCTTCTGTTGTAGTGCATCCTTTTCCTTAGGAAAGGAATGAAGCCAGACAACCTAGCAGCAGTTCACTTATTCATTTCCTGCAGCTGGATGCCTAATGTGTCTGCATTGATAGGCCTCTGACTCCACAGTGGAGCTGGGCATGTGTTGATGGGAACTCTCAGTCAGTGTTTTAGTGTCATGAAAGACAAGGTCTGTGGTCAGGTTGAAGAAGATTTAGAGGCTGTGGTAGTGGTTCAGGTGCTTACTACACATTGTAAGCCACGTTTCCATTCCATGTGTAGTTCATTTAGGCAGGTGACTTCCTGTTGTATGTGATAATCATGGTGGTCTTGTTTTTTATGGTTCAGGTTATTGACATTCATAGCAATTGACTCTCAAGCTATAAACAAAAACAACTTAGATGGTAGAAAGTGCTGTATTTAGATATCACCTCTTACAACACTTCTTATCTGTAACAAAAGGGATGAACACTCATAAAACAGTTGAAACAATATTTAGCATGTATTATTACAGCATTTTTTAAGTATCCATCTTGTTTGGTTTTTTTTCAAGATGGTGGTCTCACTCTACCGCTCCTCTTAGTACAGCTTACAACCTTGTGGAAATTTTTATTTTAAATAATGATTTTAAAAACTCCATAGAACAATGTCAAACTTCTGAGTCCTTAGAGAATAAAATTCCATTGTAAATAGAAGCTGTAAAACTGCTCTGTATACTGTGTATAATGTTTATTCATGATACTTGGGAAATCATTTAAGTTAATTTCAGTAAATATTTCAAAAACTAGCATCTTTAAATTTAATGCCAGTCATGGTACTCATTTCATTTGTAAACTAATTCCTTTGTGAATTTGAGGTATTTCGAGAACTTCTGGTAGAACCGTCTCCATAAATTGCTGTTATATGCATTAATGTAAGCTTGTTTGCAGTAAATTTTTTAAATACCATCTAGGTATGGAAGTGAAATTACAAAAGAAATGCATGTTCTGGGTTTCTTTTGGAGGGATAAATGAAAGTGGATGAAGGTAAGTACATGCAAGCATTTTCACATACACCACATGGCTGCTGCCACTTAAAAGCAAGCCAGTTGGGTAGTAGGTATAAAATTTGTTCATCACCTTGCTCCTTGGTGCTTGCTAGTCTGCCAAGCTCCCAGCCAAGCACAGCCACCAGTCAGCTCCCCTCCATCAGTCTGATAGAAGCAGGAACTGTTTAGTGCCTGGCCTACCTGAAGTGCACTGAGAGGGGATGATGCTCTGCTCTGACAGAAGTTCCCCGTTCCCTCCCAAGGCACATACTTGGTGCTATTGCAGCCTGTAGTGGGCAAGTGACCCTGCTCAGTTTCAGTCCTGTAGTGCTGGGTAGTGCTCCTAACTCTCCTCTAGCCCCCAGATGGCTGAACTCTGCTTTTAGTGTAATTTTGTTTGATTTGGCTGAAGTGAGGATATAAATGATTAGGAGGACCATTTTGTCATGGTTTAACCAAACCAGGCAGCTGCTTGTTCACTCCATTACCAGCAGGACTGGGGAGAGAATTCCAAGGGTAAGAGCTGGATAACTCAAGGATTGAGATAAAGACAGTTTAATAGGGAAAACAAAAGCCATGCACATAAATGAAGTAAAACAAGGAATTAATTCTCTGCTTCCCATGGGCAGGCAGGTGTTCAGCCATTCCCAGGAGAGCAGGGCCCCGTCATGGGTAAGGGTTACTTGGGAAGACAAACACCATCACTGTAAATGTCCCATGCTTCCTCCTTCTCCCCCTGCTTTATCTCCTGAGTGTGGTACAGCGCAGAAAGCAGAAATACCCTGGCCATTTGCCAGCCCATATGTGTTGCTATGGCTGTTACCAGATTGTTCCCAGGCACACTTCTGTGAGGTGATAAGCAGTACAGCAAGCAGTATTGGACGAAGGAGCACAGGAGTGAAGTATACAATCAGGAAAGCGAGCCCCAGGGGAAGCACATGAGCCTGCTCTTTACCAGCTAAACAGCACTAACAGTTCTAAATTCAGCCTGCTACATCCCAGTCAAGTCTATTGTTATCTCAAAGCCTTTGAATCCCAAGTTGGGGAAAAAAAAAAAAAAAAGGAAAGGCATCCTTCAGAGATGGACTCAGTTTTTTTTGTGTGGTTTTTTTCATGCTTGGCATTGATTTGCTGCCTTCTGAATCCATCTTTCAGAGTATTGTTTGCCTTTTTGTCACCTTTTTTTCTGTTTGGGGTTTTTTTTTCAATGCATATGGCTGCAGAGTACTGCAGAAGCATTCAAAGGTAGTGCAAATTTATCTGATCTTTTTTCCCTTCATTTTCATTGGTGGTGGAAGCTATGGAGACTGACTTTTTTGTGCTTGTGAAGTCCTCAGAACTGCTACCCTTTCTGAGTGCCATTTGACAGGGTTATGTGAGCTCAGGTCCCCCTGTGGGTCAGTTGAGTGACTAAGTTGAATTCAGTAATCCTTGTGAGTCCATTCCAACTCAGAATGTTTTGTGTATCTATGAGCTGAAGCAACTGTAGGTAGAGCGCAGGGCTGGCACAAGGAAAGCACACTTCTCCCAGTCAGGGGCACAGAAGGAGCCAACTGGTTACTATTGCATCTGTCTTTAAATGGTGAGTTAACCATAATTCTACAGCAAAGTTGTTCCTCTTGGCCTATTGAAGTGGCTCCTAAGTGTTTTCCTGTGATGTGTCACTTGGGGATTATAAGGACTTGTTTGTTTTTAATGGAAATCCAAAAAGGGAACTGACTTTCAAAATATGTTTTTACATGTTGTTATTTTTTTCATAGTTTGTTTTCTCAAGCTTTCAGTTTGTGCTTTCAGTCTGTATTTCAGTGCCTAAGTGATGTTTAAGAGTCACGTTTGACTTGAATATACTTTTATGGCTTTTAGGGCTGGTGTTGTCTCAGATAGCTGTACCATAAACTGCATTGTGGATTCATCAGGCCCTGTTCTGTTACATGCAGTATTGCAGTTCAGCTGAATTCTCTTTTCATAAGCAGTGGTGACAAATCCGTCTGTGTATACAGTAACGCCAGAATGAGGGAAGGAGTTTCAGTCTTATACAAGATACAGGTATCAGCTTGAAGGCTGTCTCATTTTTACGTCTCAGAAATGTACAATTCATTGAATTAATTTTTGCTCTGGGCAATGCATTGTTGAGGCTCAATGAACAGGTAGGACATCTACATTTATACAAAATATTAAGTCCTTCTGTAAATGCTTTAAAAATAGATTTTATTGACTATATGGCTGCTTCAAACTTGTGTTTCATAAGTCCTTTCCATAGATAGTATTATTCAGAATACTTACATAGTCAACAAAAAGTCAGGTTTTTAAGCTGGTAAAGAAATCTTTATGTCTATATGATTTGCATGTGTCTGACCCTGCTGAGATTTGTGAGAGATGTGGAGTGGTTGTTTTTGACTTGGGGAAGTGAATGTATAAAACAAGTTTGACTTGTTCTTCACAAATTACATTTGTCTTGTTGGTTAAAACAAGCGTTTTCTGCCTTGATGATGTACACTTTTGAAACAGAACTGCATCATATATTGTGTGCAAGTAGTGGATTAGTTCTAACATTTCTCTGTCTTAGTCTAAGAAGACACAGCTTGGTACACTTGTTTATGTTACTCTGAAGAAACCCCTCCCAACCAACCCAATCTCCCCCTTATTTCTTAGCAGCTTGAATTCAAGCAGCAGCAGATACTTGCAGTAAAAACAGTCTTTCAGTGGAATTTGGCTTTTCATTTCCTCCTACATTTTCTGTACTCCTGTGCTTTCTTCATGTCTGCTATGCAAGTTTACTGAAGATGTAAATGTCTACTAAATCTTAAATACCTTAGTTAAGGTAATTGCACATTGAGAAGGTGTTCGATTATGTATATACACATTCATGTCCCACAGTAGTCACACCTGGTGAAATCTTTGCCATCAGTATGGCAGCAATAGTTTAGGTTGTCTGCATGAGGACAAATAAGTACATTTCTGTCCAAGTTATACACTGATTGGCATGAACTTGCTGAGATAAACTGTGCATCTGTATTCCCACATCTGTTCTCTGTTTGATGCTAAACTTCAGGTCACCTTGTGGTTATGCTTACCACATGCTTTTACCCCTCTCTTAGTACTACCTGTGCTTTGCGCAATTTCAGTTCTTCATCCTGAAAATACAGGCATGTTTAATTTCTTCTGGCACGCTTAAAAAAGGTGTATCTGATTGGCCTACCTTTGCCTCCTGGTTTAGGGCAAATGTGGGACGAAACTTCCAAAGGGGTCCCTCTAGAAAGCAGATTCAAGCAGCCCCTCCCCCAACTGGTTCAGGAAAAGATTTCCTTGGAGAAAAGTGAAAAAAAAAACATTTATTTAACAAGCAAAGTATTCACAAGCATAAAAAATTGAATAATATTAAACAATAAAACCTCTCACTGTTCTGAAGAGATGGCAAATTCAGAAAGTCCTTTTCGTGGGGTGTAGCTCAGCTCTCTCAGTCTCTCATCAGTCCCTCCTGTGCTGAAAAATGCCACGTCCTGTGCCCTGTTGGGCTACAGGTGTAAACTTCCAGTATTTTTCTGGGTTTTCCAGAGCAGGTTTGAACAGTTCCAGGAAAAAGAAAAACTACAGTCTGGGGTACTTCTCTGCTTTAGCTAGCTAAAAAAAATCTAACTAAAAAGCAAGGGAGAGCTCTCTCCTGCTGTCTGTCCATGCTGCAGGCAACACAGTCTGCGAGAAGGAAAGCTAAAGCTCCTATCTATGTGTTTTTGAATACAACCACCTCAGACATTCCACAGCTTCTCCTTCTCCCCCACTTCACTCTTGGTTCTAGTTTTAGAGGTGCAAAACTTATTTCTGGGCTAAACAGTTGAATGGAGATACAATTCAGCATCATAAAGTCACCCCAGGACAATTCCTTTATTCTATGGATAAGAGCTGTTTCCTGAAGTTCCTTTTATGTTGTTCTACAATGCACATACACATTTAAACTTCTGTGAAAAAATTGTTCTTGCTGTTCTCTATTGGCTTCTCAGCAGCTAGTACTGCTCTCACAAGGCAAGGTGAACTGCAGATGGGAATCATTTTGAGCTGGAGGCAAACTAGAAGTTGTTGAGTTTTCTATGTCATGCATTACAACATGAATTGCTGATCCATTTCCTTCTCTCTTTCCCTACTTGCTGTCTGACTTGGAATTTGCACCTTGAGTGTTGCTGCATTTATGTTTATTATAAATTAAGAGGAATTTTATGTTTAACATTTACCTTCATGGCACTAACTGCTATCATCATCTTGTACTTGTGCCTGCAGAACAACATAGAACGTGGTATAGCATGTTTAGAAAAATGAAAGCCTCATTATGGGTTAGGTTAAGTGTTCACATAAAGTGTTATGGTCTTTTAACTGGCAATATGCAGAAATGGCATCTATACAAATTAGACTGTGTCCTCTGTGGTCTATACTCTTGATGCTGGAGTGAAATGGAATTGTGACCTCCCCAGGCACTCTGGACTGTCTGGAGAAGTTGTCATTAGAAATCAGATACCCAGCCTGAGTAAAGGAGCTGTGTAATTTGTTAACGAAGACCATTTGTTTAGCTCCCTCTGCAAGGCCTTGCATGCCTTGGGAGGATAGACAGCACCTCCCAGTTCAGTATCATCTGTAAATTCACCCAAGGTGCATTCAACTCTTTCATCCACATAATTGGTAAAAATACTGAGCAGAACAGGCCCTAGAACTGGGCCCCAGAGAACACTGCTGGTCCCCAGCCAGGTGCAGCTCCATTCACAGCAAGCCTTTGAGCTCTGTTCTTTCAGCCAGTTCTTCACTCTGTACTGTCAACCTGTATTTCAACTTGTTTGGAAGAACACAGTGAGGGACAGTATCAAAAAGCTGTACTAAAATGCAGAAAAAGTACATCCCCTGCCTTCTCTTCTCCCACTAAGCAGGTAATAAATCAGTTAAAAAGGACTTTTCACTTTGTGGAAAGTCACCCTGTTGACTGTTCCTGGTGATTGTATTGTTCTTTCAGTCTTTCAAGAGCACCTGGCATGATCTTCTCCATCATTTTTCCAGGTGCTGAGGTTAGGCTAACAGGTCTGGTTTCCTGGGTCTTCCCTCACGCCCTTCTTGTAAGTTAATAGTTAAGTAAGTTAATAGTGGCTGGCTTCTAGTCAGCAGGGACCTCCCCAAGCCTTAGGCAGACAATGGAAGGGTCCTAGTGTAAAATTTGCTACCTCCTTCAGTGCTCTGGGGTCAACGCCTTTTGTTAAAGTTTCTTTTGTATAATAGTATACAAAAGTTAAAATTTTGTAAGGCTGGCTACACTCTGTCTTAAAACTGCGTATTTGAAGTAATGTTTATGTGCTTCAGCCCATCTGTGTGCTTGACGCTTCTTCTGAAAACTTGTTGCCTTTTTTTTTCTTGTGGTTGTGAATTTGATGATTGTTACTTTTTTCCAATAGCTGAAATACCACTCTTGTATGTACTAAAACATAAACCACAGAACCATTTGCTGAGTTATCTATATTGCATCTGTCCAACCTTTGTGGTCAAGAGCGTATCTCAGCCTCTGTGTGTTACTTTCAGTAATGTGTTATATTTGTGGTCTTGTTCTCAGGATGTGAAAATTGTTTACTTTCCCTAAATATGTCACAGAGTGAAGTTGCAGTATTTGTTTTATGAACAAGAAGCAGTGTAGAGGAGGTCAAATATGTGTTTCCTCAACATTTTGTGAAAGCCGTATTGAGAATACTAAGGGTGCCATGCTAGAAATTGAGAAAGTGGGTTATAACAGTTAAATTTGGTTGAGTGACCTTCATTTCTCTTCTTTTTCTGAGTGTCATGTGGCAGCCTTCAACAGTTACAGGGCCCTGTAATTTTCCTTCCCCTGCAGCTGCTCCCTTGATAACCCTATTGTGGTTGCTGCTTGAAACAGATCCTTGCTCCACATGGAGGACTGCTAGTGTTGCTTCTTATTTTTGGATTGCTTTAGTGTGTTACTTTATTACTTCTGATGTTGTTATGCTAAGTGTACTTCAAATGTGTTCCTTCAAATGGAACCACATTATAGCTTCAATGTTCAAATTCCTTGCAAGTGTTTGTAGTTTATTTTGGTCATTACAGCTTGCTGAAAATACTGCTGCAGTGATAGAAGTATCACTGTTAGAAATTCTTAGGGAATCTAGGCTTTCCCTAGCAGGCCTGTTGTATTTTGGCCTTGATACTCCAGCTCTGGTACCATCTGCAAGCCCATCCACTCCAATTTCTGAACAGCACGAGAAATCTACAGAACTGGGCTGATCTCCTCTAACTTGAGTAAACAAGGCTTGCAACCTGTCTTGCTGTTATATCTGTAAAAGACCGACACAGGGGTATAATAATCATTGCTTATGGACCTGATACAGGCTGTCTGATGGACTTGCTTTCAGTGGACAGGGGTTATCTGGCATTGTTGCAAAGAGGACAAAAGCTGTCTCAGCAGTAAAGGTGAATAATACATAGTTGTTTGTACTGGTGACAGACTTGCTCATTTGTGATTTTTATATCTAGCATGTTGCCTTTTCCAAATAATTTAGAGGTATGTTTGATCTTGTGTTTGCAAAGGTCTGAGTATCAAAGTGCAATTGTTCTCTTCATTCTAGTGCCTTCACCAACAGAGATTGTAGTAACATCTGAAAATTTCAAAACAGTTTTGCATTGGCAGTACCCACCTGTGTCTGAAACTCCTCATTTTATTGTGGAAATCAAGCCTTACAGGTAAGTTCTTACTATTTCCTTATTTCCTATACCTGATCTTCTCTAGAAGCATATAAAAGTAGTCAGTCCATGGTAAATTCTCTTGTTTCTATGTGGTGAAGTCACTTAGGGTGAAAGTTGCCAAAGTGTAAATGAAGGCAAAATTTATCAAGTAATACAATGGTTGAGGTTGCAGGGATCTCCAAAGGTCATCTGGTCTGAACCCCTTGCTTGAGCTGGTCATCCATGATTTATGTTCCATTGGCTTTTGAATATCCCTTAGGGGAGGAGGCTCCACAATCTCCCTGGGCAATCTGTACCCTCACAGGTCCTGGCCACCCTCACAGCTTTTTGTTAAAGGCAGTGTATTGTACGGAATTGTGCAGTTGAAATTGTACTAACTATTACTTGACCTGTTTTACAGTTTAGGTTACTATAAGAACATCTCAACCTGTGTGAACACTTCAGCTCATTTTTGTGATCTCTCAAAGGAAATATGTGACCCTTATTTATCTCATTGGCTTCGAGTTAAAGCTGTTGTTGGGTCACAAGAGTCTGAATATGTTGAGGCAAATGAGTTTATTTTGCAAAGGCATGGTAAGTTGTATCTAAACTAAACCTTGTAATTTTTTCCAAGAATTTAAAGTGTTATTAATTACTCCTTTTGCTCTGTTATTGCATTGCATTTCGGAATATCCTAAAGCCAGGAGTCCAGGATGAAATGAAGTATGATGATTGCTTAGTAGGAACTTGCTTGGTGCTTGTTAGCTCTGACTGTGGTGTCTGAGTATTTGTTTCAAAATTTCTAGAGGCAAGAAGGTGATGGTGATGGTGCACTCTGAATCCTTCCCATAGTCCAGACACCAATTTAGGGTAGAAAATTGTCACCAGACAACATGGACCTTTAGGCATCACTGAGGTAGCAATGTCTTGCTTGACACTAGAATGCCATGTACTGATAGCTTCAGATATCTAGGTACTACCTAGAAGCTGTAACTGGATAACTAAGTTATTAGTTCTTCATGTAAATCCTTCAGGCTGCTTTGGAAAAATTCAGTCTGTAGCATCAGTATTGTAAAAGTAAGTTACCTAGTCTAGTGTTGCAGGCCCTGGCATTGCATGGGCAGGGCAAAGGAAATGTAGCAGTCAGGAAAGACTGAGAGACTTTTTACCATGCTTGCTCCATTCCCAGCATACAGCTTACAGTGAGAACCTGGCCCATGAGATTCTATCTGACTTGAGCTATGCTTTAGCTAGAGCTGGATTTCTGCATTGCTGGAGCTGAAGGAGTGGAGTCCCTCTTTGCTTTCTGCTGTTTTCACTATTTCAGTCCTACGACTTGAAGTAATGGCTGGTTTCTAGAGTTTGACAAAGGGACATAAGCCATAGTAGTAATGCTCAGTGTGACAATTTCCAGAAAATTGGTAGCCATATATGGAGAAGAGAGACAAAATCCTTTTCCCATTGAACAAGAAACTCGTGTTCAGTCAGACCATTGGACACAAAAAAATTCATATAGGCCACTGCTGTGGGAAATCCAAAGTTTCCAAATGATGTACATGGTGAGATTTGATTAGCTTTTCATATAGCCTTTGTTTCAGTGCAGTATTAACTGAGGTGATTTATGGTGGGATCTAGTCAGCAGAATCTTGTGTTTGCTTCTCGTTCATGTATATGTTTAATTGCTGTTATTTTTTTCTGTTGTCAGCTGAATTTTTATGGCCTTATGTGTGTAGGAAAGTTAAATTGCTTAGCAGTTATATTCTTCATGGACAATCTGTTTCCATTTTAGGACTTGATTAGTTAATGTATCCAAATGCCTCAGTTACTTCTAACCAACACAGAGGCCTTACCACAGCAATGCAGTATCAGCAGCATGTAAATAAATAAGTAATTCTTCTCAAATCTGTGATGAATTTTGGAAAGCTAACTATAAATACCATATTTTACATTAAAAGCTTTGGCCTAATAGCAATGGTGCAATGTGTTGCAGGAAAAATAGGACCACCAAAACTGAATCTTTCAAGACATGGTGATAAAATCATGGTTGATATTTATCATCCTGTATTCTCTCTGTCTTGTATTGAAGACATTTATTCAGAGCTTGAGTACTTGGTGACTGTTCGGGATAGCAAAAATGAGGTAAGTTCTAAAAATAAAATTTAAAATTAAAAACACTTGTTTACCTTAAATGCCTATACAAGGGATTTACACCTATGACACATTGAGCTAACAGATAACAAGAAAACAGTTGAATAGAAATTCTAAAATATTGAGTTTATTGCAGTCAGATATATGAATGAAAGGTCTGTACTTTTAGTTGTCCAAATGCATGCCTTTAACAAAAATTATTGCATTAACTGTACACAAGATAAGTGTTACTTGATCACATGCTGCTGTTTCTGCATACATGCTAAAACATTGGTAACTTAACTCGTGCCCCTCTAACTTGTCTAGAGACATTTCATTTAAGAAAATTATCCTTCAAGATATTTATACTAGTTTATTTAGCAATCATGGAGGGTGAAGGTAAGGAAAATTACAACAGATGTGTTTACTTACAGTTAGCTTTTCATATGCATCCAGGTACAAGTTTTAAAAATGTGAATCTCTACTATGAACAGCAGAAATTTTAGCTGGAAAATACCTTGCTTGGATCAAATATAACATCTTAAAGTAGCCAGTAGGCTGATGGTCACAGCTTTTGCAAGGCACATGGGCGATGTAGGAAACACATCTAATAGTGTTTTAACATTTTTGAAAGTGGTGGAAAGTACTGTAACATTGTTTTAGTGAGTCAAATGATATAACATGTCTTCCATTTTTTTTCAGACTCAAGAGCTCTATGATGACAACTGTACAATGCATAAGTGTAGCCTCAAAATCCCAGTTCCTACTGAAAGTTCCACTTACTGTGTTTCAGCGAAAGGAGTTTTTGATTCTCTGATGGTTGGCACTCCATCAGAGGAAAGTTGCACTCCTGTTGCCTTCAACCAGACATTGAGTAAGAAGATTTTAATGCTATATTAAGAACATACTGAATCTGAAGACAGTTCTGATTCATCAAGTATTTGATGCTTGGGATGCCTTTGGGAGAATGGAATAAGTAGGGAAAACTTAGACATTCTTTTCCAAATGCACTTTTGACATTTCCCACCCTTACAAATCATGTATTATTTTCAAATGATCCTGAATTTTTTTGGGATGTTTTTCTGTGTTGCTGGAATCACAAACCAGTAACACAGGAACTATTTCTATTGCTTTTGAACACTGGTGCAATTAAAAAAAATCACAAATGGATCATTCACTGAGCTGTGTGGGTTTTGTAGGCATTGTCTCTTCTGGCAACAGCCTCATCACTGAGGATAATGTGTGTGGACTTTTAACTGGAAGCAGCTATAAACTTATGGTCATTAAATTAAGATATTAATGTCTTTCCTAATTAAAGAGAACAAAAGGCAGATAGCGACCCAAATTTCTCTCTCTGAAACTCTTCCAAACATTGTGGTTGTACTTCATCATGGCCTGCAATTTCAGCAGAGATAAAGTCGATAGAAGCAGTTTTCTTGAAAGCACAGGTGCAGCTGGATGAGGGAGGACATTAAGGAGAGTCAGACCAGTAGATTCCTACTAGTAATTGTTAACAATTCTGTGTTTTGGAAGATTTCATATTTTACTTTTATTGTTCATAAACTCTGTGTAGTTATGTCAGTTAATATGCTATCGCATAGAAAGTGTACAAATATCATCCCCATCTGTCATCTCTAATGAACAAAAAAATTAGTTGCAAAATTCCTTTATTTCTATAGAAATGTGATTATGTTTATATAAATTGAAAAGCTTCTGTCATTCTGATTTTTATTTACTCCGTAAAAGTGTTGTGGTTTAACTTTTCCTGAGTGAAAAAAGGTAGTACATTTACAAATTTGCACATTACAGCTAAGTATTTTGAGCTATTACAGTTTCTGAAATTATTCTAAATGATACAGCAGTAGCTTGTTTTTCCAAAATTCCTAGATTTTGCTTCTACTTCTTAGGTACACATGTTATCATCTTTCTGTGTGTTGCTATTGGGATCTTGACTGTAATACCGACAGTATATTTTGGCTGCAAGAAACTAAGGAAAAACAACATACAGCTGCCTAAGTCTTTGGTAAGTTCTGTAACTGCTGTATCTTTATGCCAATCTCTTGTGTTTGGTTGGGTTTTTTTTGCTTTTTTACCATGCTGTCATAGATATTTAGAATTTACGCCAGTCTAATGTTCTGATGGCCTTTGCAACCAGATGCCTCTTAGTTTTTGAAGGGCTAGACTTCAGTCTCTCTTTAACTGAAGTAACAGTAGTTAGCCTAGTTTTGGAACTTGGTTCTTAAGAACTCAATGTGTGCATTTCTAGGCAGATTTGTGTTCACTCTAGTAGTGGAGACACAAAACCACAGAATGATTGATGTGAGAGGACACTTTTTGAGGTCATCTAACCAAAGCCTTTTGCTCAAGCACAAAAGCAGTTTAGCCATGAGCATATCTAGATGACTTTTGAATACTTGCAAGGAAGGAGACTCCACAGCTGTGGACAATCTATTCCAATGTTAAACCACCCTCATGGTTTCTCTTACATTCAGAAAAAATTCTGTGTGTTTCAGTTTGTGCCCATTTTGTTTTGTCCTGTTACAGGAGCTGTGAGATTCTTTCTTTAAATGGTAATATTTAAAATTTTGCTAATTGCTACAATATTCTTAGTAATGTGCAGAGTAAGGGGAGGGAGTAATAGTTCCATAGGATGAGGGAAGAAGGACATGTGGAAGTCTGTTCTCACACTGAGCAATCACAGGGAGGAGAGGTCAACAGCTGCCCTAGCTTCAAAACTTCCTCTAGCCATCCCTAGGAAACAAAGTGGATGTTGCTTAAGGAGCAGCAGTGCTCCTTGGTTTCATGTCAGGCAAGAGTGGAGTATCTAAGAACTACTGTTGCAATGTTCTCCTGGTGTCATGTTAGTCACGATGAATAAAATACTACAGCTTCAAAGAGCTGCCACCTGAGGCAGCAGTAAACAGAGATCACAGCCGGACTGTCTTCTCAGTGGATGGAGAAAGTCTCATTTATGGAGAGAGTGGACAAAATCTTTGATTCCATGTTCTTCTGTTCAAAGCCCTTTAAAATGACCTGTTCATAGTCAGTACCCAAGATCCCTCTGGAACCTGGGTTCTTTAGAATAGAAAATCAGGAGGCGAGGTTGCTCTAACTAAATGGAGATATCCAGGCCAGAGGAGGTTCCTTTGTAGTAGAGCAGTGACCTAGTCCTCCAACTTGTGCAGCACAAGATGCATCATCTTATTCTGAAATTATATGCACTTCAGGTCGGACAAGATGCTTTCTAAAATTCCTGTTTTTTCCCGTGGACTGTGATGGAGCTAGGAGACTAGTTTGGAGGTAGCTATTCACACTGTAGGCTTTAAAAAATCAGATGAGAGAAACCTCTCTGACATCTGCAGCTAGGCCCCAATATTTGTCATCTTCACACCAGTGTGTACTTGTCCTTTGTACACACTACAGGAATTTCTCTGAAGACCATTCCTTGTAGCAAAAGATGGCTCACGCAGGATTACAGTGCTGTGCTCAATGGAGCCATAACTATTTTGGCTTTCCAGTGCCACTGTGATATCCCATCTAAAGGATCAGGAAGCAGGATATCAGAAATAGAATGTGTACTCCTTAACACCTGTGAGCTTCCTGAAGCATGCTCCAACTTCTTGCTTGAGCTCACCTTGTAGTAATTTGTGTGTGTGCCCATATTCTCATTTTATTGGGCTAGATGTTACTTTGCGGTTCCTAGGTTCCAGTACCGCAGTATGGTTCACATTCTACATGATATTTTATTGCTAAAGAGCTCAATAAAACCTATAACTACTTAAAATATTGTTAGCTAGGTGGTCAGGCACTGAGCCAAGCTCCCCTGGGAAGTGGTCACTGCCCAAATCCTGTTCAAGAAGCATTTGGCCCATGCTCTTGAGATGGGTGGTGTAACTCCTAGGTTGCTGTGGGTGGAGTCAGGAGGTAGACACGGATATTTGTGGGTCCCTTCCAAATCAGGATAATTCTGTATTTCTGTCCATTTCCAGTGAAGTCTCTAATGACAAATATAAGTTGGAGAGCTCATAGAGGTAGTTTCAATGCAGGTAGTATGAATACTGTGGGAGTGTAAAATGAGCACATAATACCTTAAGCATAATTATTTTATGGTTTATCATTTAAGGTAATGAACAAACAAATAATATGAAAGATAAGTTTAATTATATGACATTATCTCTGTAGATTTAATGGCACTTGGAGACCATCACTGACTTTTGAACATGTACTAGATATTTATTTCTGTACAGCTTATGATCATTGTGCCTTACCTGGGCTTGTCTGAAAATAAAACATCTAGGAAGTTTTTCCATCTGTTAAAAGGCTGGGCAGGATTTCCTACCTTAGGATTGCTGGTTTTTCAGTGATCTCCTTCGTGGCAGCTCTAAGTAGACGCTAAAATATCATTTGAGTGACTTCCAGCAACTTGGAAAGTTGGACCCTTTGCAAGTCTTACCTATTCAGAGAAAAGAAAGAAAATCTGTTGCTAATTAGAGCTCCAGAACTTTTATACTGTCTTTTCTATGCTGTTAGTTACTCCCAAGAATTACATATCAGTCATGTCATGGTCCTATTTCCACAGTGCAGCTGTCATTCGGTATAGGCAATGAATGATTGTCTTCATCAGAAAACATGTTTGTTTAACTGTTTAAACATCATTTTAAACAGTAGGATCCTACCAGGAATATGCATATGTGAAATGGGACAGATTCCTTTAAAAGACGTCTTCTGCCTGGATCAAGGGAATCTGATGTTTCAGCAGTTCAGCTGTAGTTATAATTTCCTTTCATTTATCTTACAAAAACTATTACAGGAGACTGTCTCTTTCCACCCATTGTCTTCAGTCATTGCAATTTGTCCTGTGGTTATTCCTGTACTAGATTTTTGTTCTAAGATTTGTGATAAGGGTTTACCCACTTTTAAAGGAACCTGACCATAATTTTCTGATATGCTGTGGGAATTTTTCTCTCTGCTTTAACTCCCCTTTTTCTTCAGTGTCTTTTATCTTTGAATGGTGGCAATTATTTTTGTGAGTAGAAAACATCTACTCTATAAGAGAAAAGTGAAAAGTTGAATCTTAGTTAAGCCTACTGTTCTGTTATCTGCTGATGCTTTTTCTGATTCTGACAGGAATGATAAGGCTGTGTTCTTTCTTTGTAGAACACCTAAAGATATTCACTAAACACTTGGGAATTTCCTTTGCAGCTCTGATTTTTTTGGTTATACAACATATTTTTGATTTGGAGAAACTAATTGTTCTTGTAAATGTTGACTGACACTTGCCACAAATAAAGAGAGAAGCTGCTTCATTACTTTTGTGAAAACTTTTTTTTTTCTCTGTGAGCAACTATAGGGGGCAGTAACATATTTTTCTTTACATAGCATTAATGTTTCATAGAACCATGCAAAGACCACCAAGATTTTTACTATCATCCTAATAAGATTTGAAATGGAATTCTCAAAGTCTCCTTTATGAAATGTGCACCTGAAAATTACTTGGAATTCATAGATGGACACCTCATTAGAAAAGGAAGTTAAGAAAGAAGTTGTTAATTACCTTAACTGTTACCGATTCCTTGGGTTATGTTATTTATCTGTGTCCTTGCACCTGACTTTCAGCAGTGTGTCTCCCTAGTCTTTTGGGACAGTGAAAGACCTAAAAGCTCAGGTGCTCTTATTGGAGACAGAAGTTACGTGAGTACCTGCACATGCCAGAAAATACTGCTGATACCCATCTTAAGATCACTGGCTGTAGTTTGCTAATATTAGGTAATGTGAATAAAAGAAAAATATTAACTTAACTATAGTAAATACTTTTCTTCAAATAGCAACTGTATCTTAATTACCCTTGTTACTTAAGATCTTTTGAATACTACTGTAATAAGTACTCAGTTCTGTAATAAGCTGTGTTACTTATCTTTGAAGCTAGAAATAACTGCATGAGTTGCTAAATTGTCTTGTAGTCATGACTCAGTGGCTCTTAAAAAACCTTTGGTACCGGGAAACACGTGGGAGTTTTTTCTTCTGATCGCTTCCTTCTTTCATGAATGGGAAATAGGGGTGTCCTTGTACCATCTTGCCTTGGTCAGAAACTCGTCAGGAGAAAAATGGGTTTCCTTCTTTGAGAAGTCTTGGATGTAGGTGTACAGAGAATATGTATTTTATCCCCAAAGTCTCTAAATATTGCCAGTGCTCACTGTGAAACACTGGACCTCTGTAGAATGCAAGGTGATCCCTTAACACATTTTAGGGCTGTGATTTTTTAGGGCTGTGTGAGAATCCTAAAAGGACAGAAACAAGAACTCACTGGGTTGTGTTTTTAACTAGTTTAGCGTGTACTGGTATGGGGAAAGATGGAAAGCTGAGAATGCAGCTTTTGACCATGGTTTCTGTATTATTTTGTTGTAATTCACATTTCTCAAGTATTCCACCTTACATAGAGAATTACCTTCTCTTGTCACTTGCTGTGTAATTATTGGAGTCAGATTTTTGTTAACCCCCACCCCAAAAAATTCTCGATGCTGGTCCCTTGAAGATCAGTATTGTATAGCATAAGGACCATTATTTTGTATATATATCCAATATACCTATATAAAGAGATTCTCAAAAAATACATTAATCATTTAAGGTGTTCTTAATATTTTCAGTATCTACCCATTATTGATTGTAATCTGTTACTTGCAACTAACTTTTAAGCATCTGCTTCTTATGAATGAGTGGTTTCCATGAATTCGCATGGAAATTACTCTGAATATTCTTTATGTAGTATTCTCTTTCCATAATAGAAAATGAAGATCCAGAGACACTAATGGTTGAGTGGCAGCTAGGTTGTAGTGTGTCAGGAGCCATCTGAATGCAAGTTTTCAGTGGCAACCCTTGATTCCCCAGGGAATTGCCTCACTTAAGTGGTGTTCACACAGCTGTTTGTAAAACTAACTTACATAACCAGTAACTACTCTTCAGGGAGTTTTCCTTCACTTGTGGTGGTGTTTTTGTTTGGCTGGTAGGTTTTTTCTAAATTGTAGTGCTTTTATTGATCCAGCCTTAGCCACAGAGTAGAATCACCAGGTATCAGGGCTACTGAGCAGTGATATAATGGAACTGAAATGACAGATGAAGGAAATTTCTAATGAAGTCAGCACACTCTGAAGGTATGAATGTAAAACTACAATCTCACAACCTTTTAATCAGGGAAGACTCTTGAAAAACATAGTCAGATTGGATCATCTGGTTAGGATGGCCTTCTCAGTTCTTACACTAGTACAGACTGTGAGGTTCTTTGTGCCTGTTGCTACTTTTTCTTAATGTTATTTTACTTTATCTTTCCTCCTCTTGTATACATCTCTTTCTTCCAAATTTGCCTCCATCTGAATTTTCAGGCAGAATATTTTTTACAAAGTATCTGAAAAAACAGTGATTGTGTATTTTACTAAGAAATTCACAAATCTGTAGTACTTGATATTGTGTGATACACATACATAGTGAATTATGAAATTTGTGAAAGGACTATTAACTCTTTCTCCCTAGGCGTTCATCAAACAGCTGAAAATTTACCCAACTTTGGTTTTCATGTGTATGTGCTCTTGAAAAGACATTTAAAAAAAAAAAAAAAAAAAAAAAAAAGGCTAAAGAATCTAAGCAGCCTGAAGGCATATTGTAATTGTTTAAAACAAGCTGGGTCCTGGACATCAAAAGAATTCATATGATCAACTTGTGGAGGAATTTCAAAGTGAAACATTAAAGTCTGTTGCAGCATTGAGGGACTCTGAAGCTGGGAGACTTCAGCATAGATGTGGTTACTGGGTTTCTTGTTCATTTCCCTCCTGGTTGAGACAGGTGCCAGAAATTATCACAGCCACTGTAAGTTACAGTTATTAGCTATAAAGTATGAAAAGTTTTCCCAGCTGAAGAGTATTATGTCTTTTTCTTCTTTTGCTGTTTTCCTCTACATTGGAAACTTAAAAATATAATAGGTGACATGAAATGGATTTGATCCCTGCAAATATGCTTGCCCAAAGAAAGCATTTTTGAGATCTTGCATACAAGTGTTACTGAAACAGTAAAACTCATGGACATAGGCAGATAACTGTGCCAGATTTTAATTTTGCAGTTTTGTTTTGGAATTGGTTATAATGATGTTAAAATTATTATTATCAATTCAGATGTTTTTCCAACTTTTAAACTCAAAGTTGTTTTGTTTTGTTTTGTTTTCTTTCCCCATTTAAGGTCAGTGTGATGAGAAACTTGAACACAGGTGCCTTACTGGGACCAAGATCAGAGGAGAAGTATTTATCCATACCATCAGGCCACTTGGAGTTGCCAGTGAATGGTGAAGTCACCTTGCTGGAGATAGAGCCAAAAGAACAAACCATTAGTCCTGTGAATTCCTCTGATGGAGAATCTTCTGTCCCTTCCCTGGAGACAGCAGCCAAAGTAGAAGAGGTGCCTGTGCAGGAAAGCACAGAGAAGGTCTCTCTTGATGCTGATCAACAAAATTGCAAAGTAAAAGAGAGTTACTTCATTTCTGGCAGTAGCCAAATGGATATGTGTAGTAAGTCTTCAGGGTCAGAGGTTTCTACCACAGAAACACAGCAAACAGTTACTCCAAGCAGCTGCTTCAAGTTTTCTTCTGGCTATGACAAGCCTCATGTTCCCTTAGATTTGTTGATGATAGATGTTGGTGAAGAACACCCTGTGAATGCTTACAGGTCAACTGATTAGCCAGGATAACTGAAGTGCTTAATGACAACTCAGGAATAACAGCATTACTGAAGGTTATAAAAAGCCTGGGTTAAGTTGTGAACATATACTGTTCTGATGAGTACACAATTGAAAATAGTACCTGAAAATGGCATAAAAATGTAGCAGTTCAGTTAGCTGGGATAAATAAAAAAGTCAAGCCTAAATTCTTTACACCAAAGAGTAGACCTAAAACACTAGAGAGCAAGAAGCTGAGACCATAGACTTACAAGGTCAAGCCCCTGCCCTAATAGCTACAATTAGATATCTGCCCAGGCAAACCTTATATCTAGCTAAGTTAGCCATGCCCTCCATACCGTGGGCATTCTAGAAAGAATGCAGCCTGGAGAGCACGTGGTCACTCCAATAGATTAGAGAAAATCTCTAAACCTCATCCTACCCATCCCCTCTGTAAAGCCACTCTCCCCAGCCAAACTAGGTTTGATGTAATTAAAAGTAACCACAGCCAGAGGGAGGAGAGTTACACTGTTACTGCATAAAAAGTGTGGGGAATTTCATAATAGCCACTTTTTGAAATGCTTCTATACCATGTAACTCGTTGTTTTCTATTTGAAATAGTGCTGTGTTTTTTAACAATGCATTATAGGAAACATGCCATTGACTATAAAACAGCAGCTGTACCATTATTCACTTCTTCTTCAAGTCCTATTCAAAATTAGTTCAATATATATAATGCTTAAGAAATCCTTCACATGATTATGATAAGACACATGCAAGAAATGTATGAGAGTTTTTGCCATTATTGGAGATATCATCTTTTGCTTATCTTTTTATTTTGAAGAGTATTTTTATATTAAATTAAATGCTCCTATATCTTTTAAATAAGACTGTGCCTATAAGCTCTTCCTATATATCTTAAGAATTTGATTCCATGTCAGAGGAGTAAGATGTAATGGCCATAAACTAAGAAGTCAAGAAATTCGCCTCAACATGAGGAAGAATGTCTTTGCATTGAGGGTGGGTAGCAGAGCACTGGAAGAGGCTGCGCAAGGAAATCATGGAGTCTTCCTATCTGAAGACATTCAAAACCCACCTGAACTCATTCCTGTGTTACCTGCTCTAGATGACACTGCCTTGCCAGGGTGTTGGACTGGTTGATTTCTAGAGGTTTCTTCCTACCCTAACAATTCTTGGTTATTTGTAATAGCAGTTATTTGTAGTCTTTGCTGTTAACTTCAGTACAGCAGCACCCATTTGGATCACCTAGTGGTGTGAGTAACCTTGTCACATTCTGGCAGAATATATTAGTAAGCTGACTGATGATCACTGATTAAAAAACAAAAGGTAGTTGCACAAATTCTTTAGAAAATGTCCTCAAAATTCAAAAGCCTGGTTTCTTCTGGGACATTTTTATGCTAATTTTTAGAACAATATGTTCTTTAAATAGACATCATTAGGACTTCTCCCAGGTATGTTTTCTAAAAGGATGAAAATCACTGCCATTTAAGCCCTTTTAATAACATAAGGAACATAATCCAGGAACTACACAAGATCACCCTCTAAAAATATTTTTCAAGATAATTTAAAAATAGTGTGATTAAGTTGTACTTCATAAGTTTTATTGTCGTCTGACAGCCTTCTGAATTTTGTAACATGGAGATTATAGTTTTGAAAACTGAGGAATAAGAATTTTATATTTTTATATTTAATTTTTTTCATATTGAAACCTATACAGTCTTTCTGTTTCCCTTTTTATCAAGATTTGATAGGTATTTTGGATTTGTAGGAAATGTTTAGAGCAATTGTTAGTGAAATTTAGTTAAGGAAAAAAGGAATGCTCTGCGGGTACAAGTCGATCCATTTACACAAAACTGTGGTTTGTTTTATTTAAAAGACATTTCTATAAGATGATCAAAATTGTTAGCATGTTACAGCAGATAGTTTTAAAGGACAACCAGTGTCATAGTACTTCTGTCCTTACATTCTTGTCCTTACTTTTGTCCTTTTACATTTTTCAGTGACATGAGTGTTTTTAAGGTGAAGTTAATTTATACAGTAGATTCGGGAGTGCTTCCATTCTTGTATATATCAGATACTGACCACAACGGTACAAAAGGTTTAAGACAATAGCTATTTTTCCTGTCTCTACTTACACGAATGTAACAGATTGGTTATCAGGGTTTTGATAATTTTTGGAAAAGCCAAATCAAACAGGTGAATTTTGTAGTTATGATGATGAAAGCCCAGTGAGTAATTGTTAGTGGGCTGTGATTTGTTTCTGCATGATATTCAAATATCTGCATGATATTCAAGCTTTTCCAATGTCATGTTCTGGGTTGAGTTCCTAGAAGGCAGTGCTTAGTGACTTACTGCTTAGGATGCGCTAACGTGTAGGTCTTCCATGAGAGAAGTGCAGAAAATAACACTGTTACAAGAATGCTTTTTGAAAATCAGCATTAATTGCACTTGAAACTTCAACTAAACTGACTTTCCAGGTAGTGATGTGGTTCATCACTGAAGCTCCTAGCAGGCTGTCTACTAAGTAGATGAGCAGCTGTGTCTCGTGCAGAGATTGGAGATGACGTAATTTCTTTGAGTTTGGAGGTTTGTTGATGAATATGAATTGCAATAAATCAGGAATTTGTAAATGTCAGAGAAGTGTTTAAGTTAAACTTGGCTCTGAAGGGATAAAGAGAGCATTAGAAACTGAAGTTAGTCTTGGTTTTTGGGACAAAGTTTCTGACCAGACAATTTACTGAGTATTTTCTTTGTTATTTCTTTTGTAATTGCTGAGTATTTTCTTTTTGCTCAGAGTATTTAACCTTGCACTTGGTAGTTTGTTTTCCTTCTGTCAGTTTTGTCAAAAAAACAAATGAAATATTGATGTTGTCCAAGAACATCAGGAATTAGCTCTGGCAGTTACTGGATTTGATGCATCTGCCTCAAAATCAAAGTTCTGTCAGAAGTATGTAATTTTTTTTTTGAATTAGATTTACGTTCTTAACAGTGCATCGGGAAACCCTGGTGCTGTCAGAACTAAACCTCAGCATCTTATATTTGTGTGAGTTAATGTTTCATTGTTCTGGAAGATTTTCCTTTGCTGACACACTGGAAGAAGAATGCAGATAGACACATGTTAAAACCAAGTGACTGTCTCAAGTTCTTTTCTCTTACTCCTGCAATACAATTACATTGTACATTCTTCGGAATCTTTCAAATCACATGGAATTAAATGTAAGTAAAAGGACCCAGCCAGGAGCTGGGATATCATTAAGAACAGTGATGTTAAAATCAATAATAAATGCCACAAAAAAATATAACAGATGGGAAAAATTTGGCATGGCAGATGAGTCACATGTATTCGAAAGACATGTATTATTTTAGAAGCTGAAAATCAAGAACAGTGGTATGAGTGCTTTGTACTGTATCACATACATATATGACAAACTTGCTCTTGACATAAAACAAGGTTAAATCTCTGAACTGTAAATACAAAAGCCACTGAAGTAGCACTATCCCAATAGTCGTGTGTGCTAGTGTCCCTAGTGGCACAGGGATAGTTTAGATGTTTAAATTGCTCAGGCCAGCTTACAGCTTTTGTAATTGTGAAATAGAGAAATTTAAGGGTGTACAAAGCACAGGGTTCTTTTACTAGCTGAAAATGTGACATCACAGTGAGACAAGGATGTGTTTTTGGGTCAGTAAGCTCTGTTACCACCAGTCTTGTTTCTTGCAGTTGCCAGTGGTGGTATTGAGAGCCTATGAGTAGGACAAGTCATGGTGGTAATCTCTGTTTGGATACATCCAACAGTTTGCAGTGTGAGGATTTCTTGGGATGGGACTGGAATGCCTTTCCAGCTACAGCTGGTTAGCCTTGCTTTTGCAGTTCTGTAATACCAAATGTCTGAGCAATGTGGTTGGGGACCTGTCAATTAGTATTGATCTATACATTTTCACCTAATTGAATTAGTTTAATTGATTCTTGTTTAAGCTTCTGAATATTCATGCATAGCACCTTGATCCAAGATATAAAAGTGCCTAATGTTCATGCCTTACAGGCCTATCAGCTATCCAGTATGGCACAGTTAAAAGTCTTAACTGCTTCAAACCTTTTCGGCTGATTTTTACTCTTGTCCTGGGTGCTTAGCACTCCTCCCTTCCTCTCACTTGAAGATGATTTGGGTGATGATATAAGACTCCAAAACATTTTATCATGTGAAAGAGAACTTCACAAAACTTTGGCCTTATGCCTGCCAACATTTCTAAGAACTTCTTTAGTCCTTGTTCATGAGTGGACATAGTAATTTTTATTATGAGATTTGCAGTTAACATTGAAGTACTGTGGCAGTACTGTGTGGTGGCACAGAAACATCAAATCTGCTTTTGCGTGGTTTTCCACATAAGTCAATAATGTAGTTTAAAAAAAAAAATTGTCAAATCTACTGACATCTGTGGAAACAAGATAGCATATAGAGTCCCAGTTGCCTGGAGACTTGCGTATTTTTATGTAATCCTTCACTAGAAGATTGCAGAAAAAGAAACTTGCATGAGAAAATCTGTTTTTCTCAGGGTTGGGAATAGCCAGTTGCTCTGAAGTGTTCCCATGTAAACAGTTGAGTTTTAAAAAGTAAGAGATGTTATACTTGGCTCAGTTAATAGTTTCAGCATGTCTGAAAAAACCCAAAGACCAAAATGGCAAACCAAATACAAAGTACCTTTTATCTCAGGAAAAGGTGACCTGTGTCACCTGTGTCCTTTAGTGTGATTATTTCATCGTTCAGTCCTTTGACTATGAAGTTCTTGTTTATTAATAGTCGTTCTATATTCTCTAAATGGATGCAATCATTGGGCTGAAGTCTGTAATGAATTCCTGTAAATACTGTACATTTTAAATGTTTTAATATGTAAATTAAAAAAAATCTAAGAAGCAAAATGTGTGTCCTTGCCTCTGACTGTTAGCTTTCTTTCTTAGGACTGATGTGCTTTTGAAGCTCTCTCAGTTCATGTTACTTACATGGTGTGTGCTTGAGCATTATTGAGAATCCACACACTGTTTGGGGGAGATGTGTGTGGCCCATCTGTGTGTGTGGCTGTGTGCAGCCAGTTCCCAGATCCTGCTGACCATCTTGATCTCTGCATTGCAATTTCTCTTCTGCCCTTGGATGCTGTTGATGCAGCCTGATGCAGTAACTTAAGTTCAGTCCTATTGCTTCAGCCAGGGTATGTTTCCTTATGTTCTGTGTAAAAATTATGGACAAGGATTAAATGGTCAAACCATTTGACTGGATTAATGGCTACTGAGCAAGGAAAGCTGGACTTCCTTGTAACTTGTTACTGTTCCTTAGAAATTGAAACGATCAAAGAAGTTTTTTTGTATGCTGTTTTAATTTCTTCTGTCCAGCCACAGCTTGAAAGAGGAAAAGCATTACAAGTAGAGCAAACAATGAGCAGGCAAACCAAGAGGTTCTGCCCACCAGCTTGCTATGTGCCTTGCAAAATTACTCCTGCAATTGTCAAATCCTTGCAATGTGCACATTACAGCAGTAAGAATATTGACTCTGATACAGCTTTTTTTTCTGTGCCAACATCACTTGAATAATAAGAACTTACATCCCTTTAGAAATACCCTTTCAAAGAGCGCAAATACAATCCTTTCAGACTGAAAATACAGAGCGAAAAGAACAAAAATAAATACACTTTGTTTTCTTTCCTGGCATGTCTGTTTAGTGTTATGTTTTGTGGCATATTTTGCAAGCTTATAGCAGCTCAGTTAATTGTAGCAAGGGTGGAGGGCATGTGGAGCTCCATTCCGGAAGACAGGAACTGTGTGTACTGTGCTTTGCTTTCCGCTGCCAGGTTTGGTAGTGTTGAGGACTGTGATAACCTGCTGCAAATGTGATTAAATGTGAGATAAAGTCTAACAAGGAAGGAAGGGTTGGAAAAGCTTGCCTGAATGGCTAGAGGGCAGTGGTAGCAAGGAGGCAGAGAGCATCTTTTCCACTTCTCAGTCCCTTCTTCCATCTGGCTTCATCTCAGGTATTAGTCTGGCCTTTTTTCAGCTTTTAATGCAGTACCAATTCGTACCCCCCACATCTGAATAAAAATTGCAATAAAGTACTGTGAATTTGGATCGTGAATTACAAAGAATTAATCAATTGCTTCAGGGTGCAGCAAAACTAGCAATTTTATTTTAGATACACCAATCTTCATTTAAAATAAAGAATACGGAACAAAGCTTTTTGTCTTTAAGAATCACAGGGTGATCTTAATGGTTAAATAGTCATGTTGCAGTAGACTCGAAATTAACACGTCTGAGAAGTGTGAAAACCAGTTAAGTGTGAAGGGTCCTTTCTTGAAAAGCTCAGCACAACTGATTCTTGAACGCTCAGACTATCCACACAAGATCTTCAACATTGTATTTACTAAGGAAAACAAAAAAGGCTTGAAAACTACAGTGTATATACAAATACAGTAGATACTTGGAGATGGTGGTGGTAGAGAGTGTTGTAAGAATGGACTTTTTGGTCTAGAGTTTGCACTCTTTGGGTGATGGAGAATGATACTGAGAATTCAAAAGATAATCACAGAACTGAGCCACAGGCTAGAAAGCGTGATGCTTGCAAATTTCTCATTGCAGAAGAGTGAAAGGAAGTTTCTCTTTTTTTACTCCTTCTATTTCTTTTTTCCCTTGGCTAGGGAAACCCTTGGAACTTGCATCTTACCACGTTTTATGGCCCAGAGTAGCTACCAGAAGTGTTTGCTCCTTCTTGCAGCCCAATTTTTGATGACAAATGTGGAGGCAGGCATCCCAATTCTGTGTTTGTTTTTCCAAGTGCAGGCCAGCCAACCCCTTGCCCTTCTTGTGTGATGTGGTGAGTCAGCCCAGTGTGGTCTGGACAGGACTTTATGATCAGATGCAGGGGCTTTGAAGCACTCCCTACCACAAGAAAAAAAAAAAAAGGTCAATCAGTGTGTGGGTCATACCCCACCCACTCAACCAATATTTCCGGGGTTGCCTCAGCTGCCTCTGGTGGCAGTGTGTCAGAGATCATTGGCTCTACCAGAATTGAGCCTTTCTTTGCTTTAGTAGGCGAAAAGAAAGCATGAGCAATGTTTGTGCTGTACCTCTCCAGTTTTATCTGTGGCTTCTGTTGGCTGAGTGAGCACTTGGCACTTTTACTATGCTATGGAGATTACCTAAGAAAAACCAACTAATTCTGGAATAACTTCATGTGTCTCCAAGTTGTTAGTTTTTTGTCTGCAAATGATTTGGTGAGGGATCCACAACCTAAAAACTGTGTCTTAATGGGCTTAAACAAGCTACAGCACTCCTTAGTGGTAGATAAAAAATATAATTCTATGGCTTTGCAGGTGAGAAAAATGAACAATTTTAAGGGAACTTGTCATTTAAGTAAAGGACTTGGAGCTATTTTGGGGTTTGGTATTAATTTCAGTTCCTAATAAATGTTAGCATTGGTTGCTAACTTCCTGGTCAGTTCAGTGTGTTGCACATTGTTAAATAAATACTGCATGTGCAAATGATGACTTGCTACTTTTGAGCCTTCAGCAGATCTTTATTTTTAATTGGTCAAAAGTCTCACTATGTAGATGCAGCTACAGCATTGGAATTTCTAACTATAATCTTAAAAATGTTGACTCAGGCTCTTTAACAATGAGAGAGAAGTTTGTACCTGTGGGCAGGAAGCAGGGAAGGCACACACTGTGCAGTGAAAGTCTGCATTGCTTCCTCAGAAACTTCTCTGTGAGAACTCGTGTGATGCAATCTCTTCTCCTACAGAGCAGGACAGAAAAATCCAAAAAGTCCCTCCTGCCTGACTGTAGGGGTTTTCTTTGCTTTCATTTTAATTTTTATGTGTAGTGTAGTGATTCACTTTCCTAGTTCCCACTGAGCTTGTGAAGGGCTGTCCCGCTGCACATGACACACCAGAAGAAGCTGAGGGAGCTGGATCCCTTCAGCCAGGAGAGGTGGCACTCAGGAGAGATCTAATTGCCAGCTACAGCCAACTGTAGCATTTGCAGAAATGGCAGATTTGTCTTAAGCTTCCACAAAAAATGTCATGAATTACAGCAGGAGAATCCAACTAGGATATGCAGCAGGAAACTCACATTAAAAGTGGTTAACTGTGAGATAAAATTGTCACTAGCCCTGTGCTGGGGCTGGACTGGATGACCTTCAGAGTCCCCTCCCAAGACAGGTTTTCTTCTGAGTCCATACTGGCTGTTTAGAAAAGACTGAAAACTGTAGCTCCAATTGCAAATAGTCCTTAGGTACAGAGTAAGGTGAAACAATCACTATTTTTGTGTACACATGAGAGAGAATCGCCTTGCCTCTGCCAGTTACTTGAAATATTCAAAAAAAAGCATACTTTGGGTATGCTTTCTTCATCCTCCCACATCCTCATCCAGGCGTGTAAGCAAAACTCACCCTCATACCCACTGGAAATACCACTTGCATCTGAAAAACCAAAGGTTGTGCTACAGTAGCAGTTTTAGGGTTACATTTTTTCCTCTTGTATATGGGAAACAACTCACTCAAGAGCTAAAGGGAAAAAAAAGAGTAACAAGGAGGTGGTCCTTTCAAATGAGGTGAGTCAAGTGCTTTCAAGAAAAATGCACTTGACTTTCACCTCTGTGTAGCAATAATCTGTCCTCAAGAGAAAGAAAGATGTTTACCCAGCATTCAGATAGGTTTCTATTCCAGCAATGGAAAAAATTCTAATACCCATGGTTTTCTATGTTGGTTCACAAAAATATCAGTTCTACTGTTTCACAGTGGTTTTGGACCAGAAAAATACTGCAGTGTAAGCTAGGATGAGCTAGTAGCATAACTACTTATGTGGATTCTGCTTGGCTAAGTAATACATTTTAACTCTCCATTTCTTCATAAAATACTGGTCAGAGTACCCTTCATATTGTTTATAAAAGTTCTTGTATTTTAAATAGCGTTGCAGTGTGCATCATCTTGTGTTCCTCATAGTTTACATTTTGAATGCACTCTATACACTATATACATATTCTGTGAGACTCCAGACATTTGTATGGATGTGTGTGTGTGTGCAGCTGGTCCTTCTTTGACTGCAGTGACTTTTATCACACAAAGCACTGAAGCAGTGTGACTGAGGCTGATGGGTAGCACAGTGTTACACAGGTGCTAATAACCTGCTATTTATTGGAACAGCGGCTGTTTCAATGACAATAGAAATTATGAGAGGAGTTTTCCGATTACTGTAGAATGCCGAGCCCAGGTGCAGATAAAACACTATCAGAGGGCAGTGCACAGGAGAGCCTGGGTTTCCTCATGTGAAAGGTATTTCTTGCCCCATTTCACCACATCACACAGCAGCCTTTTCCCGGTAAAACCCACTGGCACCGGCAGGCTGGCCCTCAGCTCTGCTTTGCTAGGAGGAACCACCATCAAAAGGAACTTTGACAAAGGTCCACACTTCAGCTCCTGGCAATGGGCTGCTTCCCGGGATATGGGAAGGTGTGTACAATTCAAGTAAACAAATACATGAACTGTGACAAAACGTGGATGACTTTTCAGTCTAGTGATTGGTTTGTAAAAGTTCCCTATTCCTGTACTTGAGCTCATATAACATGATGATATACTAATTGAATTTGGTGTGGGGAACTATTTAAATTTGGATTTTAAAGATATATTTGGGAAATGGATAGATAAAAAATCTGCAGCTGGAGATAGACCTTCTGCCTTCATTTTGGTGGAGGATTTTATTCTACATTTTTTCTCAGTTCTTTAATTCTCTCAATAGGTTTGACTAATTCATTATTCAAAGTTATATACTTATCATTTTACTATATATGCTGCAGGTTTGGTGCTAGAATAATGACGTATAGGTGATCAGCTGAACTGAGACCCTGTGCCCATCTATCTGACCAAGGTCAGCTTCTTGACTAGTAACTGGTGGCCTTTAAATAAGTTCATTTGAACCAGAGCTTGCACTTTTTTTTGACCTGACAAGTCTTTTGTTTCCATGATTTCCCAAAGTAAAGACGATTTCATGACAATCTTTTGTTTCCAGACATGTAGTCTTCACATCCATTACTCCTTTACTGTGGAAGCTGTTGCACAGGACTGCACAAAGTCTTACAAAATTAGCATTTTTCTCTTGCTTGTCATCATGAGCTTGCAAAAAGAGAATGCACCTTGACTTTTGAGTTTTGCTTAGCTGCAGTAGTGCATGAGCAGTGAAGTACCAGTGGGTGTCAGCATCGGGGAGCTTTTGGGGAGGGAACAGTGAGGAGCAAGGCTAGGCAGTAGCACCACACTCATCACCAGCAACCGAATTGTCTGAGCTTTCCATACATCACAGAAGCACAAAACTCATCTCCCACCAGGCAGATGTGCATGTGGCATTAAAGCATTTGCAAACACAAAGTGAAATTGTTTTCACCAGGGAGCCCTGGGGTCAGTTGTTTACACCCCAGCTCTGGGGTCAAGCTCGTAGGGATGGGCATATTGGGCCAGAGGATAACACTGACAAATGGCAATATTTGTGCAGGCGGTGTTGCAGCACACCTCCACCAGTTGGGGCATATGATTCCGGGCAGTCTGAAAGTCCAACCCAGAGTGGCACTTTGGCCCCATGGGCTGGGCTTACCTTCCTAATCCCTGTCTGGAGCCTGTCAGTCCTGCAACTTCCCCAGCCTCCCAGAATCTACCCCACAGCCAGCATGGGATGAACGTGCTGCCCAAGAGCCAGAAGTGATTTCACAGCCCCTCATTCCTCCAGTGACAGCCCCCTAGATGATGTCCTGCCAGCAGCACACCTGCAAACTCCATCTCTTGCTTTTGGCCCAGAGGCAGTCCATCAAACCAGAGTACATTCCATGGGTAGGTCTTTTATATCTTTGGAGAAAAATTTCTTGTTGACCTGTTCTTCAGGTCTGAGCAACTAGTGAGCTGAAAACAAATAAATAAATAAATAAATAAATAAATAAACAATCAAATAAATAAATATAAAAAAATCTTAGCATGGGAAACAAGGAAGCTTCTGTGACAAATTGTGAGATAAAGTAATATTGTGGGATAAAGACATCATCCAGGAATTAGTGTCTTAAAAAAAAGAACCTTTTTCATAATGGCTTGGTTCATAATTAGTTCCAAACTGCATGACCAGAGCTGCCAAGAAAGAACAATTGCTCATGTTTAATTTAGAGCTACTCATATGTTTTCCAGCTAAATTAAACCAAAGCCAAACCGGGGAATTTGGAAACCACTGAAAATAAGGGGAACTCTGGAGTGCTTAACAATTACTTCCTCCTAAGACATGCCCAAGAGGAAGAGAGGTGCTATTCAGTCATGGAGCTCTCTCCTAAGCATGAGGAGGATCATGCTTTCCTTCCTCTGCTTACTGATACACCTGCTTCAGGATGAGACAACTTGTAAGTAAGGGCTTTTTGCTCTTTTCCTGTATAGGAAGGGAAAGGGGGGTGGGAGGACTTGTTTCTGAATTTTTGGATGAGTCAAGAAATCTCTGTATCTTTTTGTGGGTTTCAAAAGCCTGTCACTTTCAAATTAGTTTGTTGTTTTATCTTTCCAGGTTCTGAAATGCAGATAAAAAGAACGTGTTGCCCATTAGATTTTTTCATGGCTGTATTACCAGTTCCAGTTTAGCCAGTATAAGTCTTATCTGATTCTGTGCTATGCCAGGGTAAAAGCTGCTGTCGCCTGGGTCACAAAACCCACAAAAATATTAGGGTTTGAATGATTCAGAGAGGTTGCTAACTGAATCTGTTATAAGTAATATTGCAGTTTGAGAAGAGTTGATCTTGAAAACTGTCAGTCAGCTTTTCCAGTGGTACAGACAGGAAAAACAGTGAATTTCAGGTGGTTGTTTATTAGGCAGGAGCTGGTAATCATGATGGTGGCAACAGCTAAAAGAGCTATAATTTCTTCAGGTTAAAGCTGAGTTGTGGAGTAAAGAAGAAAAGAGCACTTGACTTTTAAGTATTGATTGGGCTGCTTACTGCAGACTCTGAATAGATCCAAAGGGTTTGCTACGTGGGATGTGCATGAGGCATCTTTTACAGCAGCAGACTCACTAAGGAAAAAGTATATCAACAAACCAACAAAAAAAAAAAAAAAAAAGAAAAAAAAAAAAAAAAGAAAAACAAAAAACCAACAAAAAAAAAAAAAAAAAAGGAAAATCAAAATAACAGCAAAACAAACAAACCCCAACCAAACATCAAAAAAACCCCTCCTCCAAACACTCAGACACATAAAAGCGTTCCTTTCATAGTTCTAAATGTGTTTCTTCTGTAACTGCTTGATTTCGTGACTTGGAAAGTTTTGAATATGAGATCCAGGAGATTTAATTTCCCAGCAGTCTGCTAGTCATGAAACTAAATGGTCTGTAGCAATACCCTCTTATTCCAATATGGAAGAGTATGTCTGTGACAAACACGTTATGTTATCATTCCTTCTTACCTGCAGCGCTTTTAGTTTTGGAAAACCAAGACCTGCAAGATTCTATAAAGCCACAGAAGGTAGAGTTCCATTCATTAAATTTCAACACCACTTTGCATTGGCAGCCTGGGTGGGCCAGAGAGGCGAGAGATGCGCTCTACTTTGTGCAGTATAAAGTGTAAGTACCGGGGCCTCCCACTGTGCTGGGGCTTAGCCCTACTGGGCATATCAAAATGATTTCTCTGGTGACAGGATGGGCTCCTTCCTGGGGAACAGCCATGTCCTGCTTGGCTGCCAGCTCTCAGTTGTTTCTGCACTTACCAATCCCATATCATGCAGTCAAGCAGCATGAGGCAGGCAAGGAATAAGCATTTCCAGCACTATGCACCTTCATTGCACCAAGGATTTGAAGCAAAACATAGTTTGCAGGTGACCTCTGAAAGCCACTGGGTCCAGCTACCTGCCTCAAGCAGATGTAGGCAGATGAAGTTCTTCTGTAATAGAACATTTAATGTATATCACTGGCCTGCCTGGCCCATGGCACTGCCTCAGGGTGCCTTGCATGGAAAGATTGAGGCAACATTAGGGGCTGGTCTTCAGGGTCTGGTCCCATCCTCGGCACACTGGTGAGTGCCTGAAATCATTATTGCCCTTGAGAAATTGTTTGGTGAAATCTGGCATTCTGCCCATCACTGAACATATTGGCTAAGCTGAAGCTTGCCCACCTCTCCCATGGGACAACTAAGAGGTGGCTTCCCATAGGGCTGGTGACCCATGTCTCTGCTTTAGATTTCTTTCAAAAAAGACAGAAACCTGTCACTCCCAAATGCTCATGAAATCAATCTTCCCCATTATCAAGTTGAAGGCAGTTAATTCCCATGGCAGGACACTTGTCAGTGCCCTGAGAGCAAAACAGATGGCTAAGAATCTGCATGGACACAGGCAGTCATGCCTAAAGTTTACATCCCTCTCTCTCCACAGGTATGGGCAGAGCACGTGGCAAAACAAAGATGAGTGCTGGGGGATTTCAAGCCATGTCTGTGACCTAACACATGAGACCTCTGACATCCAGGAGCCTTACTACAGCAGAGTGAGAGCAGCCTTGGCTGGTGTCTATTCCAACTGGAGCCTTAGCTGCAGATTCACTCCTTGGCGAGAAAGTAAGTGCAAACATGCACGTCCCCCAGGAAGGAATTTGACCTTCTGAGGCACGGAGTGCATCATTTCTGCTCACAACTTGCAAACATAAGTAATCCTTTTCTAGCCACAAAGCTGTAGGTAAAGAAGTGAGTCAATAGTTCTCAGGTGAAGTGTTATGCCAAAGTAATTCTCCACACACTTGAAAGTCAAGCAATTATGGCTAATAGTCATTTACCCGTAATAAGGAGTCCAAAAGATCCCTTTAATTCAACTTCTTCCTCTGGGCATGGAAATACACAAATTATTTTCAGGCATTTTTGGAGCTGCTGGAAGGACAGGAATCAAGACAATAAAAAAGGAAGCATTTTTTCTTTGGGGGGAGAAGAGAGTACAGAGCTGCATAGTGTGTGGCCACTATTCTTCTCACATTTATGTGTTATCCTGACTGCAGGAAAGGACAGAGAAAGGACATGTACAAATCTTTTGGTTAGCACTGTCATTATAGTGCCACAGTATGTTAGAAATGGAGGACTGCCCAAACACAGAGCAGTAGCAGTCTACCTACTACTAAATTAACCATGAATTAACACATTTCCCTCACTGGCCAAAGCAGAATCAAATTGTCAGTGTGGGTCACTTCACAGCCCCAAAGTGCAAACTCCCTTGAGCGTCCTGCACAGACGAAACCACAAGCTTTGACATAAAGCAGTACCTTGCAGCAAAACCAGAACTTCTTGCCCTGTCCCACCTCCTCGTCCTGGAGAGATTCGTGTGGGAGCTGCTGCCCTGTGTCCCCACATTTCTGGTGCTGCACACACAGGTATGCAGGCACTAGCTTGAAGCCTTAGCTGTGTTTAACCAAGCTGGTTGCAAAGTATTTGAAAGTGGTGATGTAAACTGCATCCTTGGCATAGCTGAAATCATTCAAATGGATGTTTTGTGCAGACCAAGCACAAAGACAAATATGATGGAAAAAGAAAATCAGGGCAATTTTGGAATTTTGTTTGGCCAGTCAGCACTTAACAACATCAGCTCTAAGGGATTTCAGAAAGATTGTCTCAAAGATAGATTAACAAACACAGGAAATGTCATCTCCAAAATAACAAAATCCAAACCAAATAAACACCAAGAAATAATAATTTATGAAGTGTCATTTAAGGAGTACATACAGCATAATATATTGTTGGTAACATGAGCATTTGTTGAATGGATTCGAATTGCATTTTAGGAAATACTATTAATAAACTATAATTGTGTTAATAGCTTTGGTTTTGTTTTTTTTTCCCCATAGCTATTATAGGACCTCCAATGGTAACTGTGGTTCATAGCAACAAATCCATAACAGTAAAACTTCAGGCTCCACATTCTCCTTATAAAAGAAAGAGAGGCAGCAAAATACCAATGACAAATTATTATGATCTGCTGTATCAAGTTTTCATAATTAACAACTTGCTAAATGAGGTAAGAGTATATTCAGGTATGAACCCTTTACCATTGAAAAGCCAGAAAAGCGTGGGCACACCACACTTGTTTTACTGTCGAAACAGTCTCCTGGGATTGTGAGAGCAGTGATGACTGTGTCAGTGTTTGGAAACAAAGTAGGCTTATTTTTCAGGAATTAAATTGGATTGAATTGAGTTGTAATTCCTCCCTGATTATTTTCCATCAACTTAATACTTCATAATATATGACTTAGATTAAAAAAATAGGACAGGAGAGGAACCTGGTGGGGAGGAGGGAATTTTCTTTAAAAAGCATAAATAAGTTATTAATGCTGTTGAGTTTGTGTAAGTTCATGTGCTGTTTTGCATCCTCTGTTCTCATCAAACTTTACTCGCAGACACACTTGCTAGGGAAATGTGCTTGACTGGATGTTTTTTCTCCTCTCTGAAGCAACACAAGGTCCTGGTGTATGAAGGGAAAGACAAGGTTATTAAAATACAAGATTTGAGGCCTGGAGTCAGCTACTGCATCGTGGCTAAAATGTACATGCCAATGCTGGACCACAGCAGTGCCTACAGCAGCAGGCAATGTACCATGCTGCAGTGACAGGGCTCGCATCTCTGAGACAGGTAAGTCACTAGCTGAAACTGGACATGACTCTGGAAGTCAAGATCTATCCCCTCAACAAAGGCAGATACTCTCCAAAAGTAGAGAAAAGTGTGCCATAGAAACTGCCATCCCACATGACAGTATTAGCTGCAATACTTACATAATCTCAAATGAACACCAGGTAAAAATGATAAGGCCAAGTTGATTAGAGGATTGGATAGATAATTTTTTGCATGCTGTCACTGTTCCCAGAAATATCTGCTTCTTCCCTTTCTTTGAACAGTTGTACATAGTATAGTTAAATAGTTATACATAGCATGGCTTTCATAATTCTTTTTCTGTCAAGTAACAATTAATTAGAAAAATGAGTGACCTCCAACTTTATTAGCATGCAATTCTCCTGAAAGCTCTGACAGCCTTTTCTGCTCAGCATTTGATCAGATGGACTAATTAAAATAAGCTTGTCCCCTTTTCATGGCCACTCTTCAGTGTAGTGTGTTTAAAAATAAATCAGTTTTCAAATGTCATGTGTTCCCATGGGCCAAAATGCGAGAATTATCTCCACTAGCTGATCTCAAAAATCTGGTTTTTTACTTACATCAATCACTAGACTATCTATTGTCATATGTCATATGCCTAGCCAAAAGATTTGCTATCAATCCTGCCTTGCAGGTGCAAAGGCATGGAGAGTACAAAGACCTAACCCAAACCTGACTTCATTGGATTTGACCTTAGCAAGCTCAGATTTGGGGTAACAGAGGAAAACCAGAAAAGCATCAGTTTTAGCCTGGACTTCTGTTGTCAGTTCTGTACCCTAAAACCAGAGAAGTTTTCCTTTTTTCTGCTTCATAATATAATACACACCATTGGTGTCTCTTGAGTTTTGGTCTGTGGGTTTAGGCTGTGGAGGGAGTCACTTTCTAGGGGACTTACCTGCATTTTTTCTTGCTTTCCCTGTACTGTAAAGAGCTAGAAATTCAGGTTCCAAACAACCTGCAGAGGAACAGGACAGATGCAGGTAAATGGCATGTGTTGAATGTCAGTTCAGTTTAAAACCACCCAGCTTAAATGCATATGCCAGCAGCAATTCTCTTTCTCTTCCCCATTACAGGGATAATGGCAGCAGATGCCTTCCATCACAAGTCCAGCTGTAAATCAACATCATCTGTCTATGTCTGGAATACATACTTGGATACTTTTTAAACTAACCTCTGCTGCATTAAATAATTTGATTCATCACAATCATTTTATGCTACATGAAGGTCAAAGATTCTTTGTATATCCTGTATTACAATTTATGATGGCATATGTTTGCATTTTCAAAGGAAACAGATTTGTAATAGAAAAATAAAACCATGGAAAAAGTCTTTGTGGAAATATCCTTAAGATTGTTTCTAGGGGGGGTTGTATTTAAAGTCTTGAAACTAAAATACAATCTGTAAAATAGAAGTTTAAGATTTTTTTTATGTTTCCTACAATGATTACAACAGAAAATGAAAAAAGTGCCCATTCTTTAAAATAAGAAATGTGCAATACATGAGTAATTCTATGCTCACAGTGTCTTCATAGTAACCCCAACACAATATTTCTGACAGTGAAATCAGTATGTGATTAGCCAGGAATGCATGTAAACTAAAACAGGAAAGATCTTCTCTTCCATTCAGTGAAAGACAGTTAAAGGAAATAGACCCTCAGCAAGTTTGCTGATGAAACAGAACTGTGGGGAGAGGCTGATAAACCAGAAGGCTGTGCTGTCATTCAGTGGGACCTTGATAGACTGGAAAATTGGGTGGAGAGAAACTTAACAAGGTTCAACAAGGCCAATTGTAGGCTCCTGCACCTGGGGAGGAATAACCCCAAGTACCAGCACAGGCTGTGGTCTGACATCCTAGAGAGCAGCTTGGCAGAGAAGAACCTGGGAGTCTTGGTGGATGACCATGAGCTGGCAGTGCCCTTCTGGCCAGGACAGCCAGTGATATCCTGGGGTGCATTGGGAAGAGTGTGGGGCCGGCAGGTCAAGGGAGATGATCCTGACCCTCTACTCAGCCCTAGTGAGGCCACATCTGGGATGCTGTGTCCGTTTCTGGGCTCCTCGGTAAAAGACAAGATGTGACTGGAGAGGATCCAGTGGAGAACCACAAAGATGATGAGGATACTGGAGCATCTCTTTTGTAAGGAGCGTCTGAGGAGTTGAGTCTGTTAGTCCAGAGGAGAGAAGACAGTAGGGATCTCATTAATGCATGTAAATATCTCAAAGGTGGGTGCCAAGAAGATGGTGCCAGATTGTTTTCAGTGGTGCCCAGTGACAGGATGATGAGCAGCAGCCATAAGCTAAACCACAAGAACTTTCACCTAAACCTGAGGGAAATCTTCCTTACATAGAGGGTGGCAGAGCACTGAAAGAGGCTGCCAGGAAGGTCATGGAGTTTTCCTCTCTGGAGACACTCAAACCCCACCTGGACATGTTCCTCTAGGTAGCCCTGCCTGGGAAGGGGGGATGGACTGAATTATTTCCGGAGGTCCCTTTCAAACCTAAGAAGTCTGTTTTAGCCATTTCACAGTAAATGGTGACTGAATGCTGATCATTATCTGTGATTTCTAGTGATTTTGGCCCTTAATCATGTAGGAGAGAAAGGTGAAATAGCTTTTCTAGATCTGCAAGGTCTGTAAGTAGTACTACTTACAAAATCTGTAAGTAGTACTCAACTATGGTCTGTTATTGCAGATTAAATGGGAGGAGATGAGAGTGGCCCAGACACAAAAGGGCAAAGCAAGCCCTGGAAAAAATGGAGGTCCCAGCTACACAATCACTATCCACTTTTCCCTTTATTCACATACACAAAGGTAGATCAATTCAGTTTAAGTGACAGACCTTGAGCTCTCTTAAGCCATATCCAAAGCATTTTTCATGATTTGTCACTAGCACATCCCCTGGAGGCATCAGAGCTGAGAGTTGCATCAGGATGCTGGCAGTATGCATTTGGGAAGAGGCTGTGTTTAAGGAAGTTACTGCTGGTAGATCTTGCCTTTACCAAAAATGAGAGAAGTCATTACATAATAAATATTTCCACTACCTGATTCTAATACATGATATATTTGAACAAGTAGGTTTTCAGACATCCAGCCATATCCACACATCTAGTCCAAAAAAAAACCAGGTTTCTTTTACCACATTTCCCTTTTTGCGCCTTTCTCAATTCTTCCAGTTGTTTTTCCCACTCATATCCCACAGTTTCTTTATTTAGGTAAGACTTTTTTTGAGAAACAAGCTTTTAAATTTCTGCAACACCTGGTGCCAAGACAAGTCTAAGATCTTGCTGACTGTCTTGCACTGGCCAGCAAAATTGTCCAGGCAAACAATTAAGAAATAGTCTATCTTGTATTTCATAGCATATTTTCATAGCAGTGGATTATCACAGCCTGTAAACAGTATCTGTAGTAATTGAAGTTCTTTCTCAAATTCATTTATTTCCTTAGGGCAGCTGATGTTGCCATTGTTACACAAAGATAAAGCTTTATCAGAGAACAGATTCTGACAATACCAGATACTGTACCTATGTCAGATGCAAAGGATAAAACTGTTTTATAGAAAACATTAAAAAAAAAAAAAATAGAAAAGAGAGAGAGACTAAAGAAGAGGCAGAGCCATAGGAGTACCTTAAGCATTCAGACCTAACTAGAAATATAGCAGCTGCCATGTGACAGTTCTATGAAGACATTTGAAATCTGAAAGTTTTTCAAATTGATAAAATTATGAAAAATATGCAGCATGTGTGCCAGGAAAAACAATAAAAGATCTGAAGAAGTCTTGCACAGTTGTGTGCTAAGTTGTGGGCAAACCAGATTTCACTTCCTCAGCAACAACACAGGCTTACAGAAAGCAGTGCATGACTTGCAGGAACCCACTTCCATTCTGATAGTACCATGATTTATTACTGCCAACCGCAAGATGTTCTGCAAAAGCAAATTTTCCCTTTCCATTCGAAAGGCAAATTTTCTTTCAATGCTGTTCTGACATGTAATTTTACTGGGGAAGGGTTTGGTAGAATGACTGGTGCTCTATTTTTGTCTCCCCTAAGGCTGAGTGATCTGTACTCACAGCTTCTAGATAGACTTGGTAATGCTGTAACTTTGAAAAAAACACTTACTGTGCCTTAAACTGCATGCTGCACTGCTGTTTACAACTCCATGAGGGTGGAATGGAGAAAGAGTTCTCTTAGCTATAACTGGGACTTTCCTGTTGACAACTCAGTTTGGAAATACTTGAAGAGTGAGTTCTAGCCCTCCTTCTCTTACTCTTCATAGACACAAGTGAACTGTCTCCTGTGGGTCCACATGTCTAGAACTGCCCAGGCTGGCACACAGATGCCTGGGGGGTTGTGCATGTGCACACCATTCAGTTCAGGATGCTTTCACATTGTTGGCTTGGCTCCTTCTCCCAAAAGGTTTGCAAGACCCAGATGAAAGCATTTGTCTCTTGTTTTTTTAGTCACTTACACATCAGGCATTTTCTAATCCAGTGCCAAGTGCCAGCTTCTGTTTCAGGAAAGAGAGGAATGCTGACTTCTAGGGCCATGGCACTGGGAGGGAAAGATCAAGCAGTGTAAAAAAGGCAGGACTTGAGACCTATTCTGTGAACTCTCACCTGCCACGTTGCTGAGGGATGTTCGCAGTCACAGCCACAGCCTGTCACAATGACCTCATCTGTCTGAGCCTCTCTGTCATGGCTGAGGGTCCTGCCAATGAAAAATAGATATTATTTCTTTTAGAGTTTGCAGCTGTGGATTTTGCTGTGAAGTGGAACCCATCCCACAAGGGCCTACTCTTCTGTCTTTCATAACTTTGCTTGAACATATCTGATCTGCCAGATTGAATAAGAGCTAATTTCCTACTATAAATGAATTTAACTTCCCATTCTGCTGGCACTCAGAAGAGCAGTATTCAGCTACCAGAAATTCAAGAACAGGCCTCCAGAAAAGCTGATAGAGCAACAGCAATGAACCAGATGCTCCAGCCCTATAAATTAGGGGAAGATTATGCATAGCCAGCTGTACCATATAAATGCCCAGTTTTATAGGTTGCCATGGTCCTTGGTGTTTATCATATGGTGTAGCATCTGGCCAGCCCCGTTCATACCTCCCATGTATCTGCTTTAATCAGATGTGGACCAGGGGTTTGCACACTTGCATGGCTTGAGCTCAGCTAAGAACCACTTTGTGGCCCAGGGTGGGGTTCTGTTGTGATATAACACTGGCTTTTGCCACAGGTCTGTTAGACATTATCAAGTATTCCAGACTACAGGGAATTAGTCATAAATAGATTATAGGGGTTTGCTCTGGATTTCAATGTTTGCTACAAAGACCAAAGATACTAATCTGTAAAACCTGTCTTAAAAAAAAAAATAAAAGAGAAATCTCAAACTCCTGAGTATTAGCTTGTCGCAAACAACACAGAACACAAAACAAGGGTACTTTCTGCAGAGAAGGGAAGGGAAAGAAATGACACTGGTGTTTATGATAAGGAAAGTTACAGTCTCCTTTGCAACTTGTTTCCAGAATCATTTGTAAAAGGTTTCCAAAGAAAGAAAAAAACCCTTTTAAGTGTAATTCCCCCAATTATGAAGTCACTGTTGCTTTATTCTGTTACATGTTTACTCTACTGAAAACCCAATTAAAGAAGTCATTACTACCAGAATTTTGGTTTGAGATGGGGAAAAATAGGAAGCATGAGCCCTGATGCTTTCGAGGAAAGGAATATCTGAAAAAGTTCCATGATCTTAGACAAATACTGAAGACAGTTTTAAATTTTTAAACATTTTGCTCTTTTCTAAGTCATCGGGACCCTGATGCTGATTTGCCTAAATACCCTTAATAATGACAAAATGCAGCCCAGGAGTATCACACTGAGGAGCAGACTCTTCAGAAATGTCCTTACTTTTAAACACAGGAACAGGATGACAATGACAGGCCATTGTTCTAATTGTTATACCCACAAAAGAGCATCACAAAAATTGTTATTAAGTTAATTTATTTATTTCAGGCAATGTCTTTCTAATACATTTGTTTTCTTTTGTTGGGTGTAAGAAATCACAAATCATACCATTTTCCAAGAAAGCTTTTGGTTTTCATTTTGTACAACAGAGGAGTATTTTTTTAACATTGCTTGTTAGGTGACATTGGGTTTGTTGGATAGCTGACAAGAACATGATTGTTATAGGGCTAAGGTCTTACTTCTAGGCCATCTTCTTAGTATAAATTCTTACATTTGGAAGAATAAAGCAAAAAGAAAAACAATAATGTTGTCTTTGTTAAACCAAACTTAAATACTTCTAGAGGGTCTGTGAAATCATGCCCTGAGTGGAATGAGGCTCAGAGACACAAACCTGGAGCAGAAACTTCTGGAAAAGACAGAAAGGGAAAGAAGACAAAGTGCACATAGACAGGGGTTGGGAAGCAGCATTAGAGAAGAAATGCATATTTCAACAAGCATAGAAAATAAGAACAAAGTAATTTGATGAACAACACAGACATTAAGCAGTTTCTGCCTTGGAGAAGGAGACCCACATTTCTATGGAGCAAAACTATTTCATATGTGTCCATAGTCAAGGAGAAGATATATCTGTAAGGACATAACATAGATGTGTTCTGATCAGAGAGACCATTTCAGCTACTTCAGCAGCAACCTTGGAGGGAGAAGAGCCATTACAGAGAAGATTTCTAAAGCCAGAGAGAGGAATTCATATATGATTGGCAGATAGAGTGAGGGATCTCCCACACCCTGGGGGTGAGATCCTCACACCCTGGGGGTGGCAGCTGAATTAATGCACATAACATCTGTGCTTGGGTGACTGAAGCTCTACTCCAGTCACTGAAATATTATGGTGAGGTACTAATGGGATATTTAACAGGTATAAGCTGGACCCTGAAGTCATGTGTATTTGATTTATAGGGTTATGTTAACAAATCTGAAGAGAAAACCTGGTTATGGGGATGAAATATAGACAAGATAATGTTGATATGTACACTGGAGTTGCAGGGTACCTTGGGCACAGTAGCCTTTCTAGTGCCAAGGACCTTCCCTTCGCCTTTGAATGCTTATGTTTGCACTTGAATGATCACTTTTAAACTTGAACCATCTTGGGGAAAATAGAGTAGGATGAGTGAAACTCTGGAAAAATGTGAAGAGACTTCAGAAACTGACTGAGATCCCAGTTCGATACTTCTTTTTATCACATTCATTCTGAGTACTTTTTTGAAGCTGATTCTCTCACTCAGTGAAATATTGCTCCACTCTTACAAGTACCATGAAAATTTATGCTAAAAGTACAGAAACTTACTAAATAAATAGTAAAATCCTCTCAGCTGCACAAGATGTATCATTATGCCATCCCTGAGCACACAAGAACATTATTTCTTGCCAATTTTTCTCCTCACTGGTGCTTGCCACAAAAAAACACAGATTCCCTGAAATAACAGGAGACACAATGATATAAAGTGCAATGTACTTTGAGTGCCTAAGATTTTAAAGCACAAGAGGCTGGGATCAAGCACAAGCAATGGGAAGAGCTGAGCAGAACATGCCCAGGGCTAGAAAATCCATGTGGGAGACATAGTGAGATCAGTTATCCTGCATGTTCCAGTCATACACCTCCTTGCTTTACATGTTGTGCTATAACCTCGAAAAAGAACCAGAGCCACAAACAAGCAAGAGCTACTGCAGCTGTGTGATCCTTTCAGTGTGTGCAAACACAGTATTTGTGTTGCATAGGAGGAAAGCTGGCTTGGGCTGGGCAAAGGTACTTTCCCTGATTTTTATACCTGTTGTACAGTAAAGACAGCTGGAAGCACCAACTCAAATTACCATCATCTAAAGGAATATTATGTTGTTCATGTTTTTACCATGACTGACTGTTATAACAAAAGAGATTCTGCTGCTTCCAGATGAAGTTGGAAAAGTAGCATTTCAGAGTGAGGCCATCAATCTGACCAAACAGAAGAGTCGCTTCAGTGAAACCAACACCTGGTGACCTGTGGCAAGAAACATGACTCCACAAGGTCCAAGGATAGCCAGTTATGTTATGGGGTAAGGTGGGGAAATAAGCCAAACGGGAGGGCAAACTGAATAGCACAGAAGCTTCAGCTGATTTTCCATAAGCCCCTGCCCTGCATGTGGAGGGTATCAGCAAAAACACTTCCAGAAAAATATTTCTAATGAAAAACTGGAATTTTGCCCACTCATTAAAATGTAATTCATAGCCTTTTGTTTTTTTGAGTGAAAAAAATAAAATAAGATTCTCTTCGCTGTGGGAAAAAAACCCTTGTGTCCTTAATTTTCCAGGCTGTGAGATTTCCAATGACATGTCTATATTTCCTGGAGTAGGACAGGAATGGAAATTGTCCTTGACAGCTCTGATCAATCTTTATCTACCACATCCAGTCAGAGCTCATACTGCAATCAGTGACCTTTGGGAATGCTTTCAGTGAGGTGCTATTTCTCTGAAAGCAGTATAATTCAGTATATAATATTCAATGATCCTGCCTGGAATGCAGCATACACATGTAATCCCAGGCAGGAGGTAAAAAGAGGACATTGCTCTGCACACTTGTCAGTCTTACTTCAGGAGTTGAGGTTATTCCAGTCACCCTCATCTTCTTGTTAATGCCAGCCCTGTGATTTCACCAACAGAGTCTGACAGATTAGCATTACAGTGACAAGCGAACAAAGAGTCTCCCCTGCCTTGGATCAGGCCTCTTCCCTGCTCCAGGGGCTCTGCTCCTGCTCACAATGTGCAAGTTTTACAAGTTACATTTCACAAGACCTTGTTTCCTTGCTGTGCTGGCTAGAACAGAAAAAACAACACCCAAGAAACTTCTGCTGCGTAATCATGAGGGTCCAAACAGCTCACTGAGGTTTATGTGCAGCAAACTGAGTTTTGACTCCCACTCTGCACTTCATTTCAGCTGGTAAACAGTGCAGAACAGGGTGTACCTCCACAAGCAGCCAAGATTAAAAACATCTGTTTGATGTTTACGATCCAAATACCAGTGCTAGTATTTCTAAAGAATTTCAAGACTTGAGCAAGCTGAAGACTGAAGTGACATGAACAGCAGGAGCCAAGGAGACTGGAAGACATTACACTCATGTTATGCAGATAGCAACCTGCAAGCAGGCACAACAGAACAGAGAAACTAGCTGCTTATATTATTAAACATACTGTATTAATGTAATATTTCTTAAGTAGAAACAAATTTTGAGGCATTTATCTTGACCTTTGCAGATTACATCCTTCCAGCCTTAAAGCACTTCAGTTAGCTGGAGAGCAGCATGGACAAACTCAATAAGAGACAGCCCGTCAAGTGGGTTCAAGTCCTAGGGAATCCTTGGGATTTGGAGAAGACAGAATTCCCCCAAATTATTTTCAGTTTCTTAGTGGCAAAGTAGGAGAAAAGAGTGAGAGGTTCACTCTTCCCTCTTGGCCATTTTGCATTTACTGCCAGAACTCAGGAGGCTGTGTATTTTACCCTCATAAAGCAATTTACTCATGGTCTTAGGCAAGGACTGAGCAGGTACTGGACATAATGGCCTGTTCACTTGCTTAGGGACAGCATTTTAACCATGATCTGTATAAGAACACCAGATGTGAATATTTCACTACCATAGAAAAATCAGAATTACTTTGTAAAGAAAATCCTAATTTAAATACTTCAAGTAAAAAAAAAAAAAAAAAACCAAAAAAAAAAAACCCCCGCAGTCATAGGGTGTTATTTCATTTTTCATTCATAAGTGTACCTAGCTTGGCAAAAGCCAGTCCTGGAAAAGTACATTTCAGAACTGAGCCTTTAATGAATAATTGAACTCTTCTTTTTAAAAGAAAAATATAAAAAGGGGGAATTTATTCCTGAAACAAGTCTTCATTACTTTTCTCAGAAGAGGTTCATTTCTACTCAGTGCATACAGGTGTTACTTCACAGATTGGAAAACAAACTAAAGGTGAAAAGAAAACAGTTAAATCCCAAATCCCAAGCCAATGTTTTCTAAATAAACCAAGGAACTACAAAAAGAAGTGTGGCTGAACCATATATGGGATTATACTGACATGTTGTGGCAGGACAGAAGAAATGCAATGTTTTAATCATAGCTGTGACCATCAACTATTATGCTATGCTCTTTCTACTGCTGGAGGAGAAGAGAGAAGTCTGGGGTCCTCAGCCCCAAACTGAGGACAGGGACAAGGAACTTGAGAAAATATTTGAGCAAGATGTCATCACTGGATCCTGCCAATGTTTCCAAGAATGGTATGTGGAACAGTGAAGTCATTTCCACATCTTAGCATGGAGGAATGCAGAGCAGATTGCTTCCCTGTCTGAATCCAGAGCTGGAAACACTCATCCCACACAACTGAAGATATGCATTTGGAGGCCTCCAACCTCTGAGTTTTCAGCCAGTTGGAAAGGTCTTTAATTTAAAAAAAAAAAAAGAAAAAAAAAAAAATCCCTGACTGACTCAGTTGAATTATCTTTCATCTTTGTGACATCACTGATACAAGCTGTGTCCTGAGACATCACATTTTCAGAGGAAAAAGGGTATGCAGAGAAAATAACTAACAGAGCTGTGTCAGAGAACAAGTTCCTCAAGCATGGAATTATAAAGCCTTTCCATCTACAGAGCCGCAAGGACCAGTTCTTAGTGCCAGACAGCTACAACTCATCCTAACCAGAGAATAGTTGTGGTAGGGAGGTAAAGGGTGGCATGAACCAAGGCTGACCACCCATGGTTCCACCATGCCATCAGACCACCAGCTGGAGGACTTCTGCAGAGTTACTTGGTGCACCTTCTTTCTGGGCCAGGAGAAATGTCTGAAACATGGAGCTTCTTTGCAGGACCACAAAGACCACAGTCATTTAAACAGCAAGGCAGCAAGAAGAGCTCATCTTTCCTAGGTAAGAGAAAACATGTTCCTGTGGGGAACGCATAATTCAAAAACTATTGACTTCAATGGGAGTTAATCATCTAAATACCCCTACTTTCAGAGTGCCTTAAAAACTTCCATGTTCTTATCTTTGTAGTATCCATGTGAAACAGGGAAGGGCACTAACCCAGTTTGTAAAGGCATTCAGAGGTGTTTGTAAAGATGTATGAGCAATCTCCTTTGAACAAAGTGATTGCTAGGATTATACAGAAAGCTTGTGGGCAATGTTCCAGTGAGAACTGGAATTTCTTTTCTATGACTTCAGGACCTCAAATACTAGACTGCTGTGATACTGCCTATCACACAAAAATAATTGTCAAAGTAATATATGAATGCAAAATTTGAACAGAAGTCTTCCTTTGCAATAAAGATAATGGCAGAATTTATGTCACAGTCAACAAGTTCAGTAGTTATAGGTCAGCAGAGAGCATAAGTGTGAAGTTATTTTAAGGGGAAATATCCATTCTGGCAAGCTGTGTTTCTAAAGCTGCAGGAAGTTACAGAATGGCTGGCTCAGCAACAGAAAGGACGATCTCTTCTCTAAGTCAGTCCTAGAATGACTAACGACCATTCCCTTTTTTTTTTTTTCTACTTGGAATAAAACACCAAAATTAACTTAATTGGTTAGAACGTGGTGCCAATAATGCCAAGGTTGCGGGCTTGATCTGAGTATGGGCCATTCAAGGTAGACTTGAGAATCCTTCTGGGTTCCTTCCAACTCAGAATATTCTGTGATTCTATTCTATATTATTGGGAAAAAAGCATTAAACTTTTTCACTTTTTTTTCCCCCAAAAAAGCCTGTTCTGTGTTTCAGCAGAAAACGTCAACTCATTTACTCATTACAGCAAAAATGTAGACATGCAACCTACAGCTTGAGATGTGCTAACCACTGCTATGTCTTGACGTTTTTACCCCCATTGCAATTCAAAAAGAGATTCCTATTAACGACACTATTATGTACAAAGGCAATTGAATGAAGCAGCAGCACTTTTGACTGTGCTGAACTTTATGTTGAGGTGAAATTAGTTTTGTTATTCCCTGTTACCTTGCACAGTACTTGGCTTCTCAGGCACAGAGAAGTACATAACTAAAGAAGAGCTGTGACTCCTATAAAAAAACTCACAGTCCACAGAAAATACGCAGGAAATGCCTGGTATGCCTACTGAGGAAATGTTTTCTGGAAGTGAATTACATGTGATATCATTATCTGTAATACAAACAGAACCTGTAGTAAAAGCAATAATTTTTCTCTGGCTGCTGCTACCTCACAATGTTGTTTCACATGCCTACCACTGTCTTGTGTATAATTCTTCTCTCTGTCCTGACATAAATGTTAGTTACCAGAATAAATACAGATACAAATACCAAATGGATTGAAGTTTACTCACAAGAAAAATTAAAAACTGCAAAACACACAAAGTACACCAGTGGTGAGAGGGTTTAAAACAGTATTTCTTTATTATACTTACAACTTCTTTGGTCAGAGACAAGAAAATTGAAAAAAGCTATTTCACAACTCAGTGCTTCTGGTGCTCATATGGCATTGTGATTCCTTGCATTGTAAATTTTTTTGTATTTTATGTTACTGGAGAGACAAGAGAGAGCCACTCCAGCCATCATGCTGGTTACCACAGCCCGCTCTCACCCTCCCACTCTGCACATGACACTCCCCTCCTGGGGGAGTGCACTCAACCACTGCATCAGCGGGCTGCTCCTGTCTGGGGCCAGCCCAGCAGCGCCTGGTGCAGCCCCTGGCACACACCACAGTGCCAGCAGCCCAATTTTGGTGACATCCATCTTTACCTCCCAGGGAGCTGCACAGCTGCCAACAGTGCAGAGTCACCTCTCAGACTGTCCTAAAGGCTGCACCTGTTAAGGGAGCAGCAGCATCCCTCCAGGATCCATGGACTCCTGATCCTGCAAGCAGCAGAGATGAGATGAAAGCCTTGCCCTGTCACCTTTCCCCTTCAATTACTTGATGAATCAACAGCTTCAGACTCCCTCTAGGCTCTCCAGCCTGGAAGGATCTCATGCTAGGAAAGCAAAGGCGAGGCACAAAAGCAGCAGTCAGGGTGTGCCAACAGTGAAGATTATAACAAGAGAGGCAAGACACAGAAAAATTCCAGTCTGGGGTTATGGTAATAAGAAACAGACTTCTCCCCAGCAATTCAGGCACAACACTGAAGATTGTGCATTGCACTAAGCACAATGCCTAGAAACTACATATTACATACTGAATGCTGCAATGTTGAATGTTGCAGGGCATGAATCCCATTTATTGCCCTATCCCATGAAGCCTTGTCACAAGCGCAGAATTTTGCAGCTATGTGGTGATCAGCAACCCTCTGCAGGAAGCAGACAGAAGACAACAGACCAAATCAAATTTGTGTGAGTTGACAAAAGAATACATGTGCTATCTTGAAAAACTTATCATTTGAAGGCTTAAAAATGAGAACTTGTTTTGAAAACCTTATCAACATTTCAAGTTTGGCCATTAGATACCACATCCATGATCTTTCCAGAGAAACTTGAAGAGGCAAAAAGCCTTGCTTTCCTCTTGAACTTCTGCACCTCCCCAAAGGTGAAGTCACAAAGAAACAATGTGACAGTCCTCTAGTCCTCTAGTTTCTTGACACTCACACCTTGACCACACAAGGAAGTCTCTGTAGGTGAACTGTGAATTTTAGCCCTGATGAAGTTTTCCCATAAAGCTAGCTCTATGCTCTGATTTTTTTCACTTTTCTTTATAGGACAAGCTTAGCTCGCAACCCCTCCCCTGATGTGCTGAAAGCAACAGAGCACAAAGCAAACGTAGAAGTTAAAAATATGATTTCCCAACAGTGAAGCCTGTAACATGTGTATGTGAGTACACACGGCAGTGACAGAAGATAGGTGGTAGAAACTCAGATGTTTGTGGTGCTTGCTGCTATTTAAACAATTTGCTTTTACACTATTAATAAAACTAATAAAAACTTGTGCACAGCAACAAAATCAAACCAGAAAGGACATGAATTGAGAGGAGCACAGAAATAGAAGGTTTCTTGAGGTGAGATTTGCCAGGCAATGGGCAAGTGGCAGCATACCTGCTCAGGAATTACAGCAAAACCCACGGGACCATATAAAGGCAATAATAGTAAAACACCTAGTGGGCAGTTTTTAACATGAATAGCCAATTTTTAAAAGAGAAACCTCTACCTAATATATGCTTAGAGGTTTTGTACAGAGTTTTGTGAATGCACACACAACCCAGGCAGCCAAGCAACTGGCTATATACTCGAACATCTCTGAAGCAGGCAGCCTCAGCAGTCAGACTCCATCTTTCATCTACCTGTAAATTCTCTCTTTCCCATGTGATTTGCTGGAAAGAGGCATTACAATGACTGGAAACAAGTTTATGCCTTTTCTCAGTTCCTTTAAAGTCAGACTGTTGCTCTGACCTCTTGTGCCACTGCTGCTTGTCAGTAACATGCTGTAAGAGATGAGGATGATACTCCTAAGTTTTAGCTTTTATATTTTTCAGATTCTGTGCTGTTTTAGCATGTAGTTCTGGGTTTCATATTAAGTGCTACTAAGTTCTCTTCACAGAGTAGGCAGACAAAACAATTACTTTTCTAGCTTGGGACCAAGGACAACCAAAACTACTTTCAGGCCCATGAACAAAAACCACGGTGAAGTGAAAAGAAAAAACAAGGACAGAGCTTCATAGCCTGAAGCTATGGTTGGACAATTGACTCTAATATGCTGATGGACCAGAACTTATAAAAATGTGAGACCCCATGATCAGTTGTCCATTTTGTGACCTTTTTGTGTGCATCTTGGGTGTGGCCCAGCCAGGCTCGTGTGCTGCCCAAGTGTTCCCACTGAGGCCTTTTAATAAATACCTTGTTTAACCTTTTGTTCTGTCTAGTCTCTGTTCCAGGTCAGCCTCCAGAAGGCATCAAGGAAGTACAAAATATCACAATTAGATTTCCATGGCATTGTTAATGTGAGGTCTAAGTCAGCTCAAATTGGCACGCTTGTTAATTTTACCATATTTTAGAAAATATCACAGCATCAATCAAGCTGAAAACTTCTCAGACATTTTCCTATGTTTTAGCACAGTACCAACAGTATAATGTAATGGGACTGTAACTTCTCTCTGTAGGCAGATGGCAAGACAACACACAAAGCATTATAATGACCAACGCGGGGTGTTGTTAAGATGTGAATTAAAGCTCCTGGAGCATAAAATCTTTTTTAAAAATAGATTTTATAAGTTTGAACTGCATTATGGACACACGCTTTGTGTGGACTCATCAAAATTACCAGAAATTAAGAATATGCTTAGCTGGTACTTTTGAGGTTGATCTGACTATGTGTCGCCCATCTAAATTTGTCTACATCTAGCTGTTTTCTCTCATGGAAAGCCCTGTCAAGTTGAGTCCTCTGATGTACGTTTTCAAGCATTGCAACACATCCTGTGAAGTAACTTCAAATCAAATGGAATCAAAACTGTACCTATGAGCAGACTCTTTCAGACCAAATATCCAACATGAGATTAGAAACTTTATTTATTTTCAGTGTTGGATTCCAGCTTTAATAGGACTCCATAGTAAACATACATCCAGGACAGGATGTAGTTGCCTAAATCACGGAAGCAGGTATATTTTAAATACTGAGGGTGTCCTGCTTGGTCTTCATCTGTCACTGCAAAAGAGATTTCAGGTCTCCCTGTAACACATAGGTCTCCCTATACCTGTTCTCACAGGTGTCCTGGATACTCAAGGAAAAGGTACTGGAGTATCTGATACTATCAGCTACCAGAGTGCTGTGTTTGGATACCTCTGTCCTTTCAGGTGATGAAGTATTTTTCTCCTGCATGTTTTTGGATGAGGTGCAGCAAATCACACATGCTCTTTCACATGAAAACTAAAAACTGCCATCAAAATGAGTGCAGGTCCTGCATCAGTGTCTAGGTGTCCACTTCTTGACTGACTTGAAACTAGCTAATTTGGATGTTCTTAGCAAGGTAGTAATGAAAATGTCCCCAAAAAGCAAGCCACCTGACTACTTGCACCCCACACAGAGTTTCTATTCCCTCAGACACACTGCTATAGTCATCTCAGCTACCTTAGATATAGGTCTAGATGACACCACAGGATAGCATAACCCTGGCACAGTGAATGCCCAGCTCTGGCTGTGCTGTATGGAGAAAGCCATGCATATATCATATCCCTGTCTATGTTTCTGAGGCCTGTGTAACTCACAGTGCTGTCCCACTGTGGCTGCAGTACCACCCGGCCTCACAGCATCCCATTCTCATGACTCTGGTCAGGGAAATTTTCCCCCTTGCCTGCACAAACCACCCCTGCTACGGTATGGAGATTTTTGCTTCCTTGAAGCAGCCATGCTAGGCCAGTTTGGAAGCCAGGATACCAGACTAAAAAGGTTAATGATCTATCCATTATGCTGAAACCTATGCAGCAGCACTAATTCTTCCTATTCAATCATCCTTTTCCCAAGAGCTTGGGAAAATAGGAGAGACATGGAAGGCTACTGATTTATTGCTATCATGCAAAAGGTCAGACTAAGGAAGACCAGACATCAGAGTCTGTTGCCCTATAAACTTAGTATATGACAAGCTGTCTCTTAGTTTGTCTTCAGAACATCCTTTGACAAATAGCCACTATAAAAATTACACTTGGACACTTTCAGTAACTTGTACTTCACTTTTCTGGTTTTTTTCCCAAAAAAAATGAGAAAATAGGTTCTATCACCTTCCAGCATCCCATGTTCACTCTGAAATGGAAGCTCTGATTTACCATATCAGCTACTTACACATCACATCTCCACAAAGGGTGAACTGATGAAAGTTATCACAGAAGGTAACTCAACAGTGAGACTGTAGAAAAGATTTCTAATCTTATTGAGTCAGAAACTCAAAGTATACAAAAACCAGTAATAAATATTAAAATAAACTGGCATGCCTCTCACTTCTAAGCTCCTAACTAGAGTTTAGGACTGCTGAGAACACAAACATCAGTATACACACACCAGTAGAAAAATGTGCTTATATATGGTATATTTTTGAATACAAAAACATTTACGTGTGTAATGTAAATGTGCATTAAAGATATATGAGCATATATATTCTCTGCAAGCTGAGAGACACAAAAGAACCTAAGCTACCACTTCTGAGCTTCTCTCTGTAGGAGTTACCTTCTGACAGCAAGATAAATGAAGTGGCAGCTGTGTTCATTCTCTAGTGCTCATGCTTGTTTAGTACTCTGATTAATGATGAGTATTTTACTTAGCCTAATTTCTCTCACAAGCCTTTATATGCTGCTCAGAGCCCAATGTAAACTTTATGCGCAGATGCACCCACACAATAAAATTATTCCATATTGAAAATTACTTTAGTTTAATTTCAAAGTGAGTCTCCAAGGACCTCATTGGTAGGGATGCAGTATCTTGATCTGCCTTGACTTTAGGCTTGGGTTCATAGGCCATTCACAAAAGTTGCAATATTGTATTAAAAAGTGCCATAGATATTAAAAATAAATGTTGACATTCAGTCTCTATTTTGTTAATTTTTTTAGTTGATTTGGACATTTTGGAGAAAGAGGGAAAGGAGCAAGGGCACTGAAAGAGGAAAAAACCTTTTATATTTGAAGTCCATCCTGGGCCATCCTGAGAAGATTTATCTATTTAAGCGAAGTAAGAAACTCTAATCTTTACTGTAACACTCTTTTTAACTGAGAAAATTATTCCATCTCAGAAAACAAGTATGAAGCATCCTAACATGAGCCTTCTAAAGGAAAAATAAATGATGGAGTCCTACTGTGTCCTTATAGTGATTTCTAACTATATTTCCACTATCATCTGAATAAATATTTTAGGAGATGAAAGTAATTGATAAAATGGCATAATGTGCGGTCATCAGAAGGAGTTTCAACACATCTTCATGGACTGGTTTATTGCAACTTTTGCACTGAGAAAGAGCCAGGTGAGTGAACTCTGTATGAATACTAATCAGCTGTAGAAGCTTAGAAATAGCCAGTGGTGGTAGAGTGGGTAACTGGACAAAACCACAGTGTCATAGAGACAAATGTACATAGTAAGGCAGATCTGAATTCAACACATTCACTGGCTTTCAGCAAATCCAGCAAAAATCAGGAATAACTCTCAAACTGACATGTAAAGTCACAAGAGAAGGAAGCTTATTAGTAAAAAATTAAAGCATCTTCTATGAGGAAAGGCAAAAATGAAAAACAAATTAATGGATAGTTCTTCACATCATAACAGCAAAGAAGAGAAGCCAACTTAGAACATATATCTATTATCTACTTATGAGTTATTCTTGCTTTTTCAGAGAGATGAATACTACCACCTATTTCTCAGGTCACTGCTGAGACCTGCAAAGGGCTTGCACATCCTCCTCAATTGGCTAACTGGACATTAACTTTGAGACTCATCCTACTCAGACCTACAACTTCAGCTTTGACTGTATATTTTCTTTGTGTAGTATTTAATTTTAAATGTAAGCTGATGCACTGAGTGCAACTTTTCTAAATAACACTGCTCTAAATCAATAAATACAGATATTCTTTCATTAGGCTTTTAAAACTAGAGCAAGTATAGAAAGAAAACATGAATAAAAATTATTCTTAAACTCTTTGAGATTCTTGTAGCAAACAAAATTCTCTAATGTGTTTTGTATGACATTGATGTTGATAAATGTAATGCAGAAGTTGCAGTTTTCTGCAGAGATGAATTGTTGACATTTTAGAAAATAGATTTAATAGAATTTATAGTGACTCAAGTAGTCATGCTATCAAGCATTTGTGTGGTCATATTGATTTCTTTACCATTGCATAGAAAACAAGTAGCATCAATGCTTTCTTTCAGAAGTTAACAGTATGTGTTATAGCTAATGCTTTTAAAATTATACCATTATGGCTTCTTTATAGGCTATTTGTTTCTTCATTCCATTTTGTCAAGCAACAAAATACTTGTAAAAAATTGATTTCAACGGTTAATAGTCTGATACTGGAGTTAAGCGGGAAAGATGGAAGTAACAGAAAATTTATTCAGAAGCTATGAGATTTGCTTATTTTATGAACAACTATAATGGAAGCAAATTTTCTGTTTAGGTTATTGCTTTTACTGTAAATGCAAAATTATCCTGTAGCCTCTGAAAAACAGGGCAGTGATTCCTATGGATAATTTCTAGTTGGTAGCCTCATTAAATTTTTACTGTGTAAACTTCACCTTGCTCACACATTCACCATGTTCCTGCTTCTGTGAGCTTTAAAATCACCTTCCACTTCAATGGGTTTTAAGGGACTTGTGTGCATCATAGTAACAATTATTCACAGAATCATGGAATAAGCTGAGTTGGAAGGGACCCACAAGGCTCATTGAGCCCAACTCCCAGACCTGCACAGCACCATTCCCAAGAGGATGGAAAGTGCCATGTCATATCACGTGTGCATGCTCCTGCTCCACTTGGAAGCACTTTTTTATACTGTTAGGACAAAATCCTGCCTTTAGGGATCTCTCCATCCTTATTGAAACACTGCTAGAGAGACATTGCTCTCTCTGACATATGTGCCACATCTGTCATTTTAACAGGGGAAGCCATTCATTATTTATATGGAAAAAGCCTTCTCCATCCATTTGAGTAACTGTTTTAGCTGCTTCTTATGATTTATTAAGCATTTGCAATGTTTCTCCTTTCCTTTGTTATATTATCATAACAGGGTGGTGTGGAAGCCAATAGGCCAACTGAGACAGGGTGGTACCCCTTTGAAAAGGACAGTTTCCACTCTGTTCCCAAGGGGAGGTAACAGAGTACTCTAACAGTACAACTTCTGAATGCTTGACTTCTTGATTCACAGTTTCTTGAGTATGACCATATTTTGCACATCTAATTTCTAGATGGCAGTACTGCCTGGGCTAAGCAGACCACATAAGGCCACAGTCTAATCCCCCTAGCAAGCACACCAGAAATACAATTCTGGGCACATCACACCTACCTGTGTTATGGTCATTGCATCCACATGCCTGCATGTGGTTGCCCCAGTCTCGCTGCCTGTGTGATGAAGAGTCCTGACAATATGAGTTGTCCAGATCCAGGCTTATCTGATTTCAAAGACATGACTGACTTTGGGCACTTAAGTTAATAATTATGGCTGACTTTCTTGCTGTTTGCAGCACTAATCACAAGAAGATATTCCAAACTGAATTGCACTCCTTCATTTTAGGAAGACACCTAAAATAGGTGTTGTTTTTGAAACACAAATATGTGAACAGATGACTGAAAGTCTGACTTTTTAAAGCTCACACACGTTAGCCATGCAGATGTGGCAGCACCACAAACATCAAGTATAAAAAAACCAGCAGGTGTTAAAAAAAATTTGTGAACATAGAGTAAGCCCACAAATTCGGATGTCTGATCTAAACCCAGATGAAATTGCATCATTCTCCTACTTCTCAGTCCAGGAATGATGCATATAGCAAAAGGGGAGGTAGCTGAGACACCTGTCTGTGGTTTCTAGGCCAGGTGCCATAGTATAAAGGACAGGTTGGACTCTTAGAACTCAGACAGGAATAGGTTTCCATCCTGTTCCAGGTGTTTGCTACACTCATTTCTGTCCTAGAAGGAGATATGGAGTATTCAGAAGAATTTTCTTTTTTTTTTTTTTTTCTATAAGGAGGTCTGTGTTTTGTGATTTCACTGTCAAAAAGATCATTAAAAACTATATGTGTAACAAAAACCATCTGCTAGGAACCTCAGCTTCATCAGACAGCTGCTTTTACTGCTCCACTTAGGATTAGGGTTACACTTAGGGTTAGGCTTGAAAAAAACCACACAGCCCAGGAGGTTCGGGCATGCCAAGAGGAGCATGGCACAGCAACAACATTGTTCCCTCAAAAATTTTCAACAGGACACAACCTATGTTCTGGGAACCTCGGACTCACCAAGAATATGGTTTACTGCTCCACTTAGGATCAAGTTGAATTTAGGGTGAGGGTTGAAAAAAACACTAAGAAAGATCTCCAGGGACACTGCAACTATAAAAGGCATGACAAGGGTGTTGGAACCCAGAACGCAGAGAATATTCCTCTGCATGTTTTAAAGGATCCAAACCCTCTGACAAACACTATTTTTAACCTTCGTCTATGGAAAGGGCTTCCTAGGCTCTGGGACGTAACAGAACTTTCAACAATATAAATTAGATAGTAGCATAATATGTTATTTATCAAAGAGTGACAATTTTAGATTTTTGGTTTGTTAGCATGGTAAGTAGATGAAGACAAGATGGAGGATCATTGTAATTTTCAGGCTTCTTTCTCCTTCTTCATCTGCCCCATATTCTGTAGTGTTGGGGACACAGAACAATTGGTCAAAATTCGCCACAGTGTAGTATCATGTAAATAGAAATATAGTTAGTTATTGGAAGAAAAATAGAAATAATAGCCGTTCTTGGTGATAATTGGGTGAATTATCTTTAAGAGAACCTTGATTCTGTGTTTCCTAGGCTTTTTGGTGCCTTTTCTCCTGCCTGCCAGGCTGGTGTAAAGCCTGGTGTGCAGAAATTGCCAATAGGAGAATAAAAACAAGATCTCGTTCTTCTTTTCTCTGAAGAACAAGAAAAACCAAGAGTCCCGCTTGCCTTCTTCTTAACAAGGACTTTTGAAAAGGCCTCCCCAGTCAGGGGAGAGACATGTGGGAGTGAAGAATTCTGACAAAGGGGAGCATGGCACTGCCCCAGTATTGCTCCCTTCACACCATATTCTTTGGCACCACCCAGATGCTGGGAACTGTAACCTCAGCAGAAGTCTGCGTTTTCTGCTCCACTTAGGGTTTGGGTTTCACTTAGTATTAGGGTTGAGAAAATCAGAAGGCCTACAGACCCAGCAACACTGCAACAACAAAAGACAGTGCAAGGGGTGCTTGGCACTGCCCTAAAATTATTCCGTCCTCATCTTTTTCCTTGGCACCACAGACATGCTACAAACTTCAGCCTCAGCAAAAGGCTGGTTTACTGCTCTGCTTAGGGTTATGGTTACGCTTAGGATGGTGCTTGCAAGATCCACAAAGCCCAGAGCACCAGGGACACTGAAATTACAAAATTGCCCATTCAACTTTTTCACTGCAGTAACCTATACGCAAAGTATCTCTACACATGTTGGCTCTTTCTGTGTGAGAACTTTCTTCTTGGTCATGTTTGCTTTTATCAGAAACATTTTGTAAGAGACAAAAGTCAAAGCACTTGCAAAAGATCTCCAGGGTTTAGAATATGTACTACTCTCATTCATTTGAGCTTGAACTTTAGGTAATTCCCAGTACAGCTGTGTGGGTGTGTTCCTAATCACAGCTGTGTATAAGAATGATTTTTTTATTGATGATGATTGTTTTACCTCTGAGTTAAGACTATTTATTTTGTTTAGTCAATCAATCTACAAAGAGCAAAGAAGCAATTTTTAAGGTGTCTCAGTTCACCGTGAGCAAAACCAGGACTTTCTGGGCTGTAAATTCTTCTAGAGTTCTGAAAAAGAACTATGTTTAAATGAGATCTATTAAACTCTTTATCCAAGGTCTTAAAGGAATATAACTGTCTTATCCTTTTCTTTCAGCCTATGACTGAAAATAACTGTGCTGTTTTGCATACCTTGAAAATTGTGAACTTTTATATCATCTTTTATAGTAAATGACAGAAATTTTTTAGGAACCAAGATTATGAAGAAACACTTTCACGAGAGGTACTTTATGGGGGAAGATGAGTAACTGCTGTTATACTGAAACTACTGTAGCATGAGGAATAACTTATAAACTCTGTCTGGAGGAACATGAATCATCATTCAAAACTCTCTTCCATGACACTCAGAACAATTTCATTTCTCTCTCAGTTTTCTCTTTGAAAGAGAGCTCTGACAGATTCATGTATCAAAGAAGGCAAAAATGCTGTTTAACTTATTGTTGCCTATTTATTTTCAAAATGTGAGTGATTTTCATAATCAGAAAGGAAGTATCACAAACAAATGAGCTCTGTTGTGTTTTCCTTTGCATACTTCCCTAGAAGTTTTTAAATAACAGCCTGAAGGGTAGCAAAGCTAGCAGTCAGGCAGTCTTCCCATCCATGGGAACAATGTCAGAGGTACTTACCAGCAAAGCAACAAGTATCAGGATTAGCAAAAGAGACACCTTGCCATCAATCTTCTGCTGAGCTGAACAGCAAGACCAGTGCCTCTTGACCGCACCAGCAAAACTTAGTGACTTGTACCTGAATTTTAACCTGGCTGGCAGAATACAGATCCAACAACAGAGAACTGATGAGCAGGCAAAGAACATCACAAATATGAGAGACATAAAACTGTACAGTATCCCAATCTAACCCTAAACCAATTGGTTAAACCTAAAAAGTCCCTCTTACAACTTGCAAGGTGATTTGTCAGGTTACACAAGACACAGCTTTGTTCCTGCAGTAAGCACAAAAAACACAAGCAACACCCTTCTCAGTTCTACATCTGGATTTCAAAAGGCAAGTCTGAAAGCATCTTTTAGTGCTTTCAAGCCCTTTTTCTTTAAGTTCTTCTAAGGAATGCTATACTGATATTGTTCTGTTGAAAGAATGCAAAGGCAAAAATTTCCTGAAATGTTTTCTGAGCAACAGTGTAGGTATATCTTTTCCATGTATAATTTAAAAATTATCCATGTATAATTTAACAAGTGTCCAGGACAGCCTACCTGCATCTTTATTACAACAATTTTAAAATTTCCATAGAAAAATCTGTTGTGTAAGGCTGGATTGGATTGTGGCCAAGTGTCCAAAGTTTCCAGTTCCTTCTAGTTCTCATGCTGTTCTTCAGGAATACATTTGGAAATGTCTGATGTTATATGCATTGAAATGACTCTTTCATTTACAGTCCTGAGTTAAACTATTTACAGAGTAAAGCACAGATCCTTGATTTTCTAAGACCACCCCTCTATTTGCTGGCAGGAGGAAAAGTCTCAGAAAAGTTCTTGTCTTCACTGATAGCAGGCCCAGATTCAGTGGGATGCATCTAGGATGTGATGCTCTTGACTGAAACTCTATTTTGTCCAAACAGGTCTTATTGATTGCAGACAATAAATAAGGTCTGTAGAAATATCTGTGCAGTCCATTTACTTCACTCTTCACCTGCCAGCACACCCAGCAACAGTCACCACCCAAGCACAGTCAACGTATCACCATCAATTGGCAGAAACACAAGGCCAGACACTGCAAGCCTCACTCAGGCAAATTTGCAATGAAAGCCAACTTAGGAGTGTGGGATTACAGGCAATGTTAGAACTAAAATCTGTGCATGCACTGTTCCGCAGAATAAACATATTTCTTGAAAATTTGAGTAGTACTGAGAATGAGAGGGAGATGCTGAAAAGCACAGCTATAGCTTGATTTCAACTGCAGCTCTTGTGATCAGGGAAAGAAAAAGAAAGTGAAAAAGGGTACTCACAGTCCCGGATTGATGCAGTCAAGCTGGTTAACACTCCCCACCCTACCAAGCACAGAATTTCCTCCCTCCTGCTGGGCTTCTACGGCTAAGGGTGTCAGGTGAAAAAAACCCCTCGAGCTTGCCAGCACATTCCTTGGAGAAGCAAACTGCTTCTGAACACCTGTCAGATAGCATCTTATCAAAAAAGATTATCATCTCTTTCTCACACTTATTTGACAAAGGCAGAAGCTTATCCCAACACCATTTCAACGCCCAGCTAAAAAGGAGAATAAATCAAAATGTCAAGGATTGGATTTTTTTTTCATTTATGATACACAGTCCTAAATGTTCTTCTGACTTTTTCCAATGTATAGGCAAATTAACTTCTTGAACTATTTTTTTTTAATAATAAAGAATAAATTCTTCACCCTATACACTTTTTAGCCACTTTGTGCAGCAGTTAAATTCTACTCCTAACCACTCTCTTGTACGATTATCTGGAGTAAATCTGTGGAAGTTAAGGGCTGTACACAAATTTTCTATAATGTAAATGAGAGAAATCTTGTCCTGCTAAAATGAGATTATTCTATCATTCATTTCTTATGTATATATTTTATTTCAGACAAAAAAATAGAGATGGAGAGGAAAAAGATCAAACTACAATGGAGACAAAGCTCCACTGTCATGGGTGAAGATGCAGGCAGAGGTGATAGCCAATTGTATTGGCAGTGCCAAACTCTTGCAGGAAAAGTGTGTTAATTTTTCTTTTCAAGAAATAAAAAAGGAAAATGGAAAATGAGATACTGAAACTGAGGGGCTACTTTCACTCTTCACAGTACTCAGAAACTTCAGCCACTTGTGACAAAGTTTCCAGTCTAAAGCCAGGCTGCAGTCTTCCTAAGACTTCAGGTCTTCCAAGTCAGCTGGGACATTTCCAAGACCAAGGGTAGAGGAATTTTAAAAAAACACCAGAAAGCCTCCTCTCCCCACAACTGGGAGTGGCATCTTAAAATGCCATTTATCCACAAGAGTGCAAAAAGTTTCAGCTGAATGTGGAGACACTTCCAGTTAGAGAAAGTAGTGTCATCTTTCATCAAAGTCTTTGATAAAAGTCTGGCCAAAATTTATTTACAGAAGAGACACCATCCAGTGGAGTACCTGAACTTACTATAGGTCCTCTCATCACTTGCTGTATGTATATTTAAGGCCATGAGCAAGCACGATTACTTGCCTTGTGACCATGGCTTTGAACTTTGAATAGCTGTTCTGCCTGTGGAATCAGAATTGAGGCTAGAAATCTCATTTTCTCACCGCACTTTCAGAGTGGGCCTCTGTATCCAGACAAAGGCATCAAGTACCCCCCCTTCCTAACACACACAGACAACAGGCAAAAAAGCAGAAATTGCAGGAAGGACAGAGTGACAGAGTTCAGCTACTGGAAGAGAAACCAGTGTTTCCATGGAAACATGGAACACATGGAATCAGCAACTGGGGAGAAAGGTCCATCAGGAGCTTCGCTGTAGTGTATGTCTGAATGTATATACATACAATATATATTACCCTATATATGCAACATATACAGCTTCTCACCCTCTGCAAATTAAAATTAGAATAACAAGCAAGAAAATAATTTCCAGACACAGCCTCCTGTTTTACTAGTCAACTCATGCTGACCATCACTTCACTGGATTGATCTGTAGCAGTTGTTTTGATACCTGGCTCTTCTTTCCATGATACTCCTTTTATGCAGAAAGGCCTGAGGGAAGTAGCTGGAGATGAAAGAGACCAAAAACTGGCAAAAGGGTGCCAAGATGGAGGAGGTGAACTTGAAGGGAACAGAACAAGTGGGAGGACAGTGAATCAGGTCAGTTGGCAGGAACGGAGCTGGCAGGGGTCCATCTAAGGGAAGAAGGGCTGATGCAGCACCTTCGACTGCTAGAGTCTCCCCAAGTATTCAGTCTGTAGCACCCCACGAGCACACCACACCCTTTCAGGTCCCCTCATCTCCTGCTCTCAGTGAGGGTTGCACTGAGCAGCTCCACACACACTCAGTGAGAGCTCTGTTCACAGAAAAATCACATTATTTCCCACAAGTCCAGGAATGCTGAGGTGGGAATGTGCCTCTGCACCCCCCCCTACTCCAACCGGGGTCAGGTGGAACAGGATGCTCAGCTCCGTCAGAGAGATTTTGAGTATCTCTAAAAATGGGGATAGCTCACAGCCTCCTTCCATCTTCAAATACACAATTAAATGCGAAGTAGTGGGGGAAATCGTATCTTTGAACACCCAGTGATGTACTGCGTTAGCACGTTAGCCTTCAGCTTCCCCTGAAAGAAAAAAAAAAAAAAAAAAAAAAAAAAAAGAGGGGTGTGCAAGAGCATCCCACTCAAGTCTTACGGTAGTTTCGAGGGAAAATTATTCATCAGTGAAAGCACTGAGGGATGCAGCAGAAATCAGCCCTCAGCTTGGAGACGGCGTCAAGGCGGGACAACGGCCCCACGGCAGCGTCACCGGGCTCTCGCCGGGTCTGGCAGCTCCCGCACAGCCCGTCCGCACCGCACCGCCCCGCTGGAGCGGCACCGCCCGCCCGGCTCCTCCTCCCACCTCCTGTCCTGTCCTGCCCTGCCCTGCCCTGCCCGGCCCGCTCCCGCTCCCGTCCCTGCGCCGTGCGGGGCTCCCCGGGCTGGGAGATGCGGCCCCGATGGGCACCGGGCTGCTGGTGCTGCCGCTGCTGCCGCTGCTGCTGCCGCTGCTGCCGCCGAGCCCCGCGGCGCGCACAGGTGGGTGCGGGCGCTGCCCTCGCCCGCCGCGGTGGGGACGCGCATCCCTCCCCCGGTGGGAGTGCGGGCCGTGACTGCGAGCCGGGCAGCGCTCCCTCAGCCCCGGAGCAAGGCTCAGGTGCTCCCTACATAGCCCTGCATTTGGTGTTCGTGGTTTTGGCTGGAGGAGGAGAGCGGGGGTTTTTTGTAATGTTGCTTCATCTTTTCCTTTTCTCTGTAATTAAGCTGGAATTAGGTTTTACGAAGCTCTGTATTGATTTTGCTGTCAGCTCTAAGTTGATAGAATGCTCTTGACATAGTTCTTATTGTATCCATTTGGGTAATTCCCCGAATACCTTTGGTGTTTGTAGGTTGCGTTCTGTTTGACAGGCACCACTCTCAGGAGTCTAACTGAGCAGTTAAGACCTAGATTAAAACAAAAGTCGGAGTGGGATTTTGGCAGAGATACTCAGGTCGTGGGGTAGTGTTCTGAGTGGCTTCAAGTCCCTTCTCCCACCTGTTGACCGTATCATGTGGTGGCAGCCACACATCACGAGAGACAGAGGGAGCAAAAAAGGTGGCAGCTGGAGTGGGCTGTGGGAGCAGTTCAAAGAGTGGACTGTCACGGCATGGACAAGGATGTTACCCAGTGGGAATGAGTTTATAAACTGTAGCCTGGAACGTGTGTGCAGGGAGGAGTCCCCTGCTGCTGTTAATTTCATTCATTGTATCTCTTTTTTTAAAAAATTTATCTTCTGTTAAAAAACAGAGCAAGGCACTGGAGGGATTAGCAGATCTTCTAAGAAACCTACTCTGTCTTTGTGCTTTTGTTCTCTGCTGCAAGTGTTGCCTCCAAAACTCAGTGCATAAGGACAGAGTCTGCTCCCATTTAACTCCACAGCAAAATGTCCTGATCTTGTGAGAGCTGGAAGGTAGTGAGGAGAGTTCTTCATATCTTGAATGCCTTCAAGCACCACTAAGTACTATGTACCAGTAAACTCTTTTGATAAAATACTCCAATATGCATCAGTGATTTTTGAGTTGCTTTCAGAGGTATCAATGCCAGCTTCTTTTTAAGTAACCAACCACATAATTTTCATCTTATTTAAGGTGTATGGTCATCAGTTCAAGTGTTATGGAAAATCTCTACAACTGACATCCAGTTACCCTTTAAAAAACACTTTAAAATTTGTTTGCTACGGGTTTTGATTTCGAAGAAAGTTTAGAAAAATGTCAAGGGGTTTATGCTGCTTTTATCTACTGGTTGTTCAAGGCAGAATGGAATGTGTTTGCACATTCCTGAGGTTTTAACTGGACATGATTTCAGGGTTTTGCTGACAGTCAGCAAAAATCAGCATGGAAGGTACTGAGAGAACTGAGAACAGAGCCCTTCACTGAAGGCTTAGAGCTTCCATTTTCATAATTTTCAGCATGAGACAGTCAATGTTAGTTTAATTCATCCTATCAGTATTTTGCTAATAACAGAAGAAATTATATGAAGTGTAGAAGTGTTGTAGCAGTGCTCATGTTCTTTCTCTGAAGTGAAGTGATAGGTAGAGGAATCCCTTTTGGGTATTTTGTTCCAATACAAGAAACCTGGACCCAAATGCTACGTTTTTACAGTTTTACAGCAGGACTCTGTACTGACTCAGATTCTTCAATCTTACAGGATCTGTCCTGTGCCTTTCTCCTTGGAATCTCTTGTCAAGTCACTTTCTGAACTCTTTAGCAGTAGCATTTAAATGTTAAATTATCGCTTGACCTTTGCAAAAGACCTTTTGTTTTCACTGTGATATGTTAGTGAGCATGATTTTACTTTTACATCTACTGTTCCAGCAGTCTCTAACTGCATTCTGTTTTCAGGCCCTGCTGTCTATGAACTGTACCTAATAGGCCATCTGAACAAGGATAAAAAATTCACTTGTCACTGCAATTGGGTTTTTTATGAATTGGTTTCACTCAACCATTTAAAAGTCTGTACTTTAGAACAACTAAAGTGCAGGAAATGCATAATAAAATGGAAAATTAATTTTTTTAGTCAATGGCATCAAGAAATGTTTAAGCATGTTCAAGCACATTCCTCTTTAACATATGGGAGAGTTTAGCAATTTTTGTGAGAAACTGATAAGGCTATGAGGGAACAGCCTGAATTTTCTCAGTGGTAAAATACTAGTCTATTAACTTACCAAGCTTCATCTTAAATCCTTCTGATTGCTTTTGTGGGACATTTCCCTAAATACATTCTTTTGCAGTTAGAGAAACCTTGAAAGCCTTGGCCTGTAGAGTCCAGTCTCTTTCTCGTAGATCCATACAGAGGAAGGAATACCCTGGCTACTACTACAGTGTATCATTATTCTGAGGAAAGGGAAATGAGCCTGAATGTTGTACTGCAAAACTAGAAGCATTTTGATTTATTTAAGGCATATTTTACTATTTTCATTCAGGTGAGGTGATTTTGAAGCAAATCTCAATCACTTCTCTTACTGTATCTTTGTCTGTATTGTGACACAGTTCTTGGAAATCAATTTCTTCTGGATGAAGCTGCCCTTGAAGATATGCTTCATCAGTGCATCTAGTGCCAGCACAGCTGGTCCAATGCTTAAATGCAAAAACCTGAAATGTATATAATATAGACAGGGTTTTCTCAGTATAAACATTTTAAGCTAACAGACCTACTTATACTGGGTTGCAGACCTTGCTAGTATACATCCACCCTTAGATCCCACTGGAGCTGATATGTGGCTATCAACTACATTTCATATGAAGCTGCATTGAGAGCTTCCCCTTTTTGATGTTCTCTAATAACAGTGTAAGTTGCTTTTTCTGCATTGACACACCTGATTTAATTCCACTTTGTCGTTTTTTTACTAATAAACAGCAGTTTGAGAAGCAGCTTCAGGCTTCCCTTTAAGCAAATTTTGATGTGTTTTTTACAGCTACTAGAACTGTACTGGAATGTACAAAACATCTGTTTTGATGTTGTTCTGGGAAATACAGAATAAAAGGCTACAGAGAGGAAAAGAAGTGGGAAAAATTGTAAAATAGAGTGATTTCTTGAACTCTCAGCTTGAAAATTTTGTGCATGTATTTTGTATAACCTAGTATATGTCTATATACTTTTCAGGACTGAAGTACATGTGTGTTGGTGATAATCTCTGTCTTTACCAGAGAGCATAAATCTTCAGTAATAAGAGTGGAAGTATATTGGAGGGTTGAGCTCAGTTTTTTGCACAATATTTCCTTGCTCTCCACTACTCTGAAGGAAAGAGGAGTAAATGTAACATAGAAATAAATAAAAATGGATATTGGCATAAGGAGAACTGCAGTATATGAAGAAGGAGTGTCATGTTCATATAGCTGAAAGGTTTATCCTTACTTTCTCATTTCCAGCTTTGGCTTGTACAGATTGATTTCTTCTGATTGCGTTCTCCCCGAGAAGTCACTGATTATCTGCAAGTAAGAGAGAGAAAAGCCGCTCTTTATGAGCCAAACAAGAGCTCCCATATTTTAAGAAGCTTAACTTTGTAAGAGCCTGAATTTTGGAACTCAGGACCAGCTCTAGATAAAAATTTAAAACTACATACAGCTCTTTTCTTTGTACTGGGCATGCCTGTGACTTGGGATATTGTTTAGAGGCGCCATGTTTCTGTTCAGTCCCACACCAATGGAGGGGTGCCCCCAGGAGTTCTCTGCAAACAGTTCCTTCCCAGAGGCACTGCCTGCAAGAGGTGAGGCATTACAAGATTTTTTGGAGTGTTGGTCTTTCCTCTCAGATCTCAGGCGCAGAAGGTGTTCAGCTTTCATCTTCTGAGGATTGCCTTTTCTTCAGAAAGGCAAGTGCTCATCCCCCATCAATGTTACATTCAATCTCCTGTCAAAGGCAAAATGTGGATTCAGAATTGTGGATTTCACTAATTAAAATTGTTTTGACTCCCAAGAAAAGCAAAATCCCTTTTCTAGAAATACCAACAGTAGGTCACAGGGCAAGGAGCAACATAGGCAATAAATAAAATGCTGTTAGTTCTAACTGAACTGTTGTTGCCTAATAGTTCTTAGTCAGTGCTGAATGATGAAAGCCAAACATAATTTTGGCTCAATTTATATTTAAAAAATAGGTATTTTATGTAAAGATGGGTTGGGAATGTACCAAAATGTGGTGTATGGCAATTTGGCTGATAAATGTCACAAAGCATAATTTTAACAATATTTCAAATAGAAAGCTTAACTCTTGGATACTTTGAAAAACAAACGTGAGATGTCAGAGGTATTCTAACTAAGTTTGCATTTTCTTGGCTGTTCAATGTGATTGATTTAAGCTAAATTGGCAGTGCTAAACATGTTCTAGCTAGAAAAGATAAACCTCAACATTAAACACTAAACAGTCAGGCAATTTTCAGAATTTCATATAATTTCAAAACATCTGTTTTTAAAAAGAGCTATCATGTCATGGCATTGTGTCACCACTGGGCTTTTAAAATTAATGTAGTTCTTTTTTGACAAAAAATGGTTTTGCATGCCAAACTTAACAAAACCTCTTTCCATTTTAAATTGAAAAATAAACAAAAAAACCCAAACTGGAACCAAACCAAACCATCAGGCCCAGAAAACCTCAGTCAGATTACAATGCTGAAAGCCTTGAAAGGGCTGTGACTAATTTTAGACAAGCCCACCTTGAATTTCACTCACCTTGTTTGCTTATTTCAGGCCAATATCGGCAGCTCAGAATTACTAGAAAACACACCTACAATAACTTTCTCCTGCTGGAGCGCATCAAGCAAAAGTGTTTGCAGCAGGGTGTGAGGAAGGTGGTGGGAGCTCTGCTGTTGTGCTTTTAAACTTTCAATGCAGTGGGAAGAAAATTCAGTTTATTTTATTTCATACCAGTCATCAAAAAGGAATGGGTGTCAGCTGCCATGGTCTTCTCCAGCTATCTCCTAACAAGCCTTCAATGGACTGGGAAGACTTTCTCCTCCATTCTGAGTCTGGGTATTTCTGGACTGAGTCTGAAATGTCCTTTGGCCAATACTCTCTTTAGAGGTGTTTTTTGTAAGTTTGGATAAATAATGGCAAGGCTTCACATGGAGGAGGAGAGCCTGTCAAGTCAAGCCGTAGCTTCAGTCCCACTTGTGTAGCTCCTATTCTTCAGGCTGTATTTCCACTCACACTCTTTGACAAAATTACCTCCTCAGGCTTACCTGTTTCCAATGGCACACTGCCCATTTCTTGAAAAACAAACCCCACATGCCCCAGTCTCATCCTTTTCCCACCTTTCCCCACTTCTTCACTCAAGTTTTCCACCTGCTTCATCACCTGCTTTTGATGCAGTCTTATGTTTGCCTTTCTGTCCCTGTCTTTCTTCCCCCTGTGCCCCCTCTGAGCAGGTTGTGATGGGAGTGACGGGCTCCTTTCGTGGGAGAGCAGAGTGTGCTTTGTGGTTAGCTCTCAGTGCTGCTATGACTTGAACAGGAAATCACCTCAGTGCTCCTCCCCACACTCCCACCTGTGCCGCTCAAGTCAGAGGGTTTCACTAACCTGACTTCATACCCAGCAACCCCAGAGTTCCAGCAACCCACCCACCAGGAGAAAGGCTGCTGAGCTGTAATGGCTCCTACCTACCTCTCCTCCTCCTGCTGTTTTTTCTTTTCTTCCTCATTATTCCGTCTGCTGAGTTCGAGTCAAAAAGAATCTGCACAGAGAAAAGCTTTCAGGATCCCTTTATTTTTAAGAAGTTTACTCAAATTGTTGCTAAGAGGAGGAGTAATTAGTAAGTTTGTTAAAGTGTATTCCTGGCTTTGCTGGGGTTTCCTTCCTCTGTATAACTTATGATCTCCAATTTTGGCTCAGTCCCCCTGTTTACCACTTGGTGTACTCCCTTGCATTCCTGCACGGCCAGTGCCGACTTGCCTAGAGATGGAGATGTGCCAGAAAAGACAGCCTCAACACAGCCTGCTTCTGAGAAACATTGAACAGGATGCTAAATGGACATTTGCTCTGAGTATGACCATTTTTATTTTTGTAAATACTTAGGCATGCATTTGAGGGACTATTTTTCCCTGAAAACAACATAGCAATCAAAACAAATGAGCTGGGGGAAGAAAAGAGGGAAAGAAAATGCCTCAAAAAATGAAGAGCAACAGCATAGAAGGATCAAACAAGATGTCATAGGAATATGGTGGAAGTCACCCAAAGTTGGCCTGAAAGACTTAAGAAAGAGCAGTGGCTTAGAGAATTCATTGCCAGAAGTAGTGTATCCTAGACTGATCCTTAATTGCTTGATGCTTCATTGGTGGGTCTAAGCTACCAGTGGGAAAAGGTAAATCCGGGACTCACCCTGTTTGAAAGGCTGTCCCCTCTCTGAGGTGTGTAAGTGGGGGTTCAACCCATGGCTTTGAAGTGGCAGCTGCAAAGGCTGAGGCACAGCTGCAGTGATGCTCACAAATTCAGTACCCAGCACAAAGGTTTCCCTTCCATTGCAGGTGCTTCCAAGGGCCATTTGTATAGAAGAAAATATAACCACAGTTGAAGCCAAAGTCTCTGCCATTGTCAGAAAAGCAGTTCCTCTTTTGAATTCTGAGATGACTGTAGGGGAGGAGTTACTGGCTTTAACTGTTGTGGGTAGCAAGACTCTTCAGTAGGGATCATCTTTCTATCTTAATGCTTTTCACATCACACACTGTCTTAAATTGTATCTTACAGTTGTCTAGAAGGTTCTGGGATCTTCTTTGTTGCTGTATTTGATTGGATAATTTATGTTTGCACCTCTATGCCATGCCACAGTAAAATACATCAGATAATCACTCTACTTGAGAGGGCTACAGTAAACAAGAATGGTCACACAGGAGGAACTTGGATACCAATAGGTCAGCTTTCAGTGGGTCCTCTGCCTTCTTGCCATCCTAAAAATTTTTGCCACTGCACAGAAAAATAATCTAAACTTTACTGTATTTATATATTTTTATGCTTCACAGCTGCTGGGTTACCCGACTAAAGTGCAAATCTAAAAAATCTGTTTAGAGCCAGAGGACATGGGTAGTTGCAGCTGTAATTGTTCTGCAGCACTGACATTAAAACAGCTCTTTGTCACCAAGAGAGGCAGGGGGACCTCCTAGCAGGTAAAACACAGATGCACTGAATGGGTAATGGTTGTAACATGGAAATTATGTGTGTTTATCCTTGTGTCTGTCTGTATGTGTCTGTGCACGTGTGTAGATAGATAGATACGGCTATAACCAGAACTGAGCTTTGAACAGTACTAACTTGAACAAGGCATGTACTTGGCAGAGGGCTCTATGTGATTAAAACTGAGCAGGTAACTTAAAGCTAGCTGCTGATTTCATAAAGAGAAGATGAAGCACCTGCCATGCAGAGTTTTACTCATGTGAATAATCTCAGTGACGTCAATGGGGTTTTTCACTCTCATACAAAGGTGTTCTCAGGCTAAGTCACGTCTGTTTTGGAGAGTCTCAATAGCTTATTCCAAGATCAGGACTGGGCTGTTCCTTGTGGTGGTGAAGTTTGCAAGCCTGTATTACTACTTTATTTCCAGTCCAGGTGTCAGTCATGAAGACGTAAACAATGATAAATCATACCACCAAAGACAGTAATAAGGGTTCCATTTTTTTCCATGCAGTAATTAAATGAAGTGCCTTAGTTGCACTGGAAAGTGAATGACAGCCATTGCTAGCAATCAGTGTGGCAGACTAAGCCTAGCAAAACAACACGTGTGACTGATTTCTGCTCCTAGGCCAGTACAAACTGGAAATGCTCTATGTGACATCAATCCAAATAAATGGAAATAAAATCAGAATATAACTGGATGTAATGCGTTTAAAGACAAAAAACTGAAAGACTGAAGACAAGTTAAAAGACTGAAACGTGTGGCTGTTGCATATACTTGAATCCTTTCCTGACTGATAACCATGGAACATTCAAGCTATATGTATGATCTATTCTCTACACATGCCTCCTGATACTATCAATCACCAAACAGACATGAAGGAATTTATTCTTAACTTCCTGGAGACGTAGGGGAGTATGGCAGTTTTATTCTTGCTTTACAAGTGCAAAATTGTGGTTTAACTAACTTGCACAATTTATTGTAATGGCAGTAGCCCTTTAGTAAAGGGGCAAAATCAGAAATAGAAACCAAATCTGGGTTTGCATCTCGTGGAAAGTTAACGGTCTCAGTCCCTTTGCCTTCCAAATCTCACTGAGCTGGGGGTAGGTGGGAGCACACCAGCAGTGTTGTAATGCTTTAGATCTTGTAAAGATACAGTCTGTGGCTTCTGCATACTGAGATTGACTCCTCTGCTGCAGTTAGTATTTCTGTTTTGAAACTTCATTTACCACAGTAGAAACCACACTGGGAGGAGGGAAATTAAAATTTTTAAAAAGTTTAAAATATCAAAGAGCCAGTTTTACTCGTTAATAGTTTAAAAATATTTTAGTGTAACAGCCAAACACATGACTTTTGCTAATTTAAAATGTGCTTGAGGAATATAAATGTTTTAAAATAAAGGTGGACAAATACAGAAAGGTACAGGCAAACAACTTCCTCAGCTCTCCTGGGCAGCTTCATCTTTACTTTGGATCCACTTAAAGCAATTGCAGAGGATATTTATTTGGGGGAAATGAGAACCTTTTATTTTCTGGATTCTGTATCTCCCACTTGGAAGCAAGTGCTAGAGTAAGATGAATTCCTGGAGGATCCCTTTTGCTGCTTTTATATCTCCTGGCATCCTGGAACTTATTTTATGTTGCTACAACCAAGTCTATAGTTTGAACTCTTACAGGCTGACTGTGATGGGATATTTCTGCATCCAAGTGTCGAGGAAACGGGACTTTCTACTTTTTGTAAATAGATAAGCTTGCCCTAAGGATTATACCTAACAAAACTTGTTCTCTGACTAGAAAATGGAAGGCACTGAACACTAAGTGATAGAGACAAAAGAGAGCAACATTAGAAATACCATCCATAAGCAGTGTTGTGATCTGAAGATACAGAGGCACACATATACCAGTACAGCATTAATGAGCAGCTAGATGCTTGAAATACCAAGGGTTTCCACTGAGACAGTTTGAAGTAATAGATCTCTGCAGTATTGCAAGGAGATTGTGTCAATAAGTGTATTGAAGAGAAAAAAGCTTTTACTGTTTGGCTCAAAGACAGAAGTCTGCACATAATTCAGGAAAATAGTGGTGACTTTTGCTTACAAAGCCAACTATATGTTACTATACTGGAGGAGGAACACTTCTCCTCCTATTGCTCTAGTAGTGAATAGTGAAATACACTACAAAAATACCCTAAGGCCTGCTTACAGAAGAAACAGCTCAAGGACTATTCATTTGAACAGGTTCCCACTGTTTCTGTTGATATAGCACTTTCTTTGCCTTATTTTGTTATCTCAAGAACTAGAACTGCATTCCTAGAGGAGGAGATTAAAGGGTTTTGAAAAGTCATGAAAAACCACAGAGTCACTTTTTCTCTTCCCCATTATGCTCTTGTGGCAACATGCAGTGGGAAGCTCCTTCCCAGCAATGGCACCTTCAGGGCAGGTCTCAGGGTTGCTCTCCCCAGAGCCCAGCAGAAGTAGCTGAGGCTTGAGTCATGACTTTGAACTTGAGATTCTTCCCCTGGACCCACAGGCTTCGTTTTGCAAGCAGTTTAGCAATGTGGGCACGTTCATGACATTTATTAGGTTAGAGGTGGGTATTAGATCTGCAACTGTGTTCTTAAGATATCAAAATTTGCCTATTTATTAATTTCAAAAGCTGGTGCAATGAACATCAAGTTAGATGCGTGATCTTACAGTATATGTTTGCTTTTGATTTTCTGGAGAATCAAAAGGGATGGTCAAATGACACTGCAGCTATTGTGATGAACCAGTCCGATTCTCCAGAGTAAAGTCATACTTCAGTTTGCAAAGCTGTGTTTGCAGTAGACTCTGTGTCTTTTTTTAAAATGCCTGGTTTACCTCTTAAAAATCCACTCAGCTACAAAAGCATTCTAGTGAAGCATTAAGGATATTTATAAAATTTTCAGTGTTAATTTTTTCTGATATTTTTCTGCAATTTTAAAAATGTGTGTCTCTCCTAGGCCAAGCTTTTCTAGTTTTTGCTTCCAGTCCATGAATATTTCCATGCCTGTCATAAATGGCAAAGACATTTTTACTAGAGAAAAAACACACTCATAAAGATGGAATTTGAGACTGCACTAGGTAGGGACACTTGTTAAAAAAAATTGATTTTCCATAGCAAACCACATTATGTTTTGAATGCTAAAAAAGATAGAATTTATGGCCTTTTAAAAAATAGCTGGCTCTTCTGGCTACTTTGGGAGTGTATGTATTTGCTGATTCTTAGTGCATGTTGTTCCTTTCTTATTTTCTTTCTCAGGAGAGTTGTATTGTTCTTTGCCCAACCCTAGGAATGTCCGTTTTGAATCTATAAATATGAAGAATGTTCTTCACTGGTCAGCACCAGAAGGCACAGGTGATGGAGTACTGTACAAAGTGAAGTATGCGGTGTAAGTTAGCTTGTTTATTTTATCTCCCCTTGACTTTTATTTTGGCATTTTAAATAATAATTGAAAAAGAAAACCCAACTTCATGCAGGGTATTTGTGATATAAAGTAAAGAAAGCACTAAACTGTGAGCTAGACTTAAATGGTGTGGTTTTTAACTTCTGCTTCTGGCACTGTTTACTTCACACCAAGTTAAAAAATGTGTAAGGAGATGTTCTTGCTACGAAAGAAGTGCAGGAAGTAACATTCTAATACTTTGGAAGCTTTCAGAGGAATTCCTCCTAAAATGAGAGAGAAGGATGAAGAAGAACTGTGCTGTGGACTGGTATCTGTCTGCATACCTCCTCCATACACATTTATATGGGTATGGAGATGCATGATTCAATCAGTATTAATAACACCCAGTGTGTCATTGCTCTTTCCTGACAGACCCACTCCCCCACATTTCTTCTGATCCAATAAGCCTCTCCAAGAGAAAATCCATTGATATTACCAAGCATTGAACAAAACCAAGTCATGTGGTTGGAATCAGGCCCTTACATTGTCAAGGTCTGCCCCTTAGTAAGGTATCAAGGAATATGCTTGAGAACCAGATTCCATTTCCTTTACTCCAGCTGAGAGAGCACTGGGTCATTCTGAAGGGCAGTGATAGAAGTTCGGCTTCTAAATAGGTGTAGCACCGTTGTCACAGATTATGTAATGCTCCCAATCTTTACCTCTAATATTTGCACTTCCCTCAATCTAGGAACATTTTCTGAAGAGTAAAATGAATGTCGATCTCTAGAAGCTTCCTGTAACTTGAGATATGCTCAGCAGTTACAGAGTGAACAATAATTATTGTCATGGTTTAGGAATGGTTCTCCAATTCAGTAGTTTTGCTATAAAACCATGGTGCCACTTGCTTCCCCTCCATCTCCAGCTGGAAGCACAAAAAGCAAAGATGACAGATGGACATAAGAACAATTTACTGGGAACAGAAATGAGATAAGACAATGAGCAATGACAGCAGCAATATAAATGATACAAATGTACAAAAGAGGGAGTGCAGAGCTCGAGCTGACCACAGCCATGCCACCCAAACCTCCTCCCTCCAGTCAGGACCAGTGTTGTCACACTGCTCCATCCGCCACACTTCCTGCACTGGAGAGGAACACCTTTCTTCTTGGCATGGAGAGAGAATCCTTCTCCTGTGCCCCTGGTAATGATGAAAGATGGTATGGAATAACATTAGGATTTTTGGCCATGCTCACACAGCTCCAGGCTCCACCCTCTCAGGGCTACTGCAAGAAATTCACCCTGTCCTTGGCTGAAACCAAGGTAAGAGGGAGGAAAATGTTTAGAGAGAACTGGCTGCACTGACTCTGAAGCTGGTCCATGAAGAGTCTGTAGCCACAGGTACGGCCATATTCCACACTGAACAAAGAAGCTCTCATGTGCCTCTACCCACCCAGGAGAGCAAGGTCTTGAGATAGGTGGAAAATGCTGGTGAGTGATCTGGCAGTCCGGCAGAAGCTGCCACATGACTTTACTAATTATCAGCCAAAGGGGGAATTCTTAATGTGAATTTAAGGAGCAGGAACTTCTTAGCAAATCCAAACAGGAATTTTCAAAGATCTTGGTTTGTTCTACCAGTGTATAAGAGCTGGTCGGTACTGAGGCATTGTTGGTAGCAGATATATGGCCTTTCTTCAACTAGAAGGATTTTGAAATTCATTGTGTTTCTGTTGAGTCTTTCTTTTAAACTAGAAAATGAGGCATCAAGCAGGAATGAGAAGTCTCCTGTCATTCATCCTGGAGAACCTGAGCATCATCTGTGTCCATTCTTGAGGATGAGTCACTGACCATTCTGGCTAAACTCTTTGTTTCCATATAAATAGTTATCCTGTCTCCGTTAGAGTCTGCTTAGTATTTAAACTAAAGCTGTGGAGATTGAAACTGGGAGATCTCTGGTCTGCACAGGCAAAGCTTGACTTGTGATTGGTATCACTAACATCCCAGTTAGTTTCATCTGGCTTCTTCTGGATGGGGCCTACTTTAATTTATTTTCCATTAAAAACTTGTGGAAGTCTTGTGCTTCATCTCAGCTGAAGCTGGGATTCCTTGAAATTTCAGATTTCTGCTAAACACAGAAACTGTTTTATCAGCCATAATAAAGCAGAGAAAATTATATTATGAGGTGACTCAGATAATGGAAATAGCTTTTGTACGGCTCCTTTCTCTTTCTTTTCAATATAGATACGGTGTTGGCAAATGGATTAGAAAGCCAGAATGCAGGAATTTAAACAGAACGTGGTGTGACCTCTCCAGTGAGACCTCTGACTACGAAGAACAATACTATGCAAGTGTTAAAGCATTCCTAAATGGGACATGCTCTGACTGGATGGAAACCACACGATTCAACCCTCTAACAGACAGTAAGGAGAGCTAAGCACACAGCCAGGTGTTCAATGGCCTTGATTAATAATGTGTGCTTAGACTGCGTGTGCCTTCACAGTGTATGATATTTTAATTTTAGCATGAAATTACCTTTTTTTTGCAGTTGTTTCACATTTATTATTTTATTCTGCTTTTGACAAAAGTAATTGAAATAGTAAAGTTGGAATTTGGATATATATATATATATATATATATATATATATATATATATATATATAGAGAGAGAGAGAGAGAGAGAGAGAGAGAGAGAGAGAGAAAGAGTCTGGTGTATACTGAATGCTTCTTTATCATCTTATGGTAAAGCCTTACTCCAGGCAAATAAAATCTGTGGCCCATTCACAGTATAAATAACTCTGATTTTGAAAAGGCTTTATTAAACCAATCAGTAAGCATACTCTAGAGCCCAATACTGGTAATTCGGCCTATTTTAGTAAATTGAGTTTCAAGGTTGTTTATCCTGTGAAGTCCCAGGAATTCCTTGGCAAAATTCCAAGCCAGTGTTCACTTTCTCATTGTAAAGATCCTCTTAGTTATCTAATCAAATCATTTTCTACCAATATAGATAAATTCTTCAATTCTTAAACTTAGACTCCCCCAAATGATGCAAAAATGTAGTATGATTGATTTATTGAAACTGGTCAAACCAGTGTGCCTCTGCTGAATTTGACTGTTTTTTGTATATGTTCATTTTTCCAGCTAAAATAGATCCACCCATGGTAAACGTATCTTCTACTGACAGATCTATTTCAATCATTTTGACTGCTCCTGAGAAGTGGAAGACAAGTCCTGAGGAAGAATCCATATCTATGATTCAGGTGTATCCTGGCCTTCAATACAATGTGTCTGTCCTCAACAAAAAAACAAAGAAGAGGGTAAGGTTTGACAAGGCTGCAGAACTGCTCCTATTAGATCTGTGCTCTGTGCTTCTTGAAATGCCAAGATTAGCAAACATGTAGCAGACAAAAGTGGTTTGATGTTTTGGTTGGTTGTGTTTGTTTGGGGATTTTTGTTTGGATGTTTGGTTGAGGGTTTTTTCACAAAGGTGCAGGAAATACAGCAATTACTTTACTTTGGACTCCAAGGTCTACGTAAATCCTGTTACCCTAAGGCACCTATCTTTTCCAGAACATCTCAGTTTGAAATATTTTGCGGAACCATACCATGTGCCTGTCATCGGTTTGTTTGTCAGGACAGGGCTGGAGTGATGTTTTAGCTCTATTGCAACAGCAGCACAAGAATGTGGGCCAGTAGTGGCCAATGGTCCTGCTTCATATGAAGCATGAAATTGTTCAGTGGTGATACAAGAATCTTTGATTGGAAGAGAAACTAATCAGAGAGGATTTGACTTGACAAGTAACTTGAATGTTGATTGCATTTGGAAGAAAAGGATGCAGCCAAGAGCTCTTAAGAGTATCAGTCTTTCTAAAAAATGTGTATGCTCGTGACCTTTCTGTAGCTCAGGAGTTAAAGGGGGAAAAAATATTTTTTAATTTCTTCCAGTGGTTCTTCTCCATCAGCAATAACACCTTGGTTGTGCCCTGGTTAGAACCTGGAACAGCTTATTGTGTCAGTGCACAGATACATGTCACCACACCAGTTTTGGACAGTGACTTTTCCAAAGAACATTGCATTACAACATTGAAAGGTATGTGTGAGGTGGCAAATTAAAAAAAAGAAGATGCAAGTTGGAAAAAATCATGGTGATGAAATATGTGAGCTTTTTATGTATCCATTTTGAGAGTGATAATAAACATGGTTTCTCCCTTCTCTGTGTACTTGTACCAATGAAAAAACTTTGCCTCTATTAAAGCATAGCTGGGATTGACTGGAAGATACATCAGTACCTCTGAAGAAAAGTATCTGCATTCTTTGAGTTTTAGTGCACGGAGAATGTTTTTTCTCCTTGAATGCAGTTTGGGTGTGGCAGAGCTGGGTCAATCTGAAGTTAGCACCAGGAGAACCTAAGGGAGACGTTGTTACTTCTTTTTAGAATTTAAGTTATCATTTAGACAACAATAATAATTGTCTTCTAGCTCAAATATATTTTTTTTTCATTTCCTGCAAATTCTTTGTTTATCTAAAACATTAGCATTCTGTATCCAGAATGCTATGTGGTCAATGCACATATTACTGTCAGCATACATTAAAAAGTTGCTTGTTACAATGAAAACTTTGTTTTGTTAACAGATAAAACAGAAGATGAGACAATAACAATCACATTTGGATATTTTATGCCTACCATGCTGGCTCTCCTTTTTATTTCTGTGGCATGCTGTTGTGTGCACAAGTATATTCACATCCACAAACAAAAACATCCAACAAACCTGGTAAGTGTCTTCTTGTTGCAGGAAGTCACTGCCAATCTTGGCACTCACAGCAGAGCTGTGTGTTTTTCAGGTTTCCAAGCAGGCTTGGAGGAAACTCTGGCTAGCTCCAAATAAACACTTTAGTTGGGACTGAGATCAAGAGAGGAAAACCACATCGAGGATTATTACATTCAAGAAAAACAGAGTAACAACTCAAGTTTGCATTGTTCAAAACAGAGCTGTTGGTTTGAGAAGAGTCATTGCCTTAAGCAAGGTCTGAGGTGCACTAGGCAAGGTCTATCAGGATGTCACAACTCCATCATTTATCTGAGATGAAGCACTGTGTAAAGTCAGTTGAACAAAAGTTAGTAATTTGTTGGATTCAGAAACAAGAAGGAAAGACAATTAAGCACCACAGAAACACCATGATGTTTTCCTGGACTATTACTGGGTATTATCAGATTTTTCCACTTAATTGTGATTGTGAAGGATTTATCACACGTGCATCATACAGATAATTTAACCTGGATTTCAAGAATACTTTGAAATACTGTACCATTTCCTAACACCCAAAAATGTATAAACAAACACATTCCAATATTTAGAAAACCCAAGTACACTTTTTTGCAAAAAAAATGCTCTCAAATTTCTTAGTGCTGGAAAGTTTCTTGATTTTTAGAAAGAACATGTAAAGTCTATGAAATGTTACTGGTTTCCAGCTCATGAGCTCAACAGAACTTTCTCACAGGTATCTTTAAACAAGTTGCTCAACCATAAACACGCAATTATAATAATGAATTACGATTTCAGTGTTAATCCAATCTGCATGACACTGTGGGATGGGAGGTACGAGGGAGTTGGTTTCAACATGCTGATCTTGCTGAAGAAGATTAGAGAAGTGCAGAGGTGACAGGAGAAATCTTCACAGAGGGACTGTGAGTTCAGAAGGGCTCAGAAAGATTGGAGCAGCTACTACTGCAGAGCAGCTACAGCTACTGGTGTGCACAGAAACACCTGCACTTGACGAGGCACTGGCTTTATTACAGAACCATGGAATCACAGAGTGGTTTGGGTTGGTAGGGACCTTCAAAGGTACATACCTCAACCACTCTGACATGGGCAAGGACATCTGCCACGAGATCAGGTTGCTTAAAGCTCCATCCAACCTGACTTTGAGCACTTGCACTTACGGGGCATCCATAGCTTCTTGCTATGGATGCTCCATATGCTTGCTGTGTGCCTTGCCACATTCACAGTGAAGAATTTATTCCTTGTATTCAGTCTACGTGAACCCTCTTTAATTTTAAAACTATTTTCCCTTGTCACTACAGGTCCTAGTAAAATGTCTGTCTTACTCTGTAAGTTTTGTTCCTGGGATGCAGGTCATGGTATGGAGAGCTAGCTTGGTCTCTTGGAGAGCTAACAGGATGGAGCTCTTTAAAGTCCAAGAGCATGAAGGGCTGCTTAGTAAAAATTCTCACTCAGTAGCAGGCTAAACTCTTGACTCAGGATTCAGGATTTTTTTTTTTTTTTTCTTTAATAAAGATGTAATTTCAATGTTGGGAATTTTTTATGCTCACTGCACTTTTTAATGACCATCATGGAGCTTCAATTTTATTTCTCCACCTCTGGATTCAGTCAATGTTGAGGTGAAAAATGGATATAGACCTGGTATTTTAATGATGTTCTCTGGCTTTCCCAATATACAGACTGTTCCACATGTGCACCCTGCGTGGCTGGGGGAACATGGAATAAAATCGTTTGTTTTGTCCAGCACTTCTGACTTGCGCCAGCTTTCAGACTACTTGGTACATCAATTAGTGGCCTAAGTCTTCCATTCAAGCTTGAAAGCACTGAAATGCACATTCTGGTTGTTTTTCCTATTCACTCTACCAGTGCTCACACAATGTTGATTCCTGTCAAAAATGGTACTTGTTTCAGAAAGACCCCTTTTGTTTAATGTGATGATTTTGCACAGAGTCACAAAAGCAGCCTGTGGCTGACTGCACAGTGCAAGCTCTGTACACTCTGCTTTAATCTGATGATAATAATGATGAGCTCCCTCTCTGAAAGGAAACGTGGTATTATTTTATGCTCTGTAAGTTATACATTAGCATGTTACCTGGCACTGCTTGTGGGAACTGGTTGTGACTGCATTTTCTTTTCCCTGGTTAAAAGGAGTGGAATAGATTTGGTAATCTTTGGTCCAGGAACAAAGACTGATGCTTTTCCAAAGTCACATGAGTTTATGCTGGTTTGGAAACAAAACCTGTATTTGACAGAATTGTTCTAACCATTATTTTGACATGGGGAAGGGTAGGAAAGGGATATTAAAACTGATCATAATTTTTAGTTTTTCTTTAGACAGAATAAAAAATAGAGGAGCATATTGACAGTCTTGAATGTTTATATGATGAAATTTCTTCTTCCCTAAGTTGAAATAACATCCTAATAAGGTGTAATGTGGCCTTATATTTTAAAATTATAAGATGAGATAAGAAGCTGCAAGATGGTATTTTTATTATACTTCACTCAAGATATTTCTTACTTTCCAGGTATGGCAGTACACTGACAAATGCAAGGAATGGGTTTTCATACCAAGTGAAAAAATAGTGCTCAACCTCATCACTGTTAACGGGGATGACTGTAAGGAGTCCAGCCGTCTATCGGAAAGGAAAAGTCCCCATTATAACACTGTTTGCAATGACACTGAAGGGAAGGATTTGCCTTCTAAACAAGTGCTGAATGCAAAATATTTGCTTGATATTTCAAGTGAAGTGATTTCACTCAAAGAAGATACTTTAGTGGAAGGGGACCAAACTGGAAACTGGGCATCTTGTGGCCGGTCTGGAACACAGAATACTTGCAAAGATGAAAATGCAGGGGTTGTAGAGTATGAGCATGATATAAGGGCTGAAGACTTCAGTCCTGGTCAGAGACTAGAAGAAAAGTTTTCTGCCCCCAGGGAGCTACAGAGTGAGCCACAGATTGCTTTGGAGGACTTGGTTGATATGGAAACAGGTCAGCCATATTCCCCCCAACTAGAGATAAGGGTAACAGACCATTGCTTGGGACAGAAAACAGAGGAACTTAATTTGAAGGTGGTTGATGCAGCAGATGAATTGCCAGGTGAGACCCATATTGACTTCATGGACCTGGATATTGAAAAATCTGGGCAGACATCCTATCGTCAGCTGGAAAAAATCACACAGGGCCTCACAGAGAAAGAAGGTGTGCAGACCATATTAGTTGATTGGGATCCTCACAGTGGAAGACTGTGTATTCCTACTTTGTCCAGCGTTGAACGTCAGGTGTGTGAAGGAGTATTCAAGTGTGATGATCCTGACAAAGAAGGAATTTTGCTCAGACTCTATGAGAAAGAGGTATCTGATGAATCATCTGAGGACCAAGAAACGTACCTCCTGCAGTTCAAGGAACAATGGGGACTTCATGTAGAAATGGAAGACTGAAAGTAATTTTCTAAAATATTTAAAAATGCAAAATCTTGTTTACTTTGCTAAAGAAAGTGATAGGGGAACAAATACATCTTAATGTTTCCAAGTTCTTGGAACAGTCACAGTTGAACAATTTATTATAACAGTTTCCAGATGTGATATAAATGATTTTGACATCAATCATAAACATTTTGTGTAAAATATGATTGTTGTGAGGTTATATTCTTATTTTTTTAAAATAAAATAATCTAAAAATAAATAAAAAGAAAAAAATATTTATAAATAAATATTTTTGCAGAGGATGCTCCCACCTTGCAATTCCTGCAAAAACAAATTACCAGCATTTGAAAGCAGTTACTTTTAGGGGAAAATAACAACCAAACAAACCAAAAAAGTAGGAAAAAATTGTAGGACAGAGGGGTTCAGTGAAATGCCTGTGTTCATACTGGCTGGACCATGTCTTGCCCAGCCTTAGGCACAAGCAGTAGAGCATCTGTGTGACTCATGCCCTGCAAGTGCCCTGTTCCTCTCCAATGACTTTGATGGCAGCGTGGCAGCACCAGGTCAGAGGGACAGGTCTGCCCCAGACACACCATTGCTCCAGACACTCCACACTTGCTGTGCCACACCAGGAAAGAGTTCCTGCGGGCTTGCCCTTACTGCCTGATGGATGTCCTCACCAGCACTTCTGATGCAAGTTCTCTGTTTCTTCATGTCATGTGATATGTAGGATGCCAAAAATTACAGGACATTCTAGAAATTCATTACTAGGGCATTTTTCTTTTTAAAACTTGTCACTTTTTCACTTACTGAATCTTTTTTTTTTCCCCTCCCAGTACACCAAAAAACTTCACAGTAAAGATTTGTTTAGTTTTGAACAGGATAAGCAAAAAGAAAAAAAAAAAAAATTCTATGCTGTTTTAAAATTTGTCTCTTCCAAACTAGTACATGTTTAGGTGTTTCTTTAAAGAAATATCTTTACCTAAATGTTTTTTCTCAGCTGTTGTTGTTGCATGACCTTGGCATTCTGTGTATGTTCATCCTCTGAATTTTTCAATTGTAGTCATAGACTTTAAAACAAGAAACTGCATTAGAATATTTCTAATTTTTCTAATTTCAGTATTACAATGTGCTGATGACTCCTTATCAGGAGGTAAAAGAACTGTGTTCATCTGCTTTTATAGTAAAGATACAGATCATGCAGCAATGTTGCACCTAGCTTACATAAACACCTTTGTTCATCCAGAAGATTACAGAGGAGAGTTATAGCTTAGTGTAAGAGAAGAAAATAGTTGGGAGACATGAATTTTTTTGCTCCCAGAAAAATCAGTCATACAAAATCTTTCTCAGTATTTCCTAAAGATTTCTTAACTAACCTCTTTGTGCATGATCTTGTAATTTTCTTTTGCAATGTGGGGTCTCTAACTCATAGGTAGGAAACAATTATTTACTTTTTTCCAAAAGTGTCCCATTGAATTTCACTCAGTTGCTGCTGCCCTAAGCCAAATCCCTTGTGTTCAGTGTGTACATATCAATGTATGTCCATACATATGAGCAGGTAAGGATGGTTTAGCTCTGTACCATGTATGGTGTGGTAAGGACTGCAGAGGAAGTGTGCACCTGGGGGCATGAGGTTAGCCAGGTGAGGGGTCCATGGTAACTCCCTAGTACATGATGCAAGATCTCCTGTCACATGAAGGATAGGAAAATGATCAAGAGGGCTACAGGGGTGAGGTCTGGAAAGAGAAGCTAACACTATTACTTAGCACAGCTCTTCATATGGGTAGTAGGGAAGGTTCAGCAAAAGCCCTGAGAAACATTCTCTGGGTCTGGAAATTGCACAATATGACAACATCCTGAGCAAGGAAATACTTCCAATTATATTACTAACAAATACACAGAGACATGTTCAATTTCTGCCGATTTCAAGTTAAATTTTAAGTTATGCTTTAGGTCTTCCCTAAAATGGAGTGAATTCCTGAATTTGGGACTAGCAAAATCTATCAAAGCATATCAAAGCAAAAGTAAGTCATGACTTCCATATGGTGTAACCTGCAGACTAGGCTTAACCAGACAGAATGATTGGGATGAGAAACAAATGAAATTTAAAGCAGAAGAGCAGCATGGTTTGGATATTTTAAAATATCCACGAAGTATACAATTGACTATTCACTAAGACCTGTGAAAATTCTCTAATGCCTGGAGGTCTTTCAAACAAGCTTGTTCTTCAACAATAATGCTACGTTCATCTGCTTTTATAGTAAAGATACTTGCCTGAAATATGCTAAGTGGTAGAATGACATTCATACATTGTCAAGTCTTAAAATTTGATTAATACCCTTGTTTCCTCTTTGAGAAATGTTTGGTCATCTCTACAGTGAAGTTTAAAAAAAAATCCAGTTACTACAGGCACCGTGGTTATGAACAGTTGGAGCTTTTTTTTCTGATGTGATTCATTCTTGCAAAGTCAAAGATTTAAACCTGTTCAGCCGTTTCACGTTGTCCATACAAAATACCAAATTTCTCTTCAAAAGGAAGACACAGCAACATGTCAAAATTTTTCTGCCTTGGTTTTGGATGTAGGTTTCAAGCTTGATCAGCCCAGGAGCACATAGCAGTGTGTGTAGGAAGCAATTTTCATGTTTAGTGCCATCTCCTAGAAACTATCAAAATTTTGTTAGTTTGCACAGGCAGTGACACTAACCTGACCCCATAGTTTCTCACCGTCTTCTCTTTCTCTGGTTTAAAAAAAAAAAAAAAAAAAAAAAAAAAGGAACAAAAAGTACTTCTGTTTTCTAATGCTTCCAGAATCACTTTAGCTAAGACAGATTTTTCTGGCCTAAGCTAGGTTTTAGAAGAGGACTTGCTCCTTAGCATCACAGCTGTGAAAACCCTCACTGGCTGAGGGAAGACACACATTCTGCTCCAGCTCTCTGCTTTTGCCTCTATTTGGCTGGAGGAGCAATATCCTGCATTACAATATTTTTCAGTCAGACTGTCCCTGCTCTGAAGGCCTCTTATTTTTACCACTGCCCTTTACAACACTATAAGGTCTCTGCAGGCTGAGAAATGTGGAGAAGGGGAATTGCCCTAATTCTGTATTATTGCAAGGTAGCCTCCTAGATCTCTCACACCTTACTTGCTACCTTGTCAAAGTTACAAGGAGTTACTCATCCAAGTAGAAATCTAGCATTGCTGCTTACCTCTGGCAGCAGTTTTGGCAAATGCTGTCTGCTAGCACCCGAAATTGCTACAGTGACTCCCTTGGCACCAGAACATTCTCATCTCACAGTAACTCACCCACGTACTGGCTTTAGCAGCAGCAGCATGTGCTATACACACGCATCATCAGCTCTGCCATCCAAAAACTGCCATTAAGAAACAACATCTTCCAGATGTCCAAAGTAACTCAGCAAGCAGAGTGGCCCAACAGCAGGGCAGCAAATTGCTTTGGTTTTCTAAATTCTCATGATGATGTCATTGAGGGTATGGCAAAACGTTCAGGAAGACCCCCCCGCTGTAAACAGTGGGAAAATACTGAAAAATGCCTGGACCCCTCCCAGGGTGACGGAAGAAGATCAAAACATTTGAGCATTTTCAGCACTCCCATGTGTCATTTGGATATTTTCATTTTGTCTTTGGTTTTATTTCAAGCCATTCAAGTATTTTATAGTATTACAAATATTATTATTATAGTATTAAAAATAAAGAAAGAGAAGTTTTACAGACAGAGCAACTAACACATGGAAAGACTACAATGGATTAAAAACCATCATACAGTAAGTAGGGTGCAGGTCAGGAGATGACAAAATACATATGACACTTGCCAGTGTAATAACTGCTCAAGTCACAGTTCCCCTCAGCAATATTTCCCCACGCTGCAGGTTACTCCAAGCTGTTAGATGTTCAAGGCTAGATACACTTCTTGGTTTAAATTAAAAATATTAAATTTCAAGGTGAAAGTTTTGTATGTGAACCAGCTGCAGAGTCCAGACCAACAAGAACAGAAATCTGACAAACTCAACTTTCAGGGCAAAGACAGCCAAAAGAATTTAAGTAAACCACTCTCTAGGGAAGAAAAGATAAGAAGTCATTCCAGGCAGCCATCTTAAGATGGCATTAATCTCTGCTGTGCTGAGTGGGGTGAGCTCCAAATTGCCCCTGTGCTGTCCCATTCTGTTCCACAGCCTCATTAATGTTGACATTAAAGTTGTTTTGCTGGATGTGGTTTGTGTGCTAGTTTATTTGTAACACTTCTTTCTTCCAAGAAGGACACTGGACCAGCAGAGTAGATGCTTTGGAAAGAGAGAACAGTCTTCAAGAACTAAAGAAAAAAGAAGAAAGAAACACCAGTTGGAGTGGTTTAAATACAGTCAATCTTGTCAGGGTGCAGGGTGAGAATCAAATGAAAGGCTTCTGTTTCATACAGCAACCCAGACAGCCCAGAAAAATTCCAGGGCATGTTGGTGAGAATGTTTCTACACTTCTCCTTTGCTCTTGGCCGCAGATGAGGCAAGGGTTGAGGGAAGTGGTTCTGCTCTTGCTAACTTCTTTTCTGGGCTGAGATGGGGCCCTCTCCACCAGTGTTCAGGTTCCTCAATCATGCCCTTCCTGACCTATTCCCAACATCACTATTTCTTGTCCTGTGTCTGGGAAGATGGTGTTCTTTAGACTACCCGTTGCTCCTTGTAATGCGAGCACCATCACATCTACAGAGATCAGAGGGACTCGGCCTGTGTAATGTGATTTAGAGGCATGTTTACTCTTCTCCCAATAGACTTAAAAACCCAGTGTGCTCTGTTTGTCTCCTTCTAGATGGACTTACTCAAACACCCCAAAATAATTGTCCTGAATTAAATGCGCTTAAGTTTTCCTATGCGGTCACAGAGACATTTTATTCTTTAAGATGTTGTGACATATTATATGCATCCTAAAACAAGTATTTCATGTTTACAAATAAATAGGTTTTAAAGATAAATCCTAAAAACTCTTGGTGTGGACTTTTCCTCCATAGCTCACAGAGTGCTGGAAACAAATGTTTATTATTCACCCAGGATATGTATTATATCCTTCTATGAAGATATCATACAAAATTTAGAAACCTTCATAGGGCTTTCATGATCAACCAGAAATTTTAAACCCTTCCATCTCGGATTATAAAAAAATATTTTTGTGTGTCTCTGTTGACTCGGCTGTATTCCTGAACCCGAGAATGCAAACAGAGTTTTTTCTCCCAGCCAGAGATCTTGCAAGAGAGGCTGTGAGTCGTCTCTTCTTGTTTTCTTCATTGTTTATTATTTATCTTAATTACATTCTGTTCCTGACCTGCAGAGCTCTTTCTTGCAGGTCAGTCCAAGGCACAAACCCCAAAGAACACTGAATGCTCTACTGCCTAATGCTGCAATGCTCCCACCCTCAGGGTGGCGTGGATATTTATATTACAATCCACGTAATCAGTATTTATAATTCTTCTCCAATAACTATTATTTTTGTCAGAAGGTTAGACTCTATTTTAAGCCAACTATAATGTGCCACCTCACTGCAGAAGATGGAGGCAAGGAAGAAGGAAGAAACCCAAAAGCCATGTGCTTCCTCCATCTTGTCTTCACCTGTCTGCCACCCTAAAAACCCCATATATATAAAATTCTCACCCTGTGATAAAACTATGCACTATTCTACTTTCAAATACACACTCTTGAGAACTCTGCTTCATTCCAGAGCCCAAAAGCCCTTTTTCCATGAACAAAGGTTAAAAACACTGTTTGTCAGAGATTCCAAAATCTCTCAAACATGCAAAGAAAAATTTCTCATATTTCCAGACTTTGACACTTCCATATTTCTTAGCTGTGGGAAAAGATGTGTAGCAGTCTGTTCTGCTGCTCAATGCTATTCTCTCTTTCCTTCTGCACCCAGTCTCCCTGGGGCTCACATTTTTCATCTGTAGCCAAAAAGCAGTCTGGCAGGAGGGCAGCAGTTATCAGTGAGAAAAGGAAAGTCAGCAATTGTCAACGGATAGCCAGCAAAATTACCATCAGTGCAGTTGGTTGCAGTAAAGACAGTGTGCATTGCCAAAGAGCAAAGGAAAATAGTGAAAGCTGTTTAAGGGTTGCCTTCTGTTCTATTGAATCAGTTTAATGATGCTAAAGAAGAGCAGAGCGGCCCTGTGCATACCCCAGGGCAACAGCAGGAGCTTTTTACCCTCTTCTTTATACTGGGAATTTGTTTCCTACTGGAAATAGGAGTGCCTACATCCCAGCACAGATCTACTAACATCCTCAGCATGCAATAATTACAGCATTTGGCAAAGGGCTTCAAATTAATTACAGCTACAAGTTTTGCCTTTGCCTGAAGCTGACAATCTCCTTCTGTAAGTAGTGTAAGCAAAGATACTATTAGTGAGTAATAGGAGTAGTAATAGGAAATCTGACTTCTGCTCCTTTCTCTCAGTCTCTTGCTTGCAAAATGAGTTTATTGCAGCTGCTAAGAAAGGGCCTGAAGCAATATCATCTGCAGCAGTGTCAGCCTCTCTGCAGAGCCTCTGGGACCAGCAGCCAACTGGTCTGTATGGTCCTCTACTACTACAGAAGCAAAGGTTTGTCAGCAAACTGGATCTCATGGCTTATAATACATGAATGTGAGCATGAACTTAAAAAAACCTTCCAAATTATCTACTGCATTCATCTCTTGATGGCTAGTTCACAATACTTTTGTATACCTTATATCACTAGTTAAGCATTAATTTATTTTCATTTATGTCTTTCCTGTATTTGCAACATTCATAATTTCTCATTGCAATCACAAATATTTAATCACAATTTTTACCTTTTGGGACAGTTGTACTTCTAGGTCATCAAAAACACAGATGTCAGAACTACCCAGCCTTGCAGCCCTTGCCAAAACAGTCCCACTTCTCTGTCAATACATTCTGGTCCACCACACTGGGGTGTGGCAAGGCCATCACCTTTTACCCAATTAGTAAACACAATTGATCTATGTGGCAAAGAGAAAAGAGTCTTGCTTCCATTATGCAAACAAATAAATTTCTTATAAACAGGTCTCTCAGGAGGGACCTGTTCTACCCCACTCACACCATTAGCTTTAATAGAAATCTTTCCATAAACAACACAAGTTCAATCTAAGCATGCTTCTCAAATCCTCTTCATTTCCAAGTTGCAAGGTATGTTTGTGGAGCAGAAAGTACTCCTGTTTTCCCAAAATTGCATTGAATCAAGGGCCTAGGGAAATTAAAAGTTCAGCTAGAAGGATAGAACCAATACAGAGTGATTAAAAGCTTAGTGAGAAGGATACAAGCAATGTAGAATGATTAATTATGAGACAGATGGATCTTGTTAGAATTAAGACAATATTTCATTTACTTCACTTTGTTGTATTTGTAGAAGCAGGATAGGAAGGACAGGGACATTGTAAAAGATGAAGAAACCATGACTGCAGCTGGACCCAAGAGCGGCCAGAACCAGGCTGAGGAGCTTGGACTATGGCCAAGGGACCATTGACCCTGCCAACAAGACAAAGGTGAAAAGTTTACCGTGAGGAAGACCCTTTTGCCTTCATCTTTAGGATCACTGACCCATTTTGAAACCCACCGACCCATTTTGAGCAAAGGACTGTGCAAGCGTGAAAGGATTTTGAAGCCATTTTAATACAAAGCAGTAATAGGCAGGGTCAGGTAATGCATGTGTATAGGTGTGTTGGGTAATTATATGAATGTGTAAGATTTTTTTTGAAAAAATAGGAAGCAGGAATGCCATGAATTTTGCACATGTCTTTGGGAGAATACCCCTGTGTGCCCAGCACTGTAATAAACATACCACTTTCTAACTTTAATTAGTTGGAGAGTCTTTTCCACACTTCAGCATCAATGCCACTAATAGAAATAAGCTGACCACCATTAATGATACAGAGCAGATAAGCTACAACCTTCTTCTACAGCAGAATGCTGTGCAATATTACATTGCAGCTGGCCTTAGATCTCAATACTACAGGCTCTGGTTTTCCCATTCTCCTGGCAATGGTACCTTATTACAGAAGATGTTTTACCCTGCTGTTTGTGTCATGCTCTGTTTCCTCAAGTTTTTTAAGGTTAACACCAGTTTTCATTTCCTAGTTGACCTCAAAGGAAATCTCAGCGTAATCCTGACTTTTTTTTTTTTTTAGTGCTTCTCTAAGATCTATTGTGCAACCTGGCCACATGAGCATGTAGGACATCCAAAAGAAGCCATTGCCAAATTGCCAGCTTTCTTCTCAATGCCATATGAAAAATATGAGAGCGAGAAATCCTTGGCTTCTGCCAGGGCTGAGGAGTCTGAAAAACAGGGTGGTCACCACCCAAAATCCTGTGGTTGCACTGAGCACTGGCCACTCCTGTCAAGGACTGGATCATTTGAAACAGAAATGCCACCTTCCCCCAGAGATGGGGGCTAAGTGCTACTTTTATTGTAATAGAGACAATAAACTGAACTGGAACTGAAGAGTTTGTTCTGAATGCCTGGAATACTGTAACAACTAATAATTTCCTGATATTTCTGTGGTATCAGCAATGCAGAATCTTTCATTGCTAGGTTTCTCCACAATAACTATGATTGTTTTGAGGTCCATCCTGTAAAAGAAAAACCATCCCACCTATCCTCCGTAACTTATGCAGTGATCATGTTACTACTGGCTCCGTTCAAAATTAGCATTTCGCTCATGGCTGATCCAATGCCAAATATTCCAGTAAATAGCAATAATCAAAAACCATTAAGTCAATGGACCAGTTGTGGCTTGTTTTCCCTACCTTTTTACTGTTCTGTTTTTCATTAGTAAGAAGGCAGATCTGTTCCACATAACTTTGTTAACATTTATCTGAAAGCTATCTGCTATAGTGAGGCCATCTGAGTTCCTGGGAAATACAAATAAAGGCCAAACCAAGCAACCTTATTGAGACTAGGTTTGTAAATTTGCTTATCTTCTAACTTCTGGTCACCATGACACAGGGCAGATGGCTAAGATTACTTTCAGTCTGATTTGATTACTACTTGTTTTTTGTCTCTTCTGCAAGAGAACACATGAGACCCCACACTGAGTTAGCTGGAAAGAACCTGTCCTAACGGTCTCACCAAGGATATCTCATTACTCCAGTGTGCTCTCCAGTCCTAGTAGCAAAGAAACATCAAAAGCCAGTGTACGTGGTTGAAATTCAGTTAAAATGAGCACCTGAAATATATAGTGTAAATATTATCTATTAAAAATAGAAATCTCATGGCAACAAGCACAGTAGGCTCACCAACATGTACCTTCAGTTGGAGATGGAAAACTCTAAGCTGTTCAGATTCAGGACAGGGATTTAGCATTTAATCCTTGGGCTTGCAATGCACTTTACTAGGGCTTCAGGCAAACCAATCTGTTTTCTTCCTGTTTTCTAATTCTACCTCTATTACTCCATGTTTAGTATTTAGAAAGGTTCCCAAACCCCTCTCAGCTTTGGTCTGCCTGGTGCAATACATGCAGGCATTCAGTTTCTGCCTCGGGCAGTTTTCATTCACTGAAGGAAGCAGGAGCATTTTGGTTGCCAAGACACGTTGCCACTTCTTATAACTAGCACTAGGAACTACAGGGGAAATCCCTTGATTCATTCCCTAAACCATGAAAACTGCTTGTCGGAAATGTGTCACTCTACTGTGTGGTGATGCCAGGGCAGCACCTGGGATCTTGTCTGCAGGTTCATGAACACCCCTAGATGAGAAGTCCCTAACTTTCTGAAGCTCTTGCTTTCTTAAAGGGAGGGGTTGGAGTCCAGGCCCTTTGTGCCTTAGAGAAATATTCGAAATATTCCTCTCATGAAGAGGGAAGCCTACCAAAGGAAGTTGTTCATTGAATATGAAAATCTTCACAAACTAAATAAGAAGTTAAAGTCACTAAATGGATGGACTAAATAGATAGACTAAATCTGCTTTATCTTTTTAACATTTCAAAAGTGTTGCCAGCAGTGCAAGGGGAAGTAGAGAGCCAGAGATACTTGTCAGTCACAGTTTCAAGGAAAGCAGATGACTGAGAATTTGGTTACTCTGAATTATGCTGAACCCCAGTGTTCACTAACTTTTTTCTCAGTTACTCCATTTCTGTGTTACTTGTTTAGGTTTCAACAGTTTCAGAGCACAATTCAGACCCACCTTGTTTCCTCTGCAGCTTGTCAGTAATACAAAAAGAACAAAAAATGACAATGGCAGATTCAGCATGAACCTTCTGGTCTATAATGAGCACATCTACAGAGACAAAAACTTAGAGTGGGTGAAACTCACATGTTGTTTCAATATCTAAAAACATAAACCAAGTGGATGTCTCCCAGATAAATACATTACAATATATAATATAATAATAACAACATCATTTTAGAAGGCTAAACCAGAAGGAGCATGAGTGTGACACATAACTGAGGCTATTGCAGAAGTCTGGAGCAGTCTTGGCCCTGTAACTAACCACAAATGAGCACAAACACTGTTCAGACTCCCTTTCATCCATCTGTTTGTATTTATTTCCAAATGAGACCTCTTTGGAAAGGCTAGCTTATGATTTTGCATCCAATCTCCAGGACTGCTTACAATCTTACCTGATTTCCATACATCAAAATTAGTGTCTTAAGCTAAATAGCATTAGCTGGTTCATCTACCTGGGTAGTTTCATCTATGATGTGTCCAACACCCATGTGGCAGTGCCAGGCTCCTCTTGGCATGCCTTTTGCAGTTGCAATGTCCCTGGAGCTCTAGATTTTGTGGTTTTTCTCAACTCTAATCGTAACCCTAAGCCTAAGCCATAACACCTCTGAGACCTGGCATACATAACTAGAGGAACTCCTTGAAAACATTTTCCTTTCTTCTTTTTGCTATCTACTTGAGAATCTTTCTCCAGGCATCCCAACACTTTCCTCACCAGCTCATTCAAGGGAAGTTTTAAGCCAGCAGTTGGCAGCTGGACTTACTTACCTGTCTAAACCCACAAGTAAATAACTTGTCCTGGGGCTCCACAGTTTTGCAAGCCAGGCTGATGGCAAGCTTTTAGCTGGGGTGACAGATTTTTGCATTTCAGTACTTTGGTGCAAGGAGCAGATTAGGGCATGGAACCCATCAAACTCCTGGAGCCCGCTTGTCCCCTCCACACCTCCACTGTGACACACACAAAGGCCCATTGGTGCTCCAGCAGTGTTGTGCTTCCCCAGCTCCTGCAGGCGGGTGGGAAAGGATGAGGAGTTTCCTTTGTATTTCTTTCTTTAAGGAGGAGTCAATGCATTTTTGCTTGCTTGAATTGCTTGGTGTGGAGAGAGTTATCCTCAATCAAATTGTGAAAAGTGATGGTGTTACTTTAGCATGTACCCAAAATTCATATTTATTGCTTAGGTATTGCTTAGGATGCCCTGTCAGGCACAAATAACCACAGCCTCCGGTGTCTGTCTGGAACATTTGCCATTGACAAGCCTGTAGCACAAGAGGATCTTTTCCTCCCGAGCTTCGCACCGATCAAGTTTCCCTGTTCATCCCTTTCCTAATTTTAAGGAGGCGCTTGGCGCCGCCTGGCGGTCGCGGCGCTCCCGTCTTCTCTGCGAGGCAGAAGCGAAAGAAAAAAGATAAAGATTCATTTCCCCACGGTTTCCCAGTTATGTGCATTCGTGTAGTTTTTAGCACTTAACTTTGAAAGTTCTTAAATAGAGCACCAGCTGTGAATCCTTCAAGTGAAATAAAATATAGTCTCCGTGTCCTGATTCCAGCTGGAATAGAGGCAATTTTCTTCCTAGGTTCTGGTACAAGTGCTATGTTTTGGATTTAGGATGAGACTGCTGCTAGCACACTAATGTTGCTGGGCAGTGCTTAGTCTAAGTCAAGGACTGCTCAGTTTCCCAGGGACGGCCATAAAGGAAGTGCAAAAGAAGCTGGGGGGGTGGGGGGTGGGACCATAGCCAGGACTGCAGATGGAAACCGGCCAGAGGGATGCTCCATCCCAAGGAACATCACGGTCAGTATAAAAACTGTGGGGAATTCGCTGGGAGGGACCAATTGCTGCTTGGGGACCGGCAAGTCATTGGCTGGTGGGTGGTGAGACAATGTATTGTGTTTCTTGGGATTTGTATCTCTTTAACTTCTTATTACTATTATCATCATCATTATTATAATGTTTTACTTTGTTTCAATTTTTTGATTATCCGAAACCCCCCCCCCCCCCCCCCAAAAAAAAAAAATAAAAGGATTTTACTTTTTTTCCCCCGATTTTCCTGCTCAGCTCACCAGGAGGGCAGGAGGAGTGAGTGAGCAGCTGTGTGGGACTTGGTTGCTGTCCCCCCCTAGTATACTGGGCTTAAACCACAATACTCCTGTTGCGGGTGAGTTTATTGCATGAGTGTGTCTAGGTTCAAAAAACATTTTAGAGGGTATTTTTCTCTTTATTCTTTTCACAGAGAAGATTCTGTGTCCAACGTCCTCACATCAGCAACACTTTGGAAAGGGAAGGAGGTTAAATGCAGCTTTTAAAAGCCACCATCTCTGCCCAAAGTCACACACAGCCATCACTAACATGCTGTCTGAAGAATGCACAGAAAGGCAGGCTCCATAAAGGAACATGAGTTGTAGCTCTTTTTATCTGTCTAGAAGCTCCCCATGAGGCTGTCCTCTGAGGGCTGTCCCATCTTTCTTTTTCCAGATTGTGGAGCTGTAGTCTGAAATCTTTCTAGTAGTTCTATATGCAGTTGATTTTCACCATTTTCTCATTATTTCTGAAATGTATCTTTTTCAATTTTGTAAGAAACAGTGAGAGCAAAGCAAAATTCAATAAAGATCTTAAGTGCATCCCCACCCTCCCCTCCACTGCCCTGTCCCTTCTCAAAGTGATCTGAAACGTTCATTCATGACACCAGCCCCAGAGTGGACTCCAGGCTCTGATTTGGTGTCCAAATTTGTCACAGAAGGAATAGGGACAGTCAGATGTCTCATGGGGTGCCAGAGCATCCAGTGTCCAAGGCAGAGAGCCCATCTTAAGCCACCAAGCCAGGCCACCAAACAGGAATGTGCAGGGGGAAATCTCATGCCTTTCTAGTGTGTCAGCACCTTGTGCTATGTGAAAAGACAGGAAGCTCCCATACTCTGTATCCTGAGCCCTGAAATAATACTTTTTGAAAGCAGGTATTCAAGGCAAGAAAGGCTCTTCTCTTGAACAGGATCACTAGGTGGTGATGGTATCACCAGGATATTTGAAAGGTTGGACCATTCACACCAGAAGTAGATCAAAAGGAATTAACCTCTTCCTCTGCCCAAGGAGGCATCCAAAACCATGTCAATTTGTGTGTCCCACACCAGGAGATTTTGAGGCTATATAGCAATTCAAGAAGGAAGATATTCCACCTCTCTTGAAGAACACAAGAGGAAGTAATTGTGTCTTTTCTTGTTAGCAATGGGAAGCCATTTATACTTGTCTCTACTCTCAAGCCTAGTTATGTAATTTATTCACAAATGTAAATGCTACTACAGTGGAGAAAATGACACCCCCTCTTGATGTCCTGTAGGACAACACTGCTGCCAGCATAAAATTTGTGGAGAGATCAGACTTGTCAGTATATATGAGATACTCTCAGCATAGACAAATTGATGAAGCCCTTTGGGGGATTTAGAGGAAAAAAACTGATTTCTGGATCCTAGTCAGAGTGAGACATAATTGAGATATATCTCCTGCCAAGACTCAGATGTTGCCAAATCTGAATGTATCTTTTTGACCATTTAAATAACCCAGTTTCACACATCCCAAACCTCCAGATAATGAAGAATTATTTTCCCCAATAGTTATTTTTTTCTTTCAAGAAAGGAATAGGAAACACAGAAGACAAAAATGTCCCATAATAAAGTTGTACAACAATGTAGAAAACCCCTCCATACTATTATATTTTGAGAGATTAGAAGCACTTGAAAAACCAGGCATAAACTCAGGAATGATCCAAGGATGGTAGCAAATCTTTGGCTTCAGCTGTTACCAGTGAACATGATGATGAACAGTGAACAGGATGAACAGGTGGACACAATGTCTCAGGGGCATGGATATTCTAAACTGTAAATTGCTATCCATGGTTTGGAAACAGAATTTAATTACTGAGAGGAAAGAGAAAAAAGCCCAAAACATAACTAGAAATGAGAACAAAGTTTCTCATAATTGGAGAGTTGAAGCTCTGAAAGTCTTTTCAGTAGCAGCAAAGAGCACAAACCTGGAATTTCATAAATTAGTGAAGGCAACTAAGGACTGGACTGAAACAACACTAGATATCCTTAGCAGTTACAGGTTCATCATTTTAAACAGGGAACAGAGAGTAAACAAAATCCCTCAGTGGCTAATCACAATGACCCTTCTGTGGAACCCAAAATACTTTCAGAATACAAAAAAAATTTCAGCCAGATCAAATAAGGCAGACAAAGCCAGATTTTGCTTCCAATTCTTCAGATTTCACATTACATACAGATGAAGTTCCAAGTCTTGGCTGTATTCTATAATTAATATGTTTCAAGCAAGTTTTGGATCATCTCCTTATTTCCTGCATGGTCACATAGAGGCACGAGTCCTCCAAATGAGTGTGAACATTTTGTTACATCTCACTCAAAAAGGGATGCTGACAGCAATCCTCCATGTCCTATCCTGCCACTTGTGCAATGAGAAGCCAGTGCCAGACCACGAGGCTGCAGAGCCAGGGAAGCAGTAAAACCTACATGCAGGGGTGAGAGGGATGCCTTTTCTGCAACGAGTGCTTCCTCTTTCTGCCAAAGCAATGACACAAAAATGCATTTGAAAGATAATTTTCCTTGCACTAGCACTGGGGCATGTAGCCAAAATGTGGTTCTCTTAGCTTCTGTTCTTGTGCTTTTCTCGTGCTTCAGGAAAAGTGAATTATTGTGCTTACCTTTTTTTTTTTTTTTTTTTTTTTTTTTCCCATAGAGCAGCTAGAAAATGGGGGCTTTTTTCCTGGAAGGGCAAGTGTTCTGAAAGATAAAGCTGGTACTGCCCAAGCTCCCTGGAACACTTCCAAGTCACTGTAAACAACCTGATTTTTGAATCAATGACTTGAGATCAATAAAATCCCAGCAGGTAGGAACACCACAGGTAGAATGACCATGTGAATCTAGTAGCAATCCTGCAGGGATAATAACACCAGAAATTTGCATTTTGCTTTGAGTTTTTTTTTTTTTTTTAAATTATTTACCTAAAAGCAAACCCTCTTACAGGGAAAACAAAATAATCAAGAGATCTGTCCAGGCTTCTTGATTTTCTCTTTGAAGATAAATAGAGTGCTTTTATGGTCATATACAGAGTCTTGTGCTAGGTAACTTCAGCCCATTGGAAACACTGACAGCCTCTGAAAACACCCAAAGGGACGGGAGGCCAGCTTTAATCATTTCCAGATAATACACTATGCAACATAGGGAGACTGGGGAGAATAATTCTACATGAGAAGGAAAAAGTGCTGTATTCCTTATAATTACCCATCTTCAAAGGAAATAAAGGCTTTAGTGGTATAAAACAAAATAAGAGTGGTGCTGTAGTTATGCTATATTTGCTGTATCCTGTGTGAATTAATTTCATTCAAGTATGAACTGTGCTTGTGGCTTTCTAATTTACATTATGTCACTGAACAATTTTCTATAGCGCCATTTGAGAAGAACTTGGGGTTTTAGACAAATTGAATATTGTTCTCTCTTTCATGGAGATCATCCGGAGCCAGTCAATGACGCAGTTTTTTATAGCCCTTTTAAAATTTCATCTTATTTTTAGAGTGTAGAACTTTTTTTGTATTAGTTGGAGCCTATTCTTTTGCAGAGACATGTTTGAGAAATCACAAGTTACTTCACATGAACACTCAGGAAGGATCAGAGACTGTGAAAGCTGTAGAGACTAGGAAAATCTGAGGTTGGTTCGTAGCACCATACTGCAGAACAACGGATTACAGCACATATCAGATTAAGTGGAAGAGCTACTTGCTGTTCAATATACCACACATCTTTGTCATGCTGGAAGAGCATGTGAGCTGGGAGCTGAATTTGCTGCAGAACACAGAAACAACAGCAAGACACAAAGAAACAAACTTGTTGTGCTCAGCCATGATGAAGCAATCCTGCTGCTTCCCTGGGCAGAGGACAAGCATCTGCTGCCTCTCACAAAATGCAAGCCCTCCCATGTGGGCACCAGCTTCAATGTTTAAATTCCCAAACCCTCTGACTCTAAGGACTGGGAAATAGAAACCTTAGGCCTGACCCCAATAAGGGTTTTTTCCTCTCTCATGGGAATCCCCAGACTGAGGACCACAGAGAGAGCCTCTGGAAAAGGCAAATTTGGTTTGTTTATTGCAACTTTCTGATAGTCACTATCCCATCACTCCCCATCTACAGATTTTGGTTCTCACATCCACTTTCACTTGCTTTTTGAGACCAAATTGTTCCCTGCTGTAGAAACAGTTGTCTGTGACAAGGACATAATGTATACTCATAATGTATACTATCATAGGTGTCTGGGTAGCTACTTCTACAGAACTCACTGCATGCTCCCTGGCGTCAGGAATAGTAGATTCCTGGTACCTGGTCTAAAAAAAAAAAAAAAAAATAATTTTGGAGGCACAGAAATCTGTCGCGCCAGGGTTTTTGAGGCCAGACATGTGAGTTGGGCAGATCAGGAGAAGTGCAGTTCTTTCCACATGGTGCTGCTACACCCATGTAAATCAATCCAAGTAATCCAGTGCTGTCACACAGATCTGCCCCAGATATTTCTGCACCTAAGGGAATCTGTACCTTTGATAATCTCCTCAGAAACAAAAAGGAGCTATTGAAAGTAGCTCATACACTAATCCCCAAAGCAGACCAACCCAGGAGTGTCACAACCCAGTTTGTGGAGGAGGAACAAGAATTTCAAAGCCCTGCGGAAGGCTCTGAGCAAGGCAGTACCTGGTTTCAAGGTTCCCTGTTGCCTGGTGGAGCCTCAGCCCCGAGGAGAGATGCAGGCCTGTAGGTGGCTCAGGAGAGCAATGGATACCAAAGTGCAGGATCTGGAGAGTCAGGCTGCCACCACAACCTGCTAAGACAGTAAATGCCAATCAAGGCAGTGTATCTGAAGACACTTGATTCAGCTCTTTTGTTCATTTGGTGCCCATAGTAATTTGTCTAAAGTCTGAAGTTTGCCATTTGGTAATTTTTGCATAGCTAACGAGAATGAACCTGTCCTCTACATCCTGCAGTTCTCTTTCTGTGTTTAGTTACCCCAGAAACTCTATCTTTCAAATGTACTAAAGAGTTACTAGAGAGTCTCCAAAACACAAAAGATTTACAGTATGTAAGTACAGCTTAGACTAATATTTACTAGTGAAATGAATTATACATTTTTTATCAGAGCATGAAATTCTCTAGATTTCTTCAAATAATCACTCATTGTTGGTCTGTTTGGTCCCATTGGAATAATCTATGAAACTCCCATTAACTAAACAAGAAGCACAAAAAGAAGCATTGTTTACCACTCACACTCCACTTATCTTCTGAAGTAAACAATGTTCATACATGCTCAGGTCTATGTGATCAATAACTCCACAAGCAGGAGACTTTTTCTGAAGCAAGTGCATTAAAAAAACCCTCACATTTTATTCTCTCTTACTTGGTTCACAGTCAGAGGCAGGCTATTTTTTTTTTTTTCTATCAAAGAGCAAAAAGAGCAGTCAGAAGTACCAGCACCATTTTCCATCTGCAATATTTATGCTCATTTCATTGCTGCAGAACCCCAGACAGTATGAACCTAAGCGATAGCTCGGCTGAGCCTTCTGCTGCAGACAATGCACCATGGGCTGGGAGGACTTCTCTGCACAGAGCAAAAGAACATCTGGTGGCTGCTTTACAGGAAGACTCGCTGCACCTTCTTTATCACACTTCTACACCTGTGATCTCTCTTCATTACTTCATCTTCCTTTCTTCAGACACAAGTTATTATGAATTGTTAAGGAATATTGCATAATGTCTTCTAATAAGAAGAATTTACGCAGAACCTGGTATTAGATGAGACAATGCTTTCTATCTGCCCTGACAGGTTTGTGGAGTGTGAGCAATTCTATTATGCCCTTGATGCATTTTTATCTTCTAGTAGCCCACACAATTGCAGAGGATCATTCAACATTGTATTTTGATTGCCAAGTCTTTGGCCTGAGACCATCTCTTGTATAAGCAAAGCCTAATGCTCCAAGGACCCCTTTTTGTCTGTGTCCTCTAGATACATCTGGGATGGAAATTCCGAATTTTTCCTGAGTCCTTCTACTCCATAAAGTTGCTATAATCCACTTGGTGTTGTGCCAATTGCTTTTCAAAGTTAAATCTTTGTACTTTTACTATAAAAGCACAAGGGAAAAGTTAAAACTACTTGCCCAAGGAGAAACACAAACAAAAATGGTGTTTACAGAAAAACTGAGCTGAGGAAGCTCAGCTGCTGCCTGTCTCTGAAGTCCACAGCCACCGAACCTTGTGCCATTATACCACCAACCATCTACAGCACTTCAGCCCTAATACCAGTTTCCATCAGTGCAACCCACCATTGCCAGCAGGGTGCTGGCCAGGCTCCCCCACCGCCCTTGCTCTTCAGTGAGCACTGCAGTGGCAGACACAGAGAGATAAAGACACGAACCAGTGAGGTCCTTGGCTCCAGGAAAGGAACCAGAACAGAGTTACACTGGGAACAGGTACTTCAGCTGCTGAAACAACCTGCAATCCTGCACCAAAAGAGCATGTATTGGCATGTTCTTATGTAGGCACTGGTCTCTTTACTGCAGCAGTTAGAAATTTACCTTGATGACTGTCTCAGTGCTCTTCAAGGCGCAGGAGACAAGCGTGGACAAGTGTTGAGCTCTGAGCAGCTGGCATAGCCAGCCAGAGGGAGGAGGATTCGGCTCCTAAGACCAAGCCACAGATGCAACACATCACTGACCCCATCCTGCATTTCACAGCCCTGTTGTCTACACACAGCTCAGGAAAATCTGCATCTCAGCTACTCAGGATAGATACGGCTTTGGCTCCTGGAAGAGGCTGGTCACCTTAATATAGGGGTGGAGAGCTCTACAGCTAGAAGAATAACTAAAACCAGGTTTTAGACCACTGAGTTTTTTATGCCTTTGGTGAGTTCAGCCCTGCCTCTGTTCAGCTGTTAGTGCTTTAAACAGCTCTTCCAGCCATGTGAATCAAATTATCATTGAATCTAGTAATTTCAAATCAGATGAAGCATGAGTCTTGAAATTAAAATATATACAATCAATAGAAGTATTTTACTATTGTACTCTTGGGAATATTTCAGAGATACAGTTACAGCTTTCCATTAGATGTGGCTGATCTAATTTACTAAAGAATTTTGCTGCTTTAAAATTGTCCTCTGTTGACATACATAAGATCTAGCTATACAATCCTCCAGATCCTATTTTTTATCAGCTTCAGAGTATTTTTTGTAATACACCCTGAAGCACAAATATCATTCTGCAATGCAAAGAGCTGGTGCTTGCAAAGGATGTGGATGCAGAAAACAAACGGTGGGTACAACAGGGAAGCATATAAGGCCATTACTTCCTATAGCTACAAGCATTTCTTAGTGTTGCACAGCAAGACACCAGGCCAATTCCATTCAAGTTTTGTAGAAATGATGTATGGAAGAAGTAAAATGGAGGTTTTGATGACTATCTATTTACACAGCTTTGTGTTGTGCTTGTAAACTGGGTATTATCTAGTAGCTCCTTGAGAGCTGTAGCAGGTACATCATTCACTTACAGGGAATACTTGCTCTCTCTCTTAGGAACCTGGTGTAAGAGGGCATTGCCTATAATAATGACAGATATGATGTGTCCCTTTGTGATTACTGTGGTGTTTCAAAGCAGAGGAGGTGAGGGAATCCAGCAGGTCTTACACTCAGAAGCAGTCAGTACTGGTGAACTTTTTCAGCACAACTCAGTGGACTTTGAAAGGTCCTTTCTTTACTTCTAACTATGCTGAGTCACTATTTTGGTGCAGCAGAGGGAAAACCAAGCCAGAGAGTGCAACAAAGATAGGTAAAGACAACAGGTAAGTACAGTTTTCAAAATAATGATTGGTGGCAGAGGAAGAAAGATTAAGTAAATTGCTGAAGGACAGGATTTATAAGACATTTGAAGAGGGAGTGTATCATGGAGAAACTTTCACAGATGTTCCTCCTAGAGAATGCATTAAAGAAAACATACAAATGACCATACTGGGTCAAACCAAAAGTTTATCTTACCTGATATCACATTCTGAGCAGCACCATGAGCAGATTCTCAGGATGAGAGCAGGAGGCTGAGCATGGTGCATGCTCTGAATACTCTCCCAGACTCAACATATTTCAATCTCAAAGAATTTCCTGATTTATATGAGGTTTTCTATATTAATTAATTCTCGGGTACCTAGAGTACATGGGGATATGGAGTTCTCTTCTATATGCCTATGACATAAAGTGAAGTTTCAGCTTCCACTGCATCCTTTGGCAGCAAGTGACACCAGTCTAATGCTCCCTGTGTCAAGGATATTTCTATTTGCTTTGAACCCAGAGCTACAGCACTGAATCCTCCCACTATATCAGATAATTCTGCTTGGAAAAAACTATATGTATAATGGGAATGATAGCTATACATAAGACCCAAAGAAAACCAAGGGCCAAGCATGGAAGAGGCCAGTCTGCCCTAGGTGGCACTGAGTAGTCATGATATTTCTGCACCACTTGCAGTGTAAATATGGCTGGAAGGGTCAGCAGTGCAAGACCAGCCTGAGATTTGACAGTATGAAATGCAGCAGAACAATGAAGAATAGAAGAATGTAACTTTAGCAAAACTAAAGATTAATCATTTTAGATGCTGCTACAAGGAAGCTGGTGATTGAGATGAGGAACCTGTCAATGGGCAGTCAGAAGGAGAAGGACATTTATTGCCTCAAGTGGATCTGGCACTGACTGAGGAAGCTTTTAGCCCTCACTGAGTTCATCCAATCCCCATTTCTTGCATTGGACTTTCCTGCCCCTGAATTTTGCCAAGTAGGAGATTCATGACTTACAGACTGCGTCTAAACCCAAGAGGCAGGTATCTCCCAGCACAGTGTTTGTGGACACAGGGAGTGGGGTGAAAACTAATGACAAAATAACAGCAAACCATGTTGCACCAAGAGAAAAGACAGTCAGTTGAATCTCTCCCTTTTTGAAATCCCTTAATGCAGGTAGTCAACAATTCCCACAAGGAACTGTTCTACAACATGGGAAATTGTAACAAACAAGGCAAAAAGCCTGAGCTCCTGTGACAGGTATAGAAAATCACACTCCCCTCACAGGAGCTTTTTTATGCTTCTCTCTGCCACAGCAGAGAACTCTGCAGTTTTATGTCCATCATTTCCTGATCAGGAGAGACACTTAGAGATCATGAGGGACCTATTTGTCCTGAAACAGCTTTTTGCCAATCAATTTCATTGGCATTATGGGACCATGTCAGTGTAGCAGAAGCTAGCCAGCTCTTCGCTTGTTTTAAAGCATATTGATCTCACCAAATATACAGAATTAACCCACAGTCCAAAATCAATGGATGAAACCCCCAAATATGCATCCATTCTCTTACAAAAGTGAGTGACAGCAAAATTTCAGAGGGAGTGCAATTCAATTTACAGTTGAATATATCCCAGAAAAGAAAGACCTAGTCCAAATCTATGGATTTTGTCCAAGTCTAGTGGACTTTGTTTAAACATAGACACCAGCCCTGGTGCACAGCAGCTCCTGTCAAAACTAGTGTAACAAAAATGCCAGCTTTGGTTATAATCTAATCTTTATCTCATGTATCAGATAGACCAAAAGTGAATGGAGTAGTTCATCTAAATCTTCACCTTTAAGAAAGCAAGTTATCAGAAAAAGAAAAAAAGATTACTAAGTTACTGGAGGCTGTGGTAAAAAAAAAAAAAAATGTACGCTTCTGGCATTCTTTTCCTTTTCCTGGCAATACTGTAATGTGAATGACAGTTGAGGCATTGTCACAAAAAAATATGGGTGGGGAGACATTTGCTCCTGAAGGTAAACAGGAAGCAAATGAAATGGTTGTGAAGTTTTAAATTTCATCTGGGTACACAAAGACAAAACAAGGCAGCAGGTGTTATTTACTTCCAGCCTCGCAGATCCCTGCATGCAGTGGATTTCTCCAGCCTTGAAAGTACTGTGATGACCTGGGATGCCCATGGCTCAGACCCTGGTGGCTTCTGCTTACGGGCTCCCTGCACCTGCATTTGGGTCAGATAGTGGCACTGGATTTAAAATAATCCAAATTATTTATGCCTTTCTTGTTATTACTCCAATGTTTATTCATTATTCTGATTGAAAAATGCAGAGTAACAGCACTGTAAGTCTTTGGAAATGTGTCTGTGGGACTCTAGTTTGCTGCCTTTGGGTTTCCTTCTTCCCAGATAGCTTACAATACTTTCATTTTACTACTCAAGCTTAGTATTTTAGTTAAAATGAAAGCAGTCTTTTGCATGAATCTGCAAAATTGATCCTGTATGTTTCTACTGGCAGCCACTCACAATCAGACTTTGTGCACCCTAATGCTGGAAATACACTTACCTAAATTAGATATCCCATTGCAGCAGAGCTCACTGATAGTGCTGCCTGCACCCTGGGAATCAGCTGGCAACTCCTTATCTTGCAAGAGATTGAATTTGTGACATTTTTTATTCCAAGGCTCAGCTGTCAAGATGCCAGAATTGTTTGTCAAGTCAGCTTCAAGAGTAATGGCAAATCCCTGACATTCTCAAATGGGTTTGAAGGTTCTCTGTAGCAAAGCTGCTTTACAGAGCTGGTTCTTTATTATAGTCCTTACCTTTACATCTTCGTTTTCCCTGCCACTTCGAAGGCAATGAAAATAAGGCAGCCACCAACCTAATCCATTCCATACACTGAATGATTTTGCAAGCTCAGCAGGGATTGTATTGCTTGCAGGAACTCTCTTCTGAAATAAATCTTTTCTTCTATAAAAATTATTAGTGCATTTGCATATTTCCTTTCAGAAGCATAGAGGGAACTATGCCTGGGAAAAAAAAAAAGTAATAAAGGAAGAATTTTGCTGTAGTAATAACCTATCTGGACTGCACAGGTAAAATTTGTGCAGCTTCTTTCCTTCGGCATGATACCACTTTGCAGCTGAGCTGTTACCCTGCATGGGGAGGGATTCAGTTGTCACGTGCCAGCTTCCTGCAAGGACCTTTGGAAAAGGGGCAAACCCCTGACCCACAGGAAAACACTCATCTACACAGCTTTAGTGTCCAGAGCGACTCTCCAACAGCCTCTGCAGCCATAGCTCTGTGTGTTCCAGGGTGCCAGCATGGCCCTGGCAGCTGGTGGCCCTTCCCTGGTGTCATGGTGCTACTCAGTGCCATGGTACACACCAAATCAACAGAAACGCCTTTCTCCTGCAGCAGCTGCTTTTGCCATCAGCTGTATTGTCACAGCAATGTCACTAAATAGATTTGGGGCAGAGGGGCTCTTTCTTCGCTTTGCATTGCTGGAATTCTGAGTGTGAGCTTCCCAAGTACAGGCCTCTGCTTGGTGGGATAGAAAATAATCCTAAAAGCCACTTCTAACACTCTTCTTGGCTGGGGAAAGTGGAACACCAGACACTAGTGAGCCCCTATTGTAGCAAAATGCTTTCATGTAGGCTCATGTCCTATTGAATGAAGGCTTGGCCAAGGCACAATATGCATAAATGTTTCAGTGCAATGAATGAGAGCATTCCTGATGGCATGAAGTGGGAAGGGTTGTGGTGACTGCTCTATATTGCCACCTAGGAATCTGTGCTCACATCACAGCCTGAGTCTTCAAAATCTGCCAATTTATGTGCTAACATGTCAGATCTATACAAACACAAAGAAGAGCCCCCTAGAAAATGATCTCTGTTTTCACACCATGCTTTAAATGCAGAGATGCAGCAAAGCCTTCTTGGCTGTGAAGGTCTTACTCACTGTGCTTTTCATGATGAGTATGAATCTACATGAATCTGTAATAAAACTCAAGTACAGAACAATGTGTCCTTATTTTTCACCCTGAAAGTGGCATCTGATGTTTTTTGTCGGGTGGCTGCTGGTGTGTGCCAGGCACAGGACTCTGGACATTGTGCCCTACCTAATCAGCAAAAGGTAGACAGGCAGAGGTGAAGTTTTCAGAAAGAAAAGTAAAGAATGGTTCCAGACCAACACTAAAGCTCTGTCAAGCCCAAAATGTGCAGATTTTGAGAAAAGGCACTGAAGTAGATGGGAAAGTCTAAAATTTGGGTAGTAAATAACCCAAACTCCTCCAAAAAATCTTCCATTGAAAAGACAGCTCTAGCTGTCATTTTCATCCTCTGCATCAGTTGCTTATCTTCTTTCCTGAACTGTGGCATTGAATATCTGGAGCAGCTATGAAGGAGCTTTATGAGTATACAAGCATACTTAATCACTGTTGAGTAGATCCCCCAGACAGAAAAATAAAGCGTGCTGCATGGTTGACAGAGCTGGATGCAGCATGCATCAAATTGTACTGGTTTTATCAAGCCACTTCAACATCCAGGTGATCAAGAAGAGTTCAGCACTCAGAAGGTACCCCAAGACATGCCCAGATATTACAGATGATTCTCCTCATTCATAACTTTTTTTTTTTAATTTTTTTTTTTAAATTGAGCAATTTTGTAAGTACAACCCTGTCTCAAGAATCCTGGAAATGTGCTGCTGGCTTGGCAGTGATCCTTCTTTGAAGAGAAGCTCTTCAGAGAGACCTGCATCCCAACTTCCCTAAGTCAAGCAATTTCTCCCATGGTGCCAGGCAAATGCTCTCCAATCTCCTTTCTTCTGGAAAATATTGTAAATCCCAGGGCCAAAATGTGTGGCTGTGCACACAGTTGTGGTGTCTTTTCTGTGCATCAGCCTTCTGATATTCAATGAAGAATCAGACTCAGTGGCCTCTCAGCCGCTACATTTGTAATAACATATGTTGTTGGACATTTTATCTGTGCTCCTGAATGTTTACTCACTCAAGAAGATGCATTGACAAAGGGAACCTCTCTGCCCTTCAGATCCCAGGTTAGCTTGTGGTTTGACAAATAGAAGGGAAAATCCATATCCTACCTTTTAACCAGGTGTACATGGTTTGGAATTAGACTAACCATAAGGATTAATTTGCAGAGGCACTCCAAAGACAAAAAATGCACTTAACAGAATTAAGACAATTCAAGACATAAGGAGTTAATCGTGATACATACTGCAGCATTTAGCTGTTTGTATCTACTGGTGATACTGATCATTATTTACAGCAGCTGGTAAACCTGACTGTTTTACTATTATGGCCAGTTCCAACTCATTATTCACTCTCATTTGACCCCCATGTCAGGTAAGAAATGGTCCGTGACTTTAGAAATTATTGTTCTTTATCAGAGAGATCCTGAATTCTGTTAAATGATTGTTGGGGTCTTCTTGTTTTGTCAGGAAAATAATCAATAGCACCTAATAAAAAAAGTACTGCAATTTTGAGAACAGAGCTGATGTTTGCTTTTACTTGATAAAAGACAAACTTATTAACAAGATTAATGTGCCCAGAGCAAAATTTCTTACAACTGTCCAGTAAAAAACAAATCACAGAACCACAATGAATAGATGCAGCCATCTTTCCCCCAGCCAGCTAGTTCAATTTGCCTCTCTCCTTCATGTGCTCTTTCAGAGCCCAAATTCAAATGCATTCACTGCAGATTCACCTCACTCTTTGTCCATTGGTTTCCAATGCTGTCACTTTTTTCATGCAAGAATATTTTTCTTTTCTGCAAACTCTCTTATATTCCCCATCCATCCTAATTTGTAGTTCACATATTTTTCCCATCCATCTTTATCCGGTCCCCTGTATCTCTTTGAGCATTGTTTTCATGCTGTCTCCCTGGGTTTTCATCTCAGGCTGCCTCTCTTCTATTCAAACACAATCCAGTTGTGAAGTGTGACCGTCTTTCTTAAGTCTCAATCTGTAAAAGCTGAGCCTGGCTCAACAGCAGGTTTATAGCCTTATTACCTAGAATGTTGTTACTATGAAAAGATCTCCGGGTTCTGTGTGTATAATAAATCTCCACAGGGGCAGGCACAGCCTGGTTTCAGTGCTGGCTGTCTGGCAGAGTGAGGGTTCACTGTGCCTGTCCCCTGCACAGCCCAACCCCACAGGACATTGGGACACAGCCCGGGCACACCTCCATGAGAAGCTGGGACACCGCCAGGGCTGCACTATATAGGGATCTGGGATGCAGGGAACTGGTGGGCAGAAACATGCACAAAGGTAGAAAGAAACAATCTGCGCATACAAGATTCTCCTGGCCCATCCCTTCTTCCCTGTCCTTCTGGAAAAAAAAGTGGCAGAAGCCTCTGTGGCAAGTCCTCCAACACTTGCAGACATTTCCAGGATAGACACTGGAAAAAGGGTTTGGGAGATACAGCAGCAATAAAGGATAAGAAAAGAGGGCATGTGCATGCTCATCAATTCCTGGCAGGACCGGGGTTGAAGTGAAAAGCTTCCTGACGACCTTCAACAAGCAACTGAAGCATGAACACGGCAGCTAATTGAGAGCAGAGTTGATTGCCTCCACTGCACTTAGAGACTCCAGTTAGAAAAACACAGAAGAAACCTCAACGCAATACATGAAATTATACAGGACACAGGCAGAGAGGGTTAAGATATTAACCCTTCACTATGATAAGCAGCAAAATGCTCAAATGTTAATTTAGACACCAGAGCTGAAGGGCTTGCACCTTTTTGCCTACTAAAGCTTGTGCAGCAAACAGGCATTTTTACAGCAAACAGAATTACAAGAGGCTATTAAATACTGGCAATAAACTATCCCTGGATGTATGTAGGGGTCTGGAGTGTTGGTTAGTAAACTGTAAAATTTCTTTCATTCTCAGATGGCTTTTTGTTGGTTGCTGCATATTTTCCCTGTGGAAGTGATGGCAAATACAAGATTAGAGATGTATGCAAAATTTTAATTTATCCTTAGAAATTTTAACTGTACTTGCCTCAGAATAAACTATCATCTCTTTAATTTCTTAGAGAGAAGAACGCATTTCAAAAAAGATAGCCAGTCTGGCTTTTGTTTTCCTGTTGCATGTGTATTTGTGTGCGTGCATGTGTGTGTACGTGCACATCTAGGAGTGCCACAGCAGGTGTTACTCAAGGATGTGTTGACACTGAAATTCCTGTTTATTCTCAAAGCAGTCACTGTGCATCAGGTTTATTTATTATCTGACAACAAGGATGGTTTCTGTCTCTAAATCAACCTGCAGGCACATTTGTGTGGAGCTCTAAGATGAATTTGGCAATAACCACCGACCACAGCCTGGTCTGGTACAACCCAGTTTCAGCCATGGGTGTCTTATGTACCTTTCATCCAAAGCAAACAGGTAAAAATTAATGCTTAAGTCATTTCCTAGTGCTGCCATGTCACATAGATGGTAATATAAATACTTAACATTATAAAATGAAATTAATATTACATCCTTAATAATGCAGTCATCTTATAATAGAACTATTAATAATGAGTGTCATCTTACTTTTATTAATTCTAGAGTTATAACAGTTACACTAGTGACATTAAATCATCTCAAATATGTAACAAAAAAAATGACTGCTGGGAATTACAGAAATTTTGAGCTGTACCGAGGTCCCAGCACTTCAGAATCCTGTGTTCCTTTCTCTGTCCTTAGTCCCTCTGTCCATGACAGTATTTATAGTGTGTGGTCACATGTTGAGGAAACTTGGACGGTATAAAGGCACAAGAATAACTATAAAAGAAGCAAAAATGAGCACCCTGTAGTAGCAATAATAAGAAAACCAGAAGGCTTTTGGAAAGCAGTGCATTTTATTCCCACATCTCATTCTACTGTCTTCCGCTGATGCTATTAAAATACCTCAGCACGAGGCAGTATTTTTATTTTATTGTGCAACAGTGTCTGTTACTGAAAAACTGGATTGCATTTGCCAAATTCCCATTTTAATTTAGGGAATTTACAGGTAAAAACAGAATACAATATAATCACATTTCAACTATACATGCAGATGTACAACATTGTAACAGCAGCTTTTTTAATAGTCAAAACTGTTTGAATTTCCACAGACTCCTACCAATAATTTAACAACAGTAAGTGGAAAAACATTTAACCCCCCAGGAAAAAGTCCCAATACAAGAGTCTAGGGTAAGAGCTTCCTACAGCATGTGTCAGTTATGGTGTGTGCACTATGGGATCTAATTCTGGCATCCAGGTGGTAAGAAGATCCACATGTTTTGTGGACAGAAAACATTGAGCACATTGAGGACAGATCAGAATTGTGGGTTTCTCTCCAGCCATCTGTATGATTACAATGCAGTTCAATATTGCAATGAGTTCAGTAATACAGCAACTATAAGTCATAGGCACAAACTTCTTTAGTCTAGGATGCGTTTGAAAAACTAACAAAAGCCCTATTATATTAGCCTAGAAACAATAAATAGCACTTTTATTGAAAAGATCCCATATGGAGCTTGAACAGAAGGTAAACGTATTTTGGCATACAGCCAGTACCTCTTAAACACAAGCTATACATAACATGTGATGTACAGATCTCTGTGCCCTGTCCAGCAGCTACAGGCTTTTAGCATAAATGTCCTTTTAGCCATCTCTTTCAAAATTCATGGGTGATGCCAGGTCAGCCAACTTCTGCAGTAATTCCAAAACCAGACTGCCACAGCACCTGATGTTTTTGCCTGCATTTATTGACAAGAACCTAAAGCTCCCCCAGAAAGCAGTTTTGCAAATATTCCCTGCTGGGCAAATTGCTCACTTCAGACTGAATGCGCTGTGAGGTTAATGCTGCCTGCTCGGCTGGAGAGAGCACTGGGCTAGGCACTAGTTAATTAGGGCTGTGGGAATAATTAGTTTTCAGTTCAGTGGCTTAATAGATGATAATAAATAATTATTAATAACAACAATAACAATATTAAAAACAACAACAACAACAACAACAAACTTGGTTCATTTTTTCAGAGAATGATGACAGCTTGTTTCAGTCTGTTGTCAAGGTGGCTCCAATGACTGCAGCACCCTTTTGGGGTGAGAAATACCCACAGTCAAATCTTTTCTGTCTAGTCTGAGCAAAGGTTCCACCCAAGTACTCCCATCTACCGAAAGGATATCTTCAGGTGAAGAAACACTCAAACATTTGTTTCCACCATCTTTCCAGTTAAACAGATATGGGACAAAGTACTAGCATATTCAGCAGAGGTCTCTCTGGCATGTCTGCCTCCCTCTTCCCACAAGAGCACTTCAGAGTCCAAGGGGAGAGGCAGCTCTGCCCTTCGCAGCCCAGAGGGACAGTCTGGAGCTGCCTCTACCAAAGCCATGGATGTCCTCATGCCGAACACACCGAGCATCCTGCTCCCCAAGCACTTGGCCATGGGATCTGCTGGAGCACCGGGCAGCTCCTGCTGCCTGCCCGCACTTTGTTCCACTGGGCAGCACAGCACAGGGACAGCAAGGGCGCATACACTCAAAGCCACGTACCAGCACGTGGTTAGGATGTAGCAGAACTGTCCTGCAAAAGCACTTCTGGGAACTTCAGAGCTGGGGTCCCCAGTTCTGCTCTCAGCCTCTGCTTATGGGAGAACAAATGGAGAGGACACCTGGGTTCCAGTCCAGGCTCTGATCCACCCAACTTTAGGGTGCAAGGGGGGATAACACAAGGCACACACTTTCTCCCTAAATTTTTATAGCACTCCCAAATCAAATCAATACATACCAACATTTCCAAACTCTTTTATTTGAGTCAAGCTAATATTCCAAATCCTATGTGTAGTTAAAGCTCATAGATAAACATCCTTCTTTTGCCAATCAAAGCTTCTCAGAAGCTCAGATCTGGTTCTGCTTTCATGTACCCCACTGCAAGACTAAAGTATTTCTACTGAAGACAAAAAGAACCCAATGGTCAAAGGCTTGGCCTGGAGGGCTTCAATTCATCTGATAAGAGAGTAATTTTACACCAATATAACTGAAGTGGCACAACCTCTAGCTCTGTTGCAATTGTATTGACACAGAGTAGCACAAAAAAATTCAGTTAACACGAGTTTATATTGTAGGAATTAGTTATGTAGAGTACCTATAATTGGGTGGATACAGATATAGATGCACACTGACAGAGCCTCCAAACATGTTAAAATCACTATGCTCCAGACACAATCTAAGGTATAGACTACTGCTGTGACACTGGCACTGCCAAGTATCTCAATGGCACTGATGTACCTCATATTCCCAGATGCTGGGCAAGCACCCCATGACTTCCCACTATCCAGTTCTCTCTGTGTCTGCAGCAGAGTCTCACCTTAGCTGAGGTGGGTCTAAAGTGACGTACTGAAAGCAGCTGAAAGCAAGCCCAAAGCACGAGCAAACAATGACCTTTTGCTTTTTGACAACGAGGTAAAGTCATCCTGAATGATTTGGCTTTATAAGCATTGATGTGGAAATGTATGCTCTGCCTTCCCCCTGTACAGAAAACCAGGTGTCTGTCCTCAAGCAATAGGTTTTCAAATCTGCTTTTTAAGGGTTTGGTAGCTCTTCATTTTCTATCAAATAATCCTTCTTTATATAATTAGCACCCCTCACTAACCTCCATACTCCAAGATAGGCTTCTTTCAGTGAGCTTCTGTTCACTTCTTGTGTGATGGTAGATTTTCCCTGAACCACAAGTCCCTTGGCTGATTTCTCAGTGACGTCCTTCTCTTCCTCTCCACTCTGTCTCTGCCCTGTGGATGATCCTTCCACTGCTGCTTCCTCAGCCCCCTTCCCCTGTGAAATTGTCTCCATGGCAAACAGAGCTTGGTCTCCAGCCTGCCTTTTCCCCTCCTCTTTTCTAGTTTCTTTCTCCAGGTCCTCATAGTTGCTCTGCCGCCTGGTCTCAATGTACTTGGCCACGCAGTAAATGACAGACCCCAAGGTGTTGACCACAACACCAGCTATAAATAACTTTGTGGGCTCCACATCATTGAATGCCACCATGCCTACCGTGATGGTGGCTATGCTCTTCACCACCCCTACAAAGCTGGTGGTCACAGCCGAGTTAATGTAAGTGCAGTGAAGGGTGGTAAAGTTCATGGCACAGCTAATCAGGACACAAGCAATAAAGATGCATACCATGGCAGGGTCCTTCCACCCCGGGAAAGACCAGACGTTGATGGAATCCATGCTGGCAAAGGAGCAGATGATGAGGAAAGGGGTGGCCGAAACAGCGATGGCATACTGAGCTGTCAGGGGTCCATATTCACTATCTACACTGGTTTTCTGAATGAGCACCAGGTAGGCAGCATGTATCAGCACAGCCAGCACACCTGTCACATAGCCCATGGCATCCCCAGTCAGGTCACCAGCTCCTGTCACAAGAGTCACAGAGAGAAATAAGCATAGAAATAAGAAATAAGAGACAGAAAGAGAGCTCTATTTTGGACTAGACGGATATTTAGGAAATAGGCATCATTGCACTTTCCATAACCACTAGGATTTGTCATGCTTGTCCCAAGTCTTGCCTCCCAACCTCTTATCCATTTTTTTAAGCTGCAAACATATTGAGTGTTTTTCATACCCCCTTTATCAAACAAACAGCCAAAATCAGATTGCCTTCTCCCTTTTGTGAAGACACTGGAGGATTTGTAGCTAAAACTGCACACACACACACACACACACACACACACACACACACACACACACACAAAGAGCAACCGTGAGCACCCTCTTGCCAGCACAGACACATGCCAGGCTGGCCAGGCTGCCTGCCCTCCAATCCACTGGCCATTCTGCACCCTCTAGCAATGGAGCTCTGCGGGATCCCTGAAGCAACAGCCTCCCTCCCGAGCCCTCTGTCAGCCTCTTTGCAGATTAAATGCACTGTGCATTATTTAAATGCACAGAGCACTGTGCATGTGCTCTGTTGTCTGAGGCAGCCCCCAGTCCAGGAGGGCTGTCGGGCCAAAAAGCTTTGCCTCCCACCCCACCTAAACCTCGGCTAGAAAGCACCATGGGTCCTCCTGGCCCCAGAGGGCTGTAGCTGACCTAGCTGACCCCTAAGCTTGCACTTGCCCTTATAAGAGTGCACTTGCTCCAGCAGGGCTGCAGTTGTCCCATAGGCTTGCAGCTGGTCCCAGAACATTTCATCTGTCCCTGTAGATGCACCCACCCGCCATAAGACTACACTACCCTCCATAAGGTTGCACCTTCCCTAGTAGGGTTGCAATAAGTTTGCACCTACTCCCACAGGTTCACACCGACCCCCACAGGCACCTATCTCCAAAAGGTTGTACCGAGCCCTGCAAGAACGTACGAATCAGAGCGAGGCTGCATCCACCCTTGCAAGGCTGCACCTGCCCGCCCGTGAGGCTGCATCTGCCTGCCTGGGGCCGCAGCTGTACCCCAGCACTGCACGTCCCCCGCATCCTGCCCTTTGCCTCCCCGGGCTGGCTTTGCCCTCCCGGTCCCGCTCCCGAAGACCGGGTGGAGCGGCTACCGCTGCGGCCGCCAGCCCCGTCCCGTCCCGTCCCGTCCCGTCCCGTCCCGTCCCGTCCCCTCCCGTCCCCTCCCGTCCCCTCGGTGCGGTCGCGGTCGCGCTCACCGGCCAGCGCGGCGCCGCAGGTGGTGATGAGGACGGCGACGAGGACGCCGGGCGAGGGCATGCCGTCGCGGAGCACCAGGGCGCCGGTGACCAGGGTGACGAGGGGCAGGCAGCGCTTGAAGACGACGTACATGGGGAGGCTGAGGCCGCGCAGCGACCAGAGGGTGAGGGTGGACTGCAGGGTGGCCAGGGCGGCCACGGCGGCGAAGGGGCGCGCCAGGCGGGGCCCGAAGGGCGGCAGCGCTGCCAGCCCCCGCCGCCGCAGCGCCTCCAGCCCCAGCGCCGCCGCCGCGCTGCTGAGGCACTGCAGCAGCGTCAGGAAGGCGAAGTGGTAGCGGGCCAGCAGGAACTTCAGCAGGATGTTCAGCGAGCCCGAGCACAGCCCGTGCGCCACCGCCACCGCGACGCCCCGCGCCCGGCCCCGCCACCGGAGCATCCTGCCCGAGCACGGCCCCGCCGCCGGGGCCCCAGCTCTGCCGTCCGCCCGGCCACCCGCCGCGGCGGCGGCGGCGCGGGGGGACGGGGACGAGCGGAGGCAGGGGGCGGGAGGAAACAGAACGCGCTCCCGGCAGGGCAGCCACCGCCCCCGACGTGTCCCCCCCCGCGCCGCCCCCAGCGTGTTTCCCCACCTATCCGCATCCCCTCTCCGCCCCCGGTGTGTCCCCGCGCCATCCCCAGTGTGTCTGCGTCGCCGCTGTCGGTGTCCCCCATCCCGCCGCCCCCGCCTCCCGTGTTTCCAGGTTCGCCCCGCGGTGTCCCCCGGAGCGCGCCCGGCTCAGCGGGGATGGGAAGCCCCTGCGCTGTCCGCAAGTCCTCTCGACCCCGCTCGGGTGCAGGAGGACAGGCAGCGGGAGCGGGCACCGAGATGCTTTCCGCACGGGGGAAAGCCGCGGGACGCCCGCAGCTCCGCAGCCGACTGTCACCGGCCCGAGGATAATGTGGAAAAGCCGTGGGAAACCCTGGGTCTCCCGGAGCGGAGAGATCAGCGCAGGCCCGCGCGTTCCCAAGCAGGGAGTACCGCTTCTCCTACTCGCCAAAAGTATACGGCCTCCCGGGAAAACGCATCTATCGAGCCTGCCGGCAGCATCCCTCCCACTGACCCCCTGCTTCCTCGGCTTATCCGAGGGAGCGCTTTCTCGGGCTGCTAACGGCAGGGAGACGGGAGCCGCTGCTAAGAAAAGCAGGGAGAACCAGGTTCTAGCAGAGGGAATTGCCCTTAAAAGTCACCAAAAACTGGTATCCACACAGCTTGCAAAAGTGATGTTTTAAAGCCTGGTAACGCTTAAATAAGCTGATCGCTTCTCTCAACTTTCCAGATGAAAGTTTTAACAGGAGATGGCAATAGACCATATCGACTCTACGGAAAGGGCAAAGCAAAAGCAGCTCTCTCGGGAAGCCAGTCCTCTCTAACAGTCTCCTACAGTGTCAGGCAACACAAGGGAAGGAAAAACTATACTTTTAGTCAGAGCTGCCTTATAATCTTGAGCTTTATTTCAACTCCATCCATTGATTTCTCTTGTCAGGATAGGCAGGGTAAAGGAACAGGGACAAGGTTTATAAAATAAAATGAAGAACACACATTAAGAATGAGTGTGTGAAGATGAAAACTGGTTAATGCAGGAAAAGAAACCAAAGGTACTGGAGATTAAGTCTGGTTTCAGAACCCACTGGAGAAATGTGCCAACACATTTACATCAGCCTCTATTTGGACTCACCCCAAGCCCACAAGCAACACAATTTAAAGTAAAGTGTGGATCACCTTGACAGTGTTTGCATATGGCAGAAAAACAACTCCTTCTGCCAAGTAAGTGCAGATGGAAAAAAATCAGACTGTGCTTTCTGGAAATACTGTAGTAATTGGGACTATGCCTGAGTGTATCCTCAACAACAGAAAGAAAAAAATAGAAAAAAGAAACAATTTTGTCAACTCACCAGTGAAATTATCAATAGAGAAGTGAATCTCTGGCATTGCAGAGTATCAGGCTGTAAAACTGCTTTGGGAGCTAAGTATTTCCTTGACAGAAACAGAAAAACAAATGTATAAGAAATAAAAAATTTAATAGACTCTTTAATTTGTAAGGAATGTTGAATGATCATCCTAGTCCAACTGCCTGACCAATTCAGGGCTGACCAGAAATTAAATTTTGTTGTTAAGGGCCTTCTCCAAATGCCTTGTAAACACTGACAAGCTTGGGACATTAATCATCTCTCTAGGAAGCCTAGGAAACACTAGTAACAGTGTTCAAATGCCTGCTTAGCTAAGAAATGCTTCCGCATGTCCAGTCTAAACCTCCTCTGGTGCATCTTTGAACCATTCCCATGCTTATTATCACTTGAGTCCCAAGAGGAAGAGATCAGCACTTCCCTATCCACTTGCTCTCCTTGGGAAGCATCAAAAAGTGGTATTTCCTCTCCAGTTCCTTTGCTCTGCACTAGACAAAACCAAAGCCCTCAGCCTCTTCTCTTCCAGCCCTTTCAACAGAGTTGAAGTACGCTTCTGGACGCATTCAAGGACCTTCACATCCTCCTTAAATTGTGGGGCCCAGAACTGAATGGAGAACTCAAGGAGAGGCTATCCCATTACTCAGTTTGGAAAGTCAAGTGATCAAGTACCAAATCCTACCTTCTAGAACTCACCTGCGTTATAAGGGCAGCTTCTCTCACATTTCTCATGGTACTCAGAATATTGTCTATAGACAGGAAAGGGAGATGGAGGGAAAGCTGTTGTCCCTTGCCAAGCCACCCCTTTCTCAACATGGATTGAGGCCAGGTTCATTACTAGTCTCCCACTGCCTCTCCACGGTCACACAAAAATGTTCTGCTCTTCACTGGGAAGGAAATAAATAAAGCAACAGGGAGACATCATCAGAGGTGACACTGCAGTGGAGGAACCCCACACTGGCTCTTCCTGTGTCCAGACGGAACAGTGTCTGCTCAGTTCATATGCTGACTCTGTTAAAGAGTTTCGGCCTGGCAGTGGGGCAGATCATAGCAATGAATGGCTCTGTGGTTCCTTACCCTAATGAGATGATTGATACCTTAACTCATCCTTTAAAGGAAATTGTGCTCAGTTCTGCATTTCACCTAGCTACAATGACACAGGTGAGAGGAAAACAAAAACCGCAGCAAATTGGTGTCTTGCTAAGTGCATAGATTTTTTATGATGGCTTCTTGGAAGAAAATGGTAAAGGTATCTATAAAATGTTTAATGGAAAATTTGCTTTGAGTCTAATGCAACCATGAGATCTACTAGGGAGGAATTGTATAGAGTTGTATCCATTCCCCATCCCATGACCCTAAGCACAGCTGAGCAGTACTACTGAAAAGCACAGTTAAAAAATAAAAGCTTATGCAGCAAAATTTGAGGCCAGAACTGTACTTGGCTAGAAGGAAGAGATCACTTCATCACTGACACATACCCTGCACAAGCAGACACAAAGAATAATTTAAAGTAGCTTTCCTTTAAGGAAATGAAGATCTGATGGGATACACAGCTAGGAAAAGTTGCATAAAGTATGATCTCTATGAGTACAGGGGAAAAATGTGACCATCACCCAATCATACAATAATAAATACATGAAATAAACCATGATTATGATACTCTTCTTGGAAGATACTCTCAGTATCTTTCACAGCACTTAATGTTTCTTAATTGGGGAAGTGAACACAAGAGTACAGTCAAAGATACTGTGTGCAATTAATTTAATAGCATTACAGAACAACAAATCCACGCCTTTAGAACTTGATTAATCAATATGTTTCTTGAACCAAAGAAAAACCCAGACTTAAATAAAACAAAATCTTTCACAGGAGCAAGTTTGAAAGTAGAACACATTATATCTTTTAGATTGTTGTTAACTGTTTCAGCAAATGAAAAAAATTAATTGGAAGCTGGTATTTTGGTCATAAAATGTGAAGCATTTCTTCAAAACAACTATAGCAAATATTCCCTGAGAATTAAGAATCAGCAACAACTATTGCCAAATTGTTTTTTCTGTTACAGTGCAGAAATGTTATAGCACATTCTCACCATTCAAAGATCACACAGGAAGATTAAAGGCCACAGTTTTTATTCACTATGTGCATCTTCTGGATGTGCTCATCTTTCAAGAGAATTAAATCTGGATACAGCAACCCTCAGCACTGAAGCTAACCAGGACAAGAGGGTAGAGAAGGCAGTTGAGGAAAGATTTAATCCATGTGCTGAGTGTGCACGTTCAGAATTCCTAATTTTTCCCCCTGCATTAGGTTTTCTAAATTTTCCCTTCCAACTGATAGGCTATGGCAGCATTCTGGAATAACCTGCTCTCTCTGTCCCCCCAGAAACATGCATATAAAATACACACCTGCCACCAAAATGTTCCACTCAGACAAGCAACTTGTAATCAAAGCAGAAAAGGGAGATAAAACAGAAGAGTGGAAGAACTATTGAAGTTGAAATAATCAATTTTAATGCCTAAAATTAGATTTTATAGCCCATGGTACTGCTGAAAGCTGCATGCAGCACAGCTTTATTTTGCATTATTCCTCAGCACACAGAATTAAAGTGCAGTAAACGTTTGGGATTTGGTACAGCACATTGTCATAGAAAAAATAAAATCAGTTTGTTTTTTTTAATTCAGCTCAAAAAGATGTCAGTCTGGGGGCAGTCTGCATTTGACCAAGAAAAATACAAGATCCAATTGTTATCCAAATGATCATGTTGTAGAAGAAAGTTTCTTCAAGTCCAGCCCTATATACCACATCAATATATGCATGTTTTCCTGTAGCTACCTGTTATTTCCCTGGCTCTTTCTCAAAGATAGAACAATCATTCTTTCCTTGCAGCTTGCAGGTCTTAGCTCAGCTGAACTCTTTCCTTCATTACTTCAAAGCATCAAGCAGATCTGGCAGTGTCTGCTGTTGGTTCATCTCTGAGTGCTGCAGCCCAGAAGGGTAAAGCATTTACTAACAGCACACTATGAAAACCTGACCAGAGATCTGAAAGACCCAACCTGCAAAGAGTCTTTTGATGGTAGTAGTTGAGATGGGTTAACAGCAGAAAGGAGACGGTTTTAAGAAGGTAAAAAAAATGGCTAGCAGGAAACCAGGAGAGAAGGCTAACACATCAATGAGTGTTGCAGTACTATCACAGTTTGATCCTAAAACACTGTTCAGAGGTGTTTGGAGAAACACAACATCTGAACAGCTCTACTTATCCCAGAAAACTTAAGACAGAAATACCAGCATGTGGGCTGAGGGATCAAACTGGGAATGCAAAGTATTCAACATACCTGGAACATGTTGTGCATATTGTAGTGCCTGTGGTAGTTTGGCCATGCTATGCTTATGTCATGCAATTAATCTGCATGTATAGAGGTCAACTGGTCTGGACATCAGTTCTCACTTTGGTCAGGCTGTCCGAGGTCAGAAACACTAGATATATGGCCACATTCCTCTTCTATTTCTCGGAAAAACTTTCTAAGTGAAAATAGAAGACAAGTCTAGCAGAAGAGATGGTTCCCCTGACTCTAAATCTTGAGGACTGTGATCCAATTAGTTTTGTATATATTTTATTTTTTCATAACCATTTTCTCTATTACTAGAGTATCTTTCTACATAACTTCATCAACTGTTTTACTCAAAGAGATCTACAGGAAAAAAATATGAAAATAATCTTTACCATCTTTGTGAAGCGGCAATCAAAAAGGTCAAACAAATCAGCTGGCTATAAACTATGACATTTACTGTCGATCAAGAGTAAATGCATCATATTGCAAAAGAAAATAATGCAACGTGACTCACAGCAAAACATAAATGCATCTGGGTGATACAAACTTCAGTTGACATTACAGTACTTTACAGTCAAAAAAAAAGAAAGTCAAGAGCCTTTATTTTCTTTTCCTTTCCTTTTCCTTTCTTTTCCACAGTGACATCTCAAAATACTGCCAGTTACTTTTAATCTTTATAAGGAACAAGAATATTCAGACCTCTGCTCTCATCATTAGCCAGACAGATCACAAACTCGTGTTGGTAATTCAGCTCTGAAGACACCACTGATATCTGCTATGGCCACTCTTCAGCCACTGAGTAGCTGTAGAACATTTTGCTAGTTCAAGTACTACTGGTACAGTAAACCAAGCCCTAAAGTCTCCACATGTCCAAGTGCACAACACTCCATTCAAGCAGTTTTACTTATAAAGAGATACTGAGATTAGTGACACTGTTGACACTTTAGCACAAGTCTGGTTGTGGGGGAAGAGAGAAAGGTTCCTGGCGTGTCAGATCATCTTCTCTTCTAAACAGGAACTACCAGACATGATGGAGTATAGATCTTGACTAGTTCATCCCAAGCACAGTCCACCACCTACAAAGCAAACAAAATCCATTTAGATACTTCACAAGTGTAATTTTTACAAAAACCACAGGGAATTTAATGCATATCGTGGATTTAATACCAGTTGGTACTCTAACTTACAGTGCTTCAAAATTATACAATAACTACATTGGCTTTGGGGTTTTTTTTAAACTTTAACTTTACTGAGAAACATGAAAATTAACAACCTCCTATTTTTCATACTCCCCAAGAAGAAAGCAGAGAAACCTTTGGGTTTCAACTGATTTTTCCAAATAGGCAAAAGAATGTAACTGAAAACTAAATTAAGGAAGGACATACAAAAGTCCAGACCCTGCCATGTTTCTCCTCTTTATCCTTTTACCATAATATCTAAACATTTAATGACTGGGTCTGAACAGCCTTCTTATACTTGCAGATACAGAAATTTGTTATAGATGTTTTCCTAATGTCTAGTGCTGAGGAATGGAAAAACCAAAAAAGTTCAACAAAATGGTACAGGACGTTTCCTGAAGAATTAAGCCAGAATTTCAGTCTCACACTTGATAAACTATAAGATCACTGTCTTGTTGTTGAGAAGAGAGATGTGTATTTGCTGATTATTGAGATATGGGGGCTGTAGCACTGCTTCAAGCACTACCTAGACCCCCACTAGTCTGATAAGAAGTGGTGCCACTTGTGGCAAAGGCATCTTACAAACACAATGACTGACCCGAGTATAACCACATTTCTGAATTCAACGTCCCAAGCCCTATCCTAGATGAAGGCTTGAACTAAAAACCAGAAAACCAGGAGGTTAACCTAGGTCTATGGTGTTTAAAGATTTTAATAATTAACAAGATCACAAGAAAAAAAGACTCCGGAATGCTTTAGGTCTGAAAATTAATTGAAAATACACTTTAGAGTCTGTAACAAAGTGAAAGGGTTAACCACACTGACAATTACTCAAGAAGATGACCTATCACACACTTTCACGAAATATTGTATGAGGCAAGAACTACAGCAAATAGAATAAGAAAGAGGAGAGCTAAAGAGAAAAAGCTGATGAGGTTCACAAATAAATGCCAGCAAATCTGGCTGAAACCATATTGCATTATCTTTACAATGTCATTTCCAGTTGGGATCACAAAAGATACAGTATTGGACCCTCTGCACAACAAGCTTCCTTCTGCTGCAGACTGCAATTCCTGTTCTCTTCTAGAGCCAGAATGAACAGCTGCACACTAAAAATTTGGAAATCCAACTACAGTATTTGATTTCAGACTATAATTAGCCCATTTTGTGTTTACTATACTGCACCATTATTCATTTTTATTGCTTCCTTAGCTGGTTCTACTTAGTTATTTGAAGTGCTTTCCATATACATCTAAATGGGTCAGAAAAACTCTTGACAATATGTCTGTCTATTCATATGACTTAATAGAGCTTTCTGTAGCATAGTGTTCTGCTGCATTGCAGTCTCTCAAATCATACTGAAAAGAAAATTTGAGTTTTCCACTAAACACTGTGTAGAAGCTGGTAATCACATAAACTGCAGGTTTTTTACTATTCTCCACAGCTACAGATCAATGTTCTATAGGCAATACTTTCTATTTTTGTAAAGAAACAAGAAACAAAAATAACATTTGGAAAAAATCCCACGGGAATTCCCACCTGTTATCAGTGTAATTAGCATCCCTGAAATAGCCTCTGAACAAATATAGTTATAGAATCATTTAATCTAGCGACACTAAAAACAAACAGGAGATATTAAAGGAGTTTGAAAAGGATCACTTGCGGTAAGTTGCCCAACTCATTGACTCAGTGATACCACATGAAAGGAAAAAGCATAGCCAGCCAACAAGAGGAAAACAAAAGCTACAGTAAATAACAGTGAATCAAGTTCTCTTGTGCAGCATGAAGTCTATAATGGAATACTGATACCAGAAACCTTGATGAAAATACACCTGCAAAACAAGTATCCATGGGAAACTGGGCAACTGCAGCAAGGCAGAACTGGCATTTTTCTCCATAATGAAATGGCATTTCCGATTCTCCATACTTTCTCCAAAATACAGCCAAGACTGTCAGAGAAAGGGGGCAACTGTAAGCTAAGAGTGCAGCAACCAGCATTCATTGATGGAGAGTGCCACATGCCCCTTTGCAGTAGCTCGGAGATTGTCACTGCCTCAAATACAAACAACTAAGATGAATCCTAACATAAAGAGGACTTGCTCATGCAGCAACTGCATCAATTTACAAAATGTCATCTCCTTGTATTTTGCCTTTTATCTTGTGACCTGTCTTATACAGTGGTCTTAAGACAGTTGTGTGCCTTTCCCCAGGAGAGGAGAATGTGGGTTATTGAATGTAAGGGCTTTGAAAGTATTTAAAAATGTCACTTCTCCTGTGACATATGATCATTTTTAATACATACTTCAAAGCACTTTAGCCTTTTTTAAAAAAGAAACTAAATGCTACTTAATTTAAATATAAAAATAAGGGTAGAAATTTCTTTGGGATGAAGGCTCATCCAGCACACCACAGTAAATAAATATAGCACATAAAATGGGCACGTTCCTAGAGTTTATATTTTGATCAATGAGATGGCGTTACTGACAGCTGAAGAAAATCTTCCTGTGGTGGGATGAAGACAAAGGAAAACTGAAAAAAAGGACAAACACTTTATTTGCATACCTTATAAAAGTCCCTGCCATTAGGAGCATGAAGGGATGGAAGTTTATCCTCATGTAAAAAATGACTGCTGTCTCAGGGACAAATTTTACTCTGAGATTCAGTTCAAATAAATCTCACTGATTTCATTTTCAGAGGGGACATGGTTTTTTGTTTGTTTTTCTTTCAAACTGACATGCCAGTGGAGTAGGGGACAGTTTATTTCAGTTGCAAAGAACTGTATAAATTTCAATATCCTTATAATATTGACTATTTTGCATAGCATATTTTGTATGTCATGCAACTTTCATTATCATTTATGAATACTCTTTTAATTATAGAATGCAGTTTTATTATAGCATTTTTTAACTATTGAACTGCAGGGAATAGCAGAATTATTAGAGCTTAATTGTAAAACAAGAATATTCTCTTGCAATAACTGGTAAACTACATCAAGAAAATAAGACTAACAGAAGCAGCATTCTAAGCCTTGTAATTTTCATTGTAACTAAAGCTACATGGAACAAAGGCAGTCTAACAAAATGACATTTATTAATTCCTCTAATGCTTTTATTTCAGTGGCAAAGTTGTGGTACTAGCATATACACTAAAGGTACTATACTGTTATTACTGCAGAATAAATATCCTGCCAATTTGTCTCCCAGCAAAGATACAAAAACAAGCACAAAAATGGGGATCACTGTATTTCTCTTCAAGTAAAGCCCAAAAAGCAAGCAAACAAAAAAAAAAAAAAACCAACAAAAAAAACCCCAACCTGCAGTCATCCTAGAAAGTTAATTGTTTGACTAGAAAATCATAGTTCAACTCAGCTAAAACAGCTATCCTGTATTTTATTGAAATGTTTACCCTTGTCCCAGAGTATAACAATGTTTTCCACCAACTGATTTAATACTGACATCCATTCATTTATCAGAGCCATTTCCATTGACTCACTAACTGATTTACTCCCTTGACAGGCCCTCTGTTTCCTATTCATCACAATCATTTTGCCTTGCAATAGACTTAGACCTTTTCCAGCACCCGAGGGCAATCCATTCAGCCTAGTGCAATTACCTGCATGACATTCTGCCTCTTTACTGTTCAGAAGAAGCAAGAGAACAAGAGAAAATTCACAAGTTAGCCACTAACTTTTTTATTCAGTACTTGAAGGCACACTAAATCTGCAAGCCCTAATAATGATTAAATATATTCAAAGGAACAACTAAAAACTTAAGAGTTCAATTACCCTTTATGAAAGGATTTAATCAGAATGAAGTACAGCCCTCTCTAGATTAATATCTCCAGAACTATCTTGGTGCCACTGAGTTTCCAGAGTGCTCATAATGAATCACGTGATAATACATAAATGTGCCTGAGAGAGACCCATTTCTTAGCTTCTCCCCATCCCATTTTCAAATGAGACCTGTCATTTTTTTTTCTATAGAAGAGTCAGCTGAAAAAAGAATCCAGTTCTTAACTCCCATTAGTTCTGTTTCCCTTCCTCTTTTAGTTTCTTATCTTCTGTGTCTTCTCAAACAGAATTTAATGGTCTATTTATATCATTATTATGTATTTTTGAGGGACCCTGAACATCCTCTAAGCTTGTGGGATGGAGATTTATTGAAGATAAAGCAAACTATTAGGCTTGCTACTCATCAAATTATTTTCACAGGTGAGCATTGAAACTAATTGGCCAAGTGCATAATGGAACATGCATGAGTTTAAATTCATTCAATACCTATTTTCTTCTAGAAAATCTGGACCACTACTGTGGCCTGTTTGGTCAGCAGTTGCCTGAGTGAACTGCATGATGCCAACCTTTACATGAGAGTGAAAGCGATAGGAGTCTGCAAACAAAACTTTCTATTTTCAATGTGCAGTAACACCAGAACTTTTTAAAATTTACTTTTGAAAAAATGTATCTTGATTTAATTATTATTTCCAGTAAAGACAAAATGTAACAAACCCTGGAGCAGAACTTCTTAAAAAGATTTGGGTTCAAACTAGAGTTATCAGAAACAGATGCTCAAAAATGCTGCTTAAAAAATCCATTTCTTTCTTAAGGAAAAAAAGAAAATACTTGAGGGACATTATTTTTCACTTTGCAAAGATATGTCACAAAGAACTGATCTAAGAAGCTGAGAGCTGTCTCATCATTTGTTCTGTTGCTCTGACACGGGCAAGGGGAACATGATTTGAACATGCCACATGAATATGTGGAACATACCACATATTCCTAAATGCAGGTCTTCCAAATGTGCTTTCACCAGTAAGTTGTAAAGGAAATGGAGATGTGAGTTGCAGGTTGGAAAAAAATCCTTGAAATCTCCACAGATTTGGTAGCAATTTCTCTGTCCTCTAAAAATTAGGAGAAAGATATCACCTCAGTCTTCCAAGAACTGGTTTAATTGGTAAGTCAGTTTAAAGTTCTGTAGAAGGTTCATTGGAACTGAAAAATGCTTTTCTGTGACTATACTGACCTTGGTGACCCCAAATACAGTCAATTTACATCAGTGAAACTGTTTTCTAATGACCCTATCCAACCTTCAAATTCATCCTTCAGCTCAGAGTTAAGTTCAGTCCTTTCCTTTTGGGATATAATCACAAATAATCATAAGCCAAACAGTATTATCAGTAACAGCTGCAAAATCCTGCTGTGTTCCACTGAGTTTCACTAGTGCAATTCACCAGTGCTTCTCAAACGTTTACTGGTCATGCAGGAGAGTAACAAAATCCACTGCACTGAGTAAAAGATGGGGCTCACAAAAGTAGCAAGTACTTTAAGCCACTGCACCAAATAAAATACACAAGCAACACTGAGTAAGAAAGTAATCCCAACCTCCCCAGTACTTCAGTATCAAAATTCATTTTCCTCTCCAAACACTTGTAGCTTTTACAAAATTGTGATGCCTGACAGAAACCTTTCCAAACACCAAGAGACTTTTGCTGATAATGGCAAATAGTGACCATTACTCATGAGTGCCTAGCTTTGACTTACACAGTGAAAGTTTAATTTTCATAGTTTGGGAAAGACATATTGTAAGCAGCAGTAAAATAAATCTCCTTTTATCCCCTCCAACTGAGTAAGGTGTTCAGATTGGTTTAACAATTGCAGCTGGTGAAATCTGGTACTTTCTGGAAAAAAATCTACTCTGAAATTAGGTAAGTAAGTTCTTTCTATCTCAAAGAAACAAAGAAACTGCTTAACTGCAGTAGCATCCTAGAGAAGGACCATAAGGAGAGACTAAAATGAAGTACAGATAGTGTTATAGTTATAGCAGTGGGTTGATAGCTACAACAGCCGGGTGGAAGCTATCAGGTCCTCAAGTAATTAAGTGTAAAAGATAAGAGCAAGCAATCAAAAGAAAAAAGCAAAGAATGTCTGTTTTTCTGTACATTTTCACAAGATATAACTCCACTTTTACATGGAACAATCAACATTTCTGGGCCTCTTGAGCATCCACAATTAATTTAAATGAACAGCAAAATACACAGCCAAACAGCCTTACTAAAGACATCATTTGCATTTATATTTGACTATACTGGTTAAGCCAACTTCGGCAGCCCCTCCTGTCCCTTCTGCTTCCTGTGTTGGCACAGCTAATGCAGCACACTGCAAAAGCTGCACAAAAAGAAAACAAGCAGAACAAACCTACACACTAAAACTTGACAATGATCAAAAATTTCCCTGGATGAAAAAAAAGCTGGACGAATTTAGAACTAGATTTCAAGTTACCTTCAGGGTACTCAGGTCTAGTGTATATCGTTTGGCCATGGCCTTCCTCCAGCTACTAAGAAATGAGAGCTTTAAAATTTTAGTGATGCAGGATACCATCAGTTTCATGATCAAAAGACCAATGTAGGCACCTCTTCTCAGCTCTAACTACCACTGGCCAGGTGCAGGAAGGAGCACACTGTGGTTTGGCAGAACATGCTGGTTTAGGAAGAAGAGAGTGGAAGTTCAGGAAGGCCAAATCACAAGGCCAGTGTAACACAGAGAACAAGAGCCACGAGTACCACATTGGTACCCATCACTGTCTCCAGAATATGGAGTGCTGTGTGTGTCATGGTTTAATCCCCACCAGCAACTGAGTACCACGTTGCTGCTCTCATTCACCCCAACCCCACCAGGTGGGATGGGTAGGAGAATTGGGAAAAAAAGGAGGCGCAGCCAGAAGGTTTGAGAAAACAAGTTTCCTCCCAAACTTGTTGACAGAAATAGCTATTTACAGAGACAGTTGCCCATTTGTAGTGCAATTATGATCCAAACACACATAATCACAGTAGAATCAAATCCTAAGTGATCACTATTTGTGTTGTACACAAGTTATTCTAAAACCTAGACTTCAGCATGCATTCCGATAACAGATGATTTTGAACTAGAGAACCGACACTTGGTTCATTTTGATTTGGAGCTGAATATTTCTAGTTTCCAAAGAGAGCACCTCAGCACTGTACATTGTGGAGTCCTGTTATGATCTGGCATGTCACAGATGTCTAATGTGCTTTCCACATACCAAGTGCTCTAAGCCACTATACTATGTGCCATCACTCCCACTGATGCTTGCAGTTAAGGAATCTCATTGTTAATAGCACAGAAGTACAAAGAAATTGAAAGATTTCTCTTCTGTTCCCATTAGATACTTAATCCTGTTCTCAGCAGCACAACAGAAAGCCTGACTCAATGGAAATCAGTAATTTATACTTTTAACTGTCTGTTTTACAGAATAGATGTGAGGTGTAGCTAAAAAAGATTTTCAGACAAAATTCAGAGTGTCCGACTTCTTTACATTTGTGTTACGCAAAATTGTTTTAGAACCGCAGCAGAAAGGGCTGGGTATCTTTTTGTCCATGATTTAAAGAAATTCATTATACATGTATATTTTCTATTCTTTATGTACTTACGGAAATAATTTCAGAATCAAGACAAGAAGGGAATATTTACAGGATCTGTACTTTTATCTGTGTCATTAATGGATTGCCTGAAGATATTTAAAATGAATTAATGACTCCCATATGATATTTAACCTACAACAGAAGAAAAAGGCTGCTTTTAAATAAAGCTGCAAAAGTAACACCAAAGGACCTGCAACAAGTTACCTACAACATGTAAATATGAATGTAAACACAGCAAAATCCTGGGAAGAGATGGCTTAAAGTAGTATGATATTTTTATTCATCAGAACATTCACAGATCACATACCGGGAAAGTAAATATCAGGAGAGAAGTAAGAAATACAGTGAGCTATAGAGCACAACTCCAACACATCACAGGTCTAGCATTACCAGCCCCAAGCAAAGAATAGTTTATAGTTGATTACCATTTTTTAATCCCTACATCCATCCTATGTCTATCTAGTGTGTATACAAAGAAGCAAACTTCAGTTGCTTTTCTTATTGCTAAACTTTGGAAAGAACTATGTGGTTCTAAAAACTGCATACTCTTAATGTTGCTGACACGGTAAACAGATTTGCTCAGTTTTTAATACTACACACCATCACAAATTTAACAGATTTTTGGTGCTTCGGGTCTTGTCACTGTTCTCATGTGTGCCTAGGATACTTTGGCTGAAAGCTGTAGTTGGGAGTATTTTCTCCTGGCAAACTCTCACATCAACACATGCAGTTTAACAATGCAATCATGAATATCACGAGGATCATTTCTATTAATGCTTTGCTCTCCTAAAAGCACATTTTTCTATGCACCTGAAAGTTTGTTTGTTGTCTCAAATTTCTATGAATCTGACACTGACATGGTGGGGAAAAAACCTCAAACCAAACAACATCTGATTTTTAAAGTTCAAAGCTTTCAAAAAACACCTACTTTACATAGAGGAAGATAATCCAAAATAGATACTAGAATATTTAATTAAGCACAAAGGAGTTTACTGTTTCATCTAGCTAATACTAGTGGGTCTCTTCACATTCTTTATGACCAGATTTTTTTTCCACATGTTGCCTCCCTTAGCACAAGAACCAGCTTGCCTGCATGTACCTACTCTCTGCCTGTGGGTTCTGTTGAAAGCTTGATCATTTCCACAGGAATGTCTTGTAGTTCCTAGATTACTAGCTACTTAATCACAAAATCTATTCTGAACACTTTCAATAGTGCATATAAGGTTTTCCTTGGCATGTAAAAATTCTTCAAAAATGCTGAAGTTCATTGTGCAAAGCCAAAAAAACCATAATCAGTCTAGACAACAAAAGATATCATTAAGAATGAAAGTAAAGGTTAATGACCAGAATGGTACTTAATTTGAGTATAAATGAATAGCTTGTCCATTATAAATAAAATACCATGCATTCTCCCTGTACCCTTCTTCTCCTTCTCCCTGGAGAAGTTGTAACTCCTTCTAAAGCACACAGTGAAAATCACAAATCATGCAAGTAAACGAAGAAAACAAATAATGGAGCTTGTCGTCAGACTGATAAAGAACAGACATAAAGACAACCTACGTATTGGGTACAGCAGCATAAAATTTAAGCAAATAATCCTTGCTGGATGGATACAGAAGCCAGGGAAAGACTCCAAGGGCTCATACTGGAAGCAACTATTCATCAGGTGTTCATAGAATCATGGAATGGTTTGGGCTGGAAGGCACCTTAAAGATCATCTAGTTCAAACCCCCCCTACCATGCACAAGGACACCTTTCACTAGACCAGGTTATTCAAAGTCCCTTTCAGCCTGTCCTTGAACACTTCCATCCCCAACTCTGGGTAACCTGTTCCTGCGCCTCATCAGCTTCACAGTAAAGAGTTTCTTCCTTATATCTACCAATGATCTCTCAGTTTGAAGCCATTACCCCTTGTCCCATCACTTCATGTGATAAGCTCCCCTCCAGCTCTCTCAGAAGATTCCTTTAGGTAATGGAAGGCTGCTACAAAGTCTCCCTGGAGCCTTGTCTTTTCCGGGCTAAACAGTCCCAACTCTCTCAGCCTGTCTTTGTATGAGCGATGCTTCAGCCCTCTGATCATCTTCATGGCCTTTCTCTGGACTCATTCCAACAGGTCTATGTCCTATTCATAGCTGAACAAATCATACTCAAGGTAGTGTCTCATAGTTCTTTTTTTAAAAATGGGGGGTTATGTTTCCCTTGTGTTCACTCTTTAACTTAGTGAGAGTTTAATTTTATCACGGATTTTGAAACTTCTTAAAAGGAAAAACCCATTCAAAATTTGAATTGCTGTGATATCCAATCCTCAGAATACATTAAATCAACTCAATGGAAAAAAACAGACAAATATCAAAGCTGTTGCAAATGCCAAACTTCTGTCTGGAACGCACATTGGCACTCAGTAAATATGGATATGTACCCCAGATTTAGATTAGACTTCGTGCACTAAGTCCAACATCAGACTTGCAGAATTTCTGCAGTTTTCAAAAAAAGATACCTGAATGCACAAATGTCCTAGTGTTGATGGGTATGCACACCATCATTTTCTTTTTTGTGCACTTTTCTTTCAATTCATTATCTACCATGAAGCACTGGGCTTATAGTCAAATTAATCACATCCTCAATACATAGTGAAAGAAAAAATCTTCTCTCTTCATTCAGATGAAATGCAAGCCCACACCAGCTTCATGGAAAACTGAACTGGGCTCAGCACATCTACTGCTGTGGGACTGTGAAGCCCTAAATGCACTATGCTATGCTCACTGCTCCCTCTGGACCCAGTGCAGCCAAATAACATCTATACAGTCACTTGGGATGAAGCTTCATTCCCCAGCAAATGGTCTTTAAGTATTCTTGCCTTGCACTGATGAAATATAGCCTGAACCTTGAAAGCTTTTTTCAGCCTTACAAATTCCACCACATGGTTCACAGCATGCCTTGTGTACAGTTACTGAAGCACCACTGAGGCAACAGAATTTAAGGAACAACCAACCAGGAAGAAAACCCATCAAGCTATCATTTAGCGATAATGGTTCCACATGCAATAAGCTTAAGTATTTTGCCAAACTTACACCTTTCTCCTGTGTCCTTTTACCAGCAGAAATTACAATGGTTTTAATTTCCTTTGTTCAAACAGAATGTGAATGCAGATGTTACAATTTTTATTTCAAGTAAAAAAATAATTTTACTGTGAATTTGAGAAGAATCTAGATGCAAATTATATCTCTGGCACATTAAATAGGGCACCAGAAACAGTTAATATGCTTACAGTAATTTGCCTGAAAACTAAAGGCTTTCTCATTTTAAAGTAAAAAATTAACTTCAGTTTTTCAGAGTTTCTTGTCTAAAAAAACCATTTCATGCTACAAAAAGAGAATCCTTTGTTTACAAAACAGAAACTACCGTAGCAACAGAAGGAGAGGGGAATCCTTAAAGAACCAGTATATAAATAAGGGCTACTGATAAAATAGGTTCTACTTATTCACATTAATAGCTGAGGGTTTTTGAATTTCAGACACAGATTAAGCCTCTCCTAGTTCTCTACACAGTATGCCAAACCAGGCCTAGGCATCATGTGTGACACTACCAACATTTAAGTTGACAATTTAAGTAGAAGGAAGAAAGCTCTGTATTTCAGCTTAGCATTCTAGACTCTTCTCTACTCTTCTTCCTTCTGAAATGAAATACTTCACTTTCCCAGAGCTCACCATGGCTTTCAGTTATCTGATTTTGCAACCTTGTCTGTTCTGCCCTCCTCTCCTACCCAATACAAGAAACTGCTTCACAAATAAAAATGGATCTGAAATGAGGTTTATTTGATAAGCATTCAGCCAGACTCACTTCCAGAAGCTTACTGCAATTTGGTGACTTATTCAGGATCTGAGTCCTGCAGCCAAGCCATAACCACAGTGCTTATAACAGCAAGTGAAAAGTAAATGCATCTCAGCTCTTACCTGACCACGGTTGTGAAGACTTAAATCGATTCCACATGTAAATTCAGTATGATGCTCAACTGTTTCCAGCAAAGGATTAGGCTTGGAAAAGTCCCAGAATCTACAGAGAGAATAAAGGAGGAAGAGAGAGAGGAAAAAAAAAATCAAACAAACCACAATTAAAGTAATTGAAAGGCCATTTCAAAAAAATAATAGATATTGACAAATCTGTTGCTGCCAGGGTATTTAAAAAAGCAAACTCATCCACTTAGGAAACATAACAAATCATACTTCTGCAAAGCCATCTGCTGATTTGCATAAATTAAACCCTACTGGGCAAAGCCATCTTTGTGTCCTGTTGCAGAAACTGAGATTCAAAGTTGGCACCAAGGAGCAGTTGTTGGGACATCATAAAAAGAGAAGAAAAAACGTAGGCTAGAATACTATTGTTATATTTCTTGACGGCTGGGGAATTTTAGCCCTGAAAGATATTAGCACAGTTTGTGATTTTTCTCAATTTTTGGCATCATTACCTATGGGGTCTTTATTTAAATAAACATTTCACACTTATTTAGAGATCTCAGTCATGCACATTGTCAAATTTGAGAATGTAATATTATAATTTAGTAACAGATTTGTACTACACAAATCAGCTGCATTACACAGTTAATTCTACTAGTTCATATTTTAAAAAATTTTTATTTTGAGCCTTTGTTGATCAAAAATACTTAGAAAGTAACAATTCTGAGGTCCTCTACTTCTCTCAGCTACTGTCCCCATAGATGCAGTGTCCATCAATGCACTTAACAGCAAGTATGAGAGATGTAAGAATAGATGAGATTAAATATAGGTAAAAGACAACTCAGTCATGAAAAAAAGGATTAAAACCCAGAACTTTCACATAACAACACACTGACAAAACCCCATATGACAGCACAGAACAAAGATTTGTTTCTCTTTATTGTGTTGTATATACCACTGAGAAAAGTCCACAGGCTGCACAGCACAGCACATTTTGTGGGCTGTCAGCTGTAATCAAATTTTCTACAGCCCAGATTTTCTCACAGGGGTCAATTATATGCTTTACTACTTCTGTAGCAATCACAGAGGTCTCTTTGCCTTGCCTTTATTGGGAAAAGTGACAATATTTAACAAAAAAAGCTCATTATTAGACCAACTACAGTGCAAGTAGTGTAAGTTCAAAACAATTTAGGTAAAATAGCAAACACTGGAGCCAGCAGGGTCAGTTTGTTTAATATGTAGATGCTATTTCCTTCATAAACAAGGACAGTGGTATCAGCACAATGGCTATGCCATAGCAACAACCCTCTTAATTTTTTCCTAGTACCTGAGATCTAAAATAAACAACTTATTTTGCAGGAAAGAGGAGCAAAAAACCATCTCAGCATTTTCATCCTCCCACATTTGTGCATAAGAAGGTAAGGAAACAAATCTTGTTTCTAAGTAACAGTGTTTTAGCCTTCCTTACTACATTAGTTCTCTACTAATTCTTGAAAGACAGATGCTCATAACTGAAAACTATTATTAAAGAAGATAACTTTAGATCTATATGAATAAAAACCTAAAAAAGACCTTCTGATCAATTTTTAAAATAGTAGGACAATATAGTGTTTGTTATATGAAATCATGTTGTAAAAAGTCAGAAGCAGTTTAGAGTACTGCAACTTAATTCAAGTTCCACAGACTGACTGGAAGCTTTGATACCTTTTTAATATATAAATAATAACTAATGAAAGCTCAAAAAAATGTTCAGTCTCAGGACTGAGAACCATTGATGACAAATTAATGATGGTTCTCATAACAACTTTGCAATCCAAAGTGAGAAACGCTGTCTATAGCACAGCTTCCAAAACTACCATGGTGACAACAATATTCTCCTCAAGAGTCAACTTCTGCCACATTCTGCAGACTGAGAGGGCAGTGCAATTTTTCTAAGACACTGTTTACCATAGCAAGACAGCGAAGTGAACATGCATTCACAGCACAAGTAGGTGTCCTTGCATTACTTCAATTGTAAGTGTACCCACAGAGTTAGCAGCATGAACTTAAAAAATGGGCCAGACAACTGCACAGGCTTTTAAGGTCCCTTACAGGTTTGTACAGCCTGAACAATCACAGGTGTGTCACTTAGAACTGCTGTTTTTACCCATATTATGTATGAAGCCACAACTTCAGTCACATCTGCACTGATCACAAAACCCCAAAACCTATATGAGTGCATTTTCTTCAACTTTTTAATACTTGAATTGTTAAAAGTGTAACTTCTCCCTCATTTGTCTACAGTTTATTTGTTTTACATGTACCTGGCATGCAATTCATAAGCTGTACATGCACTGCAAGTGGACTACTTATTCTGAACAAGACATTATGAGAAGAGAAAAAGCCTTTCATGCTATGGATTTTGTACTTTGTACCACACATAGCAGTGTTACGAAGACCTGTGCTCCTCAAACAAGTCACTTTTACCAACCCAAATATAGTTTGTCCTGCGTATCTCCTACCTTGTCCTCACCCTCACTCTACCCTTACCAAGTGCCCCTGCTCCTTAACCACTGGCTAGGAAAAAAGAGGTAGCAAGTACCATTCCAGGTTCCAGTGTCTGTAGAATGCATGTGTTGTGGCAGCCTGCTGCTGTATGATGAGGAACTAGATCAGTAAGATTACTTACCTGTGTTGGTGAATTTATGCTAGGTCTCTTACTTTCCTGAAGGCAGTACTTGGGGTTTCCCTCTCTTGCATGTTCATGAGTTTCCATTACATTTGCAAAACCTTAGTAAATTTAGACTACAAGTTTCCTGTCAAATCTAGTTAAGTTTTCAATAGGTTCAAAAGTTACTCTGGGAAATGATTCTATGAAAATCCACAGATGGAAGCACAAAGAACAACTCATCACGTCTATGTCCTTCCAGGTAAGAAAAAAATATTTATGATAAATATTTATTCATGAAAGCTTTATTACTGCTCTTATGTTACAAGATGTCTTCCTTCATACATCCTATTTTTAGGTGGATGTGAATCAGCTGTTTAAAGGCTGCTTTCCATAAAAGCCCACTCAATGACTAATGCTAGCCTTCACACACAGTTACACCAGACACAAGTCACAGTAGCATGTGGATGTATAAAGCCAAGAACCTTTCAAGAGCAACATAGAACTCAGTGCTAGTTTACTACATGTATATCACACAATTCATCCCTCTGCTCCTATTCTCTAATTCCTGTGCTGACTTGTAAAAGTTCTCCCTGCAAACTAGAAAAACTTCTATCAGAGAAGAGTTTGGTGTTGAGCTACTTTTGGATACAGGCCAATCAGGGCAATGTTGTTACTTCAGGCATTAACTGGGAACATGTAACTATTTCCACACTAATATTCTGAAGAGATTATTTCGTTACAGTTTCAGTGAAGCACCAACATTATGAAGCAATTTGGGTATAGAAGGACATTTTTCATTTGAGGAAACTAAGAAAAAAAGAGAGCAAATACCCACCTTTTCAACCTGAAAGAAAAAAAACAGAAAAAAAAATACAAGGATAATAAGGATACCTAGCTGGAGTGAAACACAGTTTATTTTATTCTGTAAGATTTCTTTGTGCTCCAAGTTACTGAAGTTGTACATAATGATGGAGAGCTGGAGACAGTGGTTTACCTTACAGTGCATTGCAGAGATGATGTCCAATATAGTACAACTTTTAACAAAAACTGCCTTTTTGCCTTAGGGACAAGCTTCTGTGAATATGATCCACATTTTGGCCTGATACCAGCTTAATGAAGCTCTATAATTTATCAGATCTTCTGTTCAGATTTTGGTGAGCACTGTCTGTGACTAATGCACCAAGATTTTTTTTTTTCATACTGAAGAGTCCAAAAATATTGGTGATTCCAGTAAAAGATGACACTATGTTCTTCCAAACTGAATTTTGACAGAGATAATGCTTAAGAATATACATGCAGACCTAAAGTAGTTCCGGAAACGTTACAGTACTTTGTGTATTTCCTGGCATTTTAATGATTCATCTGTGTTCAATCCACTCTAATTAGCCTACATTTTTTCTGAGCTCTTCCAAAGAGTAAGGAAATAGTACAGAAAAAAAATTTCAGAACAAAGCATTTACTGAACAGGCGTTATAAATCATTATACCAAGGTATGTAAAAACTCAAGTTCTAATCAACACCCACTTTTTCTCAGCTCCCAGTATGGCATGTGAAATAGGTTTCTTTCCAGTAGATTGACTAGAGTGCTCACATTTAATCATTATACTATTTGCAAAGGAGGAAGCTAAGCATTGTTAACTTTGTTTTCAACCTACTATTTTTTTCTTTTAGATATCCAGTTGTTATTATGTGCAAGACGAGTTGTACAACCTGAAACAAACAAAAACCCTGTCTCCTACATGGCAGTTTGATACTCTGAACTAAGATTTTTTGCGGCTGCTTGGTTACACTATAAAGCTTTGGCTCTGACAGTAGAGGACTGCTCCAATACTAGGCTCTATTCTGTTATCTACTGTAAACTAATGCTTGCAGATAATTCCGAGCTTCAAAGAGACACGCTGAAGAATACCAATGAATAATATCATAGCTAAACTGCTATAAAATAACACTGCAAAGAATCTGTTTTTAAGGGACTATCATACCATGCTGTTCTATGAATCAAAATTCAGCCCCCCCAACCCACCAAATGGGGCTAAAATGTCACAGGTCTTGAGTAGATTCAACAAGATCCATAATTAATGCCATGTACTAGAATCCCTACATCTCTTCCACCTTCAGTACATTTATCAAGGATTTTTACTCTTAAATTGAAACGTATGTGTATGTATGCATATATTCATGTCCACACATCCACATGTGAGTGGTGTACATGCATGTGCACACACGACAGGATGGGTGCATGTATGTAAATGTGGAGTGTATGGTGCATCCAGTAAAATAACAGTATGTGGCAGAGGTACAACATAGTCTTTAAAGGAGATGTTTCCAAATTCTTAGGGCAACATTTTTTCCTCCATTATACAGAATATTTTGCTTGTGACACCTTTTCCAAAGACTTTCACCAGGCCTTCTCTGTTGTTTGTTCACTCATATGAAATCCAACTATTCTAGAAAACTTAAAAAATCTTTATTTTATCTCTTCAAGTCTGCTGTCTCTCCCTAGTCATGACAAGTAAATATTTGAACAGAAAAATGATACCTAGAGTGAATTTTGTGAAGAAGTCCCTAAGATCTGCATTTATAGACACAATGCTTTGTGAGCTAGTGGCTCTCTCCATCTTTTCTGACAATTTCCACATACAAAAATGTCAGAGCTGAAATTGCACTAGATTTCAGTACTGCACAAAGCACATAAGCACTTAACCTGAAGGATATATAGTTGGTGTCAAAAAGGAGAAGAGCATAACATCACAATCAAGTCACTTCAATGTTTAATGGTTAACTTCATGATGCAACTTTATATGATGTTATGGCAGAAGACTGGATAAATCTTGATTTAGAAACACATACAGGCACTGAGAATTAGCAACAAAACCCTTTGGCAACAGAACCTCTCTAGGTCTGGTGTCAGACTAATTAGGACACAACCAGAAGTGACATTACTTGAGATGATTTGGACAAGTATGATAACTTTGCAGTCCTTTATGGAGGCAAGAGGGCTTCTCCCATTTCTTAATGTACTGCCTATTACATTCAGTCCACGTTAGAAAATTAAAATGTAGATCAAAGAATGTGATGGAGGTATTCAAGAATACTTTATAGTGTATTGACTTATGACACTGTATATCTTAGAAAAATCCCACTATCAAATCAAACTTTATGACTTTAAATTAGCTTCAAAACAACTGTACTATGAGATCCTCAGCAGTATCAGATATACTGAGCAGCCAGGGGAACCTGCAGAAGTACTGTCTAAAGATCTTCAGCATACACACTGGGAAACACTACTAAAGCTTCCTCAGATACTGGTAGGACAAAAACTATGTTCATAAAAAGCCCAAATAAAAATGTGTCACAGAAACATATGAATTCACTGAACAAAATTAATTTAAGAGTGTATCATCTTCTTACCAGACATTATCACAGCTGGATGCAACTATGTTCAGTAGAGTGATGTGAAAAGGATTGCAGAAAGCATCTGACAGAGCATATACTGCTCAGCAGAGTGACTGAGATGGCCTTTAAGTGACAAACCCATGCATTTTCAACATAGCTTATGAAGCATCTGACAGCAACATTAACTGCACTTCAGTATATTCACTCTGGAACTGTTTTCTATTGCAAGCCATATTAAAATAGATTATATTTCTGTTTTTATCCAGTTAGGGAAAATACTGTACCTTACAGTAAAATCATAGGAGCAAGAGGCCAATATGGTTGCATGGAATGGGGAAAACTGCAAGAAAACAAAACAACTTTTGAAGTTAAAATGTTGTGAACATATATGGACTTCTGTAAGTAGCAAGTTAGCAAACTCCTAATTTAAATTCTTGGTTGGTACCACATCATGCTGAAACAAAGCAGACTACATCAAGGTATTTCTCCCCCATGCTTCTAATGACAAGGAATCATAGAACTAATAATCACAAGGAATGCTCTGTGAGATCCTGGTTTGTTTAGATTTCATTACAGCAGTAACAAATAACTCTGCTGTAAAGTTAAGAAGTTCTGGAACAGTCATATAAACAGTCATTAAATTCTGCTTTTGGCTAATAGGCTGAGTTCCATCTCGTTATATAAATCAAGTTTCAAACCAGCTATGGGACCAGTTAATTATTTTCAGAGAGACAAAATCTGTGCCATACTGCAGAGAATATAAGATATATTACTGTCATCAATTCTATATCCTACCATTTTGAAATTATTAATACAAATGGGAAAACTGGAGAGAAGTCGAAAAACTGAAGGCAATACAACATCACTTTGTGATTTCCCCCTCTCCTATAGAGCATTTTACAGGACTCTTCCATGGACTCTTGCAGACTGGTCTAAGAACTGCAGCAAACAGAAGATGCAGTTATGCAAAAATTGCTCATCTCAGCTCTATTTTTTTGGCAACCTTCAGTTTCCAACTATTTTAAAATCTGCATTTCTCAGCAAGAAATACTACAAGCCACTGACATAACTTGATTTTGAAATGAAGGTCTCCCACACCGTGGTTCATAGTTAAGTCTTCCTGCAAGACATCTAATACTATTCACAGCAACTACAAAGTTGAAAGTTAAGTCTGGGCTCTTGCCACAACTGCCCAAGGTACCAAGAGAGCAGTGTATGTTGATGGCTGCTAAACTCTGCTGACAGAGTTCTCTTTATAGCAGAATCGAGGTATATGCATGCTGAAACCTGGACCTCTGCAGACTTCCTGCATTTTTATTTTTTTTCTGAGGGGGAAAAATCCCCAAAACAAAATGGGTTCTGCACCTGAGGAAAGTGAACACTAGAGGGGAAGAAGTCTGATGGGCAACAAAAAACAATGGTAAACTTTCCATAAGCCCCCTTTGCATGTCCACATAGTTTAAGATAAAGCAAAACCTTCCTGTCAAAGCTTTGTCATTAACCTTAATCCTAGAAAATTACCTAAGCAAACTCTATCAAAACACTTAGCAGAGTGCTACACGTCAGTAGAAAAAATTTGCATAATGTCTTTCTGCTACAAGAGAAAATTCTGCTCCATCTAACTGTAAGATACTACAATTTTATCATCTGAATAGTTGTATAGAAGCAGAAGATACCATCATTATCATCTATCCTGACCTCCAACAGATCATTTGTCCAAGTACCTTTTAGGGTAAACTCAAAAAAATATAACTGTGTGTCAGTGTAAGATATTGAAGCCAGCTAGGAAGGTGAGGATCAAATGCACCAACATCAAACTCTCCTGAAAAGGACTCCAGATGACCTCAGTGTGCTGACAATGCCCTGTACTGCAGTGAAAGACCATAAGAAATCTGCAGGAATCCTGACAGTATTGTACTGGGTAGAATTCCTTGCCAGCCTCAGACCTGACAGTCAACACACCCCCTGAACAAGTGAACAGAATACAAACGACAGGCAACCGAAGAGTGTGATTTCATGGTTGGTTTAAGCTAATTTCAGAGTGCGCTGCTGCCAAGACTTGTGGCTTCCATTTTCTTTTCCACTTCAAACTGTGTGCTCCTGTCCCCCTCCTTTGTGTCAAGGCTTGCAATTGTGTGGGTGAGCAACAAATTGAAACAGCTTAGTGATCCAGAGAGAAACCAGTCACAGGGACAGAGTTTTCAGTAAGAGCCATCAGCTGCAGCTTTACAATTGCTAGTGTTGACATAACACAGAGGAAGGGATATCAGGAGGGGCAGCTGCCTCTATAGAGGCAGCATCCAGGTCTCTCTGAGTGTGACTGGTGAGTTATGCCACACAAGGTATGAAGATATTCTGTACCACCTCGAAGTGCTGGCCCACACTGTTATATCTTATGTCCTCAGGGACCGCATCTGTCTTGAAATAGACATAATGAAAGCCTGGTAAGATGGAATAGAAGTCATGTACTCTCAATACATCTCCTTTGCACATGGATGCATTTTCTCCTATGAAAAATATTTCACAGAGCCAGATTAGAAAACAGTCACACAGGTGTTAAATTAGAAAAAAAGACTCAGCATCAATCACCACTAGGGAGAGCTGGAAGGGGTAGCTGGGATAAGGAGTGCAGGAGTTTCTCATGTTGTCTGACCATGAAAAGGATTTGTGATACGGAATGACTACCTGAGTCACACCCTTTTCTAACAATTACAAACCAAGCACAGTAACTTCTACATATGTTAGAAACAAATCAAGGCCATATGAAGAAAAAAAACCAACCCAGGAAAACTTTTTTTCTGCCAGTTCAGACTTCCTAGAAAATATTAATAAACATACCCGTTCCTGAAAGGTTTTAAAAGGATTAGGTACTATCTCCTTTTCCAGGAAACTTTGATATTGATGCATTTGACTCTCACATTCTTTGTTGGTTTCAATATTTTACACTGTAACATAGTTATAGTTTCTGAGTTTACCTAAAAAGATATTTGGATACATATTTTCATACAACATGAAAAAAATGTCATTGTGCATGGAAAGCAAATTCTTATTGGTGGGTGTTCCAGTTGTACACAGATCCAGTAAAGTCATCTGTAGACTTTCATGCATAAAGTTTCAAAATCTCTTTGAATGCAATAATATTTTCTTTGTATACACAAAAGTATATATTCACAATGTGCTCTATACCTTGTCTTCTGTGAATATTAGCCCTTTGTGTGGAAAGAAAAAGGAACAGCATCATTTAAAAATGAGTAAGGGGAAGTGTTTTCCCCACCTCAAATTTCCTGTTATAATTTAGCTGAAGTAACCTTCTAACCCTCTCTCAAGCCCTCTAACACTCTTTGTGCAAATATACTGACTTTGAAAATGCCATTTACTGTAAAATCCCAGCAATCTACGAAACATCAAAACGTTTGACAGTGTGAAACTGAAAGTTTTCAAGAACAGCCACTGTAACATCTAAAATCCCGTTTTTTTTTTTTCCTAGTTATTAGGTAACATAAAATATTACTGTCTTCAAGAAAAACTTTTGTAACAATTCAGTGATGGTCAATGGGAACTAAAATTCAACTTACTTTTACTCTTCTGATAGCATAAGTATGACCAAGCAAGACGAACACTGGTTGCCGGATGTTCCTCAAATCCCAGCCTTTTAAACTACAGTCAACTGCACCGGTTACCAGCAAGTTCTGGTATTTAATAAAACACAGATATATCATGACAATTTAATTAGTAAATTGTAGCAATGCACACGTTGGATACAAAAGTTATATAAATCAAAAAATACAGATTCATAAATCATAAAAGAAGTCCCTAGTGTGTAAATTAAAGAGCACAAAGAAGCACAAACTGGTCTTCCACTTTTGACTACTGTGCCCACTGCACAAAGGAGTTAAGCAAAATCTCTGATCTGCTTGGGCTGACCATGTCTTAGAACAAAGCTCTTCTGAAGATGTAATAGTGAACGAGAACAACAAAGCAACTAGGCATATTTTCATAAAGAGAAGGTGCAATAATGTCTCAGTAAAACCCCCTGCTATTTAATGAGAGTGGTTCAATTAGCAAAACAGTGGGATGAACAGTTTTATACCTCATCATATTTGCACCAGTCACAGCTCAAGACCTCAGCCTGGTGGGCTGGTATCACAAGTTTGACTCCTGGGGCTTTCACATCCCAAATTCTTAAAGTCTGATCACCTGAAACAAAAAGAAATTGACTCAAAGTTGTTGCATCAGTTACAGGTTTCAGTTAATCCATTAGTACTTAGCGGACAAGTGTTTCTTAGCTTTTTCATCTACTCTAAAGATCTTTAGCATTTGTATACACCCTTCTTACAAGTTCAGTTTCTAATGGCTTGTAAAGACATCAAAAGCTGCATCAGCTGATGGGAGAACTAAGCTTTTCAATTTTTAAAATTGGGATTTTCCCATTAGCCCTGACTATTTAGCTTTGTGTCAACAAAAATGGATTCTCTAGCTCACTAGCTTAGAGCGAGAGAAAATTAACTAGAATTTATTATTATGCTTATGTTCATTCAAGAGACAAATTTTATCACTAAAAGGTGATTAAAACACTCATGATTTCTCTAGGAAGTATGTATTAAGAATACCTAAATTAAAAAGCCCACTGTTTTACACTGCTACTGAACAAATCATTGATATTTCCTTATAATTATTATTTTCATGCCTTTTATACACAAGCACTTTGATGGTTTTAGTGCCCTGTTGGTCACTGGCTGTAAAATATACAGCCGGGCACAAAAAAAAATCTTAGCTCTCTTCAAAAACTGACTACAGATCAAATTAAACCATCCCTAGAGCCACAGCAATATTCCTAATTGCATGAACTACCAGACCCTGCAGACTTCACAAAAAACCCACAAAACATTTGGAAAGTTAAAATAAATAAGGCAGAGAGAGCTTGGTTCACTACAAATCACGAGTGCAGCCTTCTGACTGCAGAGACTAAGGGGAGCTTGCTTTGGTGCTGGCTGGCTCGTCCTCAGCCCTCATGACAGGAGAGATGCTGCACTCCCAGTGGATGAATTCCCCACCTGTAAGGTGGGAACAACACCCAGTTTCTCCGTTTTCACTCCCCTCCAGTATTGACAAGAGGAAGAGCACTGCTCAGTACACAGATAGTGCTCCTGACAATGGCACCCTGCAGCCAGCTGAAGCCTCAAACATTGCTATAGTGCTTAGAAAAACAGGGCAACATATGGAGAGGAAGAAACACGAGCAGCAGGGTTTTGGCAAAAAAACTGGTATGGTAGCACACCCTGGATCCACTCTCCATTAGCCTTGCTAATATGCTTGCCTGCAGAGGATAGTTCAGTTTGAGTTTTAAGTCTTTCTGAGAGATTATAATGGAGTTCTTAAAAAGCTTTTATTTTAATTTCATCAGATAACATAGATTTGAACGGGAAACACATCTTTCACTACAGACAGGATCATTTTCTCCAGGCAAATAAATATATAAATCCAGGTGAACTAGAATGAACTGCTACAGAGATGCTACAGTAGCATTATGAGGGCCAAAAAGCATTTGGAAAAGTAAGTTATTCAGCCAATATCAATTTTGACACTAAATATACAATTGCCCCAATTACTTCTTTTTTTAATAGAAAATGCTGATGCATGAGAAAAGGGAAAAAAATGTTATTTTCCTTTTTTTTAAAATTTCTTTGAAAATGCTAGACTTAGCAGTTATTAATTCTGGCTGGCACAATCAATGAAATGTTTTTCATGGAGCAACACAACATGCAAGTGAACCCTTCTGTGAATAGAAAAGACTGATTTAAAGCCAAAGGCAAATCTAATTCTTTCATTTAAGTGGAAAAATCAGATTAATTAAAAAAAAAAACCCTCTGATAAACAGTGCAATCCTGACTCAGTGCACATTTTACAAACTTTTTTTTAACCTCAAACTTATTTCCACTACATATATATATACTTACATTTCATTTCAACAAAAGCTGTAGTTAAAAATTTTGCAATTTCCACATTTCCCTAGTACTGAAAATACTGAGCATGCACTTCTTCCACAAGATAAAGCAAAAGTAGGATAACAATACTAGAAAGTACAAGGAAAGCACACCTAGAACAATCATATTCACTAAGAGGCACTTCCAGTTGCCATTCCAAAGTAAGCAACCACAAAAGTTCCCAACATTTCCCCCATAAAATATTGCTATTTTTGTAAGAAGAAATTTCTCTATGGCAACAGATTTTTACTGGTCCATTAGATAATTATGATTTCAGAATTGTTTATACATTGTACTTGCTTGCTTTCTTTCTAATGAATATTTGTGAAATCTTGGACGAATCAATAAAACTACACAATATACACTCATCTATTCAAAACTTTTCAATTGATGCTAATCTACAAGTACATCATCACAAGTACACAGGGTGAAGATTGCTAATGTGAATGACAATGTCTGATAGTGAAAAGATAAAGTTTATTTAAGATTTATATTTCATGTAGATTTTATGCTACCTTTTTTACTCATGGATATATTTTACCCAAATTAATAAATCATCATCTCTGAAATCTTGTGAGAGCAACCAGCTAAGAAATCATTCCCAAACAGTACAGAAGCATAATAGTAACTACAAAAAATAGCAAGGTATTTGGGAGTTTAATAAAACTCCATGAAACCTTAAACACTATCGGGAAATGGAAAAGGACTCTAACTAGGATAGGTACAATGTTTTTCAGGAACCAACTTTCACTAGACCAGGTTGCTTAGAGCCCCATGAACACTTGCACGAATGGGGCATCTGCAGCTTCTCTGGGCAACCTGTTCTGGTTCTTGGTGCCTCATCACCCTCACAGTACAGAATTACTTCATAATATCTAATCTAAACCTATTCTCTTTCAGTATAAAGCATTACCCTTCTTCACTACATCTATTTGCAAAAAGACAAAACCATCACAATTAAAGTATGTCTGCAGTGCCACCAAATAATTACAAGTTAACATTACTTGGTGACTTATATGTATTTTTAAATACTAAACCAGATTAAATTATTTAGCCCGAATCAAACAGAAAATCTGTGGAAGAATTAAAAGCAGAACCGAAATCTCGTGACTCTCAAAACCAATCTTTTTATGCATGTTAAAATGATTGTGCTGATTGTTTCTATGACAGATAATTGTTCTAATTTTGGCAGAAATAGGGATGTTTTTCTTCCAAGTAGCTGGTACAGTGCTGTGCTTTGGATTTAAGATGAGAATAACGCTGGTAACACACTGATGTTGTGGGTGTCACAGAGGAGTGCTTACACAAAGTCAAAGACTTATCAGCTCCTCATGGTGCCCTGCCAGTGGCAGGGCTGGGGTTGCACAAGAAGTTGGAAGGGGACACAACCGGAACAGCTGACCAAAGGGATACCTCATAACACATGGCATCTTGCTTAGCCTACAAAGATGGCAGAAGAAAAAGGAAAAAAGAGATGTTTGGAATGATGGCATTTGTCTTCCCAAGTAACCATTTTGCGTGATGGAACCGTGCTTTCTAAGAAAAGCCTGAACAATTGCCTGCCCATGAAAAGTGGAGAATGAATTCCTTGTTTTGCTATTGCATTCACAGCTTTTGCTTTATCTATTAAACCCATGAGTTTTCCAGCTTTGGCCCCTCTGATTGTCTCTTCATCCCACAGTGGTGGGGGGGAGTGACTGAGTGGGGCTGAGCTGTCAACAGAGGTTAAACCAATACAACAGTACCAGAAAACTTAGAACAGGAATAATAAAGCTCATGAAATTCCACACAAAGAGACAGAAACTAGAGCTACACAAACAGCTTTAGTTAACCATCCGAATACTAACCCAGTACACAAAATCTCTCTCTATTTAGGCCCACACGACTTTGCTGTAGTGGAAAACTACTCTCTCAACTGGTCAAGTGTGTGTAGTCTGATACAAGAATGGCTATCAAAGCTAAAATTAGAGGAGTTATAAGTTATTTTAGGAGACTCAACTAATTCTTTTGCTAAAAAGAATAAATAAAATAAATAAAATAATTAGATACAATAAAAATAAAAATAAAATAAAATAAAATAAAATAAAATAAAATAAAATAAAATAAAATAAAATAAAATAAAATAAAATAAAATAAAATAAAATAAAATAAAATTAGTGAAATCTTTATTGCAGCGTTTCCCAAAAGGATTATATACAACTCTTGGGATTTTGAGGGGTTTTTTTTCAAAACTGACCAAAGTTATGACTTACAATTAAGCCATTCTTCAGTGAATGGCAATATTGGCTACCTACCCTTGTAGCCCAAATGACACAACAATTTCTTCTGAACACTAAACCATTTTATACTGTGAGATTTTAATATGAAATACTATAACCTGAATGTGCTTTATATTATAGCATGTCCTATAATCAGTACTTTACTATAGTTAGCATGTAGTACACTAAGGGACAATTTCATTTTCAGAGAAACACTTCAGCTTGTTTATTTGATGTGCTGGTTTTGGCTTGGGTAGGTTTAATTTCCTTCACAGTGGCTGGTATGGGGCTTTGTTTTGGATTTGTGCTGAGCCCAGGGTTGCTAACATAGAGATGTTTTTGTTATTGCTGAGTAGGGCTTACACAAAGCCGAGGCCTTGTCTGCTTTTCACACTGTCCTTCTGGTGAGGGGGCTGGGGGTGCACGGGAGTCTGGGAGGAGACACAGCTGAGACAGGTGACCTCAGCTGACCAAAGGCATATTCCTTGACATCATGCTCACTGTATAAAAGAAGGGAAAGAAGGAGGAAGTGGGAGGACATTTGGAGAGATGGCATTTGTCTTCACAAGTCACCATCACACATGACGGGACCCTGCTTTCTTGGGGATGGCTGAATACCTGTCTGCCCATAGGAAGCAGTAAATTAGTTCCTTGTTTTGGTTAGCTCGTGTGCCCAGCTTTTGCTTTCCCTATTACACGGTCTTTATCTCAATCCACGAGTTTTCTCATTTTTACCCCACCTATTCTCTCCCTGATCCTACTGGTGGGGGAATGACCATGTGGCTGCGTGGGGCTTGGTGGCTGGCTGGGGCTAAACCACAACACTGGAGCACAAGACTTGAATGAATTCAGTACTCTGCTGGTAAGTCTTGGAAGTAACAGACTGCAAATGAAAACCTTCACCTCATGTTCCTACATAGATTTCACATAACAAACTAAGCAAGTAAATTGTATTTCAAAAGCTTCTAGTATAAACAGCAGTTTGGCTGAACTGAAACAAGCCACAGTAACCCCACAGTCAGCTTGCTCTCCAGATGCTTGATTTGTAGAACAATGTACCATGCAGTAAATTGAAGCATCTTATTCTTTTACCACTTTAGGGTTTGAATTTCAAAAATGATAATTGTTTTGCAAAGCCTTGAACCTTGTTTGCTATGGTATTTCTCCTAACACATTAAACAAGAAAATAACAGGAGTTGTAAGAAGCAAATAGTGAACCCACACTGCACACAAATTGATTGAATATAAACCTCTAGAAAAAAGTGCTTTGGAACTCATGAGAAAGTACTGTCACAGACTGTCTTCCATATTTCTTCCGTTTTTATGGTACCTGAACAAACATAAGCATCTTTGGAATTACTTGTCTGCAAGCCCTACTCTCCCATGGCTTCTTCTTTTGCTCAGTCCTACTTCTGAGGCAGGAACGTGAGCTGAAACTTTAGAAAACTGATGTCAAAAACCTGAAAACCTCAGATTTTGGACCAGAAACATGAAAAACTGTTACTGAAAAGCTGCACGAATTCAGTAAATGTTCTCTTAGTAGATGTACAACTTCCCCAGCTCATTATTTCATGCAAAATAATTTGTTCCATCATAGGTTTTTTACAATTTGAATACCAAACATAGAAAGGTGCACTAAGACTACATACTAGCCTAATCTATGAAACTACAACTTCACAATCCCTTTACTACACACATTTATCACCAAGGGACCAATAAGCAAGAAGAGACTTCTAAAAAGACAACTCACTAACTCAGGGCTGGCAGTAAAACAGAATATGAGATAAATGGTGGGTTTTAGTTTCAACATTAAAGTCTAGCACTGAATGCAAGGGTTTACAAGAGTGGGACCTGGATTGACAAATCCATTTGTAAAGCAGCAAAGATACAGTCATCCAACACTTTTCTCAACATAATAAAAATGCATCAGAAATTATCACATCTTGTTGTACAAGAAAATATTTTGCCCTAGGCTTTCAGTCTGAAAGACAAATCTTTGAGCAAAGTATACAATTAATTGATCTAAATACTGATGAATACAAACATTGTCAGGCAGATTTCAAAAGAATTTCTTTCCCTTATTCATGAATTAAGATTTTATTAAAATTACGTACCTGCCCTGATCAATACACTTAAAGACTGATTTAAAAAGGAAAGCAGCATTCAAATTAAGGCCCCAGTATTTAAGAATATAGCTATCAGTAATTCTAAATCTGGGCTTTGTCAAATCCAGAATATTCATATTTTCATTTGTCAGTATTGTATCTGTATTGAAGAATACTTGCAGATAAAGGTAAAATTGTATTTATTAAGTACTTTATACCATTATAGGACAATAAACCCAGTTGATACTAAAAAGGATGCTTTCTTAAACCACAGGACTAAGCAAGGCCTATTGCTATGCAGTCATGAAGAATCACTTAGTAGAACTGATTAACATTTGACTAAATATTACTGTTGTATTAATTTCTAGCATTCTTTATTAGCTTCTCACCAATTTGCTCAATGGGTTAAAAAAAAAAATCTACTAGGCAAATGACATAATGACTCATTAAACCCCTTTAGCCATGAGGCTGCTGTTAATGCTGTTAGTGACAGAAATTTAGCTTTCTGTCCCATGTCACTTCTTTAATGACATTTTCCACATCAGTGTATTTTCAGCGTAAGGCAGACATTTACCAGGGCTCTGGTTTGCTGCCACACGTACACCTGAACATCCTGCTTATCTGCTCAGAAATTGTCACTGACATCACAACAGCACTTATTTACATATCCAGAATTAACAGTTTGCTCTGTTACTATTAACTCCCAATTTAAAAAAAAAAAAAAAAAAAAAAAAAAAAGATGGGCCATTTACTTTCTGCTTTTGGAATATGAATGATTGTACGTGAAGATAACAGCATGGTAAAGTACCTCACACATCCCTGTAAATGTTAAATGGAAGTTTATTAGATGCTGAATAAAACCTAATTTAACCGAAGCATTAGACATATATATCTTTTGCAATTCAATTGCATTTTATGTCCACTGCAGACAAGCTCAGTTTTCTTGTATGTATTCAGAATGGAGACTTAATGAAGCAAAGAAAGCTATACCTAATATCAAATTCTTTTCAATTGCTTTATATTGCCATCTTGGATTTCTCATTTTCTTCACTTGTATTCCTTTTCTAGTCTCATAATAGCTTGAGAAAAAGCCGTATTTCAAAATCAAATATTAGCTTCAGGCATAAGTTGATCCTCTTGAACAGCTATTTTACTGTGGTTTGCAATTCTGTTTGGTTTTCTGTTTTCAGCGTTCACCAACCAGTTACATGGAAATTATACTTCTGCAGGATTCTATGAGGACTCAAATAAAGGCAGAAATGGTAGGGATGTGGCATGCAAAATGTTTTTAAACCTTCTTTCCCCTTCCTTACTTCTTTTAAAAGAAAATAAAGAGTGCATTGTTTCACTTACATTTAGTTTAATCAGAAGTATTTAAAGACCAACATTTTTTCCCAATCTGTGGTTTACAACTTACCTAACTTATTTTACTAGTACAGGCAGAATTAAAGATGCTGCAACACAAAACAGCTCATTTCTCAAGCACTACAACATACTATTAGGATAGCAGTAAGTTGTGAGTAGGTATGTGTGGGATGAGAGAAAGGAGACAAGTGAGGCACGAGAGAAAAAGACATGGACACACAGACACCCTACAATCCCAAAGCAGTACAGACTCCTTCAAGAAAGGAATGTTTCCATAATCTTTAACAGCATTCAAACAAGCCATTGTTTTAAAAAGTGAAAAAACCCAAGTGAGATGAAAGGAAGTACAAAAAATTTCTCTCCAGGCACATTTCACATACTAGTTTTCAAGGCAACAAAAAGTTGCAAAATACGAGACCACAAAACTGTAGGTCAACCCTTCCAGCAAGTGCATCCCAAAGAAGGGAACAGCTCTAAATTTGACACAGTACAACACACTGAGATTCAAGTTTCTCTCCAGCTCCAACTTTAGCTCAATAGAAGATGAATCATCAGTGAAATTTAGCTTTCTGTCCCATGATTTTCTGTCATCCTCATAGAGTATGCAGATCATAGCAAGTTTTAAATGAGGACAACCAGCCTCCTTGAACAGTTCCACTTTACTTTCATCACATACCTTGACTGACAGAGTAGAATGTCATCAAGCACTAAACAATAAACTCTGAATATCAACTGTGTGAGATATACCTTTTTTACAATAAGGAAATGGCATTTATACACAGAGCTAGAGGGTCATGAGTCCTTCCACTATCCACAGTCCTGCTGACCAAAGAAATGACTGACAATATGTATTTTCTGTAGTGAAGCAATCTAATCAAACCACAGGAAAATTTCAATGTAAACAATGCAAACACAGAAACCTTTTCCACATCAGCATGTCATGATTTCTATGTTGTTTCATCTAGAAGTACAACAGACATTTTACTTTGGAAACTGTAAGAAAGTTCACCATCATTTTGAAGATTTCTTCTTCTAAAATCTAATGATTTTATACCCAGAATTACACTATCAGTGTAATCTGACAGCAGATTTTTATTTCACACCCGAGTAGTACTTAGAGAAGAAAAATACTGTGTCTTTTGTGCATGTTGTTTTTCCATCAATGAGTGAAAACTGACTGCAATTAGCTTTAGGCTCCAGTAGCATATTAGTCCCTTTCAAGCATCAAAGTGAAAATTCACAAAAGAATTGGAACTCTGCAGTGTTTTAGTCAAAACTTCCAACAGCTGCACCCCCTGAGTCACTCAAAGATCAGATCAAGTGTTGTATTCAATTTAGGTACTACAACATACAGCATCCAACAATCAATGTTTCCTCAAACCATTCAATTGTTCAATGTATTAGAAGAAAGTCTGGCTTTATATCCTAGAGGTTCAAATATGAAATAACTAGTTGCATCAGCAAAGCCCTTTTTTTCATTTAGAATGCAAGAAATTTTGTATAAATAAGACTACCATAGACAGGAGGGTTCTAAGTAGGACTTTGAAGAGAACATTCCTCAGAACTTGCAAAAAACACTAAGCACTCAGCCTTGACCAAATGGTACTTAGCTAGTATTTTGTAGTATTTAGATAGTTGCATTTCAGTAGAACTGAATGCGATGTACAGGGCTCAATCCTATAAGTTTCTGTACATCCTGTTAGACAGGTATCCACATAAGGTGGGAAAAACTGTGCTCCAACATTAGTAGTGCTTGGCTTTCAAGCACTACTATGTGAGAACAAATAAATGTTACTTGTTCATCATTCTAGCTAAACTCTGCAGGCAGAATCAGATGGAAATAGCCAGACAGAAAGTTTATGAAAGCCACATGTACTTTTTCATCTGAGTTCCCACAAAATAGGGAAGACCAGTATCTGTGTGTACACACTGTCTCTCTAACTTCAGTAACAGAAAAACATAGTCATACCCACTTACCCTCTTGATATAAAAGCCAAACAATTTCTATTTAAATCAGTAACAGAAGTACGGCAAATATGAAATCTGAGAAATTTAGGCCACTGGAGGTAATCTATCAATATTTGTATTAGGACAGTGACATATAGCCCTTTTATTTCCCTGGCAAATTCTGTGGCTCACAGCACCTCTCTCCCAGTTAATCATCAGCTGGGCTCCAGGTATCACTCCAGAGCACTCCTTGTGCCTCTGAAGCAGGAGCAGTATTTGGAAAACACTGCCACCTCACCTCTCTTTGCCTCTGTGTACACCCAACTCAACTGTGACTGAATTTACCAGCAAGACCCATAGCACTGACCAAGGCAGAAAACTAAAACTCATTATTACCTTTCCCAGAGAACAAGGCACAGAGATCTACAAAAGTACTTAAAAACACTCAGTGGGAATTGACTACATTTCTCAGAGTTAACAGTCTACTGACACTTGAGATAATTGAACAAAAACATAGGCCAAAACACAAAATAAAGTATATAACATGATTTAGTGGGCAACAACAAGAGTGAGATGAATGGAAGAGAGCTATATAAAATAACACAAAAAACTGCCACAAGATCACTGCTAGAAAACTGCTGATCCTCATTTAAATGGCCAAGAGGATGATCTACTGACTGTAACAGAATCTACAAATCCAGCTGCAGCAACACATCTACCTTTCCTTGCTCCATTTTTATAGAACAAGTGCATATGACACACACTACCATCTGCTGGACAAAGTGCTGAACTGATCCACTAACACAGAAGGTGGCTTTTGGGTTTTTGTTGTGAGAACCTCTGTACCATGACACTTACCTGAGGCAGATGCAAAACAACCTGGGATGTGTGGAGACCATATAGTGCTGTAAATGACCCCTTCATGGCCTTTAAAAGTGCATAATGACTTTCCCACAGCTGGATCCCACTGAATAAAGGAAAAAAGAAAACTGTAGAGATACACATTCAATAAGAAATGAAAGGGTTTCATACACTGAAAAAAACACTTTTATACATACAGAAAGGACTAAATGAACTTCTAAAAAAATAGCATTTGTATGGCTAAACTGGTGTCAGCTGAGAATTTAAGTAACCTCTCTATTAAAGCAGAATTTCAGCTGCAGGGTAAAAATAAACAGGAAAAGAGAATCCATGTTGTTTTTTAACACAAAGAACTATGAGAGCCAAAAGAAATCCCTTTTCACCTTCAGCAGAAAACCAACATACCAGCTTGGCTGTTTGATCCCATGAGCCAGACACCACTAGTTGCTCTCCTCTAGTTTGGCTCCAGTCAACACTGTATGCCTGTAAATGACATAAGAGCATAGTTTAGAAGGAGTATTAGAATACAAGTTTCAGGCTGTAGTTAGCCAGAGTTTCACAAAACAGACTTGGATTTGCAAATCGTATCCTAGTCAGCTGAAAAACCATACCACTAAAGCACAACAAATGCCTTTTACTTGAATAAAAATTAAATTTAGCATGCCTTTTACTGGAATAAAAATTAAATTTAGCATCTCAATCAGACATTAAAGGTACATACAGGCTAAAAAAAGAATCCGGAAAAGCAAAGATGGGCCAAAACAGAGGAAAAAGAAAAGTAACAAAATCCACATACATCTGCTTTGACAGAGGACACCTTAATTCCACCCTCCACTGCTGGATTTTAGCTTTGCTGCCTCACAAAAACAAATGCACTAAGGTAGTTCTTCAAATTATTTAAAATCTTCAAGTCTCTAGTACATGTACAACTTCCATCTTCAAATACACATCTTTACTTGATGGAAGGTGCATTCTGTTTTGTCTGGTTTTACCTCACACCAAAGTGATTCGGTAAGATGCAGTGGGACATGAACCACTTCAGTGTAAGTTGGATAAATATTAGATAAAACAGTTGATTCATTTCACCTCCTGACTCAATCAGAGCTCCCAGGACACTTCTTGGAAATGTGGTCACTACCAATGAGCAGTAGGTGGAACTGCTCTCAACAGCCAGGCCACTAACCACCAAGGATTTGTACTCCACCTGGGATAATCTAGTTCTAGCACAACACTGGATATGGTCTGGCAGTCAACACACTAGATGTTGGGTTTGTCTTGGATAGATGGAACTGTGTATTTAATAACAGCAACCCTGTTTTGAAGGTGGAAGTGCTTGGATCTGTGTCACCAGATTAAAAAAGCAGAGAAGCTGAAAGGGAAAGAAACCCAACAACTGTTGAAGTCTTCTATGGAAACTGTCCTGTGTGGGAATGGAAATCAAGGTAATATTTAGCTATTTCTCAGCATTTTCCTTCCTAAGAAATATTTCAGACTATGCTAGATTCAGCTTAAATGAACTGGTTTTTATCTATTTGCTTATCTTCCATAAGAGGAAGGTAATCAGTGCTTAGAGAAAAACAAGCTGCTTTATCTGCAATTCTTTTTGATTTGACAAAACCCTGATTCCCATATAGTGAAAATCATACTGCTCTAGAACCATTTTGTACTAATTCTCTTCATTAAGGAGCTTATAGTCCAAATGTACAAGACACGGGGACAATACTTGACAAAAGCCATACAACCAACTGAGATTTAATTCTTTGGGTTTTTTTGCCAAATCATATTCTTGACTTTTCTACTTTTGTTAGCTAACTAATTGTGCTACAGCTCACTAAAATATACTCCTTTCCACTCTAACTCTTCCTACTAAAATAGTAATAAAGGAAGCACACCAGTACCTCTCCATCGATTCTAACGATGGAAGACATGACAGTTCTCCTCAGTGGCTCCAAGCTCCTCACAAATATTTCTCTCTTCACCTTTGATTCTGTGTGATGGCCTGAACTCGACTCCTAAGCTGCTGCTGTTTGGAAATGCCCCTAATTGTATCACTACACAGTATGCCTCTTTCACACAACAGGTCAGTAAGTGTTTGGCTCTCATACTCACATTCAAGCTTTTCCAGAAACAGATCGTTGGGAAACACGCACCTGTGTCACACAATCCACATAGCTGGCACTCAATACATCGTACTTGGGAGGTATCAGATCTACTGCGTGAATAAGGCAAAGCACACACGGGGCTCCCAGCTCACTCCTGAGCTATCAGCAGGTAGATCTGCTGAGCACCTGCTGTGACACAGAGCTGGGCACTTAAGGCACACATGGCTGGCACTGCTCAGCGCGCTGCAGCTGCAGCAGAGGCAGCACGACCTGGGTGAACTCTCCTTCGGGCAAGAATTCCAAACAGAACAGACCACAGGAAAAACAAGAGATAGCGACCATTTGGCATTCGACAGGTCAGTGTGAAGAACCCAGTAAGGTTCACTTTTAATCCTCCTTCCTTCTCATGCTATCCTCCAACATAAATTTAGAGACACTTCATGGAAGCTGTGTTGAGCAACTGGGAAAGACTAACAACACAGCATAAGCCTTAGCTGATCATCTTTAAGTGCTTTATCTTCAATCATAAAATAAATGAACCCTAGTTTATGCCTAAACAGCAGCAAGAAATGCCTCAGGCAAGATGAAAAAATGAGGGGAAAAAAAAGATGTAAAAACATTAAAAATAGCTTTAAATAAATGTTCAGGCTCACTTTACAAGACAAATTTAATTCAAGCATTCTATTATCTCACAATCCAGTGAGATTTCATCAAAACCAAAGTAAATTAGACTCATTTATTCATGGGATTCAGCAGTTGGCTAGTGCTGGAATAAAACTCATCTTCCTTTGATAATGCAAATTCCCTTTTAAATTAAAAATGCACATTCTTTTAGAGAGGGGACAATGATCTCATTTAGAAAAAAAGAAACAGATCCCTGCCAATCACGCATTAGAAATAATATAAAATGCAGTGACAAAACTGCCATTAAATATGTCGGACAGGGATTAAGGATTAGGAAGGTAGTGAGAACACTGTTTGCCAGTATTTACCACAAACTACTAGATAAATTCCTTCTGAGATCCATCTTCTTAGTTACAAGTTTAGAAAGAATCAATAAAAACCTTTCATACCTCACAACACACTCTCGCTCAGCCCACATTTCCTATACTGTCTTTCTAAACACAGTTGAAATTGTCCACCTCCCATCCTACCGGCTCAGCTAAGACATAGACACAGATATGTTTACTTCACAAACAACAGATGGTGTAGCAGAACCAAAGTAAACTTACTGACAATTTCAATGAGAAAATGACAGAAACAAACCAAAAAAAAAAAAAAAAAAAAAAAAAAAGGTACTATGCTTCACCTACGTCTTTCTGTAACTACTATCAGCCTTTGAACATTATCACAAAATCCTGATCACAACTAGAAACTCCTCTCTCAAAATTCTCAGTTTACACAGTAGATTTATTAAATCGAAGTAGAAAAACTACAAAGAAAATAGCCACAGAAGATGGGCTCCTGTGTAATACAGTCACTCAGCTTTTAGCTTTGTGCTTCATATCTGAAAAAATCTTGATGTTTTTGGAAATGAAACTGAATTTCCTCAATGCCTATCTACTAGATTCTTTTATTGAGATCAATGTCATTTAGATAAAGTATCAGTAAAGCATCAGTAAAATCCAGGCTGAAACTCATTGCATCTTAAGTTCAAAGAAAACAGAAGGGAGTGGAGGGTTAGAAAGAAAGCTTAAAAAAGAAGGGAAGAAGAATCACTTTGGTGAAGATATATGTACAATATCGTTAAAACTATGCAAATATATTTATGAACCTGAATATACCATTCTTCTCTACCCATACAGCACAGCATAAAGAAACTGAGATTTAAAAAAAATTAAATGCAACAGTACCAAACCAAGGCTTAAAAAACATACGCACTGTCCCAACTTTTGACTACTGTTATTTGAGTCACAGATGCTAGGAGGGAAAAGGATAAACAGATCCAAGTGCAACCCCAAGTAATAAGGATCTGCATAATGTATATCACTCCACAACCTCAAGAATAAGACTGATACAACAGCTGTCTAATTTTGACCTATCTAATAAGGCTCTCTAAAAATCACAGCGCGACTGCAGCAATTTTCATTCATCACAATTATTACTTAGCCTGTAAGGAACCACAAACGCTATTTCTGAATATATTAGATTTATGTAATCAAGCAGTACCTACTACAGCATATGAACATGCACAAGAATATGTACATCCACTTTATAGTCAAGTTATTAATTCAGACCACAGACCCAAAAAAGTTGGAAAACAAAAAGCCGCTTTTGATTACAAGGCTACAAAAAAATATTTTAATTTTTCAAACTTTAGAGCATCCATTCAATTTTTTAAGTTTGCCTGATTTACCTCCAGAGTGTGCTCTTTATAGACTTGCAGTGGACCTTTGGTTTTAGCCATATCCCAGATTTGCAGAGATCCATCTCCACTACAAGTGATCAACATGTTTTCATTATTCTCACTCCAGGTCACATCAAACAGGCCATCATTCCAGTCAAAACTAAATTGGAAAAATGAAGATATTTGTCTGTGAGAAAGCATGACATAAAAGTCTGGACTAGTTTCATGCAAAGAAAGTCTTTAAATTGCCCTTTTTACCATTCTAAACAGCATTTTTATATATTTTGAGTTTCAAGTGAACCTTCTCACAATTAATTTACATGTCTGAATGTCAATTTCTACAACATATGACAGAATAGATTAAGTAAAAGCATAAATGAGCCAAGGACCTTCCACACAAAAAGAAGCAACTCTGATTTAAGTCTAAAACTCGCAATGCAATCACAGGTACAACAGTCTGAGTTATGGTTTCTCCAGAATGTAAGAGCACTTTGTTTCTACAACTGTGGTGAAGAAAGAAATAAAAATGTATTGGGAGAGCCCTATCCAATTCACAACACCACTACAAATCTGAGTTACAATGAAAACCCAACAGAAATACAGTCATGAATCTACTGAAGGACTCTACACTCACTTGAAAACACTTTCAACACACCAACATTTCACTATACAAGATCTGATGCCATATATTAGTTACTCTGCAATGGTGATCAATTACTGCAATATTATCTGATGGGAAATAAGAATTTATTTACCCCCTTTTTGCTGAAGGTTTAGCTAAGCTTAGGCCAAATGTGATGGCACTCTGCAGTACACACAGAACACTTTGATAAACAACATGCTCCGTGGGTCAGGAACTTAAGAGGACTTTCTACCATGAAGTCAATGGAGTCACTGGAAACAGAAATGAACTCTACTAAACCAGAGTACTTACCTGAAGCAACAGAGTGTTGAACATCTTCAAAGAGTCTTGTTTTATAATTATGAACAAAAAAAGTTTCTCCGAGTATGATTAACTGTTTTTTAAGCATTTCCATGTCAGCCACCTTAATCTAAACATTCACTGTTTCAAAGCTTTCCTGAAAACATTTTAGGTTAATAACAGTCAAGTATTAAACCCCTTCCTTTGTAACCTTTCTCCTCCTTCCATCCACAACAAAAATCAACCTCCTTAAAACCCTCAGAAAATTGTATCTCCTAGGAAGGACCTTCATGACTTGATGTAGCTTCCTGTTCTATTTGCAGTACAAATCAATCATAAGGGCATAAACCTAGATATCAAGGCACTGTTCCTAAAAGACTAGAATTTATCATTTCAAGATAGGGCAGAGAAGCTGCTCTTAATTCACACTGTCAGTTTTCTATAAAATGGTTTACACTATGGAAATGGTGCAAGCCAGATGATTTCCCATAACAAAATCAATGCAACATAAACGTATCTTTTGTATTGTATGTAAATACAAATACAGTAATTTGTATGTAAACAGAAAGACGTGAATTCAGTAGCTACTTCAGGATAGAAAAATACTTTATATCACTAAAAATAACCAAAAATACTTCATTTGTGCCTGGTACTCACAAGTACACAGGAAGTTTTTCTCTTACAATAATAAAAGATGAACCTGTATTACCTCCTGAGCAGAACAATCCCAGCTTCTTTTTGTTCCAGCACTGCCAGAGTTCCACAACCTAAACCAGCAAAATGAAACAAAACATCACAGCTAGTTCCCCAATGCCAAAGGAAACTGGGGTGGTTCTGAGGTAGCTTCAGTGTGCAAACACAAAGGGTACATGAACTTTAAGAGGCTGAACAATTACTTGCATAATTAAGCATCTTGTGGTCTCATGTTCTCTAAAATAGTAATTCATTTACATCAGATCGTTCTTGCTTGATTTTGGAAGTTCTTTGTGGTTTTTTGTTTTGATTTTTTCTTCTTACTACAGTCTATCTGTAGGTGAGGTTGAAAAAGACTTGCTTATAAAGCATAAAAGTGCATTTTCCCCATGGGCCTGACATGACAGATATACCAACACAGGGTTCCCTTTTGTCTTTCTGATAACAAAGCAGACCAAACACTTTTTTCAACCCTTCCTGAATACAGTAATACAAACACAGCTCACCAGAAACTAAACAAATAATTCAGTTCTGATCAAACACACATCAGTTCTGCTTCCTCATCTGATGGGATATTGTTGAAGTAAAACTACACTTGGATTTTTTTTTTTTTTTTTTTAATTAATGTTTTTGGGAGCAATACTCCCAGTGGAAATGAAAAAGGTGCCAGTACTGCGGAATGCTCAGCTTGGCTTTTTCAAGAGACCACAGGGTCAGCAGGGCCTGCCTGGACACTCAGGGACTAAAACAAGAACAGCTGAAGCCCCAGAATCACAGAATAAGCTGAGCTGGAAAGGACCCACCAGGATGGAGTCTAACTCAACACTTCTTGAACTCTGTCAGGCTTGGTGCTGTGACCACTGCCCTGGGGAGCCAGTTCCAGTGCCCGAACACCCTCTGGGTGAAGAACCTTCTCCTGGTACCCAACCCAAACATCCTCTGACACAACCTCAGGCCATTCCCTCGGGTCCTGTCACTGGACAAAGTTCTTTTCGGACATTTTATTCACACTGTGTACGTCTTTACTACCATATTTATTCTCGCCCCTGTCACATGAGCGCTCCTCCGCGAGGGCGTTGTGAGAAGCTCCAGGGCAGCGGCGGGTTGGTGCTTGGGAAGAGGCAGATCCCGGCGGGAAGAGGAGGGCAAGGGGCAGCAGCTCCCGCGACACCCCCGGCCCGGCCGCGGGGCACAGGCGCCGTCTCACAGCAAAACAAACGCAGCGGAAAGGGAAGTCGTCCCCAAATGCTATGGCATTTGACAGACACCGTCCGTCCTTCCGCACACCCACGCTTCCAGCCTCCTCCCGTGAGGAGCCACGTTCCCGGTCACCCCCGCCGCGCCGCCCCCCGCACCTGCCATGCCGTAGTACTGCGCGGCGGCGCAGGCCACACGCCCCGGGCAGTATGGCGAGAACTCCACCGCGTACCCATGCAGCCCGGGCAGCCGCAGGGCGCCCGCGCCCGCCGCCGTGCCCATGGCCCCTGCCCGGGCCTCCGCCGAGCCGCGGAGGAGCCGCGGAGGAGCCGCCGCGCCCCCGGCCCCGGCGGAAGCGCCCGCCCGCCGGGCGGTGCCGCAGCCGCGGCGCCAGCGCCGCCATCTTTGGCCATGGCAGGGGCGGCCCAGGGCGCTGGCAGTCGGGCAACGGCGGTGTTCCAAATCGCACTCCTGCGCTAAGGGAATCGCTTCCAAATCCCAGAAACAACCCGCTCTTTTATACGCCACGTAGGACATAAATTAGCTCGGTGTGTGTGCATCAGCTTGAATACATGAGATGTTTCAATCTCATAATTATGTATAATAATGTATGTGTGTTAGCTTTCATTTTTCCTTTTAAAAGGACCTTCTCGGCTTTTCATTCTCCTAATTTCTTGAATAGATCTACAACTTTCATCATTCTTCTCAGTGTGCAGTTGTGCTTTATGGAAGTCCTTTTATGAATAAACTTCTTACACCTGTGACAACTTCTGTTTAAGTCAGTGGGAATTTTGCCTTTGAAAGGAAGAGGTGGGCAGGGGGTGTTCAGGCTTAGAATATTAATAGTAGAGCAGGAGCTGCAGCTTTTGCCATATTATATCCTATATATATCCATATCTATGTCAGAGATTAAATATCCCAATTGGACACAAGCTGCCCTCATTAGTCTCAATGACCCATCTCTGTGTTTAAAGATAAAAGCGTGAAAGTACCATTTTACACTTTCAAAAGTTACAGCAGAGGCAAATTAGATTGTTTAGTTACAGTTACCTCGTGGAACTTGGACCACAGTTACATACTCCTGCTACCTGACCTTATATTTAAACGAAACCTTGACTACAAAATCCATTATAAAGCCATAAAAATATCCATTTGCTTAAACTGACACTCAGATGCAGAATTAGGCAGTTCTATTCATTCTTCAATCTTGTAATAAAAATTAAAAGAAATGTATATATCAAATAGCCTCCAGGATTTTAGAATAAAATCAATTCAAATTCAGTGTAAGTGAAGCTCCATTTAAATGTATCCTTCAGATTATCACAGCAGTTCTCAAAGCCTGATATCTAGCAATTTATAGGCTTCATTTATTGACATCATGTGAGATCAGATTTTTTAACTTTCAGGCAAAGGAATACTTTCGCTGTTGGCTGCTCAAGGCCAAATTCAACCAATTTGAGCTTCTGTGTAATCTTTTTACATCAATTTATCTTTTGAAAATGCAAGTTACAAGACAGTTTTCTGAGCAAATGTTTTTAAAGTAATTGCCCTTTGTGACTGGGATGTCAATAGCAATGCTTGGAAAAACACAGGGCCACCCCAGGGGTGCAGTAAGTACATTTGGACACTGTCGTTTGCAAGGTGTCAGGGAGTCAGATGCTTAATGGTGTAAAGTCCAGATACTCTATGGACAATTTGTCACTGAATTGGAAAGGTTTCATCAAGTGCATTTTTTCCAAGCTGGTTGATCTTTCGTAATGAGTGAAATTCTGCTAAGAGGTTATGTAAACAGGAACCAGTTCTTATCAGTGGCCCAGCTTTGTTTGAAAGACACAATTAAAAGAATTTTCATAGATATAAAGATCAAGAAGTGGATAAAAGGTTACAAGGAAATCCTGGGAGAAGGACCGGTTCTCAAACGTTTTTTCATAGACAAACTTGTGAATTCAGATTTTGAAGATCCACAAAAGTAGAAAGCAAAATAATACAATCAAAATATTTGAATAGGATGATTTCTAGGTAGAATAACAACAAAAGAAACAAAAGTTATTTTACGGGCAGAGAGAAGGTCCCAACAAACAAAATTGCTTAACATGACTCTTTCCTCCTCAGCCTCTGAGCAGCTGAGTAAATTCAAGAAACATGAAGGACTGCCAATCATAGCAGCATTTTATATGTAGTTACTGAAACCAAATAATCTACCAGCCAGCTCCTTTCTGCTAACATCAAATCACAGAATCAATTAAGCTGAGATCACTGAGTGCAACCTCAGACTGAAGACCACCATGTCAACTAGAGCAGGGCACTCAGTGCCACATTCAGGCTTTCCTTACATATCTCCAGTGACAATGATGGCACCACCTCCGCGGGCAGCCTATTCCAATGTCTGATCACTCTCTCTGTAAAGAAATTCCTCTAATGTCCAACCTAAACCTCCCCTGGCTCAGCTTGAGGCCATTTCCTATCATCCTGTCAAAAGTTGCCGGGGAGGAGAGGCTGACCCCTACCTGCCTACACCCTCCTTTGAAGGCACTGTAGAGCCATAAGGTCAGCCCTGAGCCTCCTCCAGGCTGAACACCCACACCTCCTTTAGCTGCTCCCCATCAGACTTGTGTTTCAGAGCCTTCACCACCTTTGTTGTCTTTTTCTGGGCCTGCTCCAGTACCTCAATGTATGTCCTGAACTGAGGGGCCCAGAACTGGACACAGAACCCAAGGTGTGGCCTCACCAGTGCAAAGAATCCAGACAGATTCTTCCAAACAGATGGATCCTGCATGCAGCAGTAGATGGCAGCCATGTTCCACGCAAAAAACAAGAGCCCTCAGTTGAAGGAAAAAAATCCCCAACTACACTGAAATTGCTCTTTTCCTAACACAACATAATTTCAATATAAAACTGGAAAGTTGCTTAGTACGTAGTTTTGGGCTGTCTTTATGCAGCTGTCACTTCTCTACCCTCAGCTCGACTGGGTACCCCTCGTTAGCATAAGAATAGCTGGTTGAGATGTTTACTGCAGTATCTACACCCTTTCGGTCCCAAGAGCTCTGCTCTGTTACAAACACAGGTCCCTCATTTCCTCAGCTTGCTAGCTGACAGCTAGCTTAGGTGTGAGTTGAGCTGGTAACCATCACTGCTGTGTGCACAAATCTTTCCAAAACCTTGGCTGGTCAGCAGAAACAGTAATCAGAAAGGCTCGAGTCCAAGTATTTGAACAACTTATAAAAATATCTTTTCTGCCAGAGAAAGTAGAATGTGAGCTATTTCCTCATGTGCAAGAGCAGGTAGCTTAAAATGCTGAAAACATTCAAGGACTGCAGTTGACTTTTGTCTGTCTTTTAACTATTGAACCATTCCCTAGGCTCCATGCCATCAAAATTTTCTTGATTCATTCTACAAGTGAATGCTTATTGACTAATGGAATCATAGAGATGTTGCCAGCTGAAATCCCCATGTCATCATAAAGCCAAATGTGTTGCAGCCTTAGAAAAAGCAGTTAGAATCCCAAGGTTCATTTAAGATTGAAAAACTGTCAACATCAAAAATAAACAAAAGTAACCAGGGGGGTTTCAGCCATGAATGCAAAGGGAAAAGGCTACCCTTATATGGCTAAACCAAGGGTTATGGCATTTGGAAGGAAGAGGCAGTGACCATGGAGGTTTTTCTGGAAGTTTAAAAGAATGAAAGAAACAAGAGGGGGGAATGACACTGTAGCAAATGAAAATTTAGACATGAAGATTTAGAAAGAAATGTGAGAATTATAAGGGAAAGAAAATATGAAGAAAGAACAGCATACAATCTTCACCATGCTCACAATAAGAGAGCCACAAGGACAATCCTGACTGGTGAAATATCCATGCCTGATGATGTGTCCAAATTGTTCCGGCAGATTTTGCTGTCTGCCGCCCATGTGCACCATGCTGCAATTTGGTAAGCAGATTCCCCATGCTATTACTGTTCCATGATCAGCTGCATCCCTGCACAATGGGCACCAGTCTCAATTTACCCTCTCTCCCCTTCTACTTAAATGTTGTTTTAAATGTTCAGTGTGACCATAAGCGTATCTTTTCTTAAAGACTGGCAGCTGGCTGCCTCAAAATACTGCCTTCAGTGGTATACTTAGTCTAACTTTTTAGATAGCTTTTAGAAACAAGGTTTTTTTTAATTTCAGTTTAACTGTTTCTAGCGCTCATGAGAGTTCTGGCCTAAAGATTACAAAAATCAGATTAACGTATGTACTTTTAATATCTCATTCAAATTCTTGTTTCTCCAAGTTTGTTTATATTATTTTGGGTTTTTTTAGACACCCATAATTGAAGCATGCTGGACTCCTGAAAACTTTTTCCTGTTTATCAGTGAAGAATTTACAGTGAATCTCCAATCTCTCACTCCTATATGTTACCCTGTTGTTAAATAAGAGGGCCTTAAAGGATGAATGAAATTTCACATCCATTTTAAACACAATATTTGTGAAAATAAATTTCACAAATTTTATGATATTCATGAAGTTAAGATAGTGTATTCTATGAATTCCATCCACATCACAGTAAGCAAATTCCAAATGCAGATTTGTCTAAAATAATTTTTCTCCCTCTACAGGACATGGACAGCCATAATACATGAAAAATATAAATTGAACAGAGCTCTGTTTAGATTTAATCTCTATAAATCAGGATACATTTGAATTGTCTTTTTGGTCTAGGACCTTGTTTACACTAGTTGGATCAGCTAAATCAAGCCTGTGGTATTTGTAGTGCTGTTTGTAACTCAGCAAAAATTGCATCAATATTTGCAACTAATAAAGTTGGCAAACTATTGGATGTTAAAATTATAATTATGGTTAATATCAGAGGTAAATGATTTATAGCTGTAGAAATATATAACGAAGAGAAGGTTGTTATTTCAACAAGTCTGCAGCCAACTGCTTGTTCCAAGTTTTTGTTTTGTCTCTGAAAAAAACAGAGCTGGAACAGGATGGTACTGAATTGTGATTATATACAAACCATCTGGTGTTAAAGATGTTAATTTCACAGCCCTTGAGAAACAAGTGAGCAAGGTAAGAGTACTTCTGATAACAAATAGGATGTTACTTCAGTTTTTCAAAAGTCCTTGGAATTATCTCCTAATCAAACACAAAAACACGAGCTCCTAAATGCCTGATTGTTTGCTTCAGAGAGCTATAAGATATACTTCCACTTTATAAAAGCATCAGCAATTTGTGTTTGTTATTCAACAGTATTTTGATTTTTTTCCCAGTTTTGCGCTCAACCTCACTCACAGACAAATCAGTAGAAAACTACCTTGTATTTGAAATAGACATGGTGCTAATAACGAAGCAAGCCTCACAAGTCAGTAATGCTAAGTAGAATAGCATGCTTCTTCCGTCTCCTTTCAGTCCATGACTTCCTCCTGCACTTGACAAACATGGGCTGTTCTCGAGAACAACAGAGACATATTGTTCTTGCTTCCTGTAAAGTGATGTAAGTGCAATGTTGAATGGATTAACACCAATTCTGCATTCTGTGGAAAACAGCATAATTTAGAAAAAACACTTTGCCATTCAGACTGTAGTAAGAAACAATAACCTAGTGTATCTGGCAGATGAGCAAATATTAACTTTTCCCTGTAAATCAGTCTTTAGCTTGCTTGTCATCTTCCCACACCATTTACTGATTTCTTATCAGCAGAAGCAAATGCCAGGCGTATCTTGTTGGAAAAGGGGACTGCTCAACATAAAAGCAAACAGAGCTACTGAAGCTACTGCAGTGAGTAATTTTTCTAATTATTCCAGAATTTATCCTCTGTCTACAGAAGTAATGGAAAACAATGATTCAGGAGGAAACTTTGGGCCAACAAATGGATTAGTCTTAACATCAATTTTAACAGGATGTGACCTATTGATATAATACATAAACAAAACTAATAAATGCTATCTTTCCTTCTCTCTTGTACCTGTTTAATAGAAGCCCTTAAAAAGAAGGACATCTGATAAATCATCCACTTTCACAGCATTTATATCCAAAACCAGACTGCAGAAGTCTCAACACTATTTCCTTTTCTAATCCATTTTGAATTCCCCAGATATTCACTCATGGACTGCAAATAATTTGAATTTTTGGGGCATCTTTTCTTCATATGATGGATTATTTCAAAATAATCCAAAGATCTTTTCCTCTAATGGGAGCTATACCATACAAAGTTAGTACAGCTTTTGGCTATATGCTAGTTAATCCTATTAGTTTCCATCTCTGTGAAGTAATGTTTTTGGTAATTATCAAGCTTTCAAGTATTCTTGACAAGTAAATTGCAGGTGAGTGAAAGTAACCGACATATTTAATCAACATGCAGGGGTAGTTTTCCAGTTTCCGAGTGCAGAACTTGCAAAGCGCGAGGCTGATCCTGCTCAAAGCAGCCATAAACCCTTCAGTGAACTTGAAGCCGTTCGGGAATACAGTGCGAGGCAGGTTCAGGCGGCGGATAACAGTAGACGGCAAAGGCTAATGATTACTCAGTCCTGACACTGCTCTCAGCTCTCTACAAACACTCAAAGCATTTACTCCCGACAAGCTAGTTAGAGCATGTGCGCCATTAAAAACAAACAAGAAAAGCAGTGTATGATAAAAATCCCTTTAGCAGGACCAGGTTCAGCGCACAGGAAGGACCTGCCTTCTTGCAAACACAGGCTCCTCCACGTGAACCCCAAGCACCTCTGAAAGCTCCGGGGCGAGGCAGGGCCCCCGTCGTTTCAGCGGCGGGGAAACAGCCACTGATCCCACGGATCTGGCTCATGCTAGGGGGAAGGACATTACAAAACAAAGCCCCACAGGGGGCGGCAGGGAAGGGCCACCCTCGGTTCTCTCCTACAGCCAGTACTGCTGTCCCCTCCTAGGGCGCCCCGAGGGGCGGGAGTGGCCGGCCGGGACTTCCCAAGAGGAGCATCGTCTTTCCAGGCTAACAAGCCCGTGAGGACACGACTTGACTCCCCTTCGGCGAGAGCGCCCACTCGGGACGCGGCCGGAACGCGGAGCAGGGGGCGGAAAAGGTTATTTCTGCCGGAGGCGGGGCCGGAGGAGGTTCCCGGTGCTGGGGCCGCCCCAGCCCGCGCTGCCAGTGGCTCGGCAGCTGTCGCTCGGCTGTAGCTGGGGCGCCGGCGAGTGATCCCACAAGTGGTTCCTCCTCGCGGCCGAGGAATTTCGCCCAAGGAGTGAATCGGCCGGAGGGAGAGCAGGGTGTCGGGGGCGGTAGGAGAAGGAGGCTGGACTGCTGGGGGTCGTCGCACTGGGTAGTCCCTGCAGGTGCGGGGGAGAAGGGAGCGGCGCGTCATGGTGCCGGTGGCAGGCACGAAGGGAGGCTGTGCTCGTCTCCCCGTCTCCGTCAGCCTTCGTTAGCGCCCGAGTGGGAATCCCTCGCTTCAGCCCGGCCACCTCTCCTCTCCAGCAGCTCAGCGGGACCGCTCCGGGGCGAGCGGCGCAGTATGGCATCCGCCTAACCCCGGCCAGCGCAACAGAGCGCGGGGCTACTCCTTCGCCGCCGGGATGAGCGACAGCAGCGAGGGGATCGTCAGCCTACCGGTGCCCGGCCCGCCCGGCGGCGGGACCCCCTGCGAGGAGGTGCTCGGCAGGAGAGCGCCCGGAGCCGACGCCGGTGCCCGCAGCCTGCCGCCCGACTTGGCCGCGCCGCCGCCCGCCGCTCTCTGGGCTGAGGACGCCGCCGCCGCCGCCTGCCCGAGCACCGCGCCGCGGGCCAAGGGTGGCGGCCGGCGGACCGCGGTCACCTACGTGATCAACGAGGCGAGCCAGGGGCCGCTGCTGGCGGCGGAGAGCGGCGCCCTGCAGAGCCTGCGGGAGGCGTGCGAGGCGGTGGGGGCCGCGCTGGAGACCCTGCACTTCGGCAAGCTGGACTTTGGCGAGACGGCGGTGCTGGACCGCTTCTACAACGCAGGTGAGAAGGGCTGCCCGGCCGGGGCTGATCATCGCCGCCGCGGGACCGGCTCGGCCGGCGCTCGCCGTCACCGCCCCGGGTTCACCGCGGGGCGGCGGGAGCAGCTACGGCCGCCGGCTGCTGCGGGGGCCGAGCCCGCGGTGCCCCCGGCTGCGGTGACACCCGGCCACGGCGGGTCCGTGGGAAGGCGAAAGTGCGCCAGAGCCCGCTTTTGTCCCCCGCGCTAGTGAGGAAGAAACTCTCATGTCAGCAAGCGCTGTGAATCAGCACTTGTGACTGCTACCAGCGGGTTAAATGTTCCCTGGCTGTTTTCTCTCTGTGTCCTACCAGAGTGCAGGGGATGCAAATTTGTACTAGTATGGGCTGATACAGACAGGAGTTGCGAGGCTACAGGACCTTTGAAAAGCAGATTTGATGCCAGACGGGTCGGGACAATTTCTTAGTGCTGACACTGTATCTGGGACGCTCCGTATGTTTGTGGTTGAAAGTTTGTACTTTTGATATATTGGTTGCATAAAATACATGCGATGGATGCGCTTGAACAAAGAGCTGCGCACACTGATGGAGTTAGTTGACAAGAGTACCCAGGGCTGCATCCTCATCCCAGTTAGCCCGCTGCACGGCAATAGAAGTACAGCACCTTCATTTGAAGGTGTGGTGGCCTGAGGTTCTGTGTTATGATGTACCCCGTTTGCAAAAATAATAACTAAAACTTTCCTCCACCTACTTATCTTACTGACAGATAGATGGTGTGAATGTGGAATAAAAAATACCCCTGCTTGCTAGATTTTCAGACCTCATACAACTGACGTTATAATACTGAATTAATGGCTTTTTGCTTTAAAAAATATCAGAAGCAGGAAATTGACCTGCCCTGCAATTTTAAGCTTACTGTGTGATGTGGCTTTGCTGTATATGAAATGCATGCTGAAAAGAAGCATTTAACAAGTTTTGTGATATAGTGTAGTTTCCTCCTCTCCTGGGGAGGGCTGAAGAAAAAGGAAAACAAACAAAAACCTCCTGGCAGTATTGTAACTATTTCTCTCAAAAAACTCTTCAGTACAGGCATGTATATGCCTGTCACCTCTTTGAAACTTTGCAAGCTTTGCCTCATGGACTGCTTCTTTCAGTTCGGTGAGCGATTCTTAAGCTTGCACTCACAGCTTATTCCTTTTGACCCATGCCGAGCACTCACAGCTTATTCCTTTTGACCCATGCCGAGCCATTTCCTTAAAAGTAAGAATTTTCAGAAGTCGGAGGAGCTGTCCTCACAAGTGGAAATAAGAAGGCCATAGAGTTTCTTTATAGACCTTATATATTCTCATTTAGCTTGGAGAGATTTCAAGCACCCTGACATCTCTTCATTCCAGGGCAGGTGAAACCTGAGAGTCTCTTTTGGTTCTGTTGTGGAAGCTGTTGCATAGTGAGGCTCAGGAAGTTGAATTATCCCTGATGTTTTTGTGCCTCTTACGCTGGTTAATTTTTAGACTCTGAGCTGTTCAATAGGCGGGGTCTTGATAGTTCATGGACGCTTTTCTTGTAATGGGAGATTTGACTTGAAGTGGGCCCCTTTTAATTCTGGCAGTAGGCGTCTGGCTTATAGTGCTACATAACTGCAGGCTTATGTAATATAATTTGCTTATTTCAATGACTTTTCAGCAAACTCTAAATGTGAAAACATTACTTTTTCTTTTGTCCTGTTTGGCTGGAATTTAATGGAACTGTTGCAAACTAGAAAAAGTATTTTGTCATTCTTTAGTAGTAAAGTCCATCAAGAAGTAAAGAACTAGGAGAGTTGATCATGTCCAATACCTGGACTGAAGAGAACTAGATGTAGAAGTTTGCATCTGCTCCACATGTACTCTGTACTGTCTGAGCTAACCAGTGATAAACCAGCTGCAATCTCAAAAACTGTGTTATGCTGCTGATTTTAGGTCTATAGGGATCTGCGGATTTTTACACTTGTTTCTTTATCCCTGTTGCACTTTTTCTATTTTTTGGAATTAGTTGTTCTCCAGAAGCTTTGAAATAGTGAAAAAAATCTCTCTCAGATTGGGAACAACATTAAAGAATAGAAGCAGTGTAATAGAAGAATGCAAATGGGGAACAGTGTAGGGAACAAAACTGAAACGACCGTGGAGGGTGTAGCTTTTGCACTGATTTTTTTTAACTGCTTTACCAGAATGGTGGGACAAAGCATTTGTAGGTGACCTAAACCTCTTCTCTCTTATCCCCTTGCCCTCTTTTGCTGTGTGCTTTCAGTGATCAAAGGTGATATTAGTGATAATAATAAAGAAAATCTGCACTCTGTGTTGTTTAAAAAAATAGTGTGTGAAAAAAGCACAACATGACTAAATATGAAAGAAGAATGCAGCAGTGGAAGTGCTTTCAAGTTACGTGACAGTTAAGTTGTCATATTCAGGGTATGAAGTCCTCCTGGATTCATTATAAAGGCCAGCTAAGTTAGAAGAGTAAGGAATGATGTGATTTCATGAAGGTTTGGAAAATCAAACTTAGAACTGTGTTTGTATGAAACAAAAAGCATTGAATCTCTCAATTCTTGTAATGCATGTAAATGAACTGTGATTTACGAGGATAGACCTACAGTATATCGTACCTGTGCATCATTAAGGCTTCCCTTTCTATTGTCTTATTATTTGCTTTGTATGACATAGTCTGAAGTCTCGGTGATTTCTGGTGTTTGCCTCATGCCTTTCACTGCTTCAAAGAGAACTTGAAGGAGTATTAACTAAAATATCTTAGATGAAAATACTCATCATCCGCTCTAAATGTAGATTAGCCTACTAATAATCTCCTGCTGGCTTCAGTCAACTATGGCCCTTAAATGCTGAGACATAATTAGCAGTGCATATTTAGTGAGTAGGTGTCATCTATGTATAATTGAACCATGCATGCACTAAATATTAAGAAATAGCCTAGTCTAGCTTTTCTGATTGCATGGCTTTAAATTCCATTTGATTTCAGAAAAAAAATTAAGAATTGTTTCTTGAAAAGCAAATGTCAAATGAGTCCTGGAAACTGTTGCAGAAGTGTCTGACAAAAACAGAGACTTCAATATTAATCACATTTTCTTCCACTTACAGAGGAAGGTGAAGAGAGGAAAATGTAGTTCAATTTCTTGCAAGACTTGATGTATCTGGATTTAATCAGCTGACTTAAGGGCTTTTTTTCTTTGTAAAGAGGATAGTTAGAGTTTTTCTTTTTTGTTGGGTTGGTTTTTTTTTTTTTTTTTGGTTGTTTGGTTGGTTTGGGGATTTTTTTGGTTTTGTCTCCAGTAATTTTAAGCTTGTGCAGGTGAATTAGAGGTACCTCCTAAATTCAACTTAATTTCTAAACACTTCAGGAATATTTTAAGAATTGGGTAATTAGACGTATGCCAAAATGTATCTGAGACACTATTCTACAGTGCAGTAGATAATCATGGTGTTTTAAAAGTCATTGAAGCATTGATATTTGTAATTAAATTGTATTTTCTCTACATTTTAATGACTAGATCTGCATATGCTGTTGATTTTTCTTTAACAGCTCATTTTCTTTTGGAAACAGCCATAAATGAGTGTAAATAAATTGTTTGGCTTAGAGAAGCATTCTATTTCTTTTTTCCCTCCTATCTTTTTATGGCAATCAAAATTAGAGTGATTTTCTTTTTGGGCAGATCTTTACATAGTCACTTTGTGTTACATAAGTGCATCAAGGACTGGTGGAACAGAGTGTTTGAGAAAAGCAAAATAGTAAAAAAGTATAGTAAAAGGAAAAAAAGTTGCATGAATAAGTAATCTGAATGAAGTCAGCTCTTCTTGGGAGGGAGGTGCTCTAAGTCAAAGTAATTTCTTCACAAATGTTTTTAAAATTAGACAGGGATATGTCTGGTAATTTGCTAGATGCACAGTACTTGGCATTCTGACTTTTAAATACAGTCTCAGAGGGACTGATGGAAGATAAGATGGATCACAGAGTTACTGAGGAGGATTTGGGTTTTCTAATCTGTGCAGTTGCTTGTTTTAGGTTGGTTCTCAAGATAAACAGCTTGACTGATGTGCTTTTCATATAAAACTGTCCTTCTGACTTTAATGTTGTCTTATAATGGGGAATTTCAATTTCATAAGCTTCGTATGCTCAAGTTGCATCCATCAATGACCCTTGGGATGCATCGCATTTTCTACTAACACTGTTGTGTGAGGCTGTTGAGATGATTCTCCAGAACAGCAATGATCAACTGAAATCCAGTTCATCAAATAAGAAATTATAAAATAGGTTTAATATCTTATCTTTATTTCTGGAATTCAGCATTATTGCTTTCAGTATTCATGCAGGCTTGGGCTTGAGATTGGCATGTTGGCTTACCAGGCTTAGAAACATAGTGTGCAACTTTCTTGGGAAGACTCTTGATGTAAAAAATAACAAAAAGTTCAGGGAACTAGTATAGTCACTTGTGTGAAGGTGAACTTTACTTCAAAGATGTTCTACACTGAAGTTGCTTCTGCGGGTTCTACAGAACATTTATGGATTGTGTTATTTAGAAATATTTACAGGTACACAGAAATGCAGCAAAGCATTTAGGGCTCAACCAGGGCTCAATGGCATTCATGTGGTTTCTTCCTCTAAACATGATAAATTCTAGTATTCTATTTTTTTCAAGTGGGATTTACACCTTCATATAAGTTTCCTGAAGTTCATGACTGACATGCTAACACAGACTTTCATCTTAAACCCAAAGGAGGTAATTTTTTATTCAAAACCGGTGTTCTCAATTCTAGAAGTTGATGTAAATATTTTCTGTGGTAAAAAAGCAGCACATATTAGCTGTTTGTAGGAGCAAAAAAAAAGAAAAAAAACACTAGCAGAGAGAGTAATCACAAGTTTCATTCTATTCCACATTGTCTCTCAGAGCAATTAGGTGTTTTTCATCACCTTTTTCTCAGTGCCTCCTGATTAATATTTTTTGATTTTACTGACAGAGTTTTGTCAGACACTTGAAATACCACACATACTTTGTCTGATTATGCAGCACTTACATTCATATCTTATTTTACCTCTACTTGACACCTTCCCCCCCCCCCCCCCCCCCCCCCCAATTCCCCAGGTGCTGCTGTATCCCCACTACTGTTTCTGTAGCATCATGACTGGAGAATCAAATTATAGAACTTACTAGTGTAGCAGCAGAAATTATCATGATGCGTTATTCTTGTCTGATTTCAGAATCTAGGACAATTACTAAAAAATAAAAAGAAGTTTAGTCCTGCTGTCAGTGGAAATCATGTTGAAAAATTCTGTATTTCAGCAATGATGGTGCAAGTGATGAGTTGGAGCAAGAGATGCCAAGTAAGTTAATAATAGTGTGCAGTCTTGAACTGGTAGCTGTCTTGAGAGTATGACTACAATCACGTCAGGGATGTAAAATATTACGAGTACAGAATCTTTGTGTCAGAATGCATAGCACATATTGTAATGTTTAGGTGGGGTGGATTATAAAGCTCCTTTTGATTCTGCATATTGATTCCAGAGTCTCTTAGAAAGCAGCATTAGAAACTAAACCAAATGCATGGCTTATCTTTGGCACAGGAGAGCATTTAATTCTAAAGCACCTGAATGTCATCTACAGCTACAACAAAAATTACGAGTTTTGGAAGAAAAGTATAATCATGATACAAAGGTTGTGTGTTCATAGTTGTAGTGGAGAACTTCTGAATTTATGAAGAAATTGTGGGATTTGAAACAACATATTCACAAATATTTCCGTTGCTGGACCAGCTATAAATTTTTATGATCAGATTCTAATATTGGTATTGTATTGCACCACTCTCATCAGGCTACTTTTCAATAGGTGACTGAAAAACTAATATTCCATCCATTTCTATCTGAAGCAGGAGGAATACAGTGGATACACACACTCCAAGTATGTGGTCTGTGAGACCTGGGTTTTCTTTCAGACTGTTGTCACTGGCCTGTCGCAGCAGTTTGTGGCTCTGCTGTGCAGGAAGATCTTCCTCAGGCTTCTCCCACAGCTGAGAGACTTACACAGCATGTGCCATGGGTGTGAATTACCAGCCATGTCTGTAACATAAATAATATTAAAGGTCTGCTCCTGCAGTGTTTATTTACTGAAATGTTGTCAGTGAGACAGCTGACTAGAGAGTCCACATGAAAAGTTTTTTGGATTATTTAGAAGTTACTAGAAGTTAGGCTTTTGAAATGGTACTTTCTCTTTTGCACTTACTGCATCAGGGTGATAGGGCTAGTTTAGAAATACTTAATGGTATCTGAAGTGGTGGGAGCATAGGAGGTTATGAAATTTTTAGAGTCTCTTAAAATACAGTAAAGATGTAAAACTTGTGAGGCATCAGTATGAGCAGACATCATCTAAGTATATTCCCCAATGGAGAAAATGCTGAATGGAACTAGATGAATGCTTATTGAGTAATGCAGAAGAAAGCTTGTGACTGATTTTTCTGCAGTTTGCATTTCTGTAGCTCTGAACAGGATGTGTCATAAAGAAATGACTCTTGAATTTGCTGCAGTCATGATAATAATTTCGCTTTTCTTTTTAGTAGCTTTCCAAAGTAAAGAAGCACGGTACAAAAAGCTGTAAATGTAGCAAGTGACCACAGCTGAAACAAGTGTTAAAGCCTAAAGGTTCAAGTGAAAAGTAGAAAAGGCCTTATATATATGCTTTAGCACCATTGTTATCAGTAAATTTCATCCTGTGTTATGTCTTAAATAAAATTAAGTTAAGCAAGTGAAAACTTAGTCTTATAGCAGTTTGTTTTCTTTTGTCTCTGTATAGAACAGCTGACTTTTGAGTGTATTCTGTGGTGCTGATCATTTAAAACTTGCTTCTTTCTTTCCTCAGTACCTTTGGAACAATCTGTACTTGGAATTGCTGTATTTGCATGCATAGGCAACATGCAAGTTTATTTGTAAGTTAAACCCAAAGGACTTAAAAAACCTCAGTGGCTTTATAGTGACAGGAATTTTGCAAGTCTGTGTTTAATAAAATAGAAGTTACTACTGGGATTCACAACTTTCATTGTGGACTCCCTGCTTTAGATTGTTCCCAAACATCCACTGTCCGTAGAAGTCTTCTACTGCTTCTTCAGTATGGCTTCTCTGGGGGTTTATGCTGAGGAATACAAACACACTCAAAGTACAGCATTTGTTAGAATGAGATGAACATCTGTAGCAGTCAGCAAAGTCACACTGCAGAATGTGTGTGTGACAGATGACAGAAGAATCTGTTTTGACAGTTGGGGGGATTTTCTGGTAATTACTGATGGGTAGATTTCTGTAAGAAGTTTGTAATTGTTTGTGTTCCAAGAGAACATGAACCTCAGGCTGAGCTTGACATACAAGCACAGGCTGCTTTCTTGGTTTATATTACTTTTTTCCTCTGAGACCAAATTTCTGCCTTGAGTCATGCAGACATAGTATTTCAGTTATGAAGAGCTGCTGATTAACTATTAACAATGGCATGCCAGAGTTGAATTCTCTTCTAAATCGTGTCTACCTTTATTCATAAACATTGGGATGAGTTTAGATGCAGCATGGGTCTTAAAGATTTCCCACAGTCTGAATCATTTGAAGCCAGTGGGAATCAGTGCTCTTTCAAATCCCACAAGAAATGTATGTTTTGATTTAAGAGCTGGACACCCTTGTAAAAAATTTGCTCTGCATTTCTCCCTTACTGTAATAAAGTAAATGAGTTGCTCTGGGATTTGCTTGCTGATTGTGTCAGTGGGTGTCTCTTGCAGAGAGTGCACTCTGGGTGAGTAAGCAGCTGGTGCTTTCAGTGGTGAAAACAGTTTTTCAGTGATATATCCACAGAAGTTATCTTCACCTCTTGCAAAATTTATCTGGTTTTGTTCCTCTTCACACAATACTTGTCTGATATAGTTTTAATGCTGGTTTCATTACAGTCTTTCTGACTTATTAGGGACCTATAGATTGAGATGTGCAGTCTGAGAACTATGAAGATGCAGGTTAAACTTCTGGCAGAAGTTTATTCTGCAGTGAGCACAAGTCACCTGACTGTAGCACAGGAAGCCCTGGATGTGACCAAGGAAGACTCAATGATGTACCAGAAGTAAAGGAACTGTAGAAATTCATTTATGATTCTGAAGTGGAGCCTGTCCTGCTTGGGATAAATTTATTCAGTTATCTTGACACAGTATCAAAGTGCTTCATTTAAATCCACCACAGAGGCCTGCCCATAAGATTAAATACTCCTATTTCCACTGCTCCACCTTCAGTATAATTTTTTCAGCTACACATACTTTTTAAAGCATGATAGTACTGGCTTTTCTCTTTAGAAGAATGTATTTGAATGGAAACACTAGGTAATGCCAGAATTTTGTGTTTTATTGGTTTATTACTGCCTTTCAGTACAGTATCTCAGAAAAGGTTTCTTGACTTTCCTCCAGGAACCTTATAGCTAGCTGATTTGAGTGAAAATAGAAATTGACTTTAACCTGAATGTATGCATGCTGACTTCTGGTTATGCTTTCAATAATGTAGCATGATAATGAAAGCCAGGTTTTTGGTTGTGTGCTGCATCACTCACTCCATGCAGCTCATGCCATCAATGGCAGTGACATGCAGCATCTGGGGAGGAGGGCAGAAGCCATTTGCCTCTTGAATGTAACCTTGTCTTTCAGATCACAGCTGGAAATGATACTTGGGAGAATTTTGTTCTGAACATCATCATCATTCCTGGGTCAAGTGCAATTGCAAAAGACTCAAGGACACCATCCTGATCACTTTCACAAGAAAGTGATTGTTACTTGTGTAAATAAGCTGAAGTCCTGTGTATTTATGTTCTCTGTTTCCTTGAGATCAGTTTCAATTATTGTTTTCTGCAGAGCTGAACTTCACTGTTACTTCATATGAAAATAAATATACTTCCTTTGATACTTGGAGTCCTTCAATATGTTATCTCTTACAAAGGTTTTCAGTGACCTTGCAAAGCATGCAAGTTGCTGTGCACAAGCTATTTTCTTTTGCTTATTATGTTGAAATTTATTTCGGGAGGTAAAGTTTCCTGTTTAACTCATTCAATTTTTTTATATAATTTACATTTCAAGACTGTGAAGACTCTAATTTTAATTTTTTTAATACTGTGTTTGGTTGTTCTAGTTTACTTTTATGTCTTTCCGGGTTTTTATTATTTTAGGAATTTTCCTGATTTATTAACCAGGAGTAATGACTCTGTATAGTGAATGTGGCACACATGAAGCATGGCAGACATTGCAGGGCCAGCCAGAAAAAAAAAAGGTAGCCCTTCCAAAATATCCTGTACAGCTACATTATTATATTATATTACACCAGGGCTACTAACTTTGAGGAAGTTCTGGGGTCTTGCAGCAGTGCCCAATTCTGATCTGTTCTTGAGGGATTATGGTATTTCCTAACCTTACATCAGAGTGAGCAGAGGTGGTTTTTTTTTTTAAATCTTCTAGTTGCTGTCACAGGCCAAGGGCAGCATGTGGCTACCCTGACTTACTACAGCTGTAGAAATCTGAACTTCTCACGGCTGTGCTTAGTCTAGGCCTGTAGCTGGAGAGAAAGTACTTCATCAAACCTCTCAGTGTGAGGAAGGAAGCCCTTTGGGCCCAGATAGACCTGGGGACTCGTGGTGGGTGCTTGGTTCTGGACAAGCCTTTTAGGCTGGAGCCTGTATGGGTGGCACTGTCTAGAGTTGAGACTGTGATGCTACCCAGTCCAGCTGTGCTAGCAGCTTTTTGCTGGACCAGTCTTGGGGTTTATTGCAGAACGCTCTGTTTGAGGAAAAGAAGTGTCTCAGGCTGGATTTAGTAGCCTCTCAAAGCTTGTATTGAAGATTTTCTCATTTACTTATTTCATTGAGGCTTAATAACACCAGAAGTTTGTGGAGGTCATTAAGCATGAAGTGGATTTAGCATGGTTTAAATACTTCAACACATTTGGGTGTATTTCACAATTCTGAGGTACATGGAGAAAGTCATAAAAGTATGTGTTCTGAAAGCATTCCAAAGAAGAAACAAGAAAATGATGATTCTTGCCACTAATTCTTTTACCAGAAACCATGATCTCCCTTTTCCAGCTCCTTTGGCCAAGAAGGCCAAAACGCAATAAAAGCACTGGGAAAATGGACTGAAGTAAAGCAAGAGCTTTTGCAGCAACCTCTGCCAAATGGGTGTGAACTGGAAAATTTCCAGTCCATTTTGTTGCTTAACTGCTTGCAGTTTGGTTTCTGTTCTGCAGCCTCCCTCTGATTTGAATGATCAGTGTGTTGACAACCTGATACTTGTCTCTGTATCCTCTCTGTTCAAGTACTTTAATAGTAGCTTCAGTTGAAAAATTTCCTGGTAGGCAGACTTACCAAATCTTAGTGAATTTCAGTTCATGCTGGTTACAAACTAGCAGGTGCCTGTCTTCAAGATTTAATTCAGTTCATAAGAAATTATATATTGCTTAGCCATTATGAATTGAAGATATTGATTTACAGACACAGTGCTGGGGTTGTTCAACATGCAGAAGAGAAGATTTCAGGGAGACCTCACTGCAGTCCTTCAGTACCTTAAGGTGGCTTATAAGAAGGAGGGAGAGGGGCTTTTTTTATGGGTGGATAGTGAGAGGAAAAGGGGGAACTGCTTTAAACTCAAAGATTAAAACTGGCTTTCAAACTGAAAGAGGGCAGGTTTAGAGTAGATGTTAAGAAGAAATTCTTTACTCAGGAGGTGATGAAGCACTGTAAGAGATTGCCCAAAGCTTGTGGATGCCCCATCCCTGGAAGTGTTCAAGGCCACTTTGGATGGGCCCTGAGCAACCTGATCTAGTGAGTGGCATCCCGGCCCAAGGCAGCAGGGTTGGAATTAGGTGAACTTTGATGTCCCTTCCAACCCAAACCATTCTGTGATTCTGTGATTTAGAGCTTCTGCCATAGTAATGTCAAGTACTTTTGCAGTAGAACTGTCTCAGACTTCTAACTCTGAAAGGCCTAGTTGACGTGGCATGTTTTCAAATAATCCTTAATGTCAGTCAATAAGTACAAGCAAGATGCCAGTTACCGCAATATGCATATGAATACCAGAAAAGAGAATTACCCTCCTGCTAAGAGTATATTGCGGCCTCACTAGCTGCAGTGCTAAGTAGGGTAAGAAGATCATAAAATCCATTTTTCTATGCACTTACTCATTAAGTAGAACTGCTGGAATAGTTGAGAATATTGTAGCCTTTGAGACTTAAGCAGTCCCATGGCAGCTTAAGTGGAGGAGAAGCTGTACTAACATGCTTCTCCCTGGTGCTGCTTTGCTGCTTTCAGTGTTCAGAGAATTATGTGATGAGGTAGGTCATGGAGCTGGCCTGATTGCTAACTCACTCCTTTACTCCCTTCTGGTTAGCTTTCTGTTGAGTAAGTTCTGTGAGCTGAGCATGCATTCCAGAGGACAGACCAAAAGCAGGACTGCAGCAACCTGTGTTGAGATTGTCTAAAGGTGTGGTTTCATGTTCTTGATCTTGTCTCCTTGTGGGTTGCCTCATATCCTTTCCTTTTCTGGTCAGGGTGGCTAAGGAGTGTATTTCATGTCTGTGCCATCTGTTTGTGCTCTCAGTCTGATGTTTTTCAGATCCTTTCAGTTCGAAAACATTCTCTGTTTTCCTTGTATTACAACAAAAATTTGAGGACTTATCATCATCTGAAAATTCAAAGATTCTGCCACCTGAATTGAAATTTTGACTATATCTTTGCAAGCAAATGAGTATTTGTGATGTGATGTCCCACTCTTAAGGGGAGCACCCAAGATTCATAGGTACTCATGGTCGAAAGGGATGACAAAAGTCAGAGGTTCTGCAAAAGCTTGCAAAGTTTCATTAGGTTATACACTTGCCATGAAAATTGGTATGTTAGTCCATTTTTGAATAGAGGGGTGGAATGAAAAGGAAGAAAGAGACATGGCTTAAAGAGGGTGAAAGAGGAAAAAAGGAAGAGAGATCAGCAGTCCTGGCTCCAGCTGATCCAGCGCTGATCCAGCTGATAGTGTGGCCAAGGTCCTGGGATGCACATGCACCTGGGCTTTCTGGGGGTACCTTTTTATAGGTAGGTTTTCTCTGCCCTGGAGGTAAGTTTCTCACTTTCTATGCAAATTAGTTATGGTGCTCAGTCCATTCTTTTAGACCTTTCTGGAAATGGGTCAACAGGCTTTGGAGATCTTTGGTGGTCTTGTTTCCCCCCTATAGTCCATGCCCGCTCCTTGGCCTCATTCACGCACTGTCCTGGACTTATCTCCAGGAGCCAGAGCAAGGACAGTTGTTCCAGAAAAGTGCTGCCTTACCTCTATATGGCCCCCTTCTCCAGCCACATCCTGTTCTTTCTCACAACAATCCTTGGTTGGCTCCACAGTTTTCCGGCTACTGGTGTTTGGAGACATGCACATTAGTCCCTTTATCTTCTAGGGTCCTACACATGGATAGCAGAGTTCAGTGGCCTGTGCTGTTAAGCTGTTATCACTTCTGGCATGCTTTTGGTCTGTGCCAATGAATGGAATAGAGCCTCTACAGTAGCATTCTCAGTGGCCTGTCTGAAGGGAGCAACCTGAGGCTAGGAGGATTTAAGATTGATGTAATTAACCATTCCAAGCCACTTGGTCCTGATGCAGAAGTGGGACCTGGGGCATGTTTAGTTGGTCAGCATTGCTATACTGGTTTCCAGTTTAGGTGTAATAAGTGTGCTTCTATGAACATTTTGTTCAGAGCTGAGGAAGTGCAGTTGCAGTGCCATATCTGTTCAGGAAGATGGGTTAAAGATACTGCAGTTTTGAATGCAAAATTTCAGCAGCTATTTTGACTTCCAAATTCACAATCTTTCTTGACGCCCTTAAACTGAATGAAGGACAGTGAGTAGCTATTGCAAGTCTTAGGTGCCTCAGTGGTCATTCAGCAAATAACCTGCTAATACATGCTGTTGGTTGAAAAAGAATATTTCAGATTCACCGTATAGAACTAGATTGCAAGTACAGCATTTGTGCATCTTTTCCAGCATGGATCATCAGTCTCTTTGTATCTGCAGGAAATGTACAAAGTGTCATGGTTGAATATTATCTAAAAATTTCAACTTCCATTTTCATACATTTGATGTTTCAGTCAAACTCTTAACACATAACTCAGAGAGCACATCTCAATTCTTTTTTTTTATTTAATAAAAGATTTATTTTTCAGTTATTAATTTCTCCTTAAATGTAAACTTCCCTGCAGTTATATTGAAGAGCCTTCAGTGTGATAAATGAAGAAGGTTGGCTGCAAAAGAAACAAATGAAATTTCAGGAGCTTAATTTTTGGCTTATGCTGTTGTAAATTACTTAGTCTATGCTGGCAAAGTTGTTTCCTAGAGTTTCTGGTTTTATTTGCTGGTTTTCATATCCAGGTATTTTTGGATAAACCTCTTTGAAAGAATGGTTGCTCTGCTAAAATTGAATGTGTGAGTAGGTGGTGGCTGTTGTCACTTTTTTTTCCCCAGTGTCTTAAGTGTTTCTTCATCCTAAATATTTATTTTTCTCTTCTATAGAAGGTGAAGAGCCTGAAGCATGAGAATTTAAGTTTATATGATACAAATACAAACTGAGCTAGGTTTCCTACTAGTTATGTGGGTTATTTAGTTTGTGTAAAGCTGAATATCTATTTTGATGGCAGTTATTCAGATTTACATCTGTGTAGTTTTCCTGTTCACATCAATAATTGTTGGGGGGGGGGGGGGGGGAAGAATTTAGTTTTTAGCATAAATTACTGCTATCTTGACCATTTCAGCACTGCAGATTGAAGCCTATGTTGAATAGTCAGTGAGATCATGAAAACTGAGTTGCTTTAGTTAGTTGATACTAGAATACTTGGAATACTAACTGAATTCCAGAAGTTACTTGGAATGAAAACATTTTTACCACATTTTATTTAACACTGTACATAGAATACAGAAGGAATAGGAATATAAGATGAAGCAAATCACCAATTTTATATGCAAATGGTAATTCTTGCCACTTTAGCTCAATTAACCTATGCCAGTCATCAAACTTTCTCTTGCCCAACTAATTTGGGCACTTGGAATTGATGCATTCATAAGGTTCCTCTAGTGTCATTTCTTTGTTTCAGTTGTGGGCTAGCTAGTATGAGATTTTTCTGTATGCTGTGATTTAAAAAATATAGGTAATGGATTAGTTCGTAGACTATTTTCTCAAGTAAAATGTTTGCTTATGTTTCTGTTTTGTGGTGTTTGTTCTTAATCAAAAATATGGTACAATGCAAGACACTTAAAACCTCATTTATACTGCTAGTTCTGCTTCAAAAGAGCTGCTGGTACAATATATTTTTTTTCTATACATGGAGTTCAGCTTTCTCCTAGCTTGATGAATGTCCATATATAAGTACTTCAGAATTGAATTCAGCATTTACAGTGCTCTAAGTGCTTTATCTTGCAGTCTTTTATCTTGCTTCTGCCAGCTGTGATGCGGGCCATTCCCCTTTGTGGGTAATGTACTTAAGGATTTCATCTACAGAGGCTGAAGCACTTTATGGAGGGAACAGACAGCCATCTCATCATTTTAAGGAGAATGAAACCAGAAGGATGGAGAGTAAATAACTTGCCTGAGGTTTGGCAGCAGACCGTAGCTAAAGGTGAGGAGAGAACTCAGCTCTCCTGAGTTTGTGAGCTGCTGGCTAGCTCAGATGCGCTGCTATTGTGATCACTGGTGATTTAGATATGACTCATTTCTGTTAAAAAGACAAGAACCTCTATGATAGTTAACGTAAAATCTGAAATTTAAAACACTCATACACAGTGGTTGGATATTAAATTGTACTGCAGTAATTCCAAATTAGTGCTGTAGCGATATAAAAGTTGGTTTTGGTACTAGAATCATGTGCAGAGATGGGTTGCCTTTGGAAGTAAAGTTTGATCATCTTGTGTTAATACAGGGAGTGATAAGCAACAATAATCCGAGGCTGTTCTTTTTGCTGTAAAACTGAACTCAAATGGATTCATAGCTATCACAGGCCACTTGGAGTTACCATTGACAAAGCCAAAGCTTATCGGATCTGTTTTATCTCGTTTTGCAACAATTAGCAGCAATCATGTCAAGCGTTAAAGAATTTAACTCAAATGAGTCATATCCGTTTTCTGTTGGGGGGAAGCAATTGTGCAGTTACTTGTGAGGCAGGGCAGTCTGTGCTGCCTTAGAGGCAGATGGTGGTGGTGTGAGCAGTACTGTTTTCTGTGTTAATTTTCAAATTAATAGTTGCTTCTCAGGAATTTTGAGTGTGATTTTCCCAGTAACTTAAATACCAAGTTACTACGTACGTGCAAACGTGTGGTTATTTTGGTAGAAAACTAGTGTGGGAGGTTTTATCCTCCTTAATAAGAATAATTTGTGTATCATCTCCTCTCCCCTTTCTGTGCTGACATTTTCACTGTTACCTGACAGTCCTGAAAGGTGAGGGGGTAGCTCTGTGATCTGTGCTCTAGTAACCTAAAGCAAAGAGTCATAGCTCAAACTGTGAATTAATTTCAATCTTCATCTGTGCAAAAGGGAGATGAACTTGAGCTAAATAAAGCAGCCTGGATGAATCTGTGCCTGTCTGAACTTTTATCCTAGACTTGTGTAATTGCTGTCCTTGGGAGCTGGTGAGAGATGAAGTTTAGGAAAGGACAGCCATTCCACACTTTCTTGTACATGGCAACAATGCTGTAATCTTGTAACCTGTATGTCTGGAACTGTAGACAAGGCTGCAACTTTGCTTCTTTCTGCTGGAGATAAACTCCTCGCCGTTGTTACCTTCTAATAGAGTCCTTTAAATTTTTATAACTGTTTTGTGTTACAGATTACCTCAATCTGCGCTGTGGAGTGCTTTGCAAAGCAGGACATTGATTCTGGCTCTATCTTTTGTGATTTATTGCAATAGAAGAAAATTATAGTGCCATGTGCCATGTTAGTGGCATATGTCTGGTTTGATGGAGAGTTGCTTTTTTTAATTTCTGAGTACTCCAAACTAGAGTCTCTTCTATAAATTTAAGACATTTCTGTGTGAAGGTGATACTTCTTTGCAGTATTTTTGGTGGAGCCCAGGGATCTTTCAAACTAGGTTTAATCAGGTGTGTTTTGTTTACGCTGCACTTCACCTGTGTTGACTGAAGTAAATTGATTTGTGTGGTTGAGTGCTGTGTGTAGGTTTTTCCTGCTAAATTGCAAGGAAGGCTGCGTGCAAATGTTGTACTTGTGACTTACAGATCACTAAGGTCTGACCAAGCCCTGTGAATGTTGTCCTACCTGCTTTCAAATCAAGTTTGACTTGAGAAGCCTTAGTAGTAGTGCTACATGGAAAAAGTAGCTTAACTGTATTTCTTGCAGCTTGCTTTGTTGAAAGAAAGTGGTGCTGGTTTCTTTTTTTTTGTTTGTTTTTTAAAGGAAGAGCTGGAAATGGATAAGGTACATGAGGGATGTGGAAGCAGATACTGATATGGTTTTTTTTGTTTTTTCAAGGATTTCTTTGAAATAGAACATAAATAGACCTTGTAAGGTGCAGATGAGTAGGAAAAGTAGACATAATATTTTGAATTTAAACAACAAATATTTAAGACATTGCAAATAGTCAATAAATAATGATAAATTCATGTGCTAGCAATGATAAATTCGTTGCTGTGCTCATAGGGAAGGAACATGCATTGCTACCCAGAAATCTGTGAGCAAGGAAACAATTGATAAACTAGTGCTTATATGGATTTATTTTGGAAAATGTTTGTCAGTGCAGTCACTAGGCCAATTTTAAAATCAAATGAATACACAGAGACACAAAATGACTAAATACTGCAGGATATGCTTATTTTTTAAACTATTAGGGTGTGTAACAGAGGTTAGAGCTGTTGTGAATAAATTACTGAAAACCTCACAGGAGTAGTAAATAGACTTGTCAGGAGTCATAAGCAAAGAAAGAAAGAAAGGAAAAACTAGAAGCGTTATTTGCTGTATAGCTGTGATATGGAATATCTTTTCCGTGTGAATCTCTGCTCATCACATTTGAAAAACTGAATTTGGGTCTTGGCAGAATTCACAGACAAGGGAAAACCTGAATTATCAGAATAATTAATGGAATTATTTCCATGCAGATGGAGAATTACTAGATAGGGTCTTTTCAGAAGAAAAATAAAAGGAAAGGTGGTATAATTTAAAACCAGAAATGAAAAGGAAAGATTTATTGAGTAGTGACTCATTTTTAATTTTTAACTTTCTAACTCTTATCTGTAAGCAGCTTTAGAAGAAGCTAAGAGAGGTACTTTTCCATACAAGGACATAGTTAAATAGTTTTCAAAAGGACTAACATTCCTGAGGGATGGGTTTGCTAAGACCTGGTATATATTGTGTACACATGAAATGACTTGAAAACTCTTCAGGCTGTTGGATGTCCAGGCACTTTAGAATCTATCATGTGGTTCTGTAGTTGCCTTTTCTTTTCTTTTCCTTTGAAGACTTGTGCACTTTTTAAGAGACTATGGTGCTTTTTATCAGAAAACATGGCATGTGAAATTCCAAAGCCTTCAGGCAATTAGTTTTCTCAGTGCCTTTCTGTTCATGAGAAAACATTGGACGAAGCAGTGAAAATGCTACAATGTAGAGATTTTTGTGGAGAGGGTGGCGAGAACCAGGAGTGGTAAGCATATTTTTGGTTATTATGAAGTTTGGGGTCTAAAATTCTCAAGTGCTGTATTATTTATGAAAAATAGGGGGTTTTTTAGAATGGAAATGTTTCTAAACTAAATAGAGACATTTAACAAATTCATTTGTTTACGTATCTTAGAAAAATTCTGCTTCCAAATTTTCAGAAGCTTAGGAAGATTCCCATTTTTTACAGGCATTCCAGATGCTGTTCGTCATAATCTTGAAGTGCTTGTGTTTATTTTTTAGTCTGTACTTGCTGCTCATGAGTTTTCTAAGTTTAAACCATTTTTGGTATCACTTGATTGGAAAACATAAACTCTCATGACTTGAAAATAATGTTATAAGAAATACTTGTGCATCTTTGTATTAGAAACACTTCCAGAGTCTTTTCAGTGGCTTAATCGGCATGGCTCTGGCTTTCTTGAGAAGGGTATTAGACATTTAGCTCCTCTTGGTGCAGGCCACCTTTCTACTAGAAACTATGTGAAAATGAGCAAGCTTCTTAACAAGAAATTGATAGGATTAGCTAAAAAGAGGAAGAGTTTTCAGATGGCATAAAGACAACCTCAGAAAAATTTCTTCCAGAAAATGTGTGCTGTATATTAAGAGAAATTTAAAAGTAATCCACAGCAGGTGGCATTGCTAAGACAATGAAGAAATGGAATTATGCCCTATGGAAGGAGAGCTTCTGTTCAGATGAGGAAACAAGTTTAAAATGTGTAGAACGGCATGTAAGCCTTAGTGAGATAGTTTCCAAAAGAGTTTGAGTTATACTTGCTGAAGACAACTCTTTTTTTGGTGCATGACTTCTGACTTCAGTTGATGTCAGCAGCATTGTTGTGGGTATTGGTGTCATATTAGGGCAAATAGGTTAAAAATATAAATAAAGAACACATCACTTAGAGCCATGGGTAAAATCTGGCAGCAGAGAGGACTTGAAGTGGCTTTTTTGTAGAAGGAAATCACACTCTTCTTATGAACTTGTACTTAAGGGTAATCTACTTAAGGGTAATCCATTTAAGACAGTATATTGAGATGTCAAAACGTTTTTGATGGGGTACTTTACTATATACTCTTAAAGGGACAAAATGACGGGTGATGACATCCTTATAACCCTTAAGTGGACTCCTAGAGGAAAAGAACAGAAGGTAAGTTTTGCAATGAAGCAAGGTTGCCAGTAGAAAAACAGGCTATTAGAAGGATTGTTCTGAACTTTCTTTTTTGAATTGGGCTTTTCAGAAGTTTCCTGTCTGATCTGAAAATTTCATTCTGGTGAAAAGGGTAGTGATAACGTTTGCTAATGTGCAGGTTTGTCAAAACTTTCAAGAATAGGCAGTAAAGAATTGCAGGAAGTTTTATGGTACCAGGCAAATGAGCAAGTAAGGACAGCTGAAGCTCAGACGTAGTGAATGCAAAGTAACATACATGAAGAAAAGCAGCTTTAATTGTTTGCACAATATTGAGCATTGAATTAGTTGTTGATATTCAGCTTTCTAGGTAGCTCATCATTTTTCTTTATTGTTTAATGAAGCTCAGTCTTTACTTGCACCATTCTTACCATCTCTGCCACATTGCCTGCTGGCTTCTGGTAGAGAAGAAATACTGAGTTAAACAGAGTTTTGATCTGATCACTTCAGATGCTGCAATGAAACCCAGACTTCATTTTTGAAGCTTGGGAGGTGGATCTGCCTAGACATTTTTGTCACAGTGAGCTGAGCAAAGAAACCAAATATATAACTTCATTATAAGTGAAAATAATTAGATTTTAGGGGAAAAAAACCTGAAGCTGGCAGGCTTCTTAGTTGGAGAAAAATTCAGGTCACTAAATCACAAATAAACAGAACAGGAAAGACAGGAATAAAAAGAACTTTTGATCAGCTTTTTCTCCTGCCCATCCTGTCCTTGAGGTAGATTGTTGTTTCCTTCCTTGGTTTTAATGTTCTCTGCAACTTTTGAGCTGTAGCAAACTCTACAGTTTACTTAGACTTTTGGAAAATTTTCCACCACCCCTGAGACCTGTCTGTTTGGTTTTCATAGGACTTTCCTTCCTTCTCTGAACTTTTTTATTGACATACCTGTGCTCTTACAAGTTCTTTCTTCTTGGGTAGGCTCAGTCACTTCTCCAGAGAATAATCACTCTTTAATCTTACATCTCAAAGACATCTAACTTGGAAACATAAATCAAAATAATCACACAAATACCATCACATCATCAGTCTGTCGCTCTGTCACTCTTTTGCCTGCTGAAGATCCTGTCCAGGCCAAAGGAGTGTTTGGTAGTCTTGGAAAAAAAACCCCTGCAATGATGAAGATCCCCTGAAAAAGACTTCTAAATGTAGAAGTACTGGTTTGCTACATCTTGCCTTGTTTTCATTGACTGCTTCTGCTGTTGTGTCTGTGAATTGCTTAAATGACATTTGGTACAGAGCCTAACACTAGCCCTGTAATGTGCTCCAGCCTTCATCTGAGCTTCAGTAGTTACCCCATTGAGGTCTGAGTATTTTTTCTGATGCAAAGTTCAGAGTTAAGGTGGTCTTCAGTATTTGGTGGTTTTGGTATTAGGTAGCCTGTTTTGCTAGGATTGATACAGATGCAGTGAGTCTGAACATATTGAGGTTATATTTGAATAAATGGCTCTTTGTTTGCTTGTCATCTTATATTCTTGTCTGATCCTGAGTTCCTCCCACATGCATCAAGCTGAGAGTGGGTTTTTTGAATTGTTGGGGGTTGGAATCATGTGATAACATTACAATTCTGTTTTGGGCCAAGAAAGAGTGGATTTTTTGAAACTCAGGCTTTCTTCTGTTTTCTTTTTCTTCATCAGAAGCCTTTCTATATTGTTTCAATTGTCTTCAGATCATTGACACAGTAATTTAGGTTTTGATGTGTAGTTTGATGTGTTAATTCCTTCAAAACCCTTTATTGTTTGTCATCTCTATCTTCCTGTCTCATTCCTTTTCTAACAGCTTTTATAACTTTCTTTGTGTTACCACTTTGTTGCCTGCATCTGCTGTTTTATTTTAATAATTGCCTTCAGCTTATCTCCCATTAGTTTTTGATTACAGAAACAAGAGGCTCTTTCCCCTTCACATCTTTGAAGCATAGTGGAGACAAAAAGGCCAGAGTTTCACTTGGAGGATCTTGGTTTTGAATACTTTTATTGTGATAAGAAAAGTAACTTGTTTGTCTCTCCTCCTTCCTTGAATGGTTCTACTTGATGAAGTATTGCATTTAATTTTTGTGAGAATGGTCTGAGCCAGTTAGCTACAAAAGTTGGCAGCAATACATTTGCACAAGTTTTACTAAGGATCACCTCGATGTATTGTGGGACAGGGTGCAATTTTTGTAATGCTCCTATGTGACAGCAGATTACTGCCAATCAGTTAAGCATTTGGAGGGGGTGCTCCAGGACATTGGATTTGTAGACTGTGAACTTTCTTGTGATTTCCAGTTTAAATGTGTACAGGGACAGCTTATATTTTCTCTTCCACATTGTTGGCCTTTAACTTTAGTTCTTCTCTCTTACCTTAACTAGAAAGAAATCAACTATTACTGATTTAAAAAGAGGAAAGATTGCTTTTACATGATTAGCCAGTTTATTTTTGTTAATGAGCAGACTTCTAGAGACCTACATTGGAATACATGCTCAATTTAGAGTCTTGTAAGTATAGCTATAGATGCCTAATGTAATGAGGTGGATTGTGTGTGTTTTTATTTATTTTCTGTACTGTTCCTTAAGGAACTCTTCTTCCTGTGATGTTATATATGGGATTCTTGAACAAGTGGATGTTGCATTCATGTCTGTATGGAGGATTAAAATTTACCTACCCCCTGGAATAATATGTGATTCCTAAGCAGAAGTAAGTAGGTACCCAGTTGCATCTTTGCAGATGTTGTGGTGGCTGGTGCCTTCTTTTATAGAACCTAGTGCTTGTGTGGGTGTAAAGTGAGATCATCTAACTGATCCAGGAGTCAGCTGATCCTGCACACTCACCCCACCCCTCCAAGCAAACGGAGACTGAGTTGTCTCATTGGGCATTCACCACTCTAGATCTGATACAAATGTGGAAGATGGTCAGAACCACCCCTATCAGTAACAGCTCTTTATTGAGTTTATCTGAAGTGAAATCATACCTTTTTGCTTATGAGTCTGAGTGTACAAGTTCACTTTGAAACTCAAGAGCAGCTCAACTCAGTTTAGCTCTTCAAGGAACAGTGGGCTCTTAATAACAGCATGAGGGCAAAATGGTATTGTTGTATCCGAAGGTAACTTGGTGCTTTTTGGGCAAGTATTAAGTGCTCTAATTACTTCTAGTTCAACTTTGTGTAATGAAGCATCTGGAAAGGGACCACCCACCAGACAGCTGTGTTTGTGTTGTATGTGGTGGTAATTTGTGCTCAGAAACTCCTTTTTGAGTAGGTTGCAGGACAGGCTCTAATTTGTACTTCATTGGTGCTGGATCCTACTATAAGGTTCCTAAGTCATAGTGCTTTTCACTAGATAGAAATAGCCCATGTCCATCGCATGAGCATCAATTCAAGCCTCTACAAATACCTTGCTTTTCCTCTAGTATATGGCATACTTAACTTGCTTGTGCCATCATTACCTGCTTTTCCTTCCCCCTATTCAAGCCTCTGGCACCCTTATAAAATTGAGGGGGGTTTTGTGGGTTTGTTTGTTTGTTTTGTTTTTTGGTTTTTTTGTTTTTTGTTTTTTTGCTTAGCCTCTCCCAGCTGGCTAGGCTGGACTAGTTTCCTGGTAGGTCAGCCATTCAGCTGTGTTTGGGTATTCTCACCTCAGTGGCTCCCATCAATTGTTTCCAGTCTTGGAGCCATATGAGACACTCTTGACAGGAAATTTCTGGTTCCAGTGCTGCTGACGAGTCAGTGGCACTGTGGTGTGCACAGTTGAACCAGAAATACCAATCTGTACTGTCATGTTGGGATTGCCAAAGCAGGTTTCATACCTCATGCAGGCAGTCTCTGGTAAACAGGAAGATATCTATGCCAAGCACAGAGAATTATACAGAAGTTGAAGTTGATAAGGATATTCCTTGCTTGTTTCTGAAATTTTGCCCAATAGTAAATGTCATTATATCATCATTCTAAGGCTGAAAGGAGAGCTGCTACTGCAGTATGAAATAAGTTTGGTGTTCAGACTTGCGCTGAAATAAATTTTGTCCTGCTTTCTTTTCTTCTATATCTCTGTCAGAGCAGTATCTTACTCTTTTAACCCTCAAGTGGAAAAGAACACAAAATCCTGGTCTCAGAAGTTGCCGTTATCATCTTTCCTTTTCCACTGATTAATTGTGGGACAGTGAAATGTAGGGCAATGGTCAGCTGTTTAATACCAATTTATCAGAAGGTAATAGCAAACATAAACATTCATTAGTTGTATAGTTGCTCTGTTTCTATTCCCTGCTTTTCCTGGCACTGTAGTAAGCAGGTAATATCAAAAAGTAGGGTGTACGTGTATGATATCTCAGAACACTTGTTTAAACATTCTTCTTTACCCTGTTACATTTAAAACAATGAGTAGGAGATGAACTTTGACCACGGCATATAATTAATCACTTTCTTAGTGACTAAAGGCATGGCTAATAGCTAAGAGCAAAGAACTCTGTATCTACTAATGGACACTTACCCTCTTTTGGCCACGTAAATGTGTATACTCTTGAGTTTTTACCATTTCTTAAGACAATTTAATTAGTAGAGAAGTTGCATGCAAGGTTCTCAGTCTTTGCACAGATAGCTTAAAGACAAGTAAGCAGATTTACTCACAGTTAAGAATGATCGGTAAGATAGTTGTAATCTATGCCAAACTTCACAAAGATGTGTACTTTTCCGGACTGGGGGGGTTGCCTCCAATTTCAACTCATTTATCTGGTTTCCCAGGGTAATAAGAAGCCAGTTACTACTGCAGTGTTACTTTGTTCTCTTGAACGCCTGATAGTGTGTTTCAAGCTATTGTTGGTGTAGATGTTAGCTGGCCTAATAACAGTCAGGATTGTGACTGCTGAGAGGCTGCTGGCATGTCTGCAGCTCAGTGTGTGGTTTGTCAGCTGATGTGTACATAGGCAGCTTCATTAGTGACAGTTTGGGTGCTGTCAGCAGGCAGACAGAGCTCAGGGTGATTTAGGATATGGACACTGAACTGCCTGCTGCTGTATTTATGCTGGTTTTGCTAGCTAGGACAGACTGATTTAAGCTATAGTCTTATGTTTAAGATGCACTTCTCTTATCTATTGAGGTATGCCAGCTGTTTAACAAGATGGGAGAGAAGGTTATGATTAGACTTACTTTATTGTTCATAGACTATCAAGAGACAATAAAATTTACTGCAAGACTTATTGTAAGACTTTCAAGCTGTAATGGCAAAGATGACTAGAAAAGGCAAGAGTGTTTTATACCTGTTTTCTTTAGTATCAGTGTTTTGTCACCAGGTTGACTTTTATGACGTAAATTTTATCCCTTACTTTGATCTTGGGCACAAAATTAAATTTCACATTCTTGCAGCCTGTGAAATTGCGTTTCTTGCACTTTTCTGTCTTTTCTTCCTGGTTTATGCAGCGTGCTTCCATACCCACCCTACTCATTAGTCTGGTGGAGCTTGAACAGACTTTCTTTGCTGCGACTTTGCAGGTGTGCAAGAGCATTTGAAGTGAATTGACATCAGTGAACTAATGTTCCTAGTCTTCAGAGTGCTTCATTCTGGGGTTTTAGGTGTTGAGAGACCTCTACTCTGATTCCTATGATTGATCAGGCTTTTACTTGCCTTGAAGCTCAAACCACAGATGTTTTAGTAAGGGGGTAGTTCCTGCGTAACTGTAGAGCTGATTCCCTCACCTTTATTGAAACCCTTTTGCCACTTTTGAAACTCTGTTCTCCAAAGAATGGAAAACCTATCTTCCATTGTGGGAAAGGAAGAAACAAGAAAGTGTTATAAATATGACTGCTTAGCCAAAGAATGCAGAAACTAGAAGAGACTTTGAAATGAAAGCAGTGTTTGTCTGAATGTTTATAGAACAGCTTTGGCTGACCAAAGGTCTTTCTCTCTTTGTTAGGAATGTAATTTACAAGTAGACATACCAAAACCAGAACAGACCCTTTTTCCCTGGAATAACAGGAAAGGTCCCCCACTAAGATTTAGAGATTAGAAAGTAATAAAACATGGTAATGTAATGATTCCTATAGGATGTACGTAAATGTAGAAAATTTGTATTTGATACTAGATTGGTTAATGAGAAAGTAGATTATTCAACATAGAAGGAGATATAAGTCATTGTAAAAGGAGAGCTCACTCTCTAACTCTTGCTTCTCTCCTGCTTCCCTTTTTCTCTCTTTTCTCTCTCTTGCTCTTCTTCTTTTGTTCACCACTCTTGCTCTCTTACTTCCTTTTTCTCTCTCTCTCTCTCTTGCTCTCTTGGTTCTCTAGCCTGCTCTGAGCTAACTCTGAGCTGGGCTCTTTTACCCACACCCAATGTAATAAACTTCAAAACTTAACCATAGAGATCTCAGCTGAGTACTGTCCTGACTGTTCTGGCATGTAACAGCTCTCACTTCTATGGCATCAGAATGTTTGATTAATTTTATCTGGGGGAAATGAGAACCTGATGAAGAGGATTAAGGCAGTTTATGTATTGATGACCAAACAGTTCTTTTGGGTTTAGCTAAATCCTGGCTTTTTCAAACTAGTGAGAATTTTGATACATGTATGTATACTTAGATTTGTCTTGAAAGTCATCAGTCTTGCTCATCTTTGCTAAACTTCTAATCATATTTTATGTAACTGAATATAGGGTTTGGCTATTTTGTAGTACACTTGATGGTACATTTCAGATACTTTATAGGAACCATTACCACTCCTGTTTCTGTGGTGGGTTTTTTTCTCCCAAATGAGCTAATGAACTACATAATATTTGACTTCTGCACTTCTGTTAAGTACATTGATCCCTCCTTTGGTCAGAGGAGTTTCTCTCCTGATGTTGTGGAAGAAGATAGAAAGAGGTGTGTCAGAGGAGCTGGTTTAGGTTATGTGTTTTTTTATTTGCATAGATATCTGATCCCAAAAATGAATATACCTTTCGTAGTTTGTTGGAATTGCAGGTAAGGTTTGGATCATTCCCCTTGGAAATTGCGATACCAGCCCCGAGGCCTAACCTGAACTTGAGAAATCTGATCTCTTTGTTGTGAGTGATATCTTCTTCTTAAAATATGTAACTGCTAGACTGAGCAGGAAAACTTCACAAAAGATGGACCTATTCTAAGGAAGACACTGGTTTATCTATCAAATGAGATTATCCAAAAGGATTTTGCAGAAGTCTTGTCATGCAAAGGAAAGAGATCCTCTTTAGTTACATAAGAAATACAAGTATCACAAAAGAGTTTGTATCAGTGTCTCAGTGTAGTTTTTCATAGAAATGTTTCTTTACTCATGGCCCTTCCCTCCTCTCTGTAAGTAACCCAAGGTTTTTGGATGGTTTGGGTTATTTTGCTTTATTTTGCTTTATTTTACTTTACTTTATTTTACTTTATTTTATTATTACTAAGATAGGGATGATACAGGACCCAAGAAAGTTTCCTACAATGTGGTCCTGTGTCAGACTCTGTTCAATGTATTTGGCCAGCTTGACAGTAATACATGTATACACACACACACATCTTTTTTTTTGAGTTCCTCTTTCCTTCTTCATAATCCTAGGAACTTGCTGTTTTAACAAAGGATTTCTCAAGTGTTTTTTGTAATGTGGCTTTGATCAGTCTCCATCTAAAGTAATATTTCTCTTTTAATCTTAATTTTGCAATTCTAGCGAGAGCACATTATCTTGCAAGATTGCAGAATTAAGTCATGGCAAGTTGCGCAAATTTTCCTCCTGCTTGGCATTAATAGATATGTACCATAGATTTAGAGTTGCTCAAGATGAGACTTCTATGTGAGTAAGGGCAGTTAAAAATATAACTTGTATTACGGCAAGTTTCAGAAGAAAATAAACAGACTGCAATCTCACCCAAAATACAGTGGTGGTATTGTCATTCTTGTTTGGCTTTCATAATGCTTCAGTTTCTTAAAATTAATGAAAGTGAGTATTTGTGTAGTCTTACTTCAATAAAACTTGATAGCATTTGTACCATAAAGATTTATGCGAAATTGGACAGAGGGAGATGCATAGAACACAAATTATGACTCTTTTAGAAAACATAATTTAATATTAGATATTAAAAAAATATCTTTTTTTGTACCATATTGGTCTCTTCTTCTTTAATTTTATTTCTTGAGGAACCGGAGGTTGTATAGGAGAATGTTTCCTCTTTTCCCTGTGTTTATCTATCCTTCTTTCAGGTTTTTTAATAATTTATAAATTAGCCTTTAGACCAGTTACAGAAAAACATTACTGAAGAGCAGATGTCTCAAAGGTATTCCTTTTCAACAAGCTTCCCCAGTTAAGAGTGTGACAACAAGGCTTATTTTTTACTGAGTATCTTCATCTCAGTTTTGATGATCTAAGTAAATAGGTGAGGTGAAATTTGTGGTTAGAGGTAGAATCTCTGATTGGATTAATTAGAGTAGAGAAACTTGAGGGTACATAGGCTTTTTCCTGCAGAGCTTGTCTTGCTATCTATCTTTTCAGTTATGAAAGCATCCAAAGGAATGGGAAAGCATAGAGAGATACTAGAAACCAGGAGGCTGCTTTTCTTGTTCTACTCTTAACAGAAGCAGGTTTCTCTGATTGGGGTTTGGTGTTCTGGTTTTTGGGTGGTTTTTTTGGGTTTTTTTTGTTTGTTTGTTTGTTTTTTTCCCTGAAACCTAAAAAAAATAGTTAATTGGGTGAAAAGACAGAAAGGTGTTTGTGGAAGAGGTGGAGATGAGTCAGTTTTCTTGCTTTGCTCTCTTGATTCCACAAGACTTTTGCAGTGGAAGTATGCTGCCTGGTATAAATCTTACAAAGAGTGAGCAGAAATAGTTTATTGCCTCTTGTTAAACTTTGACATTGGTGCAAATCTGGTCAAGAAAAACACATAGTTTAAGAGAAATTGTGGACATTCCTTGTTCTGTAAGTGTTTGTGTATGTGCTTGCATGCATTACTCACACAGGTAAAATTTATTATGATAGAATTCTCTGCACAGTAAAGTTTTTTACTTATATGGGGGTTTCTTTGGCTTTGTATATATTCACTCTCTCTTTGCTTCTCTGCATCTGTACCTTGTCTTTTTCTCATTCTATCATCTTTCTATATGGATCAAAATAGATCTGAATGGTAATTTTTATTGGATTGTTACCTTTCAGTTTGTTTTCTTCCAAAGTTCTAGTGAAGAATCTGTTTTCTTCCAAAGCTCTGTGCAGTACATTAGTACATTATAGATTACATGATTTTTTTTTTTTATTGCAACTTGCACAGGGGGTAAAAATACATCTAATTTTTTTTTTTTTCTGTTTTTCCCCTAAGGTTATCAGTCACCATGTATAGATTTACTAAGTGGATTTTATTCTTCAAGACAGCAATTGAAATTTTTTTCCTTTTCTTGATTAGTGGTTATCTATTTTTTACCATTTTAAGGTCTCATTTAAAGAAAAGATAGAGAAGTAATAGTAAAATAGAAAAAAAACCCCTAAACCACATCCTGCTGACTATGTCCAAAATTCAGGCATAAACGTTAAAATGGGGAAATCTCTTATTTCCTACTTAAAGGTCTTTTTAGCAAAATAAGTTGCGTGAAGAAACATTGGCTAGATGTATTTAACTGTCAGAAATGTGTGGCATTGACAATACTTTTAAAAAAAATTTCTTTCTGCAGATATTGCCGTTGTAGAGATGAGTGATGCCTTCCGTCAGCCTTCACTGTTCTATCATCTGGGAGTCAGGGAGAGCTTCAGCATGGCTAACAACATTATCCTCTACTGTGACACAAATGCCGAGTCTCTACAGTCACTGAAGGTAGCTCTGGGTGGAAAAGCGGGGTTGGAGGGCAAGTCACAGCTAGTCTAACACTTGAAATAGGTTCTTTCTGTAAGAAATGCACAGGCCACTTGTGGTTCAGAACAGAATAGCAAAAATGTTCTGTGGCCTGGCAAAGATGTCTACAATGCAATGCTGTAAAACTCAGTTTAGTTTTCTAAAGAGAAAGATTTCGGTTACTTGATCGCAGTCAGTTAAATACCTAGCTCTTAAATGGCTGTTTCTGGAAACAGAAGTTTGACGAATTTGAGATGAGAAACTAAATGCAAGACTTTGTCATTCAGGGGAGTTACTGGTTTTTGTGGTAAACTGTTACAGTAATAACAATCCTGTGAGAGTGGTAGTGTGAAGTCAACAAAATAATCTTTAGGCTTTAGTGTCTGTCTAAATTAGCAGTTTTCTGCCAAACCTTATGGGGCCTCCTGATATCCCCTGCTAAATGTTGCTGAGTTAGAACTGTTTGCATCAGGTACCTGCAGGATTGCTGTGCTGGATATTAGCAGCAGTGTCATGGAGTCAATGAAAACAAAACTGTGCCTCAGGGCACATTATGGTACTTTGGTTTAAGGCAAGAGGGTGTTTTAAGATAATCTATGGGCTGTGAATTTTGTCAGCCAAGGAGTTGATACTTGCTTCCTATGAACTGCCCAAAAGGTTTAGCAACTTCCATGATGGGAAAGGACAGACAACTTGCATGGCAGTCTTTTCAATTACTTCCCCTCTCTCAGATGCATTGGCTTTACTCAGAAGGTGTAAGGTCTTATGCTTCCCTTCCAGGCTTTGCTGAGAAGAAGAATTTAGAGTGAGCAGCTTGGTGAGTCAGACTGCAGTCTGGGCACCAGCACCACTCAGAAAGGGTTTGCTTCCACTGCTGCTGGCAAGTGCAGGCTATTTGGCTTTGATTCTGTCCCATTTTTTTCAGGCTGGCCCTATATTTGGGAGGGACATGCTTAGTAACTCAGTTTCTTCCCCCTGCTCTTCCCTTTAAATTTTCTCACAGAACTGCTTGCAATCCGATTGTTTCCTTTCTTTTTGCAACACAAAGAGTATACAGATAAAAGCCCTAAAAATAATGCTAATGATAGAAGATGTATCTGGGAATTGAATTCAATTGTGTGAGTACAATGATCTACATTATAAGCAGAGCAGAATTTCATTGTACTGGGCAAAAAGCCAAATACCCAGCTCCACTGGGAAATCACTTAGGGTGAGGCATCAGGTTTTCTTGAGCACTTGTAAGAACTTTTTGCTAGTTTAGAAGCTGGACTTTGTAAATGGATCACGTGCTGGATTCCCACTGACATCAGTGGAAGCCCAGTTCTGTGCAGGGAGACTTGGATGTCACAGGTGCCACCAGTACTCTGCTAACTGAAAGACTCCCTTCGGTATCCCTTTACTTTGACCTGGGCTTGTGTTTCTGCTCTTGACAGTCTGTAGGGAAGTAGTCAAAGAGCAAGACCCTTTCCATACTACATAACTGCCTAAAAAAAGTAACTGTGGGCACACTGGGACATCTTCGGAGGCAGAGTTGGTTCCTGTACTGGTTACAGACAGCAGGTAAGAGTTAGAAGCAAGAGAGCATGTGCAATTTTAATCTTGTATGGAAGGGGGAATTGAAAAACTGAGAATGAAGAAAATACAGAACTGCAGCACATGATTTAATCAGAGCACAAAGTAGGTGTAAATAAACTTCTGCTGGTGAAATGTTCTTCTTCATGAACGTTCAGGCCAGGCTGGGCAGGGCTTTGATCACCCTGATCTAGTCAAAGATGTTCCTGACCATGCTGGGGGATTTGACCAGACCCTTATGACCTGCACTTGGAAAGCTAGAAACAGTCATATATGAAACATACCCCTCTCAATAGGGAGAAGAGCAGTTTTATCAAAGCCTGACTTAAGCAACATGGAAAGTATGAGGTGCCTTGGTTTGATGCTGTGCTTGCTTTTAATGCTGTTGTGCTGTTGAAGCTGCTCACGAGTCCCAGTGGCGGAGGCAAAGCTGTTATGATTATCAGTTCTTATGGGATTAGAACTTGCTGACATATTGTGCTGGAAGCAAGATGATCATTGTTCAGAAGTGGTTTACACTTCAGCTGTACCACCTGGATTAATGTGCAGGAATCAGCTTTTTCCATCTGTGAGTGCCTCTAATTCTCTGAAAATTCACATTGGAAATGTGAAGAAGTGTTCTTTGCATCTGATTATTAGAGCCAAGTGAATTTAAATCAGTTTTGTAATATTTTAAAATCTCATATGAATACTGCTTTTACTATTCTTTTTGATTGCTTCTCCTGGTAGCAAAATGTTACTTGCTATATTTGACTTTTCAAGTATGAATAGATGTTTATTAAAAGACAACTTCTGGATGTTATCTTTCTATGAAAATTTATAAATGGAAGGACATGTATATATGTGTATATATGTATATTCACATGCAGACAGTAGGTATACTCTTATGTATATATAAGTTGTATGTACCTACTTGATTCCATAGTAATTTTGTCTCTTCTGAGACATTATCTCATTTATGTTGATTTGACAGGCATAGAAAACATCTGTCAACCAACCTTTTCTTGTCATGTGTGCAAATAGTAATATTGGAAAGTCATACTGATCATGTATCTTTCCTAGAGCTATCAACATGATTTTCTTTTTTTTTCTTTTTTATTTCAGGAAATTATTTGCCAGAAGAATAATGTAAGTATGATGTATATATTTCAGTTGAATTATAAACATTCCAAACTTCTGTTTCATTTAATGTTGTTTATATTCTGTTTTCTACTTGAATCATTTAACACTCTCCTACTGTATTTTACAGTTAGATGTAGAATTCTGGAAATTCTAGCAGCAAATCTGAGTATATCACTTGGTTGCTAGGTACCAGGCTCACTTCTCACCTTGCCTCTATCAGTGATATTTTCTCTGCTGCCTTTACTTGTCTGTCATATTATCTCACACCCATTTGCATTTGTCATTTTATCTTTTTTGTTGTTGTTGCCTTTTTCTGTAAAGCGTTTTTTAAATGTTTTTAAAAGTTACTGTATTAGCAAGTAGAGTTTTTTGGAAACTGTTGCTCATTTTAGAAACCCATGGCTACAGCTCTGAAAAAAAAAAGTATATAGAAGAAAGTATATAAATATGTATATGCATGCATGTATCTATATGTGTGTATGTAAATATATGTATGTGCATATATATGTGTATATGTATATATATATGCATACATATATGTATATATATATATGTGTGTGTGTGTATGTGTATATATATATATGTGTGTGTATATATATATATAAAAATACATTTATAAAGAGAGTATTTATTTCTAGAAGTTGAGTCCTGGAGCCTGTTAGTCCAATCTAAGTGCAGATCCCGGTGGTCTGAGTGGCAGCCACTATTAAACTGGAGGTTTCTGTACCTTGGTGTCCCTTTGGTTTCTGAGGTTGACCTTCCAAGTCTTCCAACTCTTTTTCACCCCCAAGTTCAAGGGAGGCAGACTTGTGGCTGGAAGAACTCTGCTTTTTCAATGTGGTTTGTTCTGGAGCAGCAGGGCCAATCATGTCAGAATATATCTGGCATGTTGAGTTGTTCTTGGCTTCACTTCGTGACTTACTGGTAGCCGCATTTGCTAAGATATAATTTGATAGAGGTTAGTCAGTGCTGTGCTGATATCCTGAGGTGCTATGTGCATGCTGTGCAATTCCATGTATTTGAATAGAATTTTCTAGAGGGGCTTATGAAGTATTTAATTTCAGAAATTATCCAGGTTTTATTTTCCTCAGTGCCATGATAACTGCAGCATTCCTGATTTTACATCTTTATTTAACAGTGGATTAAGTAATTACTTTTGCCAGTATGAAATATGACTCTCTGAAAAAGATGCAGTCTTTTCTCTGTGTAGAGTTTCTAAAGATGCTTCAAAACCAGTGCAAGCTTTGGTCTAATGCTGCATTTTAAATTACAGGATTTCTTTTTTTGTTAAAAAACCAAAAAAGCAAAGAGGTTTCCCTATAGAGTTTCTGTATAGCTCTTAACCAAAAAGTGCTTTTCAGACACTCACAGAAGGCTGTGAAAGATGTGCTAGACTAGAAATTTCTCGCCTTTCTCTAATGAAAGTGGAAGAAATGAGTTAGGTCTTTTACATAAAATGAAAAGAGAACAGTATGGCCTTTCTTGTAAATGAGTGTATTACATTCTGAGGTTTTATTCTTATGGCCCAGGACCTAGGGAAAATTATGTGTGACTAATGTAATGTTCCTGGGAGGGTAGGGAGAAGAGCTCTCTTAGCAGGAAACCAGCAGGAGATGACTGGTACAATAGAATAAAGGGGAGATGTCATCTTGTCCTGTTTTTAAATGACAGTCCCCAAAGCTCAAAGGTATGATAACTTGTCCTTCGTCTGTTTCAGAAAGGATTGTTCTGTTTTCCATTTAAATTTGGATAGGTGGCTGTGACACTGTCATTTATCACTTTTAGAAATGCTTCAGTGTATGCCAGAAAAAGAATGTGTTCCTTGAAAGTCTCAGATGTTTTCAAGCACACCCACATAACATCTTTTCTGGGAGGAAGTATTTTCCCCGGGATTAGAACAGGGAAGTCAGTGAAATGGTTTTAGTATCTCCTTTGTCTCCTTTTTTCCTCATTTTTTCAGCATGATGTCAGTGAAATTACCTGGAAGTAGACTTTTCACAATGTTGGTGCATGCCTAACTGCTGAATATAATACCTGCTTCATAAAAATCGTGTTTCTTCATAAATTACAAAATTCCTGGATTAATGGGTATGGCAGAGGTTCTGTTCTAGAGAAACTGTGTCTCTGATGCCCACCCTTACCAAAAATAGTCATGTGAGTTTAATGATATGAAAAAATAATGAAGTTCACATTTGGATAAACAAGGAGTTCAGTCTTGCTGTTCTAGAATATGTTTTTTAATAGTATGCAAACACCAGCCATATCAGGACTGTGGTATCCTTGGCACCAGGGGATTAAAGACGTTGCAAAACAAGTGTGTGCGTATCTATATATATCTGCCTAACTGAAATTCCTTGTGTTTGCTTTTCCTAAACCTTGTATTCCTAAAAATAAGTGAGATTAAAAAAAAGAATCTATTGCCAACTGTTTTGTTCTTCTGACTGGATTTTTGTGCTTCCTAATAATAGTCAGTACAATGTTGCATGGCGAGGATAAACTGCCTGGAGCTTGCCTGGGCAGAGCAGTATAAGATAAAGTTGGCTTATTTCCTGTTATATGTGGTTTTATAGCTATTTAGTTGGACCTTTTCCAAATGTTCCAGAAATATCAAAACCATACATTTTTACAGGGAGTGATACCTTAACAGAAGGTAGTTATTTTGCTGGTTGAAAGCTTAAATTTAATTTTTGCTGTTATCTGATTTTTGAGGTCAGTCAAGCAGCAGAGGCATTCTAGAAATTACTAGTAGAGAGTTTCAGTCATAAGATGTTGCTATAAAGGTAATGGTTCATGACTGTACATTGCTAGTTTTAGCTAACCAGTTTTAATTGCATCATAATTCTGTACGGTTTAAATTCTACCACCTTTGGAGGAAAGTCGCAGGTCTATGCAACATTTTATAAATTTGACTTCTTGCTGAATCTGAGTGTTTAATATGCATCTATTTTACATGTGGCTTGCAACCGATTGTGGCAAGTTACACCTTGACAGAGTTCACACCTTTCAGTTCAGGCGGCTTGCTTGTACCATGTTGGAGTAGTGGATAGCCTTGGGGGCTGCCTGAGGTGTGAGACTGCTGTGTACAGCTCCCAGTCTGATCAGAAGGGCCAATGGAGGCAATGGGAATTGTTCTCTTGGGCAGCTGACTTGCAGGTGTTAGCAATTAAACAGCGAGGTTAGTGTTGTATGGCTGGGCACCCTTAGTAGTGTTTGGCTTTTCTGACACTTGAAGAGATCAGATTGTAGTGATAGGACAAAGGGCAATGTCTTCAAGCTCAAAGAGGGTAGGTTTAGATTAGGTATTAGGAAGAAATTATGTACTGTGAGGGTGGTGAGGCACTGGAGCAGGTTGCCCAGAGAAACTATGGATGCTCCATGCCCAGAAGCGTTCCAAGCCAGGTTGGGTGGGGCTCTGAGCAACCTGGTCTAGTGGAAGTTGTTCCTGGCCACAGCACAGATGTTGAAACTGGATGACCTTTAAGGTCCCGTCCAACTAAACCATTCTATGGCTCTATGATTGCAGTTTCTACTGGTTTTCCACAGCTTTTCCTAATTGCCTCTTGTTTAAGGTGTAGCTTGAGAGACAGTTTGGTGTAACACTCCTTTAATGTGAATGGGTGAACCCATCCAGTTCTGAGATCCCCAGGGCTCCTTGAGCAGGTCCAGCACAGGGCAACAAAGATGATGAAAGGACTGGAGCATCTCTTAGGAGGAAGGGCTGAGGGAGCTGGGAGTTCAGCCTTCAGAAGACAGCTGAGAGGGGACCTCATCCATGTCTGTAAGTGTCTGCAGGTAGGATATCAAGAAGATGGAGCCAGGCTCTTTTCAGTGGTGCCAAGGACTAGAACAAGAGGCATTGGACAGGCACTGATGCACAGGAAATTCCACCTGAATAGGAGGAAGAACTTCTTTATTGTGCAAGCAACCAAGCACTGGAACAGATTGCCCAGATAAATTGTGGAGTCTCCCTGACTGGAGATATTCCAGAACTGCCTGGACATAGTCCTGTGCCATGTGCTCTAGGATGACCGTGCTTGAGTGGGGAGGTTGGACCAGATGACCACTGTGGTGCCTTCCAGCCTAATCCATTCTGTGACTTTGGATGAGGCATTCCAGAGGCATCTGGAATCAAGATGAATCAAGCTCAGAATCTCCATATAGCTGCTGTTAAAAGCATAGGGTATGTTTAACTGTTGGTTTCTTTCACCGTGGAAATAGGGGTAAATATTTTTAATACTCTTCATCCAGCCAACAACAGATTTGTGGCCAGTTTGATTTTTGATATCCAAGTATGTAAAAACGCTATGTAGCCTTCAGTAAATATTTTGTTGGAAGTGATAACTGTGGTATTTATTATTCATGATACAACACTATCTCTTACTTATTCTTTAATTTTTTGAATTCTTGATAGTATATTTGACACCTACTTTCCTAGGAAAAAGTTGGTAACGTTTTTTCCTATGTAAATATGATGAAAGGACTATATAGGCTGTAAGCTGATTTTTAACTAGCATTTAGGATGTAGCATGGCTGCAATAGAATGCTATTGCTGGGTATATAAAGAAAGAATATAATCTAAAAAAAAAAAGGGGAAGTATTTGATAGTGTAGATCCAGTCTCTGTGCTTCTGTTCATTTGAGGCATAAGGCTTATTTAGCTCCTTTTCAAATCAGTAGTAAGGCTATCATTCATGTGAGTGGGATTTAAAGTAAACCCAAACTGAGTCTGTATTCATTAAAACATCAACACGTGTTGATTTACTGTGTGTTTGGAGGATGGAGGGAATAGATTTAATAACTTGGTTTATGATTTTGCCATCTGCTACACATAATACCATGTGCAGTCAGAGAACTACCTTAAAAATTTCACCAGAATTGAAATAAAAGCAGACATTTCTCAAAAGGATGAGTGGGAGAAATAGAAAAAAAGCTCTCTTAATTAGAAGTGTCAGCAGGAAGAACAGTTCCTACTGTGAGAGATACTGGCTATTTTTATTTTATTACTTCAGCTGATTTTTATTTTCTTTTGTTAAAGTTGTATTGGATGCTGACCCAAAGCTTTAGCAAGTGGATGGGATTCTGCTAGGTTCTCCCATCCATGGCTAAAATATCATGGTTTTGTTTGCGGGATCTTTGTTTTCTTTGACACTTCTTGTCTTTGAAGGCAGTTTTCCTGTTTGTGGATATTTGATTGCTAAATTATCAACAGAGCAGTGTTAGTAAGAGCCTTAGGGAGTTGAAAGGACTGTGCATCACTGACTTGCTGCAATTTTTCAGAGTTTTTCCCCTCTTTTTGAAGAAAAAGTCAAGATACAAGAATAATTGGCAAGAACTCAAATGTTCCTTTATCTAGCACCACGTCTTTTTAATCTGTGCAACTTTCAGAAAAAAACCCACTTTGTATTACATCAAATTTATTTTTGAGGGAGAGAGTAGTGTTTCTCTTATTTCATGAAGTTTTTTCTAAGACATGATCTCCCCATTCAAGTCCAAAAAAACTGCCCGTTTCACAAGTAGTAGTTCTGTAAGAGAAGGGACTATTGAAAGAAGGCCTGGTTTATATTCTTACTGTGATCATTAAAATGTAAGTAGATGCTATTGATTTTTATTGTCTGTTGAATACAAATAGGTGCTATATTAATTTCTGATGAATGATGAAAGAAGCAAGCCACACACTCTGCTTTGGGGAAAACGGTTGAGAGTTGTCTGACATTTACAGTAGTTCCACAACTGCTTCCCCCACAGCTTGGTCCTCTTGGGCTCCCACCCTAATCATAGCCCAAATGCAGCTCTTTGCAATTAGAATTTGTGATAGTGACACAACATGTTTCTCCACAGTAGGGAACTGACTATAGACTTTGTTACACAAAAGCAGTCTTACCATCACTGTTATCTTTCTTCTACCACCACCACCTTTAGTAAATAATATATAACTTTTGATTCTTTTTTTTCTTTTGACGCTACAGCTACTGCACGTCTGCCTTTGTTAGGTTTAGCAGTTAAATATCTACCTACTGTACTCTTTAGATAGGGAAGTGAAATTGGGTCAGTGTTTCTTATGTTTCTTAGCTTTATTGCATGTGTGCTCTTTCTATTCTATTTTTTTTTTAAAGTGTATTTCGTAAAGCAATTAAACTTAAGAGCTTGTACTGGTTTTTTTCATCCTCCACATTTGCGCTGTATGTGCCTGTTTGTCTGTCTGATGAAATTCTGCTGAATTTGAGAGGTTTCATACATACAGAGTTCCCACAAAAGATAACTAAGTAGGTTAAGTTATGAAGCAAAGTGATGCCCTGGATGAGGGAAAGGCCACTGTGTTTTCACACTACTTGCTACTAAATAGCAGTGTGAGATTCTACCTCCAGACAATTCCCTGAGATTCCTGGGGCCCCTCTGAACAATTGTAACTGGATTTAGTTTTTTCTCTTTTTTTCCTCACAGTGTTTTCTCCTTTTACTGTTGAGCTCTTCCCTGTCCACTGATTTGAAAGACTCTTGGGTCTTTGTGTCTTCTATACCAGGCTCTATATTAGAATCAGCTGTTCTTTTCTCCCCTCAGCTAACAGGAAGAATGCATATAAACTAAATTTTGCTGGCTCTTCTGTTTCACTGAAATAGGATATGTACTTTTTACAGAAGGTGCACTTAGGATGATGCTCAGTAACGGATTCAGGCATTTGTCATCTGCAGGAAGAGTGGTTTTCCTCCTGGTAGAATTAAAAATTAAGACTCTTGTACAGTCTCTGTAGGTGGCATGACCATTTTACAAGGCTAAACCTTGGATTCTGTGAATTTTAAAAGATGGTAACATCCTTTTTCAGAGTTGATTTTTATTTAAGAAATGAGCATTGGAAAACAGTGTGCCAGAGGTCTGAGAAGGTCTTCCTGCAAACAGTCTTGAATTTATTTTTAATGCATTGAATAAACATTAGGAAGTAAAATGCTTGTCTCCGGATATCTGTAGCTACTTCACCCTTTTTCTTAACTCTGACTTCCCAACCTTTTTCTCCTTTATCTAGAAAAGGAAAGCTGGAGAATAGTCTGCCTGTGTGTAATGCTTATGCTAGTGGCTAGGTGTCATCTCTTATAATTGCTGAAACCAGTTCCAGCAAATTCATAATTTTCCCTCTGCCTTTGACTGTGGGGCTCATTAAATTTTATCAGGGTAAAAAGTTCATCCATTCACTGCTGAAAGCATGTGATTGCCTTACATGCTACAATATTCTTGAATAGAAGTATCCATTCACTTCTTTGCACAGACAACCAGTTTGGGCTTTGGCATCCCACTCCTTAGTTACTTGTTAAAAAATTTGTCATATACTCCCCAGTTCTCAAGTTTCCTTTGGAATTGCTGCAAAGATAAATATTTCCTAGCTCTTCAGCAGCAGTAGTTCGCAATGGTTGGGGAAAGAAGACTAAATTAACCCTTGTGCAAGGCACTGTGTACAATAATCTCCAAGCAACTTCTGTGTTAGTTGAACTCAATTGACCTCATGTAAATGCCTGCACCAATTATTTTTAGATTTTACAGTCTGTTGATACCCTTCAGAAGTGCAGTGGGATTGCATTTATATTGAGGTTTTACAATTTCATAGTGTGATGGGTGTAATTAAAAAATGATTCCTGTACTTTTCATAGCCAGTCCCTGATTTGTATACAAACATGTTTACTGACATATCCATACACATACATTTTGCAGACTTGAGTACCTCAATCCCTCCATGTTTTAAAAAATCTAATAATGCATGTTAAAATGCATGTTTTAAGCACACAGCTGGTATTATGCATTTAAAAACTATACAGTTGCTGCCCTCAGTGTGTGGGGCTCAGCTAAGCAGGGGAGTTTCTGAAGTGATGTCTGCATTGCTGTATTGACTTCTGGGAGAACATAAGCAGCTGAACAGAAACTAATTAACCTTGGAAGTAATTTAGGGGTACCAAAGATGATGAGTCTCAAGAATTGCTTCCTTAAGGCTTTTTGTTGTTAGGCTGCTGGACACTTCAGTAATGGAGTCTGAGCTTGAGAGATGAATGGAGGAACTCCTCCAGATTTTGTTGGTATTCTGTCTCATAGTTAAGACTCTTTAAACCGCAAATATTCAGCAACTTTCTCTGCACATAAATCTGTGCTCACCCACATACCACAGTCAGCAGACATCTTGCCTCCCTCTTCCTTGATACTTAAATTTTCTTTTTTTTTTCTTTGCAAAGTATCTGTCATACATTGATATATAAAAATCAATGCAGTTTAGCAATGCTGAGGTGCTCTATAAATGATTATTCTGAACTATGTGTGATTTTAAGTCCCACTGAAAATATTTTCTGCATAGTAGGGAATTTATTTTTCTTTTTGAATGCAAAACTATTTGAGTCATTTTGCAGTTCATATGAGTTCATAGTTTTCTCTATGGTTTTCCTGTTGTGAGGCAACTAGATTGTGTTACTGTTTCCAGTATCTGTGAGCCAAACTGTTCTGCTCTCTTTTGATCATCTGTCACCTTGAAAAGTGCGTACCTCAGCTTCTTTCGATTCCATCTGCCTCTTCAGGGTGTGGCCTGAGAATTGTTTCACTATTGAGCCAATTACAATTTTAATGTCAACTTGATACTTCTGAAAAACCTGATTTTATGGGAAGAAGATCAGAAATATGAAAGAATACATTTCAGTTGTTTATGCAGCCGGAAAGCTGGGTGAGAAGTGTATCCAGAGGCTATATCTTTCCCAGAGAGATGCGTCTCCAAGGAGAACACCTTCTAGGGGTACTGCCACTTCCTTGGCTGTGAGGGGACTCCAGCAAGTGATTTTCAGCTCAATAGTGATTTTCAGCACGATGTTGGAATCCCCAGGCCAATGCAGGAATGAGAGAGAGAGGAGTCTGTACAGCAATTCCACAGAGATGCCTTTAATGTCAGCGTCTCTGCGAAGGAAGCCAGGAACAGAGAGCTCCTACAAACAGAGGCTGAGGCTGGGGTTTTTATAGGGACAGACAAGGGGTGGATACAGACCATTTGCATGAAAGAAGCAAGGTATGCTGGGTGTAGTTTTAGGTCACAGTAAGCTTGAAGTAATTTGCTTATCTTGGGGATGACTCAGGACATCAGCCTGATTCCTCCATGGGAGGGCAAGAGGCCCTCCTACAGGGGACTTATCGTTCTCCGCAAGTTGTATATCATATTTGATGTGAAAACTGAATTTATGAGTCTAAACTTAGTCTTGCTGAAGTAAGCGGCACATCTCTTTAACAGGTGGAATTCTGCAGGTAGTATGCAGTTGTTTCATACTTTGGCTTGCCAAGCCATAACTGCCCTAAATACTGCCCCTTGTTTCCCTGCAGATGTGCACTGGGAACTACATATTTGTTCCTTACATGATAACTCCACATAACAAGGTGTACTGCTGTGACAGCAGTTTTGTGAAGGGACTCACAGAGCTGATGCCGCCTGGTTTTGAGTCTCTTCTTGGGCCTATATGCTTACCCCTGGTGGATCGATTTATTCAGCTCTTGAAGGTGGCACAGGCCAGTTCGAGGTGAGTTGTCTTCTTGTACAACCATGTAAAAGGTAAATATTCCAGCTGGCAAGATAAATGTCATTCTCCTTTGCCTTCTGTTCAGAAAAAATGATACTTAATAGTTCAGCTTGACCAAATCTCTGCATTGACACTGCTCTATCAATAATGTTCTGCACATACACTGTGGGAGAGCTGTGGGGCCAGAAAAACAAGTGCAACGGACCTGTCCCAAATTGCTGACGTGAAGTTGTTCCTCTCCAGCCAATATTTCCGGGAATCCATTCTGAATGACATCAGGAAGGCCCGGACGCTTTACACGGGCAAAGAGCTTGCAGCAGAGCTGGCAAGGATTCGACAGCGAGTAGATAACGTTGAAGTCTTGTCTGCTGATATTGTAATAAACTTGCTGCTGTCCTACAGAGAGATCCAGGTAGGAGTTCTGTGCACTATGAAGAGTAGCAAATTAAATTACATTTTCATAGAGATTTTTGGTGTATTTTGTGCAGATTTTTAAAATAAAGCACACTAGTGAAAATTTTTCATGGTGTCTTCTCTGATGTTTTTATCTTGTATTGTAGTTTCGCTATTTACCTTTCCATAGCAGAAAAGGATTTTATAACAGTACCTAGAAATTACATAACATATATTAACTCTTCTCCATCTCAGCACTGCTATGTAATGAACAGCGTGTAGTCAAAGGCTATGGTAGCATTCTGCAATTGATAGACATTGATATGTATTCTTTATCACCAAAGCTAGCAACATTTCTTATGGAAACATAAATGGTTCATATGCATTTCAGCTTTTGGAATGATGCTATTAATTGTTTGCTTTGTTATTCATAATTTGAACTGTTGCTCCTTAAACATTATGAAGTGGTTTAATTTTTTATTTTTATTTGTTTTTTAAGTATGTCAGTGAGTAAGCTACTTTAAAAACAGTGGTATTACGGAGTCTTGTTTTTGTGTCTTATGCCTACTTCAGAGACTTGAGATGCCTTAATTCAAATGCAGTTAGCTTTGTAATGTCTGCACAATATGAGCACTGACATGTTCGGCTCCTGGAGCTAACTTTAATCATGAAACAGATGTATGAAAATTCCCACAGGACCATGTTGAAGCAGCACAGGAGACCAAATTGTGGTTCCCTGCTAAATACTCTGCATATTCCCATCTCTGATTAGTACTAGGCTGTTTACAGTTTGAGACTGAAGAAACTGAAATCCAAAAAATTTCCAATGGACTGAAAATACTTCTTAGTATGAAATAATAGCTGCTTAGGTTGAAGAGGAGTTTATACAGGCATACCTCAGTGCAGCCAATTAAAACTTTATTATTTCTTTCTTTTGGAAGGATTACGATTCCATTGTGAAATTGGTGAAAACTTTAGAAAAACTGCCCACTTTTGACTTGGCTTCCCACCATCATGTGAGGTTGCATTATGCATTTGCACTAAACAGGTAAGAATCTACCCTTCCTTCTGCTGTGGAAAAGTAAATCAGGACTTCAAACTTTGTAAGGGGTGGGTAATCCTGTGTGAAGTTCCCTTCTGGAATCTTTATACACAGTCCTGTGATTTTGACTGAAGCAGCTCTGGGGATTCTAAGCTTCTTTTTATCTCATACTATCAAATTTCATTCCTTTTTCTTTAGCATGTTTGATTTGTCTTTCCATAGGTTTGCATTATTTTTTGTTTCAGTACCTAAACGAGAGCAAGTAAATACCAAACAATATTTTCCTTCTGTAAAAGACACTTTTAACATTTCTGTGTGAGTGACAGCACTGCACCATTTGTGCTGGCAAAGACATCATCTCATTCAAGTCTGAGTTCTGGTAATGTCAGGAGACCGAAGCAAACCTTTCACCGAATGTCCATAGGAAGATTTTATTGTATTATGATGATAAACTAATTTTCATGTTCTCTGATAACACAGGCAAAATGTGATACAAGGAGGAACATACACTGGTTCTATGGATTAAATAAAAGCCAAGCCTAGATTTTCTTTCTAGGATACTGACATTTAGGGAAGTGACTAAAAGGGGAGTTTTTTCAGAGGAAATTACAGATGTTCTCTGCTCCATTTCTGTTATCATGGTGAACATTTTGCTGTTGACTCTTGGAGGAGTAGACCAGATGTCATCAGGTACTGAAATTGTCAGATATAGAAAATATCTATAGATGATTTTGCTTCTCACAGATTTGAATTTTGTAATTCAGTTTCACTGAGGAGGCTTAAAACTGGATATCATGTCAAAGTGATGTCAAAACATGTAACAAGGAATTACTTGAAAAAATAAACCTGGTATTGAAAACAAACAAAAATTATCTAGCATTTTTTGTCTGAATAAAATGTCCAGATCCTTTCTTGTGCCTTTATACCAGGTAAATGAAGGTATAAATATTGTGCCTTTTTTGTTTGCACTTTGACATAAATATGTGAAGTTTTGCAGATTAAATAATCCAGCATGAATCTGCCACTTCTACAGAGCCTTCACAAGGGTCACTAGGTGTTCCTTGGAGTTTTAACATGTTGTTTAGACCTCGAGGTCACAGTTTTATGAAACAATCACCTTTGAAAACAGGACTAGTTCATTGAGGCACTAAAAACCTGGAAAACTGCAGCATATTCTATTCAGGCATATCCTTGTACTTCTTCACTGGTTCTGTGACTCTTAAGATGTTGCCTCTGAGAATATCTGACAAAAGATCTACACAGTACCTGCAGAGGAGTCCAGATGAGACTTTCCTATTCCTCTGTTCTCCAGACTGACTATTAAACTAGAAGCCATGACAGCCATGAACATTTATGCTTTGGTGTGCCAAGAATTTGGCTAATTTTAACTTTCTATTTACTTGGACTATAGAGGATATTTTATGAGCTGAGGCAGGTCTGGAGTACTCTGGACTTCTGAATCTTTGCTGTAAAAAAATGTGACTCTTGCTTCTAATCCAGGTCACTAGTACGGAAGGATGGAGCGGCTCAATTAGTCAGGATTAGTCTGACCTAAATCAAGAAAGTGTGAGGGCATTGATGATGGAAAAGTAAATAGAAATAAAAGTAGGGACCTCTGTCTCTGAAGACCATGTTGCAAAACATTATTTGCCGTACTTGTTTTGTTCTCATTAAATTCATTAATCTGTATTAGTGATAGTCGATACGGGATGTGGAAGTGTTGAAAAGGGAGTCATTTGATTGTTCAGTAGACAACCATGTTAAAATTCTAAGCTTTTGATACTGAATGATGTATGTATCAAAACTATGACTCACTGGGAAGTTCCTAATGCTTGCAATTACGTGGTTTATTTGTCTGAAGTACTTCTTTTAATATTGCCTTATTGGCTTTACTCCTAAACCTTCCCTGTCATGGGAGTTCAGTCTGGTTTGTGTTTTTCGGATCTTTTGCTTCAAAGTCAAAATGTGTCTAAAAAGTAAAATCACACAAGATTGAATCTTTTTTCCATTAGAGCATGAATTATGATGAAAGAAATACTAGATATGAAATCAAGGTACATATTTTTCTGTTTTATGAGGAAGTAACACATGATCCTTCTAGGAATTTCCCTGGAGGCTTTTGATGCTGTTTTCAATGCTTTACTCTAGCTGATGCTTCATGAGAGACAGAAGTTATGATTGGAGGTTTTTATAAAGGTTTCCTATGAAATAAAGAAAAGGCAAAAATAAAAAAAGGAAGGAGAGGGTAATTGTGTATATATAACATAGTCCATTGTGTCTGTCTGTCATTTTACACGGATAAAGTCATATGTCTGTATTAAAAAATGGTTATGAAAAATTATTTCTTGTTAACTTTGCTGTTTTTCTAATCAAAATTATTGTTTTGAACAGGCGAAATCTGCCTGGAGACAGACAGAAAGCTCTAGAAATTATGATTCCCCTTGTAGAGCAGGAAGACCAAGTAGCTTCAGACATGTATTGCCTGGTTGGTCGAATTTACAAGGACATGTTTTTGGAATCTGGGTTCATAGATATAGAAAGCAGGGACAAAGGAACTTTCTGGTGAGTACTGTTTTCCTGGTCTATGTCCTTTTGTTAGCTTTGGGAAAATATACATTGAATGTATTTAAATGATTTTTCTTTCCAAATATTTGGCATCCTTAGGGGATAGACTGGATTTTCTAAACTTCCCTCCTTGTTTGTTGAGAGGGAGAGATTTATATTGTTTACACATCTCATTCTGCAAAGTTCTGGAAGTGCCTCAGAGATTTAAGTTTAGGTGTAAACTAAACTCACCAGAGTGTATTTTCCTCATTTTTCCCAAATATGAAGTCTCCTGTTTACTGTATTATTCTTAGGAATCTGGGCCAGGGAATAATTAGTCAGGAATTGATTGGCATGTCTGGAATCTGATAGATATTAGCTAGCAAGGCTTAGAGGTTTAACTCACAACCCATATGACTGTTCCAAAATTGCTGACAAAAGTTTTATCACCCCAGCATCATCGTGTAGTATACGTATATTGCAGTGGACTACAGGAGCATCAATTGTCAAAGAAGCGCACAATAACTAGTCAATAATAGATAAATTCTTATCCTCATTTTAGAGACGAGAGTCTTGGTTTTTTTAATGCTTTTGAAATGCAGTAAATCACTGTTGCATGGAAGGGGTTAGAAAATGAAGGCATGGAATGTAATCCTAGACTTCTGTCAGGATGAGCTGCTTCTCTGCATTCAGATGAGGATACAGACAGTCTGCATTTTTGTGTCCTGTGGATCACATCTTAGCTCTGGTCTTGTGGTCATCAGCTGCTTGTTGAAGTAAATGCTTAAAACGAAAAAGCTTTCTTCTTTCTTTGTCATTAATCACTTGTTTTCAGTAAACTTCAGCTTAGAACTGTATCTCATAAAAGATAAGATAAAATTCTTTGCCAGTTACAGCCTCAGAGTATAAATGCAGTTTATAATTTCTGGTCATGCTTTACAGTTTGGCAATTCTTACTTGGCTTTTAAAAGATGTTGAAATAGCAGGAATGCAACGTATTATTGTCATACCCCCTAGCATAATTTTGGATTAAAGAAAAGTTTCATTTCCTGTAAAGCACAAAGTCTGTAAAAATCTTTCATGAACACAATAAAAAGAAAAGTGTAGGCACAGACTAAATTAAATACAAATTACTCTTGCTGTTGTACATCCTGCTTTATCCTCGTTCATAGTGCCTTATGAACAGTTAAACTTTGTTATCGTCAAACATAATTGAACTAAGAACAATTATATGTAAAACAGTAGTGAGTTCACGTAGCCATTTTAACACACTTTGAATAAACACATCTTAGAAATCATGATAATCATAGATCTGATTGCAGGCATTCCAGTTGAGGAAAGGATAGAGGTTGGTGGGTCCTGCACAGGGTAGGGTGCTGGCCAGCCAGCCCCTAAATAATCCTTGAAGTCTGGCAAGTGAGACCAAATACAGAATGCTCTGTGTGCCTCCTGCCACAGAAAAAGGAGATCTCTGTCAAGTCAAGCTGGAGTTTGGCTGGAAGCTGTACTGGATGGTCCAGTTGCTTTTGGTTTTTACTTTATACTGGATATTGATTTGAGTTTCTGGTGTTACTCATACAGCAGGCTTGACATGCTGAAAGGTTGACTCATAACTCAGTAAAAAGCTCTTAGAAAGGGACAGGCCTTCTCTAGTGCTACAGCAGGCCACAACAGGACAAGGTGTGTGCTGGAGTAATGCCTCCATGGCAGTGCTATGTTATGTTGAGATAAAGGTAATTATCTCAGTCTTAGAAAAATAAGGATGTGAGAGAAGTATAGCAAATTGCATGAGATAATGAGAATTTGGCAGCAGAACCAAGGCATTGGTTTTGCAACAGCTAGCGATGTCAAGGTACTTTGATCTATTCCAGTTAAAAAAACACAAGCCAACAATGTGCTTTTCTGACAATTAGAAAGCAGAATAAAAGACATTTTTCATATAAATATGAAAGAATAAATGAAAGAGTAATTATTAACTGTCACTTTCTTGTTCCACACTGACAGTGTGAATCAGACTTACCAAAGCTACAAAGTCTTTATTCATACCTTTTCACTGCTACTTCCCTAATTCAGTGTCTGCACTGCAACAGTTTTTCAAATGTCAGCAACTGCACCATTTTTTCAAAAGTACAGTCTCTCATGTATTGGAACAAAAATACTAATTTCCCAGGCTTTATCTTCTTCTGTCAATCTTTTCTCTCTCCTTTTTGTATTGCTTGAGAATTACAGCATGGAAGATCTCTAGGGTAGAAAAATGGTCCAGTTCCCAACATCACTATGTCTCCAAATAGATAATGCCAGCTAAAGAGCTTCTCTTAGATTTATATACTTAGAATCAGTGAGAGTGTTGTCCTGTTTAGCTGGCCAATTTTTATGGGTTTTTTTTTTTTTTTGTTTGGGTTTTTTTTTATTTTTTAATTTTTTTTTCTTTGTTGGTTTTGTTTTGTTTTTAAGTTGGGTGCTTTTTTTTGTTTGTATGTGTTGGTTGGGGTTTTATTTAAGTGAGCCTAAAATATTTCTTATGTACTTTCTTCCTCGCTTTTTTGTAACTCACAGTACAAGAGAAAATTGCAGATGATGAAAGAAAAAGATCTAGTACTCTCTGCTTCTCTTGCTTTTCTTTAGAGCAGTAGGCGCTTGTCTAATGATTAAGTTCTTTGAAGGTGGGCAGATGAAAGTATATATATGTAGCAGATTGAAGAGAGGCCTGTCCTCCATTTTTGGAGAGCAGAACTTATGTTAAGGGCTGCAAAATCATTTATCATTAGAGCAGAAAAAAACAATGAACAAATTAAAAACCAGCCGTATTTTAGCCTGGTGGGATAAAAATGCCTTAGCTTTGCTTTTATGTCAAAGCATGGTCTAGAAGTCAAATCCTTAGGTTTTGTACAGATTGTTTTTCTTTACTTCCTTACATACTGATCTCACAACCCGTTAAATTTTTCAAATGTATTCCATTTGTTTGTCTGTATTTTTTTTTATCCTTTAGAAAGTAATTTTGAACTCCATTGCTTTTACTGTAGTGAGTTGTGTTGGCTGAATCTTTTGTGCTCCTTAACTCACGTACAATAGTAGCCTTTGCCTTCTCCCTGTGGAGGTGTGAGCATGTGCCTGTATAAGTGTAACCAAAGGTGTTCTTATTCTGAAGAATAAGTTTAAACCACTCTAGATGTCCTGTTGCTGTTGTCACAGCTGCTTGCATTGCTAGCGTGAGGGCAGTGTGTGCTGTGGTCGTGTGAAACAGCTCCACTTCTTTTAAGGCAAGATTGAGCCTAGGTGAATGCCTCTGCCATTTTAGGTGAATGCCTCTGCCATTTCTCTTGATTTCTCAGTTCCTCTTGAGAATGAAATCTGGTGTAGTCCATTTTTATGTGAACTCATAAGGACAGTGTCGATAAGACACTCAGTGAAGAATAAAGTTTAGAGTAGCTAAAATCATAGCTAAATGTGAGGTATATTCTTGTATCGCTTCTGTGCTTAAGCATTTTGATATTGCTGTGTGCCATTGTAGCAGAGCCACAATAAAATCTAAGGTTTTCAGTCAATGAAAATTCATATATTAAAGACTAAATTAATGAGCTGATTAATAAATAAAGCTCTGAAACAAGTCTTTTACAAACTGATAGTATTATTCTGTTTTATTTGATCTTAAAGGAAATATTGTAAGATACTGTAACTTTACTGGGATAATTTTACTGGGATGGATGATTAGGATCTGTGCTTGTTGTGTGGGGGGAAAGGAAATGGGAGGAGGATGTGTAAATACCAGACTCCTAAAAATAACCACAAAGAATGTGTGGAAAACAGTAAAATATTTTTGCTTTTATGGATTCTTGCTCTGTAAACAGAAGATAAGCTCTTAAATTACCTGAAACTGTAATGATGCCCCAACTAGATTGCATTATTCAGAAAGTAAGCTTGTTTGTTTTTCTAGGTTCAAGAAGGCATTTGAGTCAGAGCCAACGTTACCAGCAGGAATTAATTATGCAGTGCTCCTCCTGGCTGCTGGACATTGCTTTGATACTTCTTTTGAGCTGCGGAAAGTTGGTAATTATAGCTTGCAAATTCATGGTGAAATCACATTCCAGTGAAAGTACACTACCACTCACTGTTATAGGGGAAAAAGCTGATGATTGTATGTGAAAGCTTTGATAGAGAGCATGTGAATATTTGAGTTGGTCTCTCACACCACTGCTGATCCCACCTGACTGCAGGTGAGTGCTGTCATGAAGACCTGGTTTCAGTGTCAAGGTCTTAAATGGTTACCAGAGTTTAGTTGAAACTAAGCTTCTTTGAAAAGGCATAATTTGTTTGAAATAGGAACACCTGAAATGGGCATCCAGTTCCAGCTAGCACTCTTTAAAACAAATAAACACAAACCCCTGAAGGGAACATGGATGAAAAGTCCGTCCTAAGACAGAGGAAAATGCACTTGACTTGAGCTTTGGTTGGGTTGGGTTGAGAGGAGAATATTTCTCTTCTGATGCATTCTTAGAGGTTTCTGAATGTTTGTATTCATAGACTCATATAATAACAGTGGTTTGGGTTGGAGGGACCTTTTAAATACATCTAGTTCAAGCCCCTGGTGTGGACAGAGAGATCTTTCACTAGATCAGGCTGCTCAGACTGACCTTGGACACTTCCGACAAAGAGGCATTCACTTCCCTGGGCAACCTGGTCCAATGTCTCACCACCCTTGTCATGTAAACTTTCTTATTTAAGAAGGAAGAACTAAGATGATTTTGTTTATGATTTTGTTTGTGATTTTCTGGATTTGAAGAGAGTGAAAAGTCAAGATTAGTCAGTCATATGTTCAGGGAAGTTTTGGGAGAAAGGACTAAGTGTTGTAATATGCATTGCATTTGGTGTTCTTCTCCATGAATTTGTATAACTCTTAATTTTCTGTAAAGACCTGAGGAGGTCATCAAGTGAGAAAGAAACATTTTTTTCACTCCACCAAATGTATCTGTATTCAGCCACAGCTCTAGTTTCGATGTTAGGTGTGCACTGTATGTCTGGAAGATAATTTCCTGGGTAATTTTGAGTATGAAGGTCAGAGTGAGATGATTACTTTCTCATAAATAGTGGAAGTGAAATTTAAATTCTCAGGTGTGAATGAAGGTATTAATTTGGATGTGTGAGGCTGTGCAGAGTTGCCCCAACTACTGTATTTGCTCTTCTGTGAGTGGGTGAGATTTTGCTGTTTGGTTGGCATAGAATACTTCCACATCCTATGCTGAAATTTGAATTCTTGTAGCAGAGTAGGAGGTAAGAAGATGTGTTTTACATATTGCATAGCATTTACAAATACTCACTTGCTGGCCTAACTTTAAACTAGGTAGTTTAATGGAGCTGGGCTATATTTTTTGTGTAGTTTAATAAGAATCGTTCAATTTTAAAGAAATTTCTTGATTACATACAGACTACAAAAAACTAGATCTGTACAAATTAATTTTACTGATGAAATTTGTGTGCTATTTCTTTGGTTTCATCTTCTTATGAGTTTGTTCAGTGTTGTTTTCCCTATTTTATATATTGAGACTGTTACAGAAATTAACATTCATTCTTACATAAGATTCCATACCCAGCTGATGAATTATTTAGTGCAGAATAGGTGACTTTCCTTAGGTGACTTGTTTGTGTGTTTGTTTGCCTGTCTTATGTTAACATTTAGTTGGTGTCTTCTGGATAGCCTTAATATTGCAATCCCTCGTGTTAGCTACTGGTGTCCATCTTTCTTTTTTGTTACAGGGAATATTGTCAAAATACTTTTAGTTTCAGACTGACTCAGCTATTTTGAAGCATGTTTTCAAATACATTTATAGTATAGTCTGTATGTGTATTCTTGGTCATTTATTTCTTGTTGATAAGACAGGATCATCTGCTACAAACTTTCTTTGGAAAAGCACACTCCAGACAGGATAGCCCAGCACCCTGTCCAGCTGAACCTTAAATATGTCCGTCAGCTAATCCACTGCTTTCCTGGGAGATGATTCCAAGGGCTCATTCTTCAAATTTTGAAAAATTTTCATCTTGTGCCCATATGGAAAGTCCCCGGTAGTTGCTTGTACCTATTAATCTTTGTCTTTTCTGTGTTACTTCCTGTTAAAAGTGAGTCTCCATCTTCTTTGTAGCCACCTTTTACCCACTGGATGGTGATAACACCTCCTCTAAGCCTGCTCCTCAAGGCTGAACAAACCCAGATTTTCCTCATAAGGCAAGCTTCCAGTCCTTTGTGCATCTTTCTGGCCATTCTCTGGACCCTCTCCAGCCTGTGGATACATCTTTTGTGTATAGTGAGAACCAAAACTGAACATGTTCCAGGAGTGCCCTGGCAAGCACTGAATAGGATGGGATAATGGCTTCTTTATCCCTCCTAGTGATGTCCCTGTTGATACATCCCAACATCCCCTTCTGTTTCTTTGCTGAAGAAGCAAGCTGTTCACTCATATTCAGATGCTTGTTTTTCAGGGTCCCCAGGTCCCTTTCCACAGAGCTGCTCCCCAGTGGAGTAGATCCCAGGTTGTGCTGGGCTCCTGGATTGTTTTCCCAGGTGAAAGACCTTACAATGGTCTTTGTACAAGGTGTTTCAGATGGCTGGAGTTGTGCTAGATTCTGAGAATAATTTAGTACTTTCTTTGTCTGGGGTTAATATTTTAAACAAAAGCAGGCAAAATCACAAAGGTTTTTTATTTTTTCCTGGTCCTAAGTATCTCTTACATATGTGAAATTCTTTTGATGTCACCTCTTGTTTAGATCTGTGTTTATAAAACCATTTTTTTAGCAATAGTTAGATTTGCCAGGCAGTGCTTTCTGTTTGGTGTCCACCCACAGCATTATCTGCAGTACACAGAAATTAGAGAAGTTCTGCTTTCTACTGCGAGATCAGAAGAGAAGCAAATTCAGTCCAAGTTATATGGAAATTATATTGCTAGGCTTTGAAAGGTATAGGGTAGGATGTCATCATTATCAGTTCTTCAGACTGTAATTAGGAGATGCATATCTGATTACATTGGCAATATTGTAATAACTCCAGTAAAAACAAGAGTAAATCCAAAAGAATTTTTAGCATTCTGCATCAGATCAGAAAATTTGCCTTCTAAAAGTACCTGTACTTGTCAGATAATAGTTCTCAACTAAATGAGTGGAGCATTAATAAAAACCCTCCTTCTGTTTTCTGAGTAGTATTGTTTTCTTAACCATACAAAAAACTTTGAGACCAGAACAGAAATGCTGTGATCTGCATTGACAATTATGATCTCTGCAAGCTGTGCAACTTTGACACACAAAGGATCCTGTAATATGAATTGTTCCATCAATATTTGAGCAAGGAAAGCAGTTTATTTATAAAGCCTTCGTAGTAATATTTAACTGGTAGTATTTACTGACTGTATCTTATTTTCATCACAAGCTGTGGGTATATTCTTGGTGTTATAAAACGAAAGGCTTTTCTGGCATTGATGGTTCCTCTATTTTGGCTCATTTGTTTTAAATATTTCTGATTAAATATACTGGAATTCATTCAGCTGCTGCTTTTTTTCCCTCCCCTTGTGAATCCAAGTTTATCATGGAAGGAGGGAATGTCTTGACTTTGCCTGGATTTTCGTATACTTTCAAAAATCTTTTAAAGATGGTGAAATAAAAATAAATTTAGAAAAGGGAAATTATACAAGGAGACCATAAACTCAGAATTAGATTCATAAAGGTTCACTTTGCAAATTTCCAAAATAATCCTTCCCCCCCAAGTTCTTTAAATTGGAGTTACAGTCTTTTGAACCTCGTGCTAATGTCGTCATGAAGCAACCGCATTTCAGGGATAGGTACCTTTGTAGATGAGCTTTGCAGAGGATGGTCAGCAACTAGAGTGAGTTTTAGTACCAAGTACCTCACCTTTCTCATAAGAACTTGATGAGAGGGTGATGCTGTCCTCTCTAAGGTAATAGGATCCACTTCACAGAATACTTGGGTAAAAATTCCATTTTATCCAGGTTACATAAGAGTAATGATTCCCAAACTCAGTGTCCTGAGGTACTGCTACACATCCATCCTTTCTCCCCGTCTTCCTAAGTCTCCCTTACTGAGCTGGGACTCAAAATGGTTGCTGTCACCAGTCCTTCCCTCCTAACAAACACCTCTCCCTGCCAGCCAGTGAGGGTCCCTCCCCATGTGAGTTGTACCTTTCATCACACAGTCAGCTTGTACCTCGCTTTAGCTCTGTTCCCATATCTGGAGCACGGAAGGGTTGTGATGGGTGTGTCCCTGCGGATGCAGTGAAGCATGACAGTGCATGTCTGTGAACCAGAGACTGGTGCTGCTGCTCACTGTGACAAATGGCCTGTGGCAGCTGGTCAGTGGCCACTGCAACTGTGTGTGCCATCACCCAGTGCTTAGCAAAGGCCCTATGCACAGCTAAATTCCTCCCTTTCCCCTTCCTCCCAACAAAGGCATGTCCAACTCCAAGGATCCACGTACCCCCGTGATACCAGTTCCTTACATCTCTCGTGAAGTCACATTGAAAGCCTGTGGAAGTTAGTAGGTGTCTATCTTTTCTTGTGTATTGCTATCAAATGCATGCAAACGTTTTAGACATTCTAGTAGAGCCCTTTGGCCTTTGTAGATATTGGTGAGGAGACTCTTGAAGTCCTGGGGGAGACCAATTTTTTCCAGTTACGGTGTTTTCTGGATAGCATTCAGTTTTTCTCTAGAACCCAGCTAAAGCTGAACACTTTGAACACAAATTCCCCCTCCCTACTCTCCACTAACTAGTGCAGGTGTGCATCTTCAAGTGGTTTCTTTGACAGTGTGAATGTGTGTACCACCCTGGCTTAAAGCCTTGCAGAGGTGGTCACCATGGTACCTTGTGGAGCTGATAGAGGTGATGTACACTGCAACATTTCTCAGGCAGATCAGAGATACTTTGTAGTGTCCATGGCATTTTTAAAGGCCTTTATTACCTGACATTGATGTCATAAAAGTGTGAGCAATGTGATAAAACAAGATAAACTTTGTAGGCTGAAACATAGCTTATGTAATAATACCTATTTTGATAATATTTATTACTGCTTCTGCCATGAAGTTTAGTCTGCTAGCTACTCAAGGAAGGTTAAGGAAAAAAACAAGATCAACAGTTGCATTGAAATTTCTTGTGAATACTAATCCCAAATATCAAGGACAATGGAAGATGATGTGGGAGGAAAACTGTCATAGTGGAGTAGTGTGGGAAAAGTGAATAAAAGACTACAGTGATGGAGTGGCTTGTTGTGTAAGCTGAAAATTGGTTGTTTTTTTTTTTTTTTTTTTTTTTTTTTTTTTTGCAGGGGATGGTGTAGCATATCTCATGTTAGTTACATGTAGCAGCTCATGTGAACTAAAACTCATCCTGAAGGCCACAGGGGAGCCTCACTGAGTTCTCAGCAGACTTAGCAAGTCAAAATAAAACCTGAGGCTCTCCATAGTCTTGAGTTGCTGAGGGACTTGTGAATATTAATAGATGTCTTTCATTGGGGTAGGACTTGCGGCAGTTAAAAGAACATCACTGCTGGAAGAAGCCCAGTGGATCATCTGTTCCTTCTGCATGGGACCTTGTCTATAAAGGTAAGTTTGGGGCTTGGGGCTTGTAAGTCATAAAAACAAAGCAGAAAAAAACATAATAGGTGCCTTATTCAGCATCTGTTAAGTTTTTGCAGCTATGTTGTGTAGCCTAAGGCCCCAATTTACCTTTACAGATGAGGTCCATGCAAGAACATAGGTAATCTGACTGTGGCCTTGTCCTGACAGTGACGTCTTAAAGTTCCTTTCTTGAGAAGCCTGTAGGAAGAGGGGGTGGGGAAAAAAAGTCTTCTACCAATTAGGGTGTTTGGAAGGCATGTAACATTAACTGGTAAGTATGATTTCCATCTTATTTTATCAAAATGGAGAGGGTATAGTAATGTAAGCAATAAAAAGATTTTGAATAAGGGAAATGATTATTTTAAAATTGCATTAATACAAATTCTTGTGACTTGTTACTCTCTTTGCTACAGGAGTAAAGATCAGCAGCCTGCTTGGTAAAAAGGGGAGCTTGGAGAAACTGCAAAGCTATTGGGAAGTGGGATCTTTCTTGGGGGCCAGTATGTTGGCTAATGATCATATAAGAGTGATCCAGGCTTCAGAAAAGCTGTTTAAACTAAAGGCACCAGCATGGTAAGGTGGTAAACGAGGCCACGTACATTCCTGTGTTTTAAAACATTGGTCTCCCTCAGCTTTCACGTTAGGCACTGTATTCAGCTGACAGGTGATATGTTTTGTGTTTTAAAACTGATCTTACTGCGTGTGTGTATGATTTCACTGTATCACTGTACTTTTTTCCATGGAAGGGACTCTGTTCCCCTTTTGCCCTTATTCAGGAGTAGATCTGATATGGGTCTTTAATTTGATGTGTGAGAAGGGCAGATTCGTCATGGTCTTCAAGCCCTTCTGAGGGCAAAGGAGAAAGGAGTTTCTCGCAACTACATTGCTGAAGAGAAGTGGCAGTAGCTTGTGAGTTTAGTCATAACAGCTTGAAGGTTTGGGGAATGAAGACAGCTGAGCTAGAGAGGCCTGGCTGTACCTTTAAATATTGTTAAGGTTATGGCACATAACAATTGTTTTAGGAACTGAATACAAATGAGCTGTATGGTGCAAGTTGCATCTTGTAGCAATTGAGAAGACTGCAAATCAAAGTCCAATTAACAGAAAGGCCATAAATCCAGGGTTAAAGGCAACCCTGAAAACTCAACATCTGTTATGCGAAGGGCAAGAGATGTGTGCTCTGACAAGTTCCTGGAACCTGTTATGGATATAGGCAACAACTAAGGACCAGTCACCTACTCCTTAAGGGTGGGGAGAACCAAAGCTCCTTTCTGACTAAAAAAATTGTCTCTCTGCTAATTATAAGAGTGAACATCACAACATATGTATTCTTAGCTTTTTATAAAGGATAGTGTGCCTCCAGAAGGTGATCAGAGAGATGCTAAAATACAGAAATGCTAACATAACATAGAAACTGTCAAAATTAAAAAAGCTAATTTTCAGACAAAATATTTCATAAATGCTTTTTTACAGTGCATTTATTTGCAAGGTTTTCAATTTTTACTATGTGTATATTTTACTAAGAAGCTGGATAGCACTCTCTGGAAGTCTCCTGGTAGAATTTTCTGGAGTTTATGAATGCCTGGTTGTCAGGATTTTATGTACCCTAGTGCCTTTGGGGTTTAAGTCTGTGGATTAAACTCTGAAAATACAGCTCACTCATTTGTGCTTCATGAGGAATTTCTCCTGTGAGCAATTCTTCCCTGTTGCCTACTTTATAGCAGGGCCCACTTGATGCAAGCAGGAGTAGACACACTACCTTAAAAACAGCTGTCCTGATGGCCTAAGAAGGACAATTGGAAATTAGACATCTATGGAAATGTTCACTAAAGACCCTCTGAGGGTGAAATAAAAGTTTCCATGAATAGTCTAACTGTGATAAAGTGATAGCAGTGATAAATCCTCTTTTAGCATGTATATCTCATTGCTGTAGTATTCATAAAATTGTGTGAACCTTTTTTTCAAAACTGCCAAGAGAAAGCAATGTTATCAAGAAGCCCCAGAAAGCAGAGCAACAGAGAGAGAGATGAACTGCATTTAGGGGAAACATTCAGCATTGCTGTTGTCCCTCCCTAGCAATGCCAAAAGACTGCTTAACATAGCTGCTTCCATCTTTGTAGGATAATCAGTTCCAGAAGCTTTATGTTTTAGAAATCTGTGTTAAATAATTGCCGATACAGACCAAATATAGGAGATGGAACAGTGTAGGAAGTCAAACTAGTGGACTCTTCACCTGAGTTTTTATTTGAGGTAGGTCACTACTGAAACAAGTTGGACATAGACTTAGTTTGATCTTTAGGTAGATGATTTAGCTGTTTCATGAATTTTTCATGGTTTAGGATAGAAGACAGTATATGGTATTGGGAATATGGTCAGGAAGGAGTGTTCCAGGACTCTTTTATATTTCAGTTGCCTCATTTAGTAGCTGTGTTTCCAATTCTCGTTGAGAATTGTTATTATGAAAAGCAATCCTAGAGAAGCAAAATGTTACTGGCAACCTTGGTGAATTGGTTACTTGGCAAATGGTGAATACTTTAGTTGTGTTTAGACACATTACTGCTTACAAACTGTACTGAATTTACTATATGTGTATGTTTGGATGTTTACAGGTACCTGAAGTCTATTGTAGAGACTATTTTGATATATCAGCATTTTAAGAAACTGACTCTAGAGCAACATACAGCCAAACAAGAACTTGTGGATTTCTGGATGGACTTCCTTGTTGAAGCCACGAAGACAGATGTGACTGTAGTTCGATTCCCAGTAAGTGGCTTTTTTGTTGGGTCTTGGAGACTTTTTTTTGGTAGCACTATTTGGGAATGGGTTTTTTAAAACAAATTGTGATGTTAAGGAAATGAGCACAAAGTACTGCTTCTTTTTAGGTGGCCAGACAATAAACTGTTTGTCCAGAAGAAATTAATTTTAGGTTGATTTTAATTAAATGCATGTGGGTAGAACAGGATTGCACAATGTGTTCCATACAAAAGTAACGAGGAAAAAAGTCAAGATAGAATTTTGCTCTTTATTGTTTGCTACCAATGGGTATACTTCTAAAGCAACCATTTACAGTGTACTCCAGGTGACTATATATTAACTTCATTGTGTTTTGAAAAAAATATATTTAATGAATTTCAGTCTTTTTCTAGCTCAGCAGGCTTTGTATACTGTACTGCCAATTAAGACTGTGCATTTTCAGAGGTTAAAATTCAGCCCAAACAGTCAGAAATCTATTGTTCCAGCTACTAGAAAATTCATTTCAACAACATTGCTCTATAAGTGTATATATGTGTTTATTTCTGATTTCTTCCACAAAAATTTTACTGAGAATTTTTATTAGATGCCCCAGTGCTGTACCATGTCCTGAAAGTATATACTGTAAAATAGTCTATATTTTATGTACATGTTAACTATATATATCCAGGAAATAATGTCTTGTGTATTCCTTTTAGCTAACCATCGGCAAAACCAGCTTTTTGTCTTAAATGGCAATTGCTATTACCTCTCAGACAGTTTAAGTGCATACAGGTTGTTTTGTCCTTCTGCCTTCTTTTACAGTTCTTTTACCTTCCATATGCAGATGATCATAAACTGTAAGGAAGTTTTTATGTTGGACAACAAGAGCTCAAAGCAGTAAAGTAAAAACAACTTGAAATTATCTAAAGAGCTTGGTTTCCCTTTTCTGATGAGAACAGGTAGAAAGTTTTGCAGGGAAACAGAACATATTTTGAATCTTCTGGGTTTTGTACAAGAGAAGCATAAACCTTTTAGATTTTATATGATGGAATAGTTCAACTAGATACTTAAAGTAGGCTCTGACTTATAAAACTGTCCAAATGGAATGGTTTGAATTTTTATTAAGAGGCAAGCCAAAGCTGATCACTGTGATAGCATGAGCCAAGAGATAAACCCGGTGTCCACCTGGTTTGATGGTGTTGTGCAGGAAGTTGGTTGGAGCATGGAGCTGACAGTGGACTCAGTGATCCTTCTGGGTCCCTTCCAAGGTGATCTTGGACCACCTTCACCTTCTGGGTCACCTTCCAGGTGATTTTGTGACCTGACTACACTGGTCAAAAGTTTTGCACTAACTATTGAAATTTTTTTTTCTGAAAGGTTTTAATATTAGAACCAACAAAAATCTATCAGCCCTCATATCTCTCTATCAACAGTGAAGCCGAGGAGAAGACGGTATCCATTTGGCATGTGCTGCCTGATGACAAGGTACGTTTGTACTTAATTTAAAATTTAAACACAATTTAAAAGTATGCGTGGTACATAAGGCATGTAGCATGTGACCAGTTGCATCTAATTATGATTCTGGAAAGTAGAAAAGTGTTTTAGTAATGCACAGGAAGATGCTGTGCTTAAGATTGTCCTGATTTTCAATGGATCTTTTGTTTCCCATCATTTTTCAAAATAACTTGCATTTTCCTTCAGGTTGTTTTAAGGTGTTGTACAGTAGACAACATATCTGGTGCTTAAGGTTTCCTAAGTAATTTACAATCTACTGTCATCATACCAGTAATGTAACATAAAATTACTTATACGTACAGAACTATCTTCTTCCTGCCCTTGCAGTTTTACATGTCAGCTGTGGTAAGGACTCCTTTAATATGAAAGTAATAGAGACTAGTATGTTTAAATGGGAGCAGAATCAATCAAATACCAAAGAAGTATTTGACAGAAGGATAGATGGATGCTCTAGAAATTGGAAATTCTATGAAGTCTATATGTCAAGGTGTGAGATAGCCAGACATATTTGGAAAGGAGCTTATAAAATCTGGAGGTGGAAGTGAAGAGGAAAACCTAAAATGGTTATTACATTCTGGGATGTTTAGGAAGAAAAATGTTGGTAAGAGGGAAGACAGGGAGGATGTCATAGAGCCTTAGAGAAGGACATCAGCAAGGGAAGATGAAGGAGTATATGAAGAATGAACAGAGACTGAGTCAGCTGGAGCTGAAACACCAGGGATGCAGTGATTTGTAAGAGCTAGCCTTGTTCATTCTTCCATGGCAGTATTTTGTTTTCCTGCAGGATAGGACAATGAAGACCTGTTTTGCAGGTAACCATGGAATCATTTAGGTTGGAAAAGACATTCAAGATCACCAGGTCCAATTATTAACCTAACACTGGCAAGTCCAATTTTCAACTTTCCTGCTAGTAGTCTGTAAAAGGAGAAACGTTTTTGAACACAAAATGCAGTAACACTCTACTGCTTAGAATTTTTATGAGTTCATGAGAAAATGTAAATGGCAGCTGAAATAGCATATTTAGAGAACAAACTGAAACGTTTGCCTAGACCAATAAATTTCCATTTATTTGTGGTTTACTCTGACTGATGTTTTTTGAAGTAGGCTCAGCCTCTGAGAACAATTTAAAAAATAAGTGTATGCAATTCTTGGGCAAAATAAAAATTTATCATGCAGTAAATAATTTTTTGTCAGAATACAAACTTGATCTTGCTATTATAAAATACCTGTTTAGTAAGTATTTCTGTATTCAGAATTTATTTTTTTTGGAGACTACTTGCCCTTTTTTTTTTTTTTTTTTTCTTTTGTGGACTTTTTTGTATGTATATTTAGTTCACTGCCAAACTTCATTCTGTTAAGTGCCTTAACTGTAGTGTAAGAAGAAACATAGGACTAGAAGGAATTTTCTGACTGTTGAGTTCTGTTCAGCCCTGTTGCAGACACTTTCCCCATATAATGTTTCCTATAAAGAAATCAAGCTCTTTCTGAATATTAGTATAGGTTTCAGAGTTGACCAATCATGCTGAAAAGTGGTTTGAATTCCATGGCAACTCTAGAAGAGCAAAGAGTGGAATATTGCTAGTCAAGTGAAAAGCAGTTACCTTAAGTCTTCTAGTTTTCGGTCTGAATTTGTTGCCATTTTATACACACTTGCTCTTTTGTTAATGAAGTGTTTATATTAAGTGGTTTTCTTTCTCTCTCTGATGTTTACCTGACAGTATTTTTTAGGAGAATCCTAATATCTCTTAGTGTGGGGGTTTAGTGTAGGTTTATTTTTAGGCACAAGAAGTAGGCTTGGTGTACTGGCCACACATGGTACTTGAAGAAGTGCACTCATATTCCAAAAAGCCTATTCCATGGTGCATTAATTTATCATTTAGCTACTGGAATGTTGTGTTTGATACATTCAGCAATGGCATTTTTCATAGCTGTGTCATTTGACTGCCCAGTTATCCTCTATCTGGGAGAAAGATTTGATGTGTTAGTCTATGCCTGTTTGATGTTCAGAAGATAGGTGTTTCTTTATGGCATGTTAAACATTCCTTTCCGTCTTCCCCTTCTCCTTCCTGTTGTGAGGTGTGTGTCTTTGTATTTTCTGCAGAACAGTATTTTCCAGTTTTTCTGGCCTAGTCCTTATCATTGACATTAGACATTAAGTGCACTCCTTGTACTTTGGTTCTGGCCAGAATCCTTACTGTGGTGAGTTTACTGAGTAGCCAGGAATCTGATCGATACTCTGTACCTTGTGAGCCATCATACCCATCAAAAGAATGCAATAGGCAATTTGGTAGTTACCCCTTCAGCTGAACAATTACAGTCTGCTGCAATTTGTCAAAGTCCTTAGAATCCATCAGAAATATCACAGAGAGAAAAGGGATTAGAAAAATTTGGAAGCACCAGCTTCCTTTTCATCTGAATATAACCAGTATAATATTTGTCTTTGCTAAGAGATTTTGTGAAGGAAAAGGATGTATTATGTCTGTTTACTGCACAGAGGAAGACTCATATTTTGGTCCTTAGTAGCGTGAAAACAAGCATTTTTTTGGGCTGATTAACAAGCAAAGACCTATCTCTACTGCAAGGACATGTTAGCTGGGTTTAGAAAGTTCTTCATCTATCCAAGTTCAATCTACCAACCATAGGTCTGTCAGAGCTTTAGCAATTCATGATTCCGATTTCAGTTAATTTTGGCACATAAATTAATGGTTCTACTTGTTTTCCAGAGTTCAGTCACTGTTTCAAGAATAAGATCTCTGAGTTACAAAGTGTATGAACTTCCTTTCATGCACAAAGAAGCTGAATTTCCATTTCAAATCCAAACTGAAACTCAGTGGAGCCTGCAGCTGGAACTTTTGTATTAAATAGACAAATGAAAGTCAATACCAGGATAAATAATGTAGCCTCTTTCTTTTCTATTGCTTTTTTGCAACATTTTTGACATTTATGTCTTTAATAATAGTGAATTTAAGATAAACAAGAGCCAAGAAAAATCAGGCAGCATTTCATTTTGTAGAATGCACATTACCTTTGCCTTGCAGTTCCCTAATTATAGCAGCCCTTCCCGCATGGGGTTAGAGGAATGCAGCAGTGCTGTTTGTAAGTTTGAAATAGAACAGCCTGTCTCTGTTTTGCTTTGGCTTCTGAATCCATTTTGAGTTTTGTTTGGGGTAGTTGATGATTTTTTTTGCCTAACCAAAGAACAGATGCTGAATTTGGATAGCATGCCTGATATATTTACTCCAATGTATTCAAAATTTGGCAAGATCATGAAGGGACATAACTTTTCTGTTATTTCATTGCTTGCGAACTTTGTTGGTAATTAAGATTTAAGAGATCAGTTGCATGAAGATGACAGGTAAAAAAACAATACTAACGCTTCTTGTTATGTTTCTTGAGCATTTCTGTCTCTCAGGGTGTATATTTTTCACTTATTTAGGCTTGAGATTATTCCCAGTAGTGGGAATTAGACAAGCAGCAATAGCTACGGTCTGAAGAGAGCTTATAAGCATGGAAAATTGGAAACTAGCAGATTTTGTATATGAAGGGAGTTGTAAAAGACTATGCAGAAGCCCCTCCTCATTAGCATAGGGATTAACTTGACCTTCCTTTATGTAAGGGAACCAGACAACTCAAATAGTAGTTTCACAAACATGCCATAACTAGCATCAGTTAGTACTTCCACTTCAAGATGCAAATCCAGCTTTTCCTAATAATGGGCTACTCTTCTGTTCTTTTACTCCACGAAATAAACCCTTTCCACATCTAAAATTGAAGAGATATTGAAGTTACTGCTTTGTACTTCACACTTGTAATAGTTATGAAACTTGTGCATCAAGACAGATTTTTGCCTGTATTTTTGGTCCATTGTGTTAGACATTTCATATTAGCATCACAACATTTAATGTGATTTGAGCCGGAAGAAAAGAATTACAGAGGAGGAAATAATTGATCTAGGAATCCTCATGGAAAGCTGTTATAGCTGGGAGAGTATTTTCACTGTCATCTTCTGCATATTGTGCAACTATTTCAGTGGTGAATCTGTTCTGACTTCTATATATTTACATTACTCATTTTATAAGCTATACATGTTCAAGCCTTCTTTTGGAATACATTTGATTAGGTTTCTGTTTGACAGTATGCCCTTGCTCAGATCACTAAAATGCCAAATGAAATTCAGCTGCAGAAAGCAAAGGTTCTTCAAATATATGGCTCATTGTGATGGTATCCCAATGTTGCCAGGGCTGTGAGGTGGTGTAGTTCCACCTTTTCCTGAAAGGGGAATGTTTTCTTTAGAGGATACAAAAGGCTTCTGTTTGCTACAGTAAAGTTTTAATAGAACATAAACACAGAGCAATATAACTGTCTACAGAGAGCTCAGTTCTGCTGAATGTGACAGCTGTAAATTTAAAAGATCTGAAAATAAATGAGGCCTGACCATTTGTGTTTTCATATGATGGCTTCTTTCTTCCAGCCATATTTTCACTCCAGCAGCTCTCAGGGGTTTTGGTTCATTCTTATCACTCTCTTCTGGATTCTAGTGAAATAGTCTCCTTTCTGTTTCTTTTGACACTTTGCCTTCATATTTGAGCAATTCTTCCTACTTTTCAAGAATTTCCTACTTTGCTCTCCTACATTAGGCTTTCTACTTGTAGCTCTCTCCACCTGGCCTTCCCCCACACTAGGGGATTGAGTGTGCAGAGGAGGCTCTCATTATTCTCAGAGGTGGAATAATTTTCCCCTCCTTTCCTGAGTATCACATGTGATCCCAAGTTCAGTATCCAAACAAGCCTATACTGGCATCTCTTCTGAGCTGCTCTTTTGAATGTTTTCTAAAATAGTAAATTGTGTTTTCAGCATAAACAGTGAAGAAATAACCCAAAACTTCTATGTAGGACTTTGGTTGCTTTGCTTTCAGGTGGGAAAAAAAAAAAAAAAAAAAAGCGCCTTGAAAAATAGGTGTTAACAGATAATAGACTGTTGTCATTTGAGTGTTTCCCCACCATCTCATGAGCTTCATTCTAGAAGATGTGTCTACTGGCCCTTCATACATAAGGAGGAATATTTTGTTTATTTATTTATTTTTTACTGTGTGTTACAGAAAGGTATCCATGAGTGGAACTTCTGTGCTGCTTCTATTAGGGGGGTAAGGTAAGTTGTTTCCCTTTTTCATTTTGAAATGAAAGGAGTAATTGAATGAATTTTGTCTTATGTTGCTGCTGTGCTCCTTGGAGTGACAGTGATATTCAATCAATGCTGTAACTTCTTCCAATCTATTCTTCATCTTTGTCTTTTTTCTTTTCTCTAGTATTTGTCTATATTTGTCATCCTGCAACTTTCCTCTCTCTTTTTAGTGTAATTTAAAAAAAAAAAAAAAAGTACAGAAAACTTACATTTTTAAAGTAGTCGTTGCTCTGTTCTAATAATAACTGTTCTGTACACAGAGTTGTTGCTATGTCTGCAGGACGTTTTTGCACAGATGGATTCTTTTTCCTTCCAAAAAGTAATTTAAAAACACCAAACTATCAATAGGCATGAAAATTCAATCCTGTGGGATTCAGCTTATTTTAGGCAAAAAATTGCAATGATATGCTTAGTTCAGTCTGGTTTGGGTTTTGGCTACGGTATGTTTTTGTGTGCTTCTAAAAAAAAAAGAGGGAAAGAAAGAATTTATTTATTTATTTACTGTCATTTTGGTTTTTCTTTCCCCTTATTAAACTGTGCTGTTTCTAGTTTAATCTCCTGCTGTGGTTATTTAAACTGTGAATTATCATTTAATTTTTCATTTGATTTTCCAATCTGTTCATCTGAGCAGATGTCCAAAACAACTCAGATGACTTTACAGTGAGCCAAGAGTCACTGTGAATTCTTAGAGAACTCTCTGGCTCCCTCCATGAGGAGCTGCAGGGGGAAATATTTATCTTATGAAAGCATGAAGCTGAATGAGGTTTTTTTTCCTTCTTCTTTTAAATATGTGCAAGTTTCTGATCACTTAATTTTTCAGTGTTTTACAGGGTTTTTTCTTAGTTTTATGAAGGCAAGTATTGTTTGCAGTGGGTGAGCCTGCAGAACTAGGCATGCTTCTAATCTGGTTTTGTATCACGATTATTTTTGGTTACTTTGAGGCTCCTAGACTTAAAGCAGTCTAGGAAGGGGCAGCTGTCAGCTTTATAAGGATTCTCAGCCCTTCTAGACTAGTAAGAGGCAGCCTTAGCATACAAGGCAGGTCTTTGTACACGATCCTGGAGGCTTTTATGACAAAGACCTCCATAAATATTTATGGCACTCCATAAGGAGACAGCAGGTCCGAAGAGACACCGAGCTTTGAAATGGCTCACGTTTTTGGTAAATACTTCACATCAGTGACAGAAGGTCACTTCTATATGCTGTGTAGCAGCCAGCGTAATCAGCATTTTGTTCCACAAGTAATAAGGTTCAGCTCTCAAGAACTGCAAAGCAACTTGGAAAGTATGTGGAACTCTATGAGCAGAACAGTGCTAAATCACACTCTGCATGAAAGAAGTCTTAGCAATTGGATTTAGCGTAAGAAACTCATCGATCAGTGGTTTGTGTGCTAATGTAAACACCCCTGCTTTTGCCATATGCCTTCTTGACCTCTTACATACAAGTGGTTCTCATTGAATTGGCCCAGAAACTGCTTCTATTCTTTAAAGGATATATCAAAGCTTTTGGAACATGGCTGTCTCCCCAGGGTAGTTTGCATCTTAGGTTATCAAGCAAAGTTCCTACTGTTCTGCAGATCTGACAGCATATGAGCAAGGAGACAGGAAATTTATTTTTCAAATGGAAAAACAAAAACTAAAGTGGCAGACTGAAGTTTGCTAGACTACAACTTGGCTTTTACTGTTCAGAAGTCCTGGATTATGAAATAACCGCTGCTTGTGTTGTTTCTGCGGGAGAGTGCCTCATACGTCTGCATCCAGTTTCTTTCAGAAAAAGAAACTAGTTTCTAGCTCAGAAACTTAGACAAGCTTGAGACAAGGATATTTGTCTTCGATCCCAGGTTCTTGGAGCTTTCAATCTCATCAGACTACTTAATTTCAACAATGAGAGGTGCCTGTACTTCTAGACTTCTAGAAAACACAGTGCAGTTCCTCACATCTCCTTTTCTGTGATTCCTGCCACTGTTCACCTGTTTAATCTGCTGCTTCATCTGGAAGTACTAGGAACCAGTAATTGCAGCATTCACAATGTTTCTTATTGACTAAGGAGAGTTCTGGATGTACATGAGCTGAGCACAAGGCCATGCTACCCTTGCTTCTCTGTTTGTTGTTAGAGTTTGGTGAATTCAGCCCCATTCTGCTGTCACAGATGTCAGTGGGTACTACATCTGCTTGGGCACTGTCAGAGTGAGGCATTTCCTGAGTAAGTTATCCTATGTCTTTTTATAACTCAGGTGATTTTTAGTCTTCCTTTTCTTAGTTTAGCTTTTTTTTTTTTTTTTTTTTTCAGGGTGGAAAGCAACATATAAGCAATGTAAACCCTCACTTAAAGGTCTTAAATATTTATTAATTTCCCTGGCGTCTGTGTACACTCCGCATTCTTACCCTTTTATTCACTGCTGTGTTTGTCAGTGGTTTCTGGGCATGTCAGGTTTCAGCTGACAGTTCAGTCAGTAAAATGTATCAATGCACATGGAACTTGAGTGAGTAATTCTGTTAATATTAGTTACTCCATATCTAGGGAGTTACTTATATGCTTGGAAAGCTTGAATTAAAAGTTAGTTTATAAGCTCAGTACAGTGACTGTCTTCCTAAATGTGTACACGACTTAGCATTTATGAATTTTCCTAATGTAAAAATAAATGAGTAACCACACCCAGACACAAATATTCTTGTAATGAAGCTCACTCTTCTCATAAGTAGCTTTATGAAAGGCAGACTCCCCAACTTGTCTAAAGAGTCATTTATTTTTCAAAACTTACAGGGTTTTACAACAGAGCAATCATAAAGGAGAGCAAGGATCAGTCAATTTTGAACACCTATTAAAGGCTCAGAATTCCAAGTATTCTTGATACTTAAAAAACCCTGTCAAGTTAATCAAATCATCAATCCTTTGGCACAACATAATACATAATTCTACTTCATTGTGCTACAAATTAAGTAGTAACATGATGACATGACTGTTTTTATCCATCTAAAATAGATTGGTTTCACTAGGACTGTGGATTTTGTCCAATATATTAATAAGCTTAATAAGGAGACTTAATTTGTAGTTCCTCAAATACCTCATTATTTTCTCTTGTAACACCCCTAGACATTTCACTCTGCTCTTTTCCAATATAGTAAGAGTCAATTACACTGCATCAGCTTGACAGCTGGCACTCAATATATAACAAAGTTACAGAAAGAGCTATTTCAAATAATGTTTAATATTTTCTATAAGGAGCAGAGTAATGGCATGTATATAAAACAGTTCTGGTGAATGAATATCTTGGCACAAAATGCCACCTACGTGGGTGCAAAACTGTGCAAGAGTTTGCATCTCTTCTGTTTTTCCATAAAGACATTTATGCATCCATAAGAAAATGGCCTGCCTCCTCTTTATCTTTGCTCTGCAGTTATAGCAGATAAACCCAAACTGAAGGAAGATGTGAGTGGTCAAGGGTAATAAAGTAATTCATCTCTTATTTAGATGCTGACTTAATTTAAAGATACTTTTCCAACTTACTGTCAAGGTACCAATTAACAATTTTTATTATTATTATTTATTTAATTATTATTATTAACAATTAATAATTTTATGTTCAAGATTGAGCTGTGGCTGATGTCTAAAACACAAATAACTCATTATTTCAGTTCGAAGTGCAACTTTCTAATATGATCCTGAGAGGATGTTTCATTCTGGTTGCAGGAGTGAAAATTGAGGGCCTTATCAAAATGTACTGAAGACAAAAATGTCAGAGGTCATTGTAAATATTCATATGAATTTCCTTGCTCCTACTCTTTCTTGCGCAACGTGTGTACAAGTGGGGCAAACTGAATGATAGCAAACATCAGAATGTGAACTTCAGAGGATACAAGAGAGTGATTTTACAATAAGTAAAGCTCTGGATTCTCAGATTTAATCTGGTGCTTTCCTGTGTTAAATGGGTTCATCTGTAGGGTTTGATGAAGCTGGTAGAAGTCTAAATGCATCTTTCCAATAACTTTCTTGGCCCTTCTTTCAGCATTTCAAAGTTTGAAGAACGATGCTGTTTCTTGTACGTGCTGCACAACTCGGATGACTTTCAAATTTATTTCTGCACAGAACTTCATTGTAGAAGGTGGGTCACTGCTGTTATTTCAAAAAACCATGGGCTGTGATGGGATACATGGTGTCTGCATGCACAACAGGGACCGCCTGTATGATGAAAGTTGATCTGAGCATCCTCAATGATCAGTGTCTTTTGTGTGAAAGCTTAGTACACAGCACCCTGTGTATCTTAATGCACTGGAGATCTGAGGTATGAATGGTCAAAGAACAAGCTCAGGCAAACATTAGGAAAAGAATAGAATTATAAATCTAATTATTTTTTTACACACACCTTTCTGGGATTAGTTTTGTAATACTTATCATATTGTGGCTTGCTAAAAGTGTGTGCCCCCCATTCAACAAAGCATGCTAAACTTTAGAAGTACTTACTGAAGTGGGAACATTTGGAGTGACAACAAAGTCTGGTCAAGATTTTTCTGTAACTGTAAATACATTTTTATTTACAATTAAAAACAAGCACACCTGATATCCTTTACTTTAGTATATGTTTACATAAGTAAGATTATACCTGTGTCCCTACAGGCAACGTGGCAAAGATTTGTTGTACAAAATTAAGGGTGTCTCAGTTTCTCTAAGCTGTGTTTCTGCTCCATAAGCTTGGGGCTGTGCTATTGAATTCATCCAGGAAGCATTCCCAAATAAAATTTGACATCTTTTTGTGCTAAAATGGCTGCAAATTTACCTAAAATCACTGCAGTACTCTCTGTTAGTGGATACACCTCACAGCCCAATATCTAGCTTGTTCTTTCATTCATTCCAGTTCATATATTTCATATTCATTACCATGTTAATTCCTCTTCATATCTGAGCTCTTCTTAAGAGATGAGTAAGCAATACCTTAGCATGATATGGTTTTTGTACTTGCCTTCTTTCAAAAGAGAAGTAATTTATAATAGTATTTTTAAAATGAAAGGTTATGAAATAGACATTCTTTTCATTCAAGTAAAAACTTGAAACTAGAATTCCTACACTAGAAAAACTCTTCCAAATGTAGCAAGACTTCATGGCACTTCTCATGATGCTTCAGTGCTTTCAATGGACATGAAGAAATGGTGCCATAGGATGAAAATTTCAACCACGCCGTAGATATTCAAATACTAATTCCATTAATAATTTCGGATATCATGGATTTTTTTGTACATGTAAAAGAAGTAGAAAAACATCAGATTTTGATGGCTAAATTGCCATGTAAACAAAATTTTTCTTCTGACAAGCAAACTTATACACTGAATTTATACTTACTGTATAAATTATGCTTATATATACTTATATATACACATTGTTATTACATAATACATAGTGATATAAAGTAATAATTACTGTATTTAAGTCCTCTCTTGATCCCTTCATTACTTTTATTTCTTATTTCCCAGGTGTCTCAAGTTACTGTCTCAAGCTTGTGTTTGCTTTTTTTCCTCTCCTTTTTTTTTATTTTTTGGTACAGATTTTTTGACATGGTGAACAGTATCACTGAAGAAATGGGAAAGACTACAGAGGAAGGGGAATGTGATGGAGACTCTCTAGAGGTATTTGTACCTTTTTTTCTCCCAACATATAAAATTATCGACTTCTAGTCTAGCACTTCACTGAAGTAAATTATTCATTCCTTTTCCAGGGATAGTGAAGTTAATTAGTGAAGTTACTGTTTATGCTGTGTTCTCACCTGGAGTTTTCTCTAGACACACGAAGTTACAGAAGGAGTACCAGGCTATTGAGTGCAATGCAGCACTTAAGGTGTTAAAGCTTCCTTTGAGGTGGCCGGCAGCAGGATAGAATACCTAAGCCCCTGTCCTATCACATGAAAATCTGGTGTCTGGAAGCTCTAGACACATCCAACTAACTGAGAGAGTCAGTGCTCTGTAATGAATACAGACAGCCCTCTGTCCCAGTTTTGATTCTGGCATTTTATAACACATTTTTAACACATTTTATAACAGTCTCGCTCCAAAACTGGAGATCAGATGAAGGGAAACCACTGGGGTGACTTGGGGCAGAGAAAAAGAGCCTTTGTTGAGAGCCTTAGGGTGCCTGTTTGTTCATTTTAGCAAAAAAAAAGCAGTGGGGGACTTGATTACAGTGGCTAAGTATTTTTACAGGAAAATAGCAATGTGCTAATGGTCTCTTTAATCTGTTGAATAAAAATGTAATTAAGTAATGACAACAAAAAAAAATTGAATAAGAGGCATGACTTTACCATGAGAATAATTCATTGTTGAAACAAACTGCTAAAAGAAGTAGTGGATTCTTTCTTTTATTAAAAAGATAGGCATCTTTTTATAGAAGAAAATAAAAAATACTTTAATAGGCCTAAGGTACTGGGTTTAGCACAGGAGTGAGCTTGTGAAATCCTGTGTCTGTGTTACACAAGAGGATGCATCAGGTAATCTCTCTAACAAATGTTTTTGGGCTGGCCTTAAACCCTTTGCAATTCAAACTCAGCCGAAACCAGGCTTAATGCACTGCAGTGCTGACTAACCTCCATTGGCACAGTCTGCTGGCAGAGCCGGCAGTGTCAGCATTGAGGCTGTGCTGGTTTTGGAAGCCATGGGGAGGTCAGGAGAGCCCCTGGGAGGAATGAAGAGTGTCCTGCCTTGCTCCCTGTGCCCGAGCAGGAGCCGTGCTGGCGCAGAGTGAGTGCCCTCTGTCGCAGGCTCTGGTTGTACAGCTCCTGCTGGCAGAGCTGCGGGTGCTGCTCTCTGAGACACGAGGTGGAACTGCACAGACCGGGTACAGCCCAACTCAGCTCAGCTTAATGCACTTCCCTCAAAAGGCTACCTCAGGAGCCACTGGGGAAACGCAGGTGTGTCTGCACGTTACCCCACTCATCATCTTAAAGTGTTTGTTTTTCTTTATCCTCTGTGTTCTGCAGAAAGCTACTAGCATCTGAGATGCCTTAGTTATGATCACAGGGTCAGGCAGGATAAATGTTACCCTTCTGTTCCATTTCATGTTGTTGCTGTTTGCTTTGCAGTATGATTATGATTATGATGAGAATGGTGAGCGTGTCATTCTGGGAAAAGGAACGTACGGCATTGTATATGCAGGACGAGATCTGAGCAATCAAGTCAGAATTGCTATTAAAGAGATCCCAGAGAGAGATAGCAGGTATAGTAACTCTGGATAATTCCAAATTTTGGCCATTAAATGATTTCATCATTAATGTGTTCAATGAATTTGCTGATCAAGGCGTGCCTCTTCTACAAAGCTGCCAATAAATTATCTGTCTGTGGTATATAGTGGTGTTCCCTATCTTTGTAACTAGATGTTTCCAAGTTGTGGAGTAGATTGTGATCACAACTGAGAATGTTGATGTAGATGTAGATGTTTGCTGGGTTTGGTGCTAGTATTTTTTCATTAAAACCAAACCAAACCAAAAAATCCCACTGAAGTGCAGATTATCACTCAAATACCTATCTACTTAGACATACCCATATAAAAGACTTATTGAAATTCATGATTTGTGCAGTCCTTTAGAATTCTAGGCCTGAATTGTTGATAAAGACTTTTTACTTTCTTGTTTTTGCACCATTTATTTTGAAGCCTCATAACATTAGAATAAATCATGTGGAATAATCTCTTTGTTAATTTTTTTTTTAAAGCAGAGTGTCTCTATGTATGTGTAACCCTCTCTCCTGTATAAAGGTTGCTGTGCAAGGACCAGGCACTTCATGTCCTTAGTATTTGTTTATCTGAAGACTTCCAATTTATGCAATTTTGTATACATAGATTTCCACAAATATTGTGATAAAAGTGATATGAAATATAAAGTTTAGAGTTTTCAGGTGAAACTGACTGTATTAAACTATCAACTTTAGATCAGTTTCTTTTTCATGGGTCTGCCTTGTGGGCTTCCCTATGATTAGTCTGTTCTGACTTTTTTTTTTTCTTTGACGTTTAAAAATTGATACTTCTAAATCTTCTGGAATACATTTATAGATTGACTGTTCAAATGGATATGTGGTCTAATAATTTTTCCATTTTCACAATATTTTAAAGGTACCATAACTTAGATTATGGAGAGAGGAATCCTTGCATCCTCTATATTGTTACTCCAAATTGAACTTCAATATATGTTATAATTTCCCGGAAAGTATGGCCTTATTACATAAAACAATCTGTTGACTCAAAATAGTTGCAAGTTTTGTGTATGTTGGAAGAAATTTGTTTTTAACAACTGTGATTAATAGAAAGATAGTCTGAATACAGCAGTAACTACTTCAAAGGAAAAAATTCCAGACTTTTCGTCTCCAATACACTTTCTAGAAGAATTTTCAAAGGAAAAGGTTTCAGATTCAGTGTGCAAAGCATACCACAAAAAGAGATTATGAGAAAACTGTTAGTCTTTCATCTAAACAATTAGAGGCTTCCAAAATGAATTTCAAGTATTATTCTTTTAATGGCAAAGTAAGAAAAATTTGTTAATTCACTTCTGGTTAATTGTAACCTGATCTTTCCACACTTTGAAAGAAGACTATAGAAAAGAAAAAATATCTGAAGTTAATTTGTATAATTTAAAAAGTAAGAATTACTACCTTTTGAATTTGTAAAAAATATTTAAGTTCTGAGTCAGGCAGGGCTGGAAATTAAAATATTTCTATGCAAAAAGCCGTGAGTCCTCAGTTTTGCTGTATGTTGAATACAAGCTATTGAATAATATACTTATCAGGGAATGTTAGACTACAGAGACACAGCCTCCATTCCAACAAAGAGGAAATCAGGAAAAAAAAAACCAGGACAGATGCTTGAAGGAACCAGCATCTCAGACACAAAAAGAAAGAGTGGAAGCTATGACATGTAGCCTGAGAGGAATACAGAGAAATTGGATATTGTCTGGGCATCCAGGGATCATTTGGGTTAGGAAAGCCAAAGTACCTAATAGAATTAAATCTGGCCAGGGATGCCAAGGGCATCATGAAAAGCTTCTGTAAATACACTGGTAATAAAAGGAAGGCTAGGGAAAATGTGGACCTTCTCCAGAAGGAAGCAGGACATTTGAAGGATGAGGCATTTGACAGCTTTTCTGCCTTAGTCTTGAACAAGTGCTCCAGCCACACCATCCAAGTCACAGGAGGCAAAGGCAGGGATTGGTAGAATCAAAGGCCACCCTCTGTAGAAGATCAGGTTTGAGACCATTTGAGGAACATGAACATGCACAAGTCCATGGGGCCTGAAGTGTTACATCCATGGGTTCCCACTGACTGGAAAAGGGAAATAAACTCCCTGTTTTTAAAAAGATAATAAGGAAGACCCAGGGAATTAAAGGTCAGTCAGTCTCACCTCTATGCTGATTGTGATCATGGAACAGGCCCTCTTTAAAATTGTGCTAAGGCACATGGAAAATAATGAGGTGATTGGTGACAGCAGACACGGCAACACTGAGGGCAAATCACGCCTAACAAATCTGGTGGCTTTCTGTCACAGGGTTGCAGCAGGGGCAGATAAGGGAAAAGTGACTGACAAGGCCAGCTTGGATAAAGCCTTGAGCAACTTGGTCTAGTGGGAGATGTCTCTGGCCATGTCAGGAAGGTTGGAGCTTTAAAGTCTCTCCCTAATTCCAACCGTCCTGTGATGATGATTTAGAATTTTTGTTCATACCATTTAAAGTCTTCTAGTGATTAAGTCCTAAAACAAAATATGCTTCATCCTAGGGAAAAATTTTCTTATGGCTTTATTTATTTGCTAAATTACTCTGCTGCTCAAGTCTCAACTGTGCTGTTTAAAAGTGCAAGAAGAAGAATTACAATGGTCTTGCTGCAGCTGCTCAGAATTAGTGTCTCATTAACAGAACTCAAGAATACAGTCTTTGATTTTGCATTTCTGTATGACTAACAATATAGTCAGAGTCTTTATAATCATGTGAAGAGGTAAGGCAAAACTCAAATTAGTTTTTAGTAAACAGACTCAAGAGTTGCATAATTATACTTTTCATTAACCAAATAATTATTTTCTGCAACAGTTGTTCTCCAGTGAGATTTTCAGATGACCTTTCACTTTTTTTTTTCTTTTCCCTACACTTTTTTAAGAGTTCAGCCTCCCCTAGTAGCTTGATGCTCTTTGAGGGAGAGGTGATAGCTCCCTGTGCTAAAAAGGAGTGGAAGTCACAGGTCCTTTTCCCATAACAACCTCAGTTGCAAATGCTGCAACAACTTTTCACACTTGAAATGACAGAAGGAGGTCAGTGTCCTTCATCTATTTCAGCTACCCTGAAAGTGTTGCCACAGATGTTAGTGCTTTAGAGAAGGTAGCTACCAGATTGTCAGCATATTGTCTACATTTTGCCAGAAATACACAGAAAATACACAAAATCTGGCAGCTGACCCACCTCCAAGGGAAGCATTAGGCAGGCCTAAGTTAGGAAGAGTGTCAGGGTGGACCTAATACGTCAGCTCAGCACATTAGCTGCTGAGCTCTGGTGGTGTTCAACAGTGGAGAAAGATCTTGACTACAGAACCTTTCTTGTCAAAAAGTCTGTTGAAAAGCATTTCTCTGAAAACTGCTTTGCCTTGGACTAAATTGAATTTGGTGAAATTATTTTGATCTGTTCATCTAAATATCTCTCCATTAATGATTTCTGTTTTCTTACTCTGATATCCCATCTTGCTTTCAGCAAAGACTTCTACTTTAAAATTTAAATGGTGAATCATTTTCATTATTGAAGTGTTGGTATTTATACAGAAGTTTTATAGTTTACTAGTTCACTTTGGCACCAATATGAATCCAACCACTTTCACAACTGTTTATCCTCTTGGAGTTAGACTGGAGTGGAACTTATTTTTCAGAAATTTTTTTTCCTTACTCTGTGTGTGTTTGTAACATTTTGTGTGTATGAAAACACAATATTATATATCTTTTGTATACGTTATTTGTATTTGCATATGATTACATAATGTTTTTGCATGTGCTGGTTACAACCAGTGTTATTACATTCATTTAAGAAATACTCATTTTCGGTGTAATCACTAAGATGAAGAATAAACTGCTTCTTTGCTTTCCAGGTACTCCCAACCTCTGCATGAAGAAATAGCTTTGCATAAGCATCTCAAACATAAGAACATCGTCCAGTATTTAGGTTCTCTTAGTGAGAATGGCTTCATCAAAATATTCATGGAACAAGTGCCAGGTGGTAAGTCTTGGGGGAGACTGGTTTGGTGGTTGACAGGTTTGTCACTCTGCTCCTCAGCTGGATAGCAGAGAGAAAATGCAGCAGAAGGCTCATGGGTCATGATAAGGACAGGAAGAGATCACTCATCAGTTACCACGACAGGCAAAATGGACTTGGGGAGACTTTATTTAATTCATTGTCAACCCAGTCAGAGTAGGGTAATGAGAAATAAAGGCAAATCTTAGAAGCATGTTCCCCCTAACCCTCCCTTCTTTCTGGGCTTAAATTCACTTAGGATTTTCTCTCCCCTCTCCTACCAGTGCTGCAGGGGGATGGGGAATGTGGTCAGTTCATCAAAATTGCCACTCCTTCCTCCTCAAGGGGAGGCCTCCTCACTTTCTTACCCTGCTCCAGCACAGATGGGGTTCCTTCCAAGAGAGACAGTCCTCCATTAACTTCTTCAATGTGAGTCCTTCCCATGGGCTTCAGTTCATCACAAGTTCTGCCCAGGAGATACTGAGACTCTCTCTTTAATTGTGCAGGCCAGTGAGGATGCAAGTAATCATTTGACTGGAGAGGACTTTGCTTATAGATGAGATGCCTGCACTTGGATTGGGATTGATATTTGTTGTTACTTTTTTCCTTTGGGGGAGAAAGCAGAATTTAATTGGATTTTTATTCTTGCTTTTTGCCCTCAAAAATTATAGGTAGTCTATCTGCTCTTCTACGATCAAAATGGGGACCATTAAAAAATAATGAGCAGACAATTGGCTTTTACACCAAGCAGATTCTTGAAGGATTAAAATACCTCCACGATAATCAAATAGTGCATCGAGACATAAAGGTAAGAATTTGCAGAGTATTAAGCCTGATAGTCTTATGTAACTGCATAGCCATTTATTTGCCCTGTAATTTAAAAACTTCTTTTCTGAAAGCTCTCAGCTGTTCTGAACCATGGGTTAGGTAGGTGAATCATTCTTGATTTCAATTTTCACCAACAAAATATGTTGTTGTTTTTTTTTTATTTTAGGAAAATTGACATATAGCAACATAATATGTGATAAAGCAGATCTTTTTCTGTTTCCAAAGACATAACTGAACTTTCATAAAATCTGATTGAAGCGAAGAAGATTGTGGGTGGGATAATTAGCAAATTCTTTTCCAAGGAAATTGCAGATGAAAAAGTGTTTGGCTTGTTTTTTTAAAAAAAGCCTTTTTTCCTCTTTTAGTGTCCTTTAGCTGAATTCCTTCTGGTAAGAGGGGAAATTCACTTTGAGATGAAGTTGTTGTTAATGGGATTGCATAAGGAAGGGACACTATTGATTCCTCTTTCATCTCCTCTCCTAAGAAGTCACTTAGTAAAGAGTAGCAATAGGTTATGCAAAAAGTATTAGATGAAGGTTCTGCAGAGAAAAATAATTGCTCTGCATGTTCTTTTCCTCAGGGTGATAACGTGCTTATCAACACATACAGTGGAGTGTTAAAGATTTCGGACTTTGGAACTTCAAAGAGACTTGCAGGAATCAATCCTTGTACTGAAACCTTCACTGGTATGTTCGCAGAGGAGACTTTCTTATCCTCACTCAAACTGTGTATTTAGGGTCAGAATCCACAGATGCTGAACTTTCATTGACTTCAAATCAGTATAAAAGGTTACTGGAAGAATAACTTTCGGATACATAATCTTAAGCTATAAGCTGTACTTCTGTGCACTGTTCAAAGAGAATGCTGTTTTGGATGTTCCACTTGGACATCAAAGTCCTTTACAACAGAAGAGCTGTGTCTCTCCTGTGCTTTGAGTCTGTCTCCTTTGTGCACATGGCTTTTTCATCTTGCTGATCTTTCGCTTTCGTGATTGGCTTGGACATCCGGACTTCATCTCCAGAATCAAGTGTCTACAGAACCTGTCATTAATTGCTTCTCCTGCTGCTTGATAATTTGATTTGGGTGTTAAATCACGCAGTAGCACTGCATTAAATAATTGTGTAAAATGAGAAGTGACTGTTCTTTTAATTCCATCCTTTGCTCTTCCATTACTTCTTTAAAAGGAACAGAATGCAGGATGATGTGTCAGATTGTTTCCCTTACTTCAGAAGAAAATGTTCATCTAACCTACTCTTTTAGGTTAAGATTTCAGGTTTCTCTTTCTTTTGTACTCTGGGTACAATTCAGAGTGCTTTCCCGTATTTTAATTTTAAGATACAAAAAAAAAAAAAAAAAAGAAAACTATCTCTGATCCAAAGTTCAGCAAAACCTTTAATATTTGTCATTGACATTGAAATGTGATCTCCATATCAGTAGATGATACCAAATGCTTTTAGCACAAGTAATATCATGAGTAGTATTTTGAGTTTTATGTAGAATGCATGTGTAATTTTTAAAATTTTGCATAATAATTTTAAATAATGTAATAATAATAATAGTAAAATAAATTTTAATTATTTAAAATTTTTTATTTTTTTTTTTTTAACTCTTCTGATATTGCTGACTCCTTAGTCATTTTGTTCCTCTTGTCTTTTAGCTATCTATTTGCAGCATTATTACAGCTAAGTAAATAAAAAAGAGTATGTTTTAAACAGGTACCCTCCAGTATATGGCACCAGAGATCATAGATAAAGGGCCACGTGGCTATGGGAAGGCTGCAGACATCTGGTCTTTGGGATGCACAATCATTGAGATGGCTACAGGGAAACCCCCATTTTATGAACTGGGAGAACCACAAGCAGCCATGTTTAAGGTCAGATATCTTCCTTGTACAGCTCAGAGTTGTATTTCTAAACACAAGAAATCTGATGACTGTTTTGGAGAAGCTGGAATTAGAGGTTTTGCAAGAAAGGGAGATAAAGGAAGTGCTTAGATTGTGAGGATGTTAAGAACAATAACCTGATTCATCTGAGAGGGGATGCTGTGTATTTTTGAATAGATTAGTAGAGAGTAGCTATTCAGCAGCCTGGGTGTTTAAGAAAAAAGTAACACCACACTGAGAAAAAGAAGCCGTTTTCTGCTTTGTGAAGAGCCTCTACTTGCAGCTGTGGGGGTTTTAAAATGTAATTGTTTATGCAGTTTGTAATAATTTGGATTTTTTTCTCTGAATTAATAAACTAGTTGTATAAAGTTAATATTACAACCTGAGAATGATATACCACTTCTATATCTAAACAGATTTTTGATGTCCTTTATTGTTTGGGGTAAGAACAGTTTAGGCCATTGTTTCTTCCTTTATTTGTCTCAGGTGGGGATGTTTAAAATACACCCAGAAATTCCTGAATCCATGTCTGCAGAAGCCAAGGCTTTCATATTGCGTTGCTTTGAACCAGATCCTGATAAACGAGCTTTTGCTCATGAGCTACTTATAGATGAATTCTTGAAGGTTTCAAGCAAGAAAAGAAAGTCTCCTTCAAAGCTCTCAGGTGAGCATTGCTAAATTCAATCTGGAAGTATCCTCTTGCCCATGGTACTCTTTCCTGAAACTGCTGATTCAGTCTTTAAGGTAACACGGAGGATTTCCATACCTCCATCCCGTGTGAATGCTCTGTACCAGCAGCTTACTGCAAAAACACTGTTGTAGCAGAATTCTGTTATCATGTTGTCTCAGAAGTCAATTTATATAAGTATTTCTAATAAGGTTTCTAAAAGTCTGTTTGTGAGTTTGTGCAGCTTTTACAGTTGTTGGATTTTTGTTTCATTTTCTTTCCTCGTTTTTGATTTGAATACATTTTCATGGGAAGAATATTTATATAGAATATATTTTGTGTATGGTTAGAACGTGCGAAATCTCACTGGGGTTTTCTACATAAGCAAAATTAATCTGTGTCCCATAGCAAATGTATAACACTGCATTATTTTTGTTTCATGAAATTTAATTTTCAGGAAATGTTCATTTCCTGTAGTGTTCTAAATTATGGAAAGTAGCAAAGGAGTTTTGAAGCAGTAATAACATGTTCTATTGTGTGTGGATATATACTGAAGAAAATATCTTCTGTATATTTTTAGCATGATACTTAAAGTAAGAAAAATATCAGGTAAAGTAGATGATAGTCGATAATCACTTTTAATGTGTTTTCCACCCCCATCAGATAAAATAAAATTGCAATAAATTGCACTTTTGGAGTCTGCAGCCAGGAGAATTGAGATAGTCCACAAAAATGGGAAGTTACCTGTAAGACTCTGCTTATTTCCTCAGTTAATTTTAGCATATTTAACTTTCTTTTTTTCTTTCCTTTTCTCACACAGTCCTTTCAGCTAACACAAATGGTGAGTTTTAAGCTACTTCTCTATCAAAAACATACCTGTTTAGATATTGTAGTTATCATGTAGTTATCTTTATTCTGGTATAATCTGTCAACACTAAAAAGCTGGAAAGAGAAGTGATCAGAATTATGAAAATAAGTGACCTCTCTGTGTTAGGAACCTCTAATTCATTGCGCATTTCTGAACTACCGTTTTTAATCCTATGGCTTAATTGTCCAGGCAGGTGGGTGCTACAGGCTTGTAGGGCTTTGCTGTCATTTATGGGGACATTTGGTGGAAACTAATGGCTGCTTTATAGTAACCGCAGTGCCAAGGTTTGTGGAGAGTGATAACGTAGATTTTTATTAGACTAAATTCTATAACCAACAAACTGGAATGCGTTTGAGACCCCAGGTCAGACCAGGATACAGGATACACATCTCTTTCAGGAAATGAACTGGGAGAGTGTGGGAGGGAGCTGAGCACACACATAGTTACCTTCATGTTGAATTGGTATCAAAGTACATTTTAAAATGTGCACATGTGAAATAGATATAACTAGTTTCCTGCAGCGTGTGCTCTGGATTTAAAAACTGAAAGTTCTGACTTAACTGCATGTCTATTATCATTAGTCAACAATTATCAATTAATTAAACTTGTACGAATTAATCTGATGAAGAAATAAATCTTTTATATGTTATATTATATATATCTATATGCAGTGTATATATAAATATATATATATATAAAATATATATAATATAAATATATATATTTGTATATATTTTTATATATTTTTATGCACCCATAAAATTAAGATCTTGGAAGGTACTTGGACAACTTATCCTCTAGAAACTTTTTCCTGTTACTGGAAATCATGATAGGAGATGCATGTTCACTGCAGTGTTGAAGTTCTGTGAGTGAACTTGCAAGAAGCCCAGCATTTTATTCAGGAATAAAAACATACCTGAAAGATAACTCTATTCCAGACAAAAAAGCTTTAGGAGCTTTTTGTCAATTTTTTTCTAACATTTTGTGTTGATATGTGGGAAGGCTGGAGTTTTTCTGTCTCCTCAGAAAAATTAATGTTCACTTCAAAACTCTGATAGTACTATTAAATGCTAATTTCTGAATATTCCTATACAAATAGAGTATCTTCGGAGCATATCCTTACCGGTCCCTGTTCTGGTGGAAGATACAAGTAGCAGCAGTGAATATGGTTCTGTCTCACCTGATACAGAATTAAAAATTGATCCATTCTCTTTCAAAACAAGAGCCAAATCCTGTGGAGAAAAAGATGGGAAGGGAATTCGCTCCCTTTTTCTGAGGTAAAGAGCTACCTGACATTTTTGTTACAGAGTAGGTTAGGAATGCATGCATTGGGAAGGTTTTTCTCATGTTTCTTTTCACTGTGTCTTTCATTCAGCATCCCAGATGAACATTTTGAGGATCACAGTGCACCTCCTTCACCTGAAGAGAAAGATTCTGGGTTTTTCATGCTGAAGAAGGATAGTGAAAGGAGAGCCACCCTCCACAGAATATTAACTGAGGACCAAGAGCAGGTGGTGAGAAACCTGATGGAAGCTTTGACTCAGGTAATGTCAGAGGGCAGCAACAATTTTGTGGAATTCTAAGGCTTCTCTGCAGTTACCTGGAACTGTTGAAATTAAGCATAGTAAAGCAATTACAAATGAAGTTTAATTAAACTGGAAAGCATACACCATGTAAGCTTTCTGGTTACTGTTTTAATTGGGTTATTAAAACCAGGCTTTGAAATTGTTCATGATACATTACACATGCTTTTTTTGTTTGTAATTACTATGTATATACCTGGGTATTCCTATTGGCACAACAACAGAAAAACATGTTTTCATGATACTCTATTTTGCCAGTGCTTTTCAAATTTGACTAACTGAGTCAAGCCTATTCATATAAGGTAGACCATCTCCAGGAGTGGATTATCTTGAACTCCTTTTAAAGTTCTGTGTTCTGGCTGACTGGTTTGACAGAGAGAGGTTTAGGTCATTTAACCTGCTCTAGCCTTATGTGAGGCTGTTGTGTAGAAGAAATGGGGCTGATGGATACACCATTACTTTCTAGCCAACAGTCATAACAGGGGAAAGAGAGGGCTTGGGAGAAAATAAATTGCAGTTTCTCTTCAGTGCAGTTGGAAGCAGGTATGGAGGGAAAATGTAGTAATTGTGAGAGCTACAGCAAACAACAAAATAATTGCAGAATGACCTTTTGGCACTCTTTTGTGTGGATTATTCATTATGATGATGTATCAGTTCAGGACAACACTGATGAAATAACAGATCATGACCACACTGCTAAGTGTTGCAACACTGTAATTAAATGACAGGATTTCTTAGTTTTGTTTGTGTGTGTGTTAGTAGGTAATTGCTTCACTTCATTCTCAAGGTAAAGTATTGCTGGTCTAAAACATTTGTATAAAACATGACAACTCATCTTCTAACGATACTAGTGTTTAGAAACTGAGGCAAACCAATATGATTATTATGTATGTACTACAGTTACTGTAATTGGAAATTGGTGCCATGCAAATAAAAACAGCTTCTAACTCTTGGGAGGGGGGAGAGAGTAATCCACAGTTAACTTGGTGACTACAGAAAACGTTAAAAGATAAAGCAGTGAGAAAGATACTTGTGATCTGTGCTTTGCGGGAGTGTTGCTGTAACAGACACAGTTTTTGCATGTGTATGCAAGTAATAATCAGTGATTGTGAGGGAATGAAACTTAATCACAAATCCCAGAGAGTGTGCTCAGTGTTTCATGCCTTTCTCAGCTGGGGCTGGAACAGCCTGAGAGAGAAGCAGAGACACAGAATTTTAGAGCCAAAACTCATGTTCATGTGACTGGCTGCCCTTCAAAAGGATGCAGACCTCTGACTCCCAAAGACTGTTTTCTCCCTTGAGAAATGAAAGAAATTACTAATAGAACAAGCCTAGCTTGCTTCTAGGCCTCATCAGGATTTAGGATTTCATGGAATGTTTCTCTTCACAAACACTTTTCACAAGAAAAGTTTCAGCAAAGCCATTGGGTATGAGGGCTAGGGAAGGACAATGCCCTTCACAAACTGTGTCACTATTTCTAATTAGCAAGTCATACTGCTCATCCTGTCCCCATAATGCCTAGTGCCTTGATGGACTTGGATCTTCTAGTCCAGGGCTACCACTGTAGCCTTTACCTATCTGCCCTAATGGCTTTTTAATTATTTACCTGAAAAGAAGATTGGCTTCTGCAGAACAGTGAGAAATCCACTTCTGCATAGGAAATCATCAGGTGAATTCTTCAAAGCAGAGCAAGATCAGAGGCTAGGATCTTTTATCTCAGGTGGATGTTTTAGTCAGTGGTATCTTTGACTGCTCTAGAACTTCTGCCTTTTTAAAAAGCTTCTTTCTCAATCAAATTATCTTTGTTTTATTCTGATCAGAATTAATTGACTATAGTTAAAAGCTCAGTGCTACTGGCAAACAAGAGTTCTTGGTGTCTGGCCAGCCATAACATTCATGGCATAAAACCAGCAAATGCAATAGAACCAAAGACCGTATGTCCTTCTCTTAAAGAAATCAATATTGGATATCCTTACTCTATATAAATATTTATTTTACTTCCCTCAGAATAAGCATCTAATACTTCATGTTGAACTACAACTCTGGCTTAATTCAAGATCTGGCTTTGAAATTTGCATTCAGTTGGCCTAACTTTACTCATGAGAGCAAATACAGTGCTCTGCTTCCTAGTTACTTAGGCTGGTTATTCTGATAATGCTTTTGAGATTTTTGCTACTTTGGTAGCTCATGCAAAAACACAAAAGCTTTTAAAAATAGGCAAATGAATATTTATACTAGAAAGGTGGGATCTTGGTAGACCTGCTTTAAGAACAGCTAAGTGTAGAAGTTCTGTATTAAGGGAAATTAGGAAATTATATAAGAAACAACCAGCCTCTTTGTGAGCCTCCTGCATAACTTTGACTAATCCCTGCTTTTAAATGCTGCTGTAAGACTTTGCACATTGTCTCTGAGAGGCATGCGAAAATTAGAAACACTGCAAAGTATGTGTGTGTTTGCAATTATGAGTAATTTGTAGTATCCAGCGCACAGTACATTTGCTCGTATCTTTTCATTGCTGTACAAAGACACATACACACTACAGTGTGCACACATTCTTCATCAGCTGGTGTAAAATGAAGTCAGCTACTTGTTCATTGAGTTCCAATATCACCAGGGAGCTCAGCCCCAGAGCTCTGTGCTGCTGCAGTTACCAGCACCTGACCTGCAGCTGCACCTTTCCCTTAACCAAAAGAAGCAGAGTTTCTGAAAACCCAATTGCCAACTGACGTTTTTGGCTGAAGTCCTTCTGGATGTATGTTTCAAAAGATGACTATCCAAATTATTTCTTTTCCTCTCTCTTCTGCCAGGGAGCTGAAGAACCCAAGTTAAAATGGGAACATATCACAACACTGGTTTCCAGCCTCAAAGAGTTTGTACGGTCCACTGATCGCAAAATCATCTCAACCACGCTTTCAAAATTGAAGCTGGAGTTGGACTTTGACAGCCATGGTATCAGCCAAGTGCAGCTTGTGCTCTTTGGTTTTCAAGATGCTGTAAGTTGTAATTTTTACTAAGAAATTTGTGGTCCTAAGCTGAAAAAACCTAAACAAACCAGGAGCAAAGAGAACTTGTTGAACTTCCACCTAAAGTTGCTGAAACTATAATATTTGAGGGCTTTGAAACTGTAATAGCAAAATCTGAACCCACAGCAGTGACTTGTTTTGGTTGCCTTGTGATCCTTTGGCATGACACAGACCCTGAACATTACTGAGATTTTGTTGATTAAAGACAGAGAAGGTTCAGAATAATTGTGCAAATATTGTATCATAGTAGTAAGGCAGGAAAGCCTTTTTAAAAAATCTCATTTTGGAAGGTTTTCTGGGAAATAAGACCAACAATGAATAACAGGTTTAGCCAACATAAATGCAGATCTCTTAAACTTCTCTTATAAACTAATGCATTGCCCCCCATAGTAGTCTGTCCACCTTGTAATACTGTATTGAATTCTTATTTTAGTATTTTTGATTAGCAGCAGATATCTGACAAACTATATTTTTTTAATTTCAATGTATAATAAGCAAGGTAAGGAGAAATTAAGATTGTTACTTTTCTGCCAATAATAAATGCAAGATTTATTATTTCCTACATTGAGGAACCAAACACATGCATGTGTAGCCTTTAAATAGCTAGTTCACGGAAAGCAAATGTTTTCTTAAGGTATGTATTTAAGTGTTAGTTCACAAGCAGTTAGGCTTCATGATTAAGATGAATAATGAACATGGGAGGGTGCAGCTGTGCTGAGTATCACTTGTCCAGACTGAAGTCATGTGGTAAAAATGAAATGACAATTCAGGTAGGTATTTGAGGTGAATGATTCTTTTAGAATTTAACCTTGGGGCACTCAGACAAGTAGAAGAGCTGTCAGGAAAGATGGCATAGCATGTAAACTGTTGCATAGACTACACTAGCAAGAATTAGATGTTTTTATGGAAAAAAAAAAAAAAAGGGTGTTAAATGAATCTGTGAAAGAGATTTTTCTACAAATCAAAAGTTTTCTCTTTGATTCTTTCGAGTATGCTTTCAGGTCACTCTATTAACCTCATATTAATATACTTTTGACACTGGAAGAGAAAAAACAAGCATACAAGGTCAAGAAAACAAATAGTACAATAGTACAAATAGTTGCATTTGTGTTCTGATAGAGATATTGCTGGGCATCAGTTGTTTGGTAGTAATTGCCTGGGTTGTATTCTTATCAGTAAAAAATTTATTTTCTGTTAACTTCATCATTACAAGATGCTGTCTTTTAAATGATAAATGTCTCTTTCATTACTATCTATTATTTAACTAAACCCACAGAAAGTTAAAAGAACAACTTTGCTTTATTTGTGCACAATCTTACTTCTTTTGGCTGTACAATAGATTTCTATAGTACTACACTGAAATCCAGCACAGTATCAAGACCTCAGATGCTGCAGAGACTGAGGTACTGCTAGAAGTGAGGGAAAGTACTTCCCTTGCTCTTGGGACTTAATAAGGTGATCTTTGGTTACAGTGTTTAATAATCAGAACATCCTTATCAGACCAATCAAGAAAAAGTAATTTTGTGATGTAATATAAATAACTAAATCACATTACTATGGATGGTTGTGATCTTGACAAAGTTAGATTATTTTTCTTCAGTCGTCAATAAAGCTACACTTAGCTAAACATGTCACTATCTTGGTAGAAGTCAGTTTGGGAAGGTGCAAAGTGCTTGCACAGGGGAGTTGTGCTGCCTCAGAGGGTGGGCAAGCCTTGGGGGCAGCTGCTGTCCAAGTGCCAGGCCCAGGGCAGGCTCCCTTGGCACTGCTGACAGCTTTGTGGACCCAAACACAGTGTCCAAGTGCCATCTCGTGGCCATTGGCGATAGAATTGAGGAGGCAGCGGTACTGCTGTGCTGGGCTGGCAGGCAGAGGAAAGCCCCTACCCAGTCGCTCATTGACTCCCTCCCAAAAGAAAGAGGGAGAGAATTGGAAGGACCGAAAGTGAGAAAACTCATGGGTCAAAATAAAGATTGTTAAATGAGTGAAAGGGGGAAAAAAGCTCACAAGTGTTGCAAGAGCACTCAGTCACCACCAGCAGGCTAGTGCCCAGCCAGTCCCTGAGCAGCTGCTCCTTTGGAAAAAGCAACCTCTGGTTTATTGCTGAGCATGACCTTATACGGAACAGAATATTTCCTAGGTCAGCTGTGCCAGCTGTGCCAGCCATGTGCCCCTCCAGCCTTTAGTCCACCCACAGCCCCCTTGTGTGGGTAGTGTAAGAAACAGGGCAGCCTTGACAGCACATAAGCTTTGCTCAGCAGGAGCTGAAGCATGCGTGTGTTATCAAGGCTGTTTTAGTCACAGTCTGAAACAGAGCACCATGTGGACTGCTGTGAAAAAAATTAACTCCATCCCAACCAAAGCCAGTGCAGGAACCTGCATAAAATACTTCATTACTGAATACTCTTGCTTTTTGGCAGTGGAAATAATAGGATTAATAACTTTTGCATATCCTCTGAAGGCATCATTTGTGTAACTTCAGTAATTTTTTACAGAAAGTTTATCACAATATGAGAGAATTGAACTAATCCCTCTTTTAGGAAGAGTGAAGTATCTTTTTGCCATGTTTTTTAGTAATCTGTAGTTACTCCTTTTTTATAACGCTGTAGCTTGATAATTTTGTAAATACAGTTATATTTGTTGCTTCCTGCAACTGTTAAAGTTCTGCTCCTGCCTTGTTGCTTTGGATTGTTTCTGTGCCTGGAAAACAGGACTGAGTTTTGTGCAATTGCTGCTTACTGTTGGCTAGGCATTTCCTTGCCATTTGGGAGCTGGAAAACAGTTACGTGAGGTAGAGATGTTTGTGCAAGTGATATGGAGCATCCATAGAGACATCTGAGACTATGTCTAAAAGCAGTTTGTAAGCAGGTCTGTAGGCAATTAGGAGCAACCCAGTGTAGAAAACCATCAGATTGTACAAAGTAAGAAGTAGAAGGAAAGAGAAAATGGTACAGCACACAAATGAAGTTCCCTAATTGTTTAAACTAACATTAATTAACTAGCTTCAGAATTAAGTAGGACCGGCATTACATTAATTCTTTGATATTTCCTTCAATTGTACTTTAGAATAGACAAGAAGTGCTCAGAGCAAGCAGTGAAAGCGATGCCAAAAAAAGTAACAAGATTAATTAGCTTCAGCTACAAGCCTTTCATAACATAGTCCTTGTTATTTGTCTTGCTTGCATTCTTTTGAAGCTTCTCTCCACAGCCATGAAGGTTAAGTATCGCAGCCATCATAAGTCACCTAACACAGGGACCAGTACTTGATGAAAAATACAAAATATTGCATGACTTATAATGAAATAGATGAAGTTGATAATGTTGCTATCAAGAAATAATTGTAATCATCTGCTCGGATACGGCATCTATAAGTTTAAACACTTTCTATGACATATGTTCTCATTTTAGGTTGTGGGGTATGTAACATCTGAACTGAATTTTATCTTACTAGGTCAATAAAGTTCTCCGAAATCATAATATTAAGCCACATTGGATGTTTGCACTTGACAGCATAATCAGAAAAGCTGTGCAGACTGCTATTACAATTCTGGTCCCAGGTGAGTCATTCTTAATACTCAGCAAATGTTTATCAGCTGATCTCTTTAAACATGCTTTAGAGTTGTGATTATGATGCATCACTTAAGATTTTGAAACCAGCAGTGGCCTTTATCCTGTTCACTGTCTGTTTTGCAATTCAGAAACTGATCTGTGTATTGTTCAAGCTACTTTGGAAAGCACCTTTCCACCATGTGTTATCTTAATGATTCTGCAACACGGTGAGTAGTAGTAGGTTAAGGTGCTCTGGGACCTAATTTTTTGAGGTGCAAAATGTTGCCTATTGCTTATGGACAGAAGCTGTCCTAAAAAACCAAAAGACAACAACCCAAAAAAACCCCTGAAAAACCCCAAACCCTTGACTTGAAACGTAACAAAACCAAACAGGTCTGCAGTTCCTACAGTTTGTACATTGTATTTTAAATGCGGAATTCAAGGTATGGCTTCACTGAGGGAAGGAGTCTGTTTAGATGAAACTGTAGCCCATTCTGTTACTTCTCTACCTATTTCCAAATTTAGTTTTTCTGCTTCTTCTTAACTTCTAATGTTGGAATTAATGGTGTTACTTTCAAATATGTCATTTAGTGCTTCAAGTCAGAATTCCTGTTTCCTGCAGTGAGTTGAGTCTTAGATTATCAATAAGAGGATCTGAAAATCACATCGAAAAGTTACAGCTATTCTTTTTCTCCTTATTTTCCATATCCCTAACACAACCAACAAGATGTAGAGTTTCTGTGTTACTTTCAAGTCACAAAGAAACTCTGTCTTCTGGTTAGAATGCTGAGCACCTCTTACAGGCATGTACTTCACTGCTGTGTAATAGGAATAACTGTAGAATTCCTCCTTAATAGTCTGTTCTTCCCCATACAGCTCAGTGTCAGCATTAATTGTAGGTGGTCAAGCTTCAACAAAAGCCTCTGTGCCCCAGTAGTTTTCAGGCACTGATAATCTGCTGCTTCTCTAATTGCCTGACCTTACTTCTGATTACTTTCCCTTTCCTTTGTCTCACTCTTTTTTCTTTTTTTTTTTTTTTTCTTATAATGTGGAGATTTATCACTGGCCGTAACACCTCTAAAAGTTACGGGATGTTTAAGGAATAGTACAAAGCCAATTTTATGCTGCCTGGTAATGAATAATGGCAAAGAACTTCTGAATCCTGCTAATAAGAACAGAAGTTCAAAGCAAATTCAGGCATATTTGCCTAGCAATATTTGGGTAACTGCTACATAATAAATCTGCTTTTCTGAATTTAGAGGAAGCACATCTCTGTTGATCTTATTATGTTCAGCCTTGAAAAAGGTATACAGCATTGAAATGAAGAGGTGAAATAGATCAAGGAACAAATGTTTCATTTGTAAAGAAGAGAAATCTACTTATTAGTTTACTTGCTCAGCAGAAAGGGCATAAAGTAAGTGTGATTCAGGAAAGAAAAAGTACATTTTGGTGAGGAGACTAGAGGGAGTTCTCAGCAGTAAGGAGCCACAATTGAAGGAAGGAAGGAAGAAAGATTTATATTAAATAGAACTAACAAACAGATGTTGTTATAATAATAGGTTGTGTAGGAGTGTCAGATCTTGTGTACATATCTTGCATACCTGGTAAGCTCTGGTAGGCAGTTTAAACAGGGGACAACAGAAATCAGGCTGTAGCTTTGTGTTCATAGTTTTGTGGATGTGCATCATTACAAAATATGCAGTGTTCCCTCTGATAAGTAGGAGAGAAGTGTGCTTTTAATTGCTGGGAGAGGGGCCTTTTTGTAATTTCCTTTCTATGTTTGGATGCAATTTTTATATGAACATGGTATTATTATAATGATGGAATGCAAAATATGCCAGAACAGCAAGAGCAGGAATACCTGGATAGAAAATAAATAATCATTATTTGTTTAATAAAATGTTTCATGTCAGACACATAAGAAAATACAAACTACTGAGAATGGAATTAAGCAAAAGAAACTCTGCTGTATATGATACTTCAGCACAATTTGACATGCAATGGTAGCCAAATCAGGAATCATATTCATCCAGATATTTGTATTTTACAGCTCTTGCATTTGATAGGCAGAATAATAATCTGCATAATGAGGGTTATATTTTGAGTGATCTTAAACCCCTAGGAGATATCTGTTCTCCTGTTAGAGAAATTTCAGGTCTGTTGTTACCAAAGCTATAGGATGATTTGTGAATAGCCACTTGTGTCTGCTTTTGTTTTAATATTTAACTAACGTTTAACGTCTTTGGTGTTTTTTCTTTTGCTTATATTTGAACAGAATTGAGGCCGCATTTTAGTCTTGCATCTGAAAGTGATACAGCTGATCAAGAGGATATAGAAGTTGAGGATCAAGATGAACAGCCTCAGAATCAAACCATCCAGCAGCCTTGCATTGTCTTGGAAGATGCAGTAGCTACCTCAGGTGTAAGCACACTCAGCTCTACGGTGTCCCATGACTCCCAGGCTGCTCACAGATCACTGAGTGTCCAGCTGGGCAGGCTAAAGTTAGAGACAAACAGGTAAGTCTGGACATCAGGAGACAGGGACACTAGCCTGCTTACAGCAGTATCTATTGGTTAGCTTTCAAAATATGTAAGATGGAGTACTAGCAACAGTGCCAAAATTCCATTGTGGTGTAAGTTGTTCCTTTTGATGATGGTCCTTGTTTAACTGTGGCTGATCACTTACATAGTTTTATCAATTTCAACAAAACCATAGTGGTGCAAGTTAAGGTCAGACTTGATTTCAGGTGTCCTTTCAGGGAAGGTCTGGAAAAAACTGCCTTGCTGCCAAACTTCTGCTTTTTCTCTCTTTGGTGAGCTCTGTATGGCTGATGAATGGTGTTATGTTTTGTTTCCATTAAGGCAGAACTTGCTGTTCTTTTCTACAGCTATTCTCAGCAAGTGAACTTAAGCTAATAGACAGCCACACAGAAACTCTACAAGGAAACTGCTTCAGCTGTGTTATGTGCACAGAGATCACTGCAAGCAGGATCTCTGCTTACCAGCAACCATTACTTTTTTATTAAAGATGTTCTTTTTATCAGAGAAAGATGAAAATAGGAAAATAGGTGTTTTGTTTAGAAGAAGAAATGAGCCAGAAATCTGGGTATTGTTTTTTTTTCAGAAATATATTTTGCTCTTTGTGCAAGTGAAAAGTGGTTCTTTAAGATTTTGTTATTCTTTTAAGAAATGTCAGAGAAAAATCCAAATCCAAATGATCTTATATATATTTTGTTTCCTTTTCATTAAATTATATCAAATAGTTTGGTTCAAGTAGATATATCACTTTTGCAGAATGTGATTTATGACACTGGATTTCCTACTGACCTCAGTAAATTTTGAATGTGACCTTGATAGAAAGAGAACATGTCTTCAATAAGATAGTTGTTATGCTGGTAGAACATTCATTGGAACTGCAGTTCCATTTGAAATTAAAATGCTAAATTGCACTTTACTTTTACATGTGTCCGAGAAGGTTGCCATAATTAGAGTAATTCATTAGACTTCAATGTTTTTAATAAAGTATCAGTATTTTGGGGTCCTTATGTCACAATTAATTTTTTTACTTGCAACCACTGAGAAACATTTTGATTGTCTTATTGATATACCTAAAGAAATACATAAATATTTTAGATTGACTCACTTGACTTCACAAGCTTATGGTGGGGCATACCCTCTGAAATGATCAGCTTATAGAGGTATGCTTCTGCTAGCACTTTGCTTCTGTAAATTTCTCAAATTTTTTTAAAAAAAAGCCTTTGGACAAATAATCAGATCCAGTCATTCATGCAGAAATTTTGAATAAATGATACAAACAATTCTTTAACTATTTATGAAAGCTTTATTGGCATAAGCAGCAAGCAGTTATCAGGAGAAAATAATGGATTTTTTAATTGGCCCTGAAGGCCTTTTTCAACCAGAATAGATAGACTAGGAATAAGTTACCTGGAGGGTGACCTGTCCGGATGGAATAACAGCTTGCACTGAGAATAACCAAGCTGTGGGGTTGTGTAGATGCACCAAGCAGCTCTGTTCCCATGCAGGGTGGACTTGTAAAGGTTTGTTAGCTCAGGTGTGGAAGCACTCAAGTGCAAATATGTTTCTTGTAGACCGGCATGCAAGCTTAAAGTAGGTCTAGATGTTTTCACAGTGCAATCATGTGGGATTCAGTTTACTCCTGTGCAAAGGCAGTTTTTTGTGGCATATTTTCTAACTGAATTCCTGTCTTTCAGAAAAAGGTTGCAGTGCTCAACTGGTATAAATTTTTAAAAAAAAATTAATAAATGGATAAATAGAAGGAAACATGCTAAACGGAAAAGCTATTGCATAGTTCTCAGGCTGCCAGAGGTTTCAAGAAAGGGATGAAGATGCTGCAATCCTTTCAAGGCAGAACTTCAAGAGACTCAGGAGTCAATTATAGGTTTATTAGTAGTGTGCTCTCCATGTCCAAATTTTGACCAAGCTCCTGATAACACATCATTCACAAATCCTGCATTTTACTAAACCACTTTTCTAAAAGAACAAATTGCAGCAGTTTTACGTACTAATTTTCCATTATATTCTGACTATTTTCTTTGTTCAGCGTAAATGGTGCTAGCCATTGAATCTCTCCAAGTTTCTCTCTGGGTTTGTGTTATGAAGGAGGTCAAACATGAGTTTCAATTTACTTCTGCTTGACATTCTCAGAAGTAGTTGCTTAGGGGAATAGGCAAGTTTTTTGCCTCCTCTTTTCTCACTCTTAATATAGCCTAAGAGGGCAGGCACAAATGCCTTATATGTGAGGAAGGGACAGCCCGTATGTGGTTGAGAATGTATTTTTCATATTTATGAAATGCAACCATATGTTTTCACCGCATTTTCATCACTGCTCTACCCTTTCCATACCTTTGAAAATGTCTGCTGGAGAGATGTGAACTGGCATTTTTCCTTACAAAGGTTTAGCCCTTAGTTTATGAACCACTTTGATATTTGGTCTCCATTCCAGTTTTGTTTGAAACAGACCACAGGCTGTAGAAATTTCATTGAAATTTTCTACCATAGCACGTGTTTAGTGGGTGAATGTTTATGTGGATGCTGGTGTGTTTTGGGCTTCTGTATGAATGTCTATATCTTGATATAGGTGAAATCTATAGTGAAACAATATACCTGCAAAAGCTGAAGAAGTCTGCCATTGTCTTTGTCAGGAAGGTTTCCAGTTAAGTAAGATCTTTCCTTTCCTGAAAATTGCCATAATTAGAGTAATTCATTAGACTGCAATGTTTTTAATACAGTATCAGTATTTTGGGGTCCTTATGTCACAATTAATTTTTTTACTTGTGAACTGAACTGAAGCTGCTAAAGGAAATGAGTGTTTTGTTCCCATTACTTCACAGGTTATTGGAGGAGTTAGTTCAGAAGGAGAGAGAATTTCAAGTCCTCTTGCATCAAGCTATAGAAGAAAAAGATCAAGAGATCAGGAACCTACAGCTCAGGTCACAGCCAATAGGTAAGTGAGAATTTTTAAGGAAAACTTTCATACTGGCTACAGATGAAAAAGTGCCAGCTAAACGTCTGTTCATTTTATTAAGCCAGTCTCAGCAAAGATGCTTTATCATGCTGTTTCTGGTAGGGTTTGCTCTGAGGTAAGAAAGTACATTGTGGAAACAAATCACTGGATTTGTTATTCACAGTACAAGTAATGGTATCATTTAAATATTTTTGTTTGTGATTATATGGAAGAGTACAAGGCTCATATTCTACTGAATAAATATTATTCCTAAAGAGGATAATCTAGTATGTTTAGATATATGTTCCTTGAATTACAGACTGTTCCAATTGTTACATTGAAAGTTCAAGAGGATCTAATTGGTGAGATGCAAATACAATTTAAACGTTACTGACAGAACCCTCAGTAACTCAGTTACTGAGTTTGCTATGTCTGCCCTGAAGAAGGTGGAAGTGCTAATGCAGTTTGATATTTCTGTGTATTGTCCTCCTAAGTGTTGCATCCCAAAAGCAGCTGATCCTCAGCCTAAGACTTGGCTTTGACATTGTGCAGCAATTGTATGTTACACTGAACAGTTCAGTTAATTGATTCAACAGCCTTAGTGAAGAAGGAGTGACAATGAAACTAATTTGCCTTGTACTAGAAAAGTAATTTTCAGAAGAGGGCAGAAAAATTTTGTGTGTGTCAATGTTCACACTAACTGAACCAACTGTCTATAAATTGTAATTAAGTGTGTTCTTTGGGAACTGGCATTTATTTATGGGGATGCTGGTATTCTAAGCCTGAAGGGAAAGCTCACCGAAGAAAGTGCCTGAGGAGTCAAAAATGACAAGAGGTTGCTTTGGCAACACAAAACCTTGTCTCAAATATGCTTGTTCCAGATATTCCTGGATTGTCTGTCTGTCATCGTCATTCCACTGGCACAGGGACTGAAGACCCTGACCTCATAAACTGGCTGAGAGTTCATGGAGCTGACGAGGCCACAATAAACAAGGTAGCAATGATCCCATTCTCTGCCTGGCACATTTGCAGTACTGTTTTGTGACTCAGTTTAAAAAAAAGCAAACCGTTTTAATTACTCTAGCACATTTTGAGAGATTAAGTTGTTTTCAGAGGATAGGGAAAAACCATGAATGTGAACGCCTTCATAAATAAACAGCACCATTAATAGTTCCTAAATCTGATTATGAATAAAGCAATGAAATATCCTGGTAAATAGACACTCTTGGGTTTTCAGTGTCTTTACACACTGCAGCATTCCTGCTGATAATACTCTGAATACAGCATACATGTTCACCCTTAGCCAACTGTGCTATAGTGAAATATGCTGAAGTAGATCAGTCTGCTCTGCAGCAAATTATATAACTTTAGAGGTGTTGAGGATTTCAGCTAATTTAGGAATACCTGCATGTAGTTATCACTCCTACAGATCAGACCAAACGTTCCTCCAAGTTCAATTACATCAAATATAGATGCCATTTTTTAAAAGGTAGGTCTTTACTGTTTTTATTTCCTCGTGGGTTAAATGTGGTAATACTTATGGTCTAATTTGTGTTCAGTGAAGTCTGTGATTCTGAGATACCAGTGGTAACAATAGGAATGCCATCTGACAAAAGTTTTGAGTAGCTGTAAAAGCATTAAATCTTTCAAGATGTGCCTGGTATGCTGATGCAGAGTATACAGTGTAAAATTTAAGTAGTTTCACTGCATTTGTAGAAACAATGTTTTCATGTTATCCCAATTCTAGGTTTCTCCCAAATTTAACCTTCTATTTTTAGGGGCAGATGATTCTAGAAAGACAAGCTTAGGAATTTAAATAATATTTCTAACAAAATGATCATTTAAATTTCTTTCTGCAGTTCTTGGCTGAAGACTATACCTTAACAGATGTTCTCTGCTATGTTACACGAGAGGATCTGAAATGTTTGAGACTGAGGTAATGCTCCAGTTAAATGACCTGTGCTTCCTAAGAAGAAAAATTAACTAAGTCTCTATTTATTGCATTATGAAATTCTAATTTAAAATCAGTAACACTTTCCAGTATGTCTTTGTATGCTGATACATTTCTGCCAAACAGCTGATACTGTTTAAATCTTAGAATAAGCTTTTTCTATTGAAGGCAAATTTTTAAGGTAAAACATTTACCTTACAACTGGAGACACTGGATATCCCGCTAGAGTTTTGCTTTTATTTAAAAAGGTAGAGCTAGAAAAGCTTTCAGTAGTTTATTATCATCATCAAACTTCAGAAACATTACTCATGGACTGTAAGTAACACTACATTTCACCTAATCATGCCAGGTGTATAGGTCACCAACTTTCATCATGTTGGAAGTCAAATGTGGGTTATGCAAGTCCTTTGGACCAGAAGTCTGAATTCCAGACAGCAGGCATCTGCCAAGTGGAAAGATTGCCCTGTCCTGTAATCAGAAAAGGACTCTGTTCTCTGTTTGAGTAATGAATGTTGAATTTCAACTTTGATCAGACTTCCCACTGAATATCATTGATCAAAACCAGGGCAACAAAATCAGAAAGCACCTCAATTGGGAGGCTTTCAGGCTAGACAGTATCCTCGTATCTGAGCGTCTTTATGATTTTTCTTTACAGAGGAGGAATGCTGTGCACACTCTGGAAGGCTATCACTGACTTTCGAGAGAAACACGCCTGACACTGATATTTTTCTTTGCTTCTCTGCAGAGATGAAAAGATTTCCTTTCAGCCAGAGCAGGTGTGCTGTCAGAAGGACTGTTGCACTTTAATCCAGTATATGTTTACCAATGTTAAAAACACTGCAGCTTCCTGACTGCTTTTACTCCTATAATCCATAAGGAATCTGTAAACAACCTGCAACATTATTTTACTTTAAATGTTTTTACATGCAACTTTTCCAAAACTTTTTAGAAAACATACACACAATATAAACTCCTGAAATATTGTAGTTACAGTAAGCAGATGTTAATTTCATGACAAACTGATGTAAGATTTCATGTAACAGTACATCACTGGAACAAAACCAAAATGTGACAACAACTTTTCAATTTCTTTTGTAATATATCTCAATATTATCTGTAGTAGAGCTTCATAATTTGAATCATAACTAGATACTTTTCTTTTAGTGTGCAAGACCTAAAGGTAATTTTTACCTACTGCCCTACATAGTTAATATTGTTTATTTTTGGTAATTTAAGTTCTATGGTGCATTTGTTTTAGAGTTGTTTATGTACTACTGAACTGTACCAGTTGTATACACCTGAACCACAGTAATGTTAGCTTGTTCTAAAGCTATCTCTGACATACACAATTGAAAATAAAAATAACCTAAGACTTACTTTTTCCTATATTTTTGGACTTCTAAAATAATAACAGTGGTGTAGAACTGGAAAATATTGAAATAAAAAAAATTTTAAAATTCATACTGAGTATCAAGGGAACATTTCTGACACCTCTTAAACTTGCTGTGATTTGAGTATGATAACCACAGCATTGAATATATTCTTGGTTTTTCTTTTCAGTCTAATTCCTGTACTTACAAGCCAAGACCAAAAAAAAAATTCTTCTCTGGTTGCTGTACTTGACTTTAGAAATGAAAAGTTCTGCCTCCATGCACTGAATAATCATTGTGGCCTGTTGTTTCTTTTTCTGCTTTTGTTTATGCAACGATTTTTTTCTCACATGTAATGAAAAAGGGTGGTGGGTGTTCCCTGTCCATCCACTGTCATTGTCACTCCACCATTCTAACACTGGGTATCAACAGTTTCTTCTGGGGCAGCTGCAAAAAATTCCATTGTGGGTAAGACTTGCCTGGACAAGAAGCTGCTTCTTTCTTCATAAGCCTTGGTAATGAGTAAAAGGCTTATGCTCTTAATTTTTCAGGTCTAGCAGGTATTTTCAAAGAAAACTAAATTTTTTTTTAAACATAAACACGTTGTCCTAACACGTATACAGTAACTTTTGCTGGCTAAAATGCAACCATTATGTATTAAAAATAAGATAAAAAACAGTAGATTAAATCATTTTAGTCAGATTTTTTTTTTTACTCTGAAGATGGTTCTACTGATTTTTAGGCACAGATGCATTCAACTCTTTCCAAAAACTTCACCGCATTTCACGAGAAACACAGCTACTGTTTGTTAATTTCTATTTCTATTGCAGCAGAAAACCATACATTTTCAAGGTAATTTTAAGCAGTAGAAAGACCAGTGGTGGAAGCTGACTTATAAAACCCAAAATTTAAAACAGACTGTACTTATTGAGACAATGAACCCTAAGACAATGAACTTCCCTAATTTGATTTTTGTGTGAAGCATGATCCCATATTGGTCCAGCTTTGAAAACCTCTGGTTTCATGCAGTATGACTGGGAGGTAATTGCACTGCTCTGTTTACTTGGAAAGCATGCAGCCTGTTCTCTATGACTCAGGCTGCTCAGAAATGCCAACTATGTAAGGAAGAAAGGAGTGAGATCGAGGTTTCTGTTGAGTGCCTCCATGAGACCTAGCCTGGCACTAGCTCGGAATTAACTCCTATAGTTCTTCACTAGACCCGAGGTGGCTTCTCTAGCATTGCTCAGCAATCGGATCTGTGTTTTCCATGGTGAGACTCTGTTGGATCTGATCCATGCCCAGGCCAGGCCAGGTCAGGTACACTTATGCTCCTCCAGCAATTCTGGTCTGAATGTGGTTCCCTGAGCAGCAGCTCAGCTAATCCGTATAGATACTAGGTCCATGCACAAAAGTTTATATAAGATCCCTACATCAAGCTACTTCATATAGATTGTACCAGGTGTTGCTTTTTACATCCTCAGAGAAAACATGACTTAACACTTTGGGATGGTGTGCATCAGACAGGTCAACCTGGCATTCTTCAGCCTGGCTCCCGGAAGATGCTGGTGGGTGGATCAGCCATGGACCACAAGTGAGGGATTTGAGATTGCGTTAGTGCAGGATTTTGCTGAGGGCTACATTTTGACCATAGAGCACGCCACTGGGATTGAATTTGTATAACTTAGTCCTTGATCAGTGCTGTTGTAATCCAGTGCTCAAGCTGACTAAGAGACACCTTTACAACTCCCTTAAGAGAGCACAGCAGTGAAAACTCGACCAAGGCAGTGCTGATTTTGCTGTCTTTTGCACCTATCAGCATAAAGCCTAGCCTTTTCTTCTATTACACTCTCCTGCCCACAAGCCACAGGGCGAGTTTATCACCCAAGCCCCAAACCCTTGTTTTAAGAGCACAAATGGCTCTTGGTGCAACAACAAAATATTCATCTTCTCTTCCCCTAGAAGACCTTGTGCTCTGAATTTAGCAGTTTGTAAAAGAAGTATGCTCTGCAATGTGTCTGAAGTTGGTTTGGTCCAAGCGCACCAGACTAAGGGAGCTGCTTGCCTGCATCCATGAGTTCCCTACTTCACCCACCCTCCTTCACCTGTAGTTCTGATGATTGGTGCTACCTATATGCAGATGCAAAATTAAATGATGTCTTGATGCAGACTAGAACACTTTAAAGAGACATAAGAGAACACTCTTATGACCCTGAAAAGCAGCATAAAGCAAGTAAAGGCAAACTCATAGGAAAGGTAACAAACAGGACCATGACCTTTAGAAAAGTGACTGATACATCACCAGCTCTTCACAGAGCCATTTTTTTGGAAGCAAGGCGTTGCACGCAGCTTTAAAACCGGCTGTTTAAGAGCACGTGCCGCAGGAACGAGTCTACAGCAGTGCAGCTCTTTCCCACACGATGCGGCGCATCGCCTGGGCTTGCGAGGCGGCCGCCACTCCTCCCACCCACTGTGGAGATGGCGAGCATCCCCAAACCTGTTGTTTCTCTCGGCCTTGGTACCGAACGAGCTGTGCCAATGCGGGAGCCTCTCTGAAGGAAAAAATATAAAAAAATAAAAAAAATCACACCTGTGCGAACAGCGGCACCTCGGCCGCCGCGGGGGCCGGGATTGCGGACAGCCACCCCCGCACCACCGCCGCCGCCGCATAAGCGCCTCCAGCCCGTGAGAGGCGGCTGCTCCCGGGCGGCGGGCGCCGGTCCCGCCCTCACCTGCTGCCGGGCAGAGCCGCCGGCGGGGGCGGGGGACGTGGCGCTCACCTGCCCCGGGCCGCGGAGCCGCGGGGCGGAGCAGCGGCGCTCGGCGAGCCGGAGGAGACATGGCGGAGGCCGCGGGCAGGAGCGGCGGGCGCCGGCGCCCCGCAGGTGAGCAGCTGCTGCCGCCGGCCGGTCGGGGCGGAGGGAGGGCGGCGCGGATCGGCCCGCGGGTGCGGGGGGCCCTGCGCTCCCGGGCGGCTGCGGACGGAGAGGGAGAGCGGCGGGGCCCGGCGGCGGCCTCGTCCGCAACAGGTGCGGGGGCGCTCCGCGGCCGCCCGGCCGTGCGGGGGCTTCGCTGCCTTCCCCGGCACCACCGCGGCCCGGCTGGGACAGCCGGAGGGTCGGCCCGGGCGGCGGGCAGGGCTGAGCTGCGTGCCCGCCGTAGCAGTGAAACCCCTCCCGACCCCGAGCAGGGGCTTCGGCGGGCCCGCGCCGTCTTTCCCGTGTGGCCGCTGGTCGTTCTGAAAGCTCCGCTGCAAGGGCTCGGAGTGCGGCGGGGCTAACGCGGGGTGCGGAGCCGCCGGGACACGAAGGGGTCTGGAGGGGGCGGCCGCCGGGCTGCGGGCTTTGACCGGGGCTTGAGGGAGCGTCGAGCTGCCGCAGTAGGGGTGGGGGGATGCCCGCAAGACGCTGCTAACGGGGACGGTGTGAGCCCGGCGAGGGCGGAGGGACGGCCCGGCAGGGTCAAGGTACCTGGTGGCAGCGCCCCGGCGCCTGCCGAGCGAGGCCCGCTGCGGGGCCCCGGGGCTCGGCTGCGCCTCAAACGCGTGCGAGCGACGGGCTGCTGCAAGCCCTTGCTTCCTAGAGGGAAAGCGGGGAGATGTCCTTGCGTCTCCTCTAAGGAGGGATGCACACTGTTGAGAGCCTTTTAGCTCCCTTTTATTTTGGCCCTAAGGGCGAGGAGGGTGCAGGGAGGAGATTTTGGCTTACGCAAGCGGATCGACCGCTGTATCGCTGTTGTAGGCGCGGATGCTGTTTGCTTTTGCTGCTTACTGGACTGTGAAGTCTGAGTCCAACTTTTAGTCCTCTCCTTTTCTCCTTTTTTACCTTCCTCCACAGTCCGATTCCACTCCCCCTTTGCTAGTCCTTCTCTAACATATGTCCAAGTTTCTCTCTAAATCAAAGCGTGAGCTTTTCTATCAAAACAGCATATGAATAGGCCATATGGCTGTTGGCTAATTGTGTTTCCTTAATATAATATTTTTAATACATTCTTTATGTAATGCAGACATGCAGCCACAGGCAATGACTGTGGGCAGACCCATCCAATTGCTGTCTTCATTGGATTTTAGAAGTGTAGTGGTTTTGCTCAGAAATCCTTACAAGTCATTCCCAGGCATCACTCTTAAGTTCAGCTTCAGAAAGGATGTGCGTCTGCATTCCTATGTGTTTCAGGAGTTTGCAACCCCATTGACTTTACTTTCCATGGGAAGAACTGCTTTTTTGAAGCCATTTCTAACAAACTCTTTTCTAGTTCTCTGCCTTACTTTGCTGATGTGTTGTTTTGGTTTGTTTTGTTTTTAACCTGGATTACCAGTCTTTTTCTAATTACTTACAAAAACTAAAAATGAGCCAACAGGTGACAGGTGGTATTTTGCCTATATGTTCTCTTTTAAAAGGACTTATGTGCCTAGATTTATTCTAAGTTTGCTTTATAGTTTCATTTCAAGCTGCTGTGTCGAACTTTTACTCATTGGGACATTTGTAGACAGAAGGATCTGCTTGCATAAGTTCATGAGTATTTTAAATTTAAATTGCTTTCTTCTGTCAAAGTTCATTTGAAACTTCATCGTGAGTGAAATGTCAGAGTTAAACTTCTATGAAGCTGTTTATTGTCTGCTGAGATCCTTTTAGGTCTCTGAGTTATCACAGGGGCCGCTTTGCAGGTGCTCACAAACAGGAACAACCTCAAAGCACATCAGGGATCTGTTCCGTGGCTCTTTGCTCCGTCCGTGAGCGAGCAGATGTGTGTGCCCAGGGAGGGCCATGCAGATGGCTTTGGCTGCAGTCTGCTCTGCAAGCAGAACGCCTGTGTTTGGATCCGGCTCCTCAGGAAGGTCAACATCCCATCTGTGTTTTGTGAAATTACCTACTGGTCGACCTACTGCCTCTGTTGAAAAAGCAAAGCTCTTTGTGTGTGTTGTGGTGTGTGGCTGGTTTGTTTCTTCCCTTGCCTCCTGTGGCTACACACATGGACTTTCAGGGCCGATCCTGGGGAGAGCTTCAACATCTCTACAAGGGCTTTGCAGGGAGATGTTGCAAGTGGCTAACTTTATTGGCAAATGGTCTGCTGCACTTAACTAGCTTTCTTTGGGTAAATGGCTTAATTATCAGAGTGAAGGGTTTTTTTTTTATTCTACCATTCATAAATGTATAGATGGCAAAGTGAGTACAGTGCTCAGGGGATATACTAACTTACACCAGTTAGAATTTTTCAGTCATAGCTACTCGAGCATCTAATAATGCTAGCAAGCTCTTCAGTGATTCCTGAGGGGCCCTCTTGTGGGGAATACCACATCGAGAAGCTTCTGAGGCACCTCATTTTATGGCTGCCCATCCATAAACATAGGCATGTCTCTGCCTGAGAGCGTTCCCCACACATGCTCTGGGCTGCCTTGGCCACCTCTGTGCACAGGTAGCAATTTGCTTAAGCTCAGGGATGCCAGAGAGAGCTATGTGTTGGTAATGTTGCAAAGAAGCTTTAATGCCATGTTTTTGTGTACTGTTGTAGTTAGTTCTTTCTTCGAAGTGAGATTAGTATTATTTTTTGCAGCAAAACAAATCTGCACTTTAAATGATGTCAGTGCCAGGTGGCTTGTGAAAGCTGAACACTTGAGGTGTTAGCTCTTTAACTGCTTGTGGGACTTTATATCTATTGCTTGCTCATCCTGGTATTTCCTCCATCTGAGAATAAACCAAATCTCTTCTTACTGTGTTTAATTTATTTTTTTCCTAACAAATAGATAAATTATTGGGGAAAACACAAAAGTGCAGAAGGCATACGGTGGCTGGGAGCCGAAGGCTGGGAGCTGAAGGCGTGCTCTGGTTCCCATGGCTCTGTCCCAGCGGTGCCTACGTGTTTTGCCGGGGAGGATTTAGGCGACGGTGTTGTGACACACGGGTTTTGTGACTCTGGCCGGCTCAGGCGATTCATGCTCTTTCCAAGGGGAGCCGCCGGGAGCAGGGCTCCGCTGGTCACCGTGGCCAGAGGAGGGGATGCACTATGGCACCGGGTGTCGCGGTGCTCCGGCACGGGCTGCGGTACCACCGAGGGTCACCTCCGTCCCGGACACGGCTCCTTGGGCTCAGCCACACCGCAAACAGCCACTGTGGGAGCGCGGCGTGAGGAATCGGGACTGCCCCGAGCCTGTGTGCTCACCAAGGCTGCCAAGTGTTGGAGCTTGTGTGTGGGGGGCGTGCTCTCATTTCCATCCTCGGGTGTCTAAACGTCAGTGCAGTGCGAATCCTTTCTGTCTTTTAATATATAAATCACGGACCTGCAATTCTTCTGTTGCCGCCCTCCCCTCTGATGTAAACCTATTCAAACTCTGAAACTGTGTATCAGAGCCTATGATGATATCTTTGGTCCCACATTAACAATATTTGAGGCAGTACTGAATGCACAGAGACTCAGCTTTATCAGGACCTTGTAGAATAAAAATGATACAACTAAATCAAATTTAGGTTAAAATTCTCATAGAAGCCATCCCTCAGCTTTAGAAAGCTGTTCAAGTACTGTGTCTTGGTATCTTATTGGTCAAGTAATGCTTGTGCAAGGACTGCACACAGTAGAAAAGTTTGAACAAGCCTTTTTATGTGCTTATTGTGTAATGGGAGTCAGGCTGTCTTTCTCCACCCACCTATGCCCAGCATTACTAGTGTAAAAAAAAAAAAAAAAAAAAGAGAGATGTGTGTGAAACAAAACACGAGAAACACAAACTCAACAACGAAAATCCAACCCTGTCCAAAAAAATCCTCCCTCCCCCCCCAAAAATTCAAACCCAAAGTAACTCTACACACACAGACACACAAAACCCCCAAGGCCAAAGGCTGCCACAAAAAAAATAAAATCTGAGTTTATGAAGAATTAGGCCTGTTAAGTGGCAAACAGCTGGCTTATGTGGTACTTCCAGTACAGCAAGTACCACACAGTACTTGAACTAATTTAGTTAAAGTAACACACATTGCTGTTTTCTTGGGCTTAATTTTGAGAAGAAATATACTTGTGTATGTGCTGTTTCAAACTGCAAAAAGTTGTAAGTTTACAGTACTCTGAGATAGCTAATGTTTTATTTGCATGATTTATTATTATCCCAGGTAAACAAATTTAATACTTTGGAGCTGAAAATTACTTGTGGTGTTAAAGGTAATTAAATGATCAGAGCAATAATTGCCTCAATTATGCAAATACTGTATAACTTTGCAACAACATACTTTCTTTTCCACTTGAAAAAAGTATGTGTAAGTCTACATCCACAATACAAGCCACAGTGTGCTGCTGCTGTTGTTGTGGTAACTGTCTTTGTGTATCTGCCCTTCCTTCAGGAAGGCGATCCCCCCTATGTGACTTCTATTAGATAAATGAAGTGGCCTGCCAGGGACTATGACAGAAAAGGTTATGTGTATATTATATTTTTTTTTACCTTACACAGGCATGAGGAATGGTGTATTTGTGAAACTGGTTCAAGTTTAATTCTGCAGCTCTCTCTTAGTGATGGTTCTATTTGCTTTCTTGAAAACAAGTAGGCTTTAGGGAGAAAGCTTGAAAATATGTGTTCTAGGAGATCTGTCAGAGTTCAAGGGAAAAAAACGTAAGTTGTCTGCTAAGATGACACACAGGACTAGGCTGCCTTGCTGTTCAAATAAATGGAGTTAGAAACCCTCACTCCTGTTTACAATGAGATTCTTCAGAGGGGATGGAATGATTTGTGCTCCAGAGGGAGAGTCACCGTGAGACCAGTAAGGGGAGAAATAAATGATGTCTCTAAATACTCCTCGTCTCTCTTTCTGAAACTCTGTTCTTCCATATCTAAAAGTCCAGACATCTTAGTCATCCTCTAAAAAATGTGTTAGGAACTAAGATGTCAAGAAAGCACTGGTAATTGACACAGTTCACAGGATTCCATCCATTGGATACTGTCAGTAATACAACAATGGAAAAAAAAAATTAATTTGGTCTTGGCATTTTGCCTTTTCTTTCATGTCCCTGTTTCTGTGGAAAAGCTTGGAGCCTTTTCTATGAAATATTCATTTCTACTGAAAAGCTTAGTATGTACATAAGTGCTCTTAATTTTGAGTGCTGTACAAATGCTTGGTTCTCTTGACATGTATAAAACCCAGGTATTTTAAAAATAAACTTCTTTTTTTTTTTTTTTCCTTTAAAGACAGAACCAGTGATAAGGTTACCCTGGCTATTAGCTGTAGGGCAATTAGAATTCATAACTTCTGTCTTCTACCAAATTCCTGTTTTCTACTGTCTTGTGAACTCCCAATTCCTTGCTGCCTTTCCTTATTTAAGTGACCATTGGTTGAAGTTACATGATATGTTCTACTATAGGGCCCTGTCCAATATCATTCTGTTATATATAAATAAAGAGTGTTGACTAAGAATGATCCAATATGTTTTTGATTCATCATGGTGTGCCTTGTGCAATGTTTATAATTAGTCATACTAGGCAAATCAATTTAATTAAAAAATGGGACAGATTCGTTAATGTAAGTCTTGTATTTGTTTTATTGGTGTGGAAAGTGTTTGTGAATGATGAGACTCTTGATTAAGTTCTTGGTGAACTCCTCATGTTTGTGTGCCTTTTTGTGCTGCTGATGAGTTTGACTGAAACAGGGCAGGCCTGTTTCCAGCCTTCTACTAAAGTCTTCCTATGCATGGTAATGCACGCAGGTTTAGATTTCTTTGACAGAAGGGGAAACAGTTAACACTTCTGTCTACTCACTTCTGAGGAGCTCTTAACAGCCCTTGGTCCGGTGTGGGGCATTGTGCATGTCAGGAGTACAGCCAACTGGGAAGGTTTCCCTTCTTATTCTCTAGCATTTGATTAATTCAAAGGGCATTTTTTTCCTTCCAAGAAGGTGAAAAGAAATCAATTTCTTGATTTCTTGATTCTATAAACAATATCAGATGTTTATCTACTGGAGTTGTTTAAAAACAATTCCGTTACTGAAGTAAAAATAATTAGCTGGTCCTTTATTATCTTGTATATAAAAGTGAGGAATTAGAGCTCTGTCTTTGCAGAGAAACCTCTATAAAGACAAGGTTATTATGTGTCATTTTTTGGAAAATAAGTGGTAGAAGGACGAGAACATATAGAGCAGCAGTGGAAAAAATTAGGTGTTTGAGACAGTGGTCAACTTAATGGAAGCAAGTGGGTTTTTTTGATACAATGGCTGGTTTTGCTATTTCCAAGTTAACTGTAAAAAAAACACAAAACAAAGTGCAGGGATTAATCCTGCCAGTCTTTCAGTCTCTTTAAGGCTAGTTTGTTTTATCCTAGATTTACATGCCATAGAAAAAGAGGATTCCAGTCCTTTGATGTTGGATAAATAGGTGTTTTCACATATGAGTGGGAAAAAAACAAAACAAAACAAACAACCTGTACTTTCTCCATCTTTAAGGCCTGACTTCCTAATTTAAAATCTAGTGAAGCAGAAAGTAAACAGACACATGACTCCTTAAAAAAACTAGGAATAGATTGAGTTTGGAGTTTAGTTAGTATATGTGTTTTCCAACATAGTCTTGTGAGGACTATGGGATAGGGAGTGGGATGGATCCCTTCAAATTTGGAGATATTGTGTGGTCTAGTACTGCCTATATTATGTATTTTTAAATGAGTTCTTAGAAAAAGATTTTGACATAGTTTATTAATATTGAAAATATGAAAATATATACAAAATATGATTGTATTTTGATGAGTAGGTATGCTGACATTTTTTTTTGTTGTAAAATTTTTGCAGAACAGGATGAAGATTTTAACTGAATTTTACTGACTTTTTTTTACCAAGAAACATTTGGAACCTAGTTCCCAATGGAACCCTATTGCTTCACGCAGGGAAAACATGAATATAAAAATGAAATTCTATATCCTTTCTGTCATAAATATATGAAATATATACCTACCTTGCCCTGAACCTCTCAGTTATAAGAAAATGAGAAATAACAATGAAATAGTGGCACTCTGTAAAGGAATGTATGCTAAAATAGTATATTTACCTGATCTATTTCTTGATATAAAATACATTTAAGTTGAGGGGAAGCTTTCACAAGGTAGAGGCCATGGAACATAAAGTTATGTGCAATTCATTATACTCTAAATCACTGTAATGAGCTCCATGGACAGCTTGGATAGTTTACAGGGAGTTAAACAATCCTATTAATGAAAAAGCAGCAAATCTAGAGTTCAGCCATGGTGACTGGCTTCAGTTTCCTTTTCATTTCACAGGTAAAGATATCAAGTCTTAACACCTGATGGTAAAGCAGAAACATCACTCAGCATGTTCTCATAAATATTTACATTTCCCATATCCTGATATAATTGTCCTAATAGCCCTTGTTCAAACTGCTGTTTAAGACTGTTGCACATCAGATGATGTTTTGTGCAGGTAATTGTACCTATAGAATCCAGTGGGTGAAAGTGGGTGTGTTTAAGTGTAATGGTCTGTCTGGTCATCAGTTTGCAGGTGTTGTAAAAAGGAAAACCCCAAAATGACCCAGTGCTCTCAAGGAATACAGTTACCCTCACTCCATCTCTGGAGAGAGTCTCACTCCATCAGCTGTGATTTTTTAATACACAGGATGACTAATGGTTAGAGGGGGGGAAAAATCAATAATAGGGGTTATGTAAGAAAATTGTTCCTTTTGTTTTGTCTTTTTTAAGCATTTAACAGCCTTGTTACTAAAATTATCCACCCCTTTGTTCCCTCGGGGGAATGTTGCTTTCATTCCAGTTTTCATATAGAAGCTCCCACGTAGATGAGACAAGGCTGAAATAAGCAAAGCATTCCTGCTAGGAATACCTCAGGAACTTCTTTTACTTCCCTAAGACAGTAGATTGAGGAAGAGGGGGGGTTGTCAGTACAGTCTTTATGCAGTGCTGGTACCTTTAGTGTATGTTTAATAGTATTTTTAGGAATGTTTTTCAGAAAAAAAAAATTGCCCAAGTGCCTAAAGTTATGGGGCATTATTTTTGTAATAGGTGTCTTTTATATGTAATAGGTTGCATTTTATTAGGCATTTGTAAACATGTGAGCTGGCATAGTTTTTAACTACAGGGACCTTGAAATAAAATCTTGCTGTGTAAGCTGAATGTGCTGTTGATACTTTTTCTCTGTCACCTCTGTATTAGTAAGTCAACAGGAAGAAATATGTACCAATACTTCACTTGCCTGTGTGTCACTGCGCGAATCTATCTGCACCAGCCCTTGAAGCATCAAACTGGGGTATTACTACATTTTATGCAGAGGGCAAGTCACTCTTATGGGTGTGGGGGATCCTGCAAGGACCAAGGAAGTCATTCTCAGTCTGTAGCTATAGTTCTGCATGACTCCTTCAATAACAGGGAAATAGACATGCTGAAACAGTAAACATGCACATAAGCTGGGAAGCTACTCTAGTCAGGTGTATTTGTATGTGTTATATACTTCTTACATGTTTTGAAATGCCTGTTTAAGGAGTTTAGCAATCAAAAGTGATTAAACATAATTTTTAAAAGGTTAGAAATCCTTATTTGATGACTTAAAGCAGTGAAACGGGGGTGGAGTGATATTTGATGAAGCTGCCATACAAATACTGTTTTCTGTTACTTTTGTTCTGTTGGCAAATCTTGACACGTATGAAAAGTTGTACTAACTACTGTCCACTTTCTGTGGCGATGTGTGTTGTTTGTAGTGTTTGCGGGAGGCATTAGGTGGATGGGATTTGAGGAATAAAGCTGTTTCTCTTTATGGAATAAAGTAGTAGTGCCTGTATAAATGCCAGAAGGCAAAGAGCAGCTTGCGTTATAGCTTTATTCCTTGCTCCTTGCTCTTTTCCTTTTGTCCACACCCTGTAGTACAAAGCGTCTTTAACTGCTGACAAATGTCATCGTGTACAGCTTCCGTGTACGCCCAGAGTCCAAGGTGTAGCCAGGATGATATATATACTAGAGGTGGGATCTGGGCGCAGCTCAGGAATGGTGTCCTCCTGCAAAATGCTTCTGTTTTGGTTGGGAGTTTTGTGCCTGTGATGAAGGGGAAAGAACGATGCAGCTGAGCCTTCAGGTGGTGCTGTGTTCTTCTCATCCGCCGTGATCCTGGCTCATGAGCCTGAGATGTGCAAGAACAGAGCTATCCTGCCAGCCGAGCATGATCCAGGACTCCTCTGTAAAGAGCATCCCAGGCCCCGGTGGCAGTCAACATAGTTTGTGTCATAAATTCTGACCCTTCTTCAGTTTTGTTACATGTGTCATTGAGGTTATTATGTACATCTGTAAAACTCAATGTTTCCAATGAGCCACCTACAGACTTGTCAATGTCTGTGCCATCTTGTGGTGGCCGATCAGGTTACATCAAGATTCCCTTAAAAAAACCAAAACAAACAAAAAACCTAACCAAAACAAAACAAGTTTCCCTGAAGTGAGGAAAAAAAAGTGTACTTTTAAAATTATAGAGTGACTCTAGCTGGCAGTTTTTCTTTGGCAGCAGTTTGAAATGGTGGGCACACACTGAATTGAGGTGGAAACGGCTGAAGATTAAGGTGTCTCTCAGTTTAAACTTCCGGCATATTGCATTTGCAGCTGTGAAGGATGGGACATTCAGATTGCAGAGTTTGTGAGCGAGCATTCTATTGTAAATGGCTGAAGAAAATCCAGAATGCCAGCATATGAGGGAAATCAGTTAACTAAAACTATCTGTGCTGTTTGGACTTTGCTCATTTTGCAAAGTGTATGTTAAAGGTTGGTGCTGTAAAACTGATGCTGTGGTATACAGAATTTTCAGAATTTTGTTGTCTCATGTTGTCCACACAAGCTAGAAATTCCCATTTTTACGTTTTCACATGCGGAAAAGAATGTTCCAACACCTGTCTGTAATTGTGGGTGTATGCATTCCTAATGCAAAAGGTATGTACTGCATAGGAAGGTGATTAAGGGGGGGGGGGGGGGGGGGGGGGGGGGCGGGCGCCGTGGCACACACGGCACCCAGCACATGCAAATATAGGAGAGGACTCATCCTCATTGTTTGACGTTAGGCTAAAATTTCTAAACATGAATAAGCAGCGAAGCTGAGCAAAAAGTAGGTTCATGCCTGGAGCCTTCCAGGCTGCTTTTCACTCAGTGCTCATCTGCTTGTGCAACCGCAGCTCCATTCTCCCGCTGCCTGGAGAGGAGGAAGGAGCAGCCCCTGCTGCAGAGGTGCTTCCAGCTCCCCACAAGCGTGCGAGAGACAGCGTTCCCAAGGCCGGCTCGCTGCAGCTGAGGAGACCGCACTCATAGACCCTCCTTTGATTAGGATGTGTCCGTGTTGTCAGGGCAACTGTTAACAGCGGCGTATCATATTTTCTCCTCTTGTACTGCGTGCTGAATATTTTAGTGTGCTGTAGCTGGAAGGAGGTTGCAGGGAAGAAGGTGCTGCTGCAAGGAACCTGGAGCTGTGGGCTGGGATCTGATTGAACAGGTTAAGACAGCAAAGAGCAGCATCCAAACCAATGTGCCTTTAATTAGGGCTTTTCTTCAAGGACGGGAACGACTGCAAGCCTTTCGGTGCCGACTGGATGTTGGTATTTGTCAGCTGTTTGCATACTGCTTATCCATAGGGGATCTGTTACAAGTGCTCAAATGAACAGGCAGCGTTGCAGCTAGCAGCTAATCAGGGGGCTGGAGTTTCTTACTTTTATTTTTTTTAATAAGCAAGAGGCAACGGCAATATGCCTGGTTCAACTACTGCCCTTCGACAAGAGAGACTGAAGAAAAGTGCCAGGCCAAATCCCCCAGGTTTATTCACCATTAATGAAGAGGATGAACAGCAAAAAAATGGGAATTCCACAAGACTGGAAGGTACGTTGCTGTTCTGCAGTGGGATCAGGGCTGCCTGTGGGATACACTGCACAGCAGGCACAGCAGTGTTTTATTAGCTCTTCTGTGTGCTACAGAGAGTCTGTAAGTGACTGGTGCAGTTTGGTAGTTCATGTTGGCACTCACTAATGTGCTGTGCATGATAGGTGTATTTAAATCCCCTGACTTGTTATACAATCAACTGCTTTGGCTGTGAAGAAAAAAATACTTTTTAGTCGTTAATCACATTACTTCTGGTAGGGATATGGGTCCTGCATCAGAAATATATCAGTGAGTTTCTGTGTGTTTACTTTGATTTCTGTTTACAGTCTAGGTAAATAACTGTTAAAAGCAATGGTAGGCTTGGAGAGTATAGAATGCAATGCCTCCTGTTACAGATGACAGCTTTGCCAAAGACAGTGTGAAACTGTCCATACTTCTGTTCATGTGCAGGAGGGGCAGTGGGCCTTTGGCAGAGTACAGAAAAATACACATCATTCAAATGTGCTGACTTTTATAAGTCTGACAACAAAACAAAACAGACAGAAAACACAAACCCAACAAATTGTTAGAGAAAAATATTTATGATGCTTAAGGAGGGTGAGCAATGGTGGCAGAGGGATGCTGATGGCCATTGATTTATAGCAGGTCTGTCAAGCCTGTGTAGCCACTGTCTGTCTGTATCATGTAATTCCTGTTTCCTGCACGGATCCTAGTGTTTAAATTCTCTTGGTCTGGCAGGGATTCTGCTACTTACACTTGGCACTGTAAATTTTATTCTTTTCTTTTTCCTTGTGCTCAAGAGATTCTATGTGCATGAGCACTCCTTTTGGGGAGGGAGGGAAGGAAGGCGTGGATTGTATCAGTTTTTGTTTACAAAACAAATGTTAGTTTATAGCCTCAAGACGCTGTTTTAAATTTCAGTTCTTACTATTCTACCATGTAACAGGAGAGGCTAGAAAGCATTTAAATAGCAAATTTATAGTATGTGTATTTATCAGAGCTGGATAATTTACAGCTAACTGTTTATTTTGTTTTTCTGAAGGAAAAATGTAGCTAGCTTTGTAGCTTTTACAAACAAATTCTGAACTGAAGTTTTGTTTGTTGGTGTTTTTTGGAGTTTGCAGCTTGTACTTTTTTCTTTTTTTTTTTTTCTTCTCAGTATAGTAAAAAACCTAACTGTTTAGAGCTTCATGATAAAATATATATTGTTAGTCATGTTAATGTACCTATTGTGTTAGGGGCTTGTGTACACAGCTACCTGCTGTTCTGTGTATTTGAAACTGCCCATATAAAATGGAGATCCAAACTCTAGTGTGAGGTTATTGAGTTCTTAATGTTTTAAGAAGCATATTACTTCCCTTTATCACCCACTGGATGGCTTCCAGAGTCAACAGTCCGTAAAGCTAAAAATCAGTAATTTGCCTGGTTTTGTTCAATGGCGCTGCTAGTTTCCCAACAATTTGTTGCCTTAACCACTCTTTTCTACTTGCAAGAGCTATACAGATGTGCTTATCCCTTGTCTCTCTTGTTTTAACTAGGATTTGATTTTTGATTATTCCTTTATTTTCTCTTGTTGCTGTGAAATGTAAGCAGCTGCATGTGCACAGTAACCCAGATAGTAAGCAAACAAGTTCACACAGTTTTAAGAAGATAAAAATTTGTCAGCTTATCTTGACTGCTCCTGGTGAGATATAATATAGGAAATGGTACTAAATATTCTGGAACTATATTCATTTGCTTTTCATTTTACTAAATATTTAAAATAGCTCATAGTGTCTCTAGAACAGTACACCATTTGCACAGTGATGCATGTGGGTAAATAGCTGCGTTTGTACATTTTAATGTTATCAGTCATTAGGTCGGTCAGGCTGGAATGCCTGGTGAAGGAGAATGCAGGCACTCAGGGTGCTGGTGGAGAAGACACTCAGGTGTTCTTCTCATCTGGTACCAAGTAAGGTCATTCCAGTGCACCTCTGACTGGGTGATGGACCCACGTGGGGCTTTCTTGAATCTTTAGTGTATGTTGGTCTCTTGCTTCTTTACAGGATTTGCCTTGTCTTAGTTCTTTACCTATTGTTGTTGCTCAGCAAGCACCTGCAGCTGCTGAGATGTTGGGGGTTTTTTTCTCTCTCTAGCCCATTCAAAGTCAATGTCATCTTTGTGGGAGATGGGCTAAGTGTTGTTTTCATCTGCATTTTCTGTTATCATGCTGGACATGTCTTCGCACAGCAGTTTAAAACCCAAGAGGCTTTTAATGGATCTGATATTCCAAAGTAAAGAAGTTCCTTCCTCCATTAAGAGTATTTGAATATCATCACAAGGTTTAAAATGATCAATATTTTAATTGTTCAGGTCTTCTCAGACTACTAAGGCCTGATTAGACTTTTTATGAGAGTTGTTTTTGTGATATGGAAAACAAATATTTATTTAGATCCTAAAGTGGCTGGCCTTTGTGAGGTTTTCTGTAAACTGATTTTAGTATTGGCCATTCCTTTGCTGTGTCAGAATTTTAATTGAGGAGTCTGGTAGGCAAAATGAGTTTGTTTCTCCAGTGAAAACAAATAATTGCAATGTTAAAGGACTTTTCAGTCTGGAGATATTAAAAACATGCAGTGACCTTTATTGCCTTGATGCACTTGATGTTTCCTTTCCTTTGATGTGAACTGTACTTAATGCTTTTTCATCAAATATTTTAACTTCCTTTCCTCCTCTTGGCTTTGGGACAAGGCCTGCATATTTGTTATATATCTGTATGGCGCCCACTGTTTCAGGGTCTTGAGATCCTGTTGCGTAGCAGAAGAGTGCAAATAAAAATTACTTTGAATATCCTTTTTTACCTTTATTAATAGTATTTATTCTCCTTTCCTGTTATACAGGAATTTTGCTACATAGTGCACTCTTCAAATACAATTTCTGTGTGTTTACAGAGGCTTATTTTGCACTTCAGTTGCTTATTGGTTTAGTTAACAACTTTCCTGCAGTTCTGCAGCTATATTCACAAAGAAACCAGACAAAACAGGAAGAAAGCCACACACTCAACAGCCTCAATGTTTCCTTAAACCTTGTGTAGTAAAACAGATGTTGTTTCTGTGACTGAAGCTAGTGTGTGTATATGGTTCTGTATGTAAAACACAATGACTTTGGGTAGATTAGTGTTTAATTACAGGCATCCATCCTGTGTGTGTGAACTTCAGTCTCAGCCATTATTTGAATTCAGGCACAAACAATTCGATTTGCCTTAGGATTTCCCTCCTCTGCTCTGTTAATTTTGTGTACCTTGGTTGTGGTCTAAAAACCTTACTCAATTTTATGACATTTTAAAGTGATGCCTCCTCTCCTTCCTCTTACAAGGAGGACCTTCTCAACTGTTGATAATGTGTTTCTAAAGCTATCACTTGACTAGGCTGGAAGAGCAATGCTCATGCTTCTGGTTTGTAGATTTGAATACTTAATAACTGAAATAATTATGATATTTGTGACAAATTAATGAGAAGTCTTAATTTAGCAGTGGAATCCTTCACCATCCTCCATATTTTAAACAGATCAAGGGCAGGTACCTATAATGTGCTGAGTGAGTACTGCTGGTACAAAGCTAGACATACATGCCTTAGCTTTCTGAGCAGTAGCACTGATTCTTTGTCATCTTGAAAACAAGACAAGGGCTTTTTCCTGTCCTTTGGTGAATAACAGTGATACCAGTGGTCACCAGCAGATTTTGCCACTGTTGTATGGATGGTAATATTTGTGCATACTGCTCATTTCAGATAAATAGTTTGTTCTTCCAGAGAGATGGGGGAGATTTCTTCTGTTGTGACTGTTTGGGTGCTTAGTTGCCATGTTCTGCATTTAGTAGTGAAACATTTATTTCTTTTTAGAGTCAGATTGTCTAATGTTTAATATGGTTGTTTGTTACTGAGTGTCTATACCCAAAGCAAAGTTAAGATACCTGAAAGAAGAGGGAACTTGGCATCTTCAAGGGCATTAAACTGATAGTCCTGGAAACTGAAACTGTATACTTACAAAACAGGTATTGCATGGGGTGTGGAAGTGTAATTTTATCCCACGCTGCAGAGTCTGTGCCTCAGGCAGGATCCAGAATGACAGCGGAGTCTCTGGCTTTCACCACACTTTAAACCAGCAAAACTGCCTGGGATGGTGGCTCTCAGTGGGGCCTCTTGATGCTGGTCAGGTGGCTGACCTCCGGTTTGTTTGGGGCAAAACACTGAGCAATTGTTAAAGGCTGATGAGCTGGCTTACCAAAATCAAGTACTGGAGATTTTTTTAATGACAATATGTGTCCTATCTTGCCCATCTGCATTTGAGGCAAAGTGAGTGGCAAGAGTGGATGGAAGGAAGGAAAGGGACCAATTCTCATTATGATGCTGGTTGTGTAAAGGGGCAGGGCTGAGAACCCAGACAGTGTGGTCTAGCATCCTGCACCTTCCAGTGAGTTCTGCTGATGTTTCTGTGCACTTCCTGTCATTCTCCTAGCCAAGGCCAGAAGAGTAGTCCCAAAGTATCTGTGATTCTTCTGGACATTTATTTACAGAATCACGGAAAAAGGTGAGTTGGAAGGGACTCACAAGAATCATTGGTTCCAACTCCTGGCCCATCACAGGACCATCCCTGAGAATCACACCATGTGCCTGAGAGTACTGTCCAAACATTTCCTGAACTCTGTCAGGCTTGGTGCTACGACCACTTCCACAGGGAGACTGATTCAGTGCCCAACCACTGTCTGGGTGAAGAACCTTTTTCTGATTCTAATGTAAACCTCCCCTGACACAAATTCAGGCCATTCCCTCATGTCCTGTAGCTGGTCACCATAGAAATGAGTGTCTGCCCCTCCTCTTCCCTTCACAAGGCAATTTTAGATTGCAATGAGGTTTTTAAAAATGCCTCTCAAAGTATCTGGGAGGTACATTCTTGAAAAAGCCCTACATTCACTGCTTACAGTGCAGCTGTTGGGGGTACAAAAGGAATTTGTGTTTTTTTCAGGAAACTGCTGCCTCTGTAGGGTGTCCCCATTCATAGCTGTAGGTACCAGGTAGCAGGAAACATCCCATTTTTAACCATGACAGAGAGATCCTAACATGAAGTAGTTTATAAGCAGTAAAGCAAAGAGACTATGCTGGAGGTCTGGGGGATAGCAGCGAATGTGTCTGCGGACCAGTCGAGCAAATCTGATGTGTTCAGTCCCTCTGGCTTTCAGAGTGAAAGTCCAAGGTCTGAGGACTTGGCTTGTGTTGTAACACAGCCTGTTCATCAAAGTGTGTGCTGGGATTACTGACAGTGCTTATCTGTGCTGGGTGAGAATCATCTTACACTTCTAGCTCAGCCCTGTGAGAAGAGGCTTCCACTGCTGATTCTGGAGGATTGTGTTCAGTTCTTTTGAGGACTACTTTTTTTGGGGGAAACAGCTTGTGGTCTATTCATGTACTATGGGAAGATGCTTGACATTGGGTACATTGATGGCAAAAGTAAAAAGAAAAAAACAAGTACGATGTTGACAGGCTTGAAAGTTTAAGTTATTTGTTAAGGTTCACTCAATTTAACTTGATATGTGAACTGGGATAATCCCTTTTAAGGAAAGACTGAATTTTGCAAAATAGCTTTTATAAGTAAATGAGGTTATTTCAACCAAGATCTAAATGATAACACGGTGTTCAGCAGAACTGTCCTGGAGAGAACATTTGACTACTGTACTTGCAGGAGATGATGCTTATTGAAGTTGCAAAAAGACTGGTGTTCAGTTTATTTGAGTTTTATTTATTTTATTTCAGTTTATTTTATTTATAACTCTCAAGAAAGCTTTTGTATAAGAAACACCACTCATCAAAGATTGATAGCAAGCAGTGGAGTTTTTTCCTTACTCACTATTACCTCTGTAGAAGTCGTGACTTTAAAAACCTGGAATTTGGTATAGGATTCTGTGTGGAAAATAAATGTAAAGGGAATGTAGGTTCATAGCCATTTCTTATGGGGAAAAAGAGAAGCCTGGAAAGTGATAAATCTGTCCAAGAATCTTGAAAATCTCTGAGGTCTTGTTGCATTCTTTTTTCCCTGAAAATATGCAAATAATACTCTTTTGAGGATTTTATACAGTAATACAACTTTGTAATAAGTTAACGGCAAGAAGAAATTAATTGTACTGCATTACACACACCTAGGTACTACCATGTTTTTATTTTGCAGTGAAAAATTGAGGCAATGGCTAAGCACATGTTTTAAAAGAAATATGTTGCAGTTCGATCCCCTGATGTTTTTGTGATTGTGGTTTTGTCAAGAGTCTTGGTGCTATTGCTGCTGTTTGCAAAGCTTGCTCAGAAACTGCTGAATCTGTTCACTCCCTCTGAGTTAACTTTGTACCCAGCTATGTAGAAGTCTGGATATATTTTTAAGGAAAAAGCTTTTGGTTGTCATATTGAACTCCAGAGAAATTAATGAGCACTGGCCTAGAGCATTGCTTCTGGCTACAAGTAGTGATGGAGCTCTATGTATTACTAGGATCAGCTGATTCAGTGGGAGTACATAATTTTCCTTCCTACACAAGCTCACATGTCTGCATTCTTTGCTTTCCCATCTACCTACAGGGTAATTTTTCTGCCTTTTTAATTTTTTCTTGCTTCTTTAAATTCAGTCAGTACTTTACAGCTGGAGATCTTGTTTTTCTGTTATTTGAGAATTAAGAGTTCTGAATGAAAGTACCTCAAAAGAGACTTGTGGTATTATCAGAAGTCCACATCTCTTCAGAAGTCCATCAGTCTTTTCAGAAGTGATTTGTGGATGTGGGATTTTTTATTTTTTTTTTTGTTTGGTGAGACATGCTATGATTATTTAATCTCATCTACCCAGTCTCAGGGCACAACGGTAATGTGCCAGAACAAATGTCACTATGATTGATGCAATTTGCTCTGTTTTAATCAACTGCCTTCAGTCACTGAAGGTGCATCTCACAGTGCACTGTTTTTGCAGCCAAGCACTACTTGAAACTCGTGATTTGCAGATGCACTGAGTTGAAGCATGGTTTGAGTGGACACTGATTGCTGTGGATCAGATTTGTATAATCAATATAAGAGACACTAAGGGGCAATGTTTAATAAGCAAATAAAAATGCAGATGAAATATCAGAAATGAAATTGGGGATTAATAAATTCTTAAACTTGGACTTGCTTGAAGTTAATTATTTTTCTTTTTCAGTAGAGTGGAATCACATTTACTAAATTCTGCATAAAACTCTCATTGATTTATCAGTCTGACTATGACAGCCATTAAACAACTAAATTATCCCAAGCCCCATCTTAGTGTGTAGATGTAGTCTTAACTGCTTATCTCAAAGTCAAGTTGAAGGGAGGAATGACTAGGGGTGGCATGCAGATGGTACAAATTTTCTTTTTATGCTGGCAGTTTCAGAGGAGAACCACTTGTATGCTAGCTTCACTTTCTCCTTTAAATGATTAACTTGCTGATAATGACTAGAGTAAACAAAGCTCCAGAAGGCAGGTCACTGCAGCTTAACCTGGATGCAGATTTCTCCAGAAAGCTGAATTGTGTCCCTGTTGTAGTGGAGGAGACGAGGGGTTTGGAGCAGTCTGTGCCAGTGGAAAACTGAACTGCTTTGTCAGTACTGACACAGGCCTGTAGCTGTATTCTGTGTTTTTCTCCTGGGGAACTCTTGGATTGTTTTGAAGTAGATGAATACCTTCTGTAGCTTCAATGCGATGATGGTACAAGATTGCCTTTTATTGTCTATTGAAGTTTTTGTTCCCTTTTATTCTGGACAAACAGATTTTCATCTGGTTGTTTCAGATCTGTTGAAGCCTAGTTTTGCTCTTCAGGTCTCTGGAGGAAACACAGTTGTTCTCAGGGATTAGCTTTACTTTATTTCTGCACATTTTTATGCAGTTTACCCGTGCAGTTGTCAACAACTGGGTTTGGAATTAAGAGCTAGAACAAGTCAAGCACACGTATGTCCTGAGATGTAAAATGTGGCAAGTAGCAGAGATTCCAAATTACAGAGATCTTCCAGCTGATGCCTATCACACAGGAATAAAAATTCAGTCAGATGAAGCACTCTTCCTTTTGTGGTACTAGTGTCTATAGAGGTGGCTTCAGGGAAAGCTGGAATTTCCTGTTAGAAGTCACATTTGTGGATTTTCAACTGGTCTCTAATCTCAGCAAGTGGTCTTCAATAGTGCATGTTGGAGGCCAGATCTACAGTCAGCTTAGTTCCTAGGCAAAGTCTTTGCCTCCTGTTCTGAGTTATCCAATGCCCTCAAGAAGCAAGGAGAAATGGTCAAGGTACTGGAGTTCCCAGAAGGGACTCAATGTACTTAGAGACTGATTTTGTAGTTTGGTTGCTGGTGACCTGCTCATCAGTCTTCATTTCTTTTGTTTCACACCATTACAGTCTGAGTCTCCAGTAATGCCTGGTAATTGGCCTGGTCTTCACACAGAGGTTGATTGATTGATTGATTTTCACTGTCAACATTCTTATGAGTCTTCCTCTTACATCTGAAGCTGACATAGGACCAACTGTCCTTCTACTGTCTGGCACAACAGGTACAACTATGCACAGATATCTTCTGCAATCTGCCACTGGCTTTTTGTTTAACATTGCAGGGCTATGGATTGAGGCTGGTGCCACTGCACACCCCTGCAGGAAATACTCCAGCTGGTGGAATTTTGTCTTCAAAAAAGCTTTGCTGCAGCATAGTGCCATACCCACCTTCTATGGCATGGTGTGCTGTGCTAAAAATGTGCTCTTTCCTAATGAGACCAAGGATGCTTCCTGAAAGATCTGAGGATAGTCAATGATGCAGAAAACATTAATTTTTATAGATTTTCTCCTGAGAGGCAATAAGGAGAAGAATTGAGGAAACTTTCAAAACTAAGTTTTCCATAGGATGCCTGAGTTCTGATTTGCTTGCTGGGAATACAGCTGTAGTGCTGATCGCCTAGGCAGACAGTCTGACTAGCTGAAAGTCCAGTGAAAGATCCTCGACCAAAAATCTCATGATACTCTAGAGCACTTTGCTAAATGTGTTGATGAGGCTTGGGTGTTTTGTTGGTTTTTTTCTTTAATTCTTGAATTCCTGATCTTTTTCAGCTTCGTTTTAAAGGCTGAAAACTGCACAGGCAAGGCGTATTATAGAAGTGCTGACAGAACTTGATTCATCCTGTTGTATCTTAGTGTACAAAGCTATCTTGTTTCTCAATTCTGCTTCAGGAAGCTTTTCTGAAAGCTGTTTTGGAAATGCAGGTTTATCCAGTTACCCCCCCCTTGACATAAGAAGTCCTTCTTTTACACAGCCAGTTCTGGCTTTGGGTTTTTTTCCTTCACTCAAAGTAAATTTCCTCATCACCTGTGTGCTGACTAAATGCACTGGTGAAAATTACACTACTGAATTTTGGCTTGTATGGCAAGACACCGCAAATCACACCAAACACATCTGAGCTGTTTCTGAAGACAGAGATGTCATGTCAGTGGAGTTTGCACTAGTTTACAGTGCAGGAGTGGCAGCGTGGTGGAAAATAATCTGATGAACCTTCTTGCTTGTCATTCCTTCTTAATTGTAACAGTGCTTTCATTGAGGAATGTACACCCCATCTTGGATATGTAGTCTATACCAGTTCTAGATAATGCTACTTTAACTTTTTGTGTGCATTTCCTTTCACTAGAAAAATGAAAACATGTTCACTTCAGTCTTATTCCCTGCAGCAAAGAAAGAAAAAGTAGGTTTTGTTTTGTTGGTTTTTTCTAAATGCGTTTTTTTAGCCACCTAACTATGGTATTGATGTGTTTACTTGCAGTCTGAATTGCAAAATAAGAGGTAAAGAAGAAAGCAGATGGCACTTGCCATCTGTAAACCAGAAAAGGACAGTAGCAACTAGCTGCTGAGGTATTTGCAATAAAGCCAGGCTGCAGACCAAGTAGTTCGTGCTTGTTGTGCCTGGGTTATCACTGTTTTGATATGTTCTTACACTTCCAGTTATTTTTTTCTGAATTATGCTGTAATGTATTGACCTACTTCTGTGCTAGTATTTTTCTCTACCGGGTTATTTTCAAATTTAGTAAACACAATTGTCGTAGTTTGTGTCCAGGGAGTTTCTGGGAGCCTCACCATCCCTGTGAGTTAGGTGGAGTTATGCTGCTGTACCCACATGCTCAGTGCCACTGAAGGCTGTATGCAGAAGAGCCTAGCTTTTCACTGAAGTATGTTCAACTTAAATCTTTGTAGTCAATAACTGATGTAGAGCAAAGCAAAACAGACTGTGGTGGTCACAACAGCATAGAGATGTTTGTGGCTGCCTCCTTTTTTGATTAGGCTTTTTAAAAATTCTTAGCAGATTTCACGTGTTTGTGGCATCTGCATTATGAGCAACATTCCAGGACGGAAATATTTAAGGTGATAGTATGACGGTTTCATCTGCGTTTCTTGAGAAGTGAAGACAGCATCTCCATGATAATTGTGTTGCAGTTCTGAAAAAGCTCCTGATCCCAAGGTTTGCTGAGGTGATTTCTGCTCATTTTAGCTCTGCAAACAGGCCCTGCAATTGCCTGGCTGTAAACAGATCAGTGTGTTTTGCAGTTTCCTGTAAGGGAACTCTTAACTAATCTCTGTGAAGATTTAGCTTTCTCAAAGTGTAAGTGCTGCTGTTTAGACTTTCTTGATACTCCAGGCTTGGATTATGGACTTTTCCTAAACATGGCATAGGATTTCTTTTCAAAAAGATCTGGATACTAGCCAGTGTCAAGCTCTTATCACTAAAATCTAGTCCCAGACATTTAAACTGAAGCTTTTTTCCCCCTATACATCATGGCACAAAGGTCTGCTGATGTCAAAGTCTGCTAGCCAGTTTTCAGTAGAATTCTTGGGCACGGGTACTTTTAAGATGTCATTGACCTGTGTTTCTGTTTGTTTGGGGTTTTTTTGTGGGGGAGGTGTGGAGGGTGATTGGTTTTGTTTTATTTTTTAAGTAGGGGAAACAGCAGTATGGTTTGTCAACATGACCTGATGGGTTCCCAGGAGCTTTCATAAGGAAGGAAGTCCATGTTAGGGAGAGAAGTTATGCTCCCTCTTCCATTCACTTTTGTGTGCCCTTTTCATGGCTCCAAGGAGTGTGATTTGATACACTTCGTACAATGAGTCGCATAAACAGACCTCTGCTCTTGAAATTATGTAAGCTATCAAAGCTTTAGAATGAAAGAAGGTAAGGAACAACTTAATGAGAAGGTTCACTTCTGCATTTCTGGTGTTGGTTACGTGTTTTATCTTAAAAGTGAGCCAAGATATTTCTAAAAACAAAGCGATTGGTAGAGTTACTGTGTGCTTATAAATAGGATGTTCTGTAAGTAAACAGAATCTAATACCTTTAAGAAGAGGAAGATTTTGAATTTTTCTCTGTGGTTATAAAACCTGTTGTAATGTGTGTCTGAGGAGAGGGGGAGGCATTTGCTTACTTTTGAAAGACTTCTGCTATCCTCATTCTCAGCAAATTCTCTGCACAGAATACAGAATTCTCCTGACTACACTTCGGTGGACTGAGGTAGTGTGGAAGTACACCGGCCTAGGAGGCTGGGAGTGAGCAAGAATTACAGAAGTCAAGAGAATCACAGGATAGTTTGGGTTGGAAGGAACTTTAAAGATCATATAGTTCTAACCCCCCTGCTGTGGGCAGGGACACCTTCCATTAACTTGCACAGAGGCCCATCCAACCTGATCTTAAGCACTTCCAGGGATGAGGCATCCACAACTTGCATGGACAACCTATTGTAGTGCCTCACCACCCTGAGAGTGGGGAATTCCTTTCTAACATCTAATTTAAACTTAACCCTCCTTCAGTTTGAAGCCAATTCCCCATTGTCCTGTCACTACAGTCTACATGAAATTTTTTTTCTCCAGATGTCATAACAATATATTTATAAAAACTGAGGCATGCTTTTACTTGAGGAAAGCTTATTTTTCAGTTTTAAAGCTGCTGCGTTCTGAGACTGGTTATTGGAAAATAACCAGTTATTGATTAACAGTCCTTCTGAGACCTGTGCTGCAAAGACTGCCTTTTTACATGGAAATTCTTGTGACTTACAGAAAAAATATAAAGTCGAGTAGCATTTACAGGAACACTGTGTTTCCCTCTCTGGGGAGAGGGAACTTGTTTTTGCAGAATGTCCTGACAGTACTGATTATAATGAGAGCTTTCCCATCTGATTCAAATATTTCGTGCTGTGTAGGGATTGTTGAATATTACTCTGCAGAAAAACAGTCAGCCAAAAGTTCTAATTACTTGTGGTGAGCAACAGTGCATCTACTTTCCCTTCTCTTCTCAGGCTTTTTTCCCCTTTCTTTTTGTCAGACTTTCCTTTTGCTTAAATGTTCTTTAAAGAAAAACAGCATTTTTTTGTATCCTCCAACACGTGGAGCATAACATATTATGCTTGTGAGGTATATATCACAAATAATTTTATAACAACCTGTTTTACCTGTAAATTTTTGAGAAGATGTTGCTTCTTGCAGGTATTAAAAAATGTAAAATCACTGTGTGCACGTTCTTAAACCTCTGCTCTCTATTGCACTCTTGGATCTTTAAATGGGAAAATCCAATGAGATCTGGCTTTTCTGTTATATAACATACTGCTGTGCAATTATAAATGTTAAAGCCACATTCCAAATACCTTTATTTTGTGCTTGGCTACAAAGCTGTGGAATGTTGGATTATGTTTTATGTATACTTTGTTTTTTAAAGGGGGAAAAATAAAATTAGTAAAATCAGGAGTCTGTTGGTGTCCTGCATGCCTTTAAGATTAATTGGGACTTTGTACTGAAAGACAAGCTAATTTGTGTTGAATACAACTGGCTGCTGAGTAAGTGGAGCGTTGAGGCTTATGCTAATTGGCAGTTGTGCCTTTTCTGCTGTTCCCCGGTGCTGCTTTCGGTGACCTGGTTGGGCCGGGCTGGCACGGCTTGTGTCTGGTCAGAGCTGCTCACACACTGCTGCTTGCAGAGCAGGGCTGCTTTAATGGGACATTGCGTAGCGTGGTGGTCGTGGTGCACTGAGCTGTGCCCGTCACGTGCCAGTGGCGCCAAGAGCTCTGTGTGCTGTGGTGCTGGTGGCCAAGCAGATGGAAGTGGCAATTGCTGGCCAGGCCAGTTTGCTGGCTGTGCTGCCACTGCATTGGATGGCTTATTCATGGACTTGTGATGTAGATATTGTTGTGGTTTGAATGACAGGTGTCTGCTAAGGAAAGCAGGAGCCTCCCTTGGAATGGAGAAATTAAACCTCCTCCAAATTTTTCTAACTTTGAAATTAAGGGGCTCTCAGGTGAAGATATGGGAATAGGAATAACAGTTCTTTATTAGGGGAACTAATATAAACAGTAAAACAAAAACAAAAAAAGAAAAAAACAAATAAACCCACTGACAGTCAGGATCCAACCTGACACCCTGTGGGTCAGGGTGTTGTTGGCAGTCCCGTTCAATGGTGGCTGCAGTCCCAGTGGCAGATGTGGCTCTGCTGAAGTGATGCTTCTGTAGAAAGACTGGAGTTCTTTCAGTGAAGGTCCAGTGGTGATAGATGGTCCTGGTCTTCCTCTGAGAATCCAGTGGAAAAGGCTGGCTTGGTGTTCCAACTCCCAGATTTTTATCCAGGTAGGAATATTTGGCTCCTCCCCCTGGTTGGAGCATTCCCCAGTGGGATGATGTAATTCTATCAGTGAGACTCAATGGCCCCTCAGCAGAAGATCTCTCCCTGGAGGGAGGCTGGGTTGTGGAAGAGATAAGAAAACTGCCCCAGCAGGTTTATTGACAGTTGGCCATTGACAGACAATTACACCCCCCCACACCCCAGTTTCATCAGATGGTGATAAAATACAGAGTTTTGGTTACATTTTGCACTGCAACCCATGACGAATATATACAGCAGTTGTTATATATACAGCTGAGTATCTTTTGGCAAATTTTGTAGATACAGAGCTGCTTGGTCAGCCTGGGAAATAAATTTTTAAGTATTTCCATTCCCTGTCCCACCTGGATAAGACATTTTAACATATTATAGTGTGGTTTGTGATTTTGGTGAATCTTATTGGCTAAACTTTTTTCATCAATGGTGTTTGTGTTTCTGCTGTCTGTGGGATGTTTGGAGGATGTCTAAGCGACATCTTTCCAAGCAAGGATCGCTACTGGCTGCTGTGGCAAAGTGCAGAGCAGTGCTGTGGTTAAATGCTTAGTGCTTTTGATGTGAAGAGAAGCCTTTGTCCCTTGTGCAAGTAGGGTAATACCCTTCACCCACACACTATGACATAGGTGTTAATGAGGCATCATTGACAACTCTCTCAATATTAGAAATAGATTATTTGAGAAAGAGCAATAGGTAAATATGGCTAAGGCATTCATTACCCCTAAATAAACAAATAAACAAAGCAGGAACACTTACCTGTGGAGAAGATGGGGTGTGGTTTGTTTTTTGGTGGTTTTTTTTTTTTTTTCCCCCCAAAATCCTTAAACAAATACAGACATAGGCAGATTATTAATGCCAGTGGAGTGTGGGAAGAGGTTACATCATTGATTGCATCATGGGCTTAGGCAAAATGAAACACAGAGCTTGTAGACAGTGATTCTCGATTCTTGCTCTATTCTGTTATGTGCTTTCCTTCTAAGAGAGTGGGGAAAAACTCTTCTAGGCTATTACCTGCTGTTAATTCTACGAGTTGATGGACACAATTTTGTAGTCGGCTGTCAGAACTGGAAAGATATCCCATGGTATCAGTTGAAGTCCACCTAGTAAAGGATTTAGGTACTTCTGTTTATGAGCACTGAAAAGCTAGATGTCTTGTGTGCTCCTTTCCCATGATTTTAAAAACCTTTTGCAAAGGTCTTTTAATAAATTTTCTGAATAGGAGTTGAAGTAAAAACAAGGCTTATTGACCTTGAGGTATTTAAAATATTGCATGGGATAGTTGCAACTGAATGGTTTACTCTTTTCAGAGCTGCAAATGTTTTTCACAACTGTAGTTCTGCCCAATGTAGTTGTAACTCATGAGTAGTGCAGAGCTCAGTTTGTCCTAAGAAGAAGTGCTATGTGTGGGGAATTTTAAAGATGTCTGGCAAGAAGATGCATGCTTTGACTTGTGCAAGACCATTGAAAAGGCTGGGCTGACTTTGTCCCGGTTGTCATTCTTCTGGAGCAAAGTAAAGTGAAAAAGTAGTGAATCTGACCATGCTTAAAACACTTAGATTCTTCTCTTGATAATGGACTGAAAGCACTTATTGCCCTATCTGGATCTTTCTGGCTTTATTGAACTGAACTGCATTTTGCAAGTAAACAATTAGTGGTTTAATTCTTGTTTGAAAAAAATAACCATACAAATCCATCCTTATCCCAAGGATAAGGTACAGCTATAGTACCTCAAGTTGCCTTGAAGAAATTGGTACAAGTTTCTCATCAGCCTTTGAATCCCTGATCCGTTTATCTTCTGAATTATTGGTGGGTCTGTACATCCTGCTGTCCCATCTTGTCATATCTCAAAATAGTAGAACTACAAAAAGGTTGATAATTTTGCAGTAGAGTAATTATTTTTTTAATTTTTTTTTCTGGCAAGTGGGGGATTATTAGGCTATTAGGCAACTTGCAGAAAGGGAGTTCGGAGCAAGGGACTTATAAAATGAATGGTCTGAATCATCCCTCTCCTCAGTCAGGGCTGAGGCATTCTGGCAGGACTGCAGGCAGTGCTGCTCCAGCACAGCCTGGTATTACTTGTAAGGAGAAACAAAGGGCTTCAGTCCTGAAATACCCATCCTGCTACTCATCAGACAAAAGGATTTGATGGGAAGATAAGTATCTTGGAAGATAGGTATTTGACAGGGAAAAGAGGTATTATAAAATTACTTATGCTTTAATTATATCTTTCGTTTCTGAAATCTTGCTTTTTCACACTTTATGTTGTTTTAATGCAATGTTTACTTACCTGGGCTTCCCAGAAGCCTGCACTGTTTACTTGGAATAGCGTCTCTACGTGTGCCATCTGACTCGTGCTTCAGAGCTTCCCAGAGATCAAAGCAGCATTTACAAGAACTGGAAAGAAGCTGTGCTGGACTGGGTCCAGATTCTTTGGGTTTGTTCTTATGCTGTTGGCAGTAAATGTCTAGATTGTTTTGTGACCATACCATCAATTTGCTGCACTGCTTATGCTTGGGGGACCTGGCACTGAATTCGACTCTGCTGCATTTATTTTATTGCAAATGATGCATCCTGAGTCAGAAAGAGAGAGGTGTTAAATGATGGGTTGTGGATGTCATCCAGGACACACAAAGTCAGCGTTTTCAAACACAGAGGCTAGAAGCGACTACTAATACAGTTAGCCAGTGCCTCAGAGGGACTACCAAAAAAAAAGTGAAGTGGTCAACTCAGTTCTTTGACATGTGATCTCTGAAGTCTGCATTATTTAATAGTGAACTGGTCCCAAAAGTTATTGACTATTTGGAGGCTTGGGAGGCTTTTTCAGTTTGTTGTTTTGGTTAGGTTTTTGTTGTTGTTTCGTTTTGGTTTGTTTGGGGTTGTTTGGTTTTGGTTTTGTTTTTTTCTTTGTTTGGGTTTTGTGTTTTTTTTTGTTACAAGTACGTTAACATCAGCTAACAAGGCTGCTGCCTTAAGACTAGGATTTGGGTCCAGCTTATGAACTGCCTCAAATAACACTTTGGGGAGTAATGAGGCTGCCTACTCTGCTACTGAATCAAATACTTAACTGCTGCATGGTTGTTCAGATCGCATTCACTGTTCAGTAATTGCTGTGTTTGATAGTGTGGCTCTGTTTTTGAAATCTGTTCACCAAATTCCTTAGTCCAAAGCAATTTCTTCAAAGACTTGCCAAGCATACAGCTTAATTAAATGCAGAAGAGACTGTTCTTTCCACAGAATTTGTCTGCTAGGAGAAAAGAACATAGCTGGGAGGAAAGGTGCACCAGCACATCAGGCAAGTCACAATTTCTGTCATTTTCCACATAAAAGATATGTAGTTACATCTGGATACAGTTGTGCATATTAAAAAAGTGAATGGACAGTGTTTCTGAAGAGTACATGCATCCCATGGATACTGTACAGCAGTTACATGTATAGCACTTTAACACTACACTGAAGCATTTGGGAAAAGGTGCACTTCCTGAGGAAAATGGCCTGTCCTGGAGCTGTTTGTTGAAGTTCCCATGTCTTTCCAGTAATAACATCCTAGAGAATTTTAACTTTACCTGCTTTAGCCTGCATTTCTAGGAGCTCCAAAATGATGGTAGAAAAATATTTCTGGTTATTTTCTTTACTGCTACTTAACTGCAAATTATGGCACTTCAAGATTCTGGGTTCTACCTCTCTTTTTTTTATTAAGGAAGCCTACATGCCCTGCTGCTTAATGTTGACTTCTCATGACTGAAACTTGCCTATTTTTGCTCAACAGTGGAAGCCGTGACTTTCCAGACAGCCTCTTGCTGAAGAGTCTATCAGACATCATTGCTTAGGTACATAAAGTGTGGAATAACTCTTAAATTCTTTCTTCTTCTAGGACACTCATACAAGGAAAGCAGATCTCACCCTCAAGTAAATTCTCTCATATTATTAATCAAAACAGCTGATGTTTTTAAGAAAAAAAATAAAAAAACTTCCGTGGATATAGGCCTAACTGAAGTCCAAATGTTTATAGTGACAAACTACACTTAAAAAAGCTTGAAATCAAATTGGCATCCTAAGGCTCATGCAAAATAATTGAAAACAGTTCTTTTTGCTAAAACTGTGTAATCAAATGTGCAATTATGGCTTAAGAATAAAAAATATTCTGCGTGTTTGGATCACATTGTTGGGCAGAAAGAGGGCTTTTTTCAGCATCTAATGAATTGTCTCAGACTATCTGGATCACCCACAGGTCTTATTCCTGGCAAATGGCTCATGAGGACTCAAAGAGAGGTGTGTTTCTCTTTTGGGGACTTCCTGGAGTGGGAATTGCAGGACACTTCTGGTATCTGTCAGCTGCCAGCCATGTTGCCCCCTGTCTGGCCATATTTTGCCTTACACAGGTTGTTTTCAGGACAGCCATGGAAGAGACTCAACTTTCAATAGGGATCTTTACATTGCTGTTCTTGGTCTTACGCCAATGCACTCAGCTGTTTTCAGCTAATGCTCTTTGGGGTTTGGGGAGTGTTTTCAGCATGATATTTGTTCTCAGTACGAATGCTTCTGTTCTTTTTGATGTTTATATACTTGTTTTCTCTAGAGTATGGAGGAATTGCCCTTCTGTGTGTAGTTGGAAGGACAGAGCTCACACAGTGGGCCAACAGAACAGTGAAGGAGAGCCGACTTCTGCTTATTCTCATGCTTCAGTGACTATTGACTTCTACATAAAAAAAAAACATGTTGTGTTATTACGCCAGAGGGAGAGGAAGTGACTGCTTGTTCAGATTTTCAGAAGCTTTTTCTGTTACTGTGCTAAAATAATTTTGTGAGGACATTGAATCTACAGTAAAAGAATGTCTTGCCAGGTGACTCTTCAGCCCCATAATTGTGATAGCTTCCTGTCTATCAGAAAGCAAGTAGTTAAAATATCCACTTTTTGGTTTAACATAAAAAGAATAGGAAAAAGAAACTGAATAAATCTATACTTGATTTCTGTGATAAATAACTGATAGGCTAATTTATTATGGAGACATTTATAGACACAAAGGAAGAGCAATAGGTGGTTCGCAGACAATTTACAAAGGCCCACCTGGAGAGTCAAGTGGGGCAGGGCATGTCTGGAGATGCCTCTTGTCTTTCTACTGCTGATCTGCCTCCTAAAGGTGAAGCCTTGCCTGCCAGTGTAAGGCAATCCTCTGCTAATCTGGGGAAATCCATTTTGTCTCAGTCAGTTGATATAGGCAATGATCTCTTCACTCAGACTGAGCTTTCTTCCTCAGAGGTAACTTGGAGGATAGTATTAGAAAGACAGAACACTGCTCTCTTCACTGCAGAGATTAGCTCTGGTCACTCTCAGTATTTGACTGAGAATCACACCCTGACAAGTGTGTGCATCCAAAATCTGTTGAAATGCAACAGCTGAAGATGATGAAGATGACTCTGCTGACACTTGTGCTAAAGTAATGACAGTCCTTTACTCATCCATTGAGGTCTCTTGCCCTACTGACCTGATTCCTTGCTCACTAGAATGCATCATTCTTGAGCCTGGCAGAAATGATCTCAATTCTTACAGATTCTTCTTCCCGTCAGGGCCTGTTCCTTTGGGATTCTTCAAAGATGATCCCTGAAGAGCCTAAAGTCAGCTCTCCTGATGACCGTGGTTATAATCTCACTGGCTGCCTTGCTTACTCCTCACCTAATAATGAACTCCACAATCTCATGGTTGTTGCAGCCAAGGCTGCTCCCAATCTTTCACATCTCCAGCAAGGCCTTCCCTATGAAGTCAAGCAGCATGCCATTCCTCGTGGGGTCCTCTACTACTTCTGACAGGAAGTTGTCACGAATGCTTTCCAAGAACCTTTTCTATTGTTAGTCTCTTCTTTGCTGTGTTGCTCCTGCAGCAGGTGTCAGGATGGTTAAAGTCCCCCACAAGAACGAGTGCCTGTGACTTTGAGGCTGCTTCAAGCTGCCAGTAGAAGGGCTCATCTGCTTCTTTCTGCTGATCAGATGGCCTACAGCAAACATCCACAACAGTGTCTCTTTTACTAGTCTGTCCTTTTGTCCTGACCCTGAAGTCATCATCCATCCTAAGACAGAGCTTGATACAAACTAAGTGTTGTCTCACATAGAGGGCAGCTCCCCCACTGCGTCTTCCTGCCCCTCTTCTCCTAAACAGCGCATGGCCCTGCATGGTGACATTCCAGTAATCCCATCCCATGGGAGCTAACCCATCACGTCTCCTTAACTGTGATGAGGTCAAAGCCCTGTGACTGCACACAGATCTCCAGTTGCTCCTGTTTGTTCCCCATACTGCATGCCCTGGTGTACAAGCGCCTTACAGAACTATTTGATTGTGCCAATATCCCTGTGAGGATGCAAGGGGATGCCACATAATCCTGTGTTGTGGTTACATCTTTGGCTGCTTGTGCTGGATTGCGGTATTCCCTCTTTAGCCTCCTTTTCCCACTAGTGTGGTTGTTATAGTTCTCCCCTTCCCACACCCAATCTCTGTTGAGCTTGTGCCCCTGTCCCCCTTTAATCTAGTTTAAAGTTCTCTCAATGAACCCTCCTAACAGACAAACAGGAGCCTACTTGTTGCCAGCAGCCCCGGTGCTATAGAAACTGACCTAAACACTTAGCACCCTGCTCTTTCAGCTTATAGTATTGTACATGATCTAGGAAAAAACCTGCTAAATATTCCTATTCTTTTCAGAAGAAGAGTAGGAAGAAGTCCTGTTAAAAAAAAAATTCAGTAACTGATTAGGAGAAGCATCTACCAGAGCATGGGACAGTACTCTTGTAAAGTCAACTCTCTATATATTCTTCTCTTAAAACAAAAAAATGCGGATATTTTTCTTTTAGCTGGCTTTTTCATAGAAAGCCTCTACCAACTGTTTTAATACTTTCTTTTTCTGTAATGTGTTCTGGCTCTACAGGGAAACAGCTTTCTCCCTTTTAACGCTCCCTTTAAAACTGAGTTAAAATAACATCTTTTAAAAATTAGCTTCAAGGATGGAAATTCATCTTCCTTTCTCTTTTCAGCCCTGGCCTGTTATGAACCTTAGTGCCTAAGTTTTCCTTGCATCCGTGCTGCTTAATCTTTATGGCCTAAATGTATCTAGGGCATTCTGCAGCTACTCCAGCACACTCTGTGGCTATTTTTGGCAATGTAGCTTTTGTCTGGCAGTGCTAGCTAGATAGGGATGGCATATGCTCACTGCTGTGGATGTGACTTGATTTAAAGGTGAATGATGTGATTTTGTTTATGTATATGTATTTATCAGAATTTTAAAAAACCCTACTCTGTACAATGTAGAAAGCCATACAAATTTAATATGCTTGACTGCATGAGTTTTTATTCTCCTTTTTTATGTAATTGTATGCTCAGTGAACTATGCATTAGAAAGTGAATTAGCAAGTTAATTTCCTCTACATGCCTGTGATAGAATAGCTTTTACCTCCTCAGGCCATGTGATCTGAACTGTGTGTCAATGTATCAGAATACACAAACGCTCCTTTTAGAACCATTGCTGGGAGGGGTGTTGTTAGTTTAACTGGTTTTCTCCCTAGGTTTTTAATTCTGGTTTGTGTTCACTATCGGGGAGGTGTTTTTGGACATGCTCTGAGTGAGCTGGGTTCTGATTTTGTTTGTGTGCTTTCCAGACTTAATGTGCTGTACCTCAAGGGAACCTCTTGCACAGCAAGTTACCTGCTCATCATCTGAATAAAGATAATAAAATTTATGATAATCAACATTTAGTATTCCTAATGGAAGGTAATTAATATTTACACTCTATTTTGAGTTTGCAACTCAAACTACATGATGTTTAGCAATCTGCTTCCCTAATGTTCCATAAAACTGTCAGGAACAGCTCTGGGCACTTAGTTACAGTTCCTGTGACAGGGTAGCCAGTCCCCCAGCAAAATTTGGTTTCAGATTTATTCAGTTCAGTAAGTTCAGTAAGACTGAAGGAGAATGTTTGCATCAGAACCAATAATTTGAATAAAGGAATGATAAAAGAGAATAGGAATGTTTTCATCTAAAGATGTAGATCCAAGTTGTGAGAGGCTAAGTGCTGGTTAGTGTTCCTGGGATTTTCATTGCTGGGGCTATTTGGGAAGGCTCTGACAGGACCACATGCTCAATCCCACTCTCCCAAGCTCCCTGTTTATATCACAGCCACATGGCTGCTTTTCACATTGCTGGACAGGACTTTGACTGCTGTGTGCCTTTTTAAGCTCCTGTGCATGGGCCAGGACGCAGAGTGGGTGGGAGAAGCCCTTTTGCCGCATGAGTACAGCAGTTATTTTGGATTAGCAAATGGTTAGTGTAGAACCAGCATGTTTATTAGCTGTTGGTACTGAAATGGGACATATAATGATGCCATGACAAATCCAATTTCAATTGTTTGGTAAGAAAATTTACAATGAGGGAATTGCAGGGGAGAATTATGTTTGGTGATATTACATAGATGTGTGTTATGTCTTAGTGTAAAGTTAAACATGGTGTAGAGCAGATAGACCACAGGCATTTATTAAAATCTGGGTTAAATATGTTATCAGCTTTTTTTTTTTTTGAGGATGAGGGATGTTGGAAATTGTACAGCAGTTGCTATTAATCTGCTAGTAACTGATTTGCCATGTTGAGCAGTGTTGACATTAATGACTCCATTATGATTGTTGAAGAGGCTCATTTGTTATCAAGCCATCCAGAATTACCTGATGTCCAAGAAATGTTAAAATACCAAATAATATATTTACTTATACAATATCTATAATTTTATTAATTTTATATATTAATATATAAATGTATTAATTTTATATATTAATATATAAATGCATTAATTTTATATATTAAATAATAATATTTGCATAATATATTTACACTAAAATCTTAGAACTGCCTAAGCAAACAATCTGCTTATGTATACATGGTAAAATTCTTCTTTAACATTAAGGCCCCATCTCAGTTCAGTTTTTGATCTTGAAATGCTTGTAGGATTTTTTAGTATTACTGTAACTGATCTTTGCATTAAGCTGTTTGTAAAGGGAGGTGAGGGTGTGTTTTAAACAATTGAAGGGCTGTTCAAGGCAAACATGGAGTCTCCACTGCTTGACATCTCCGTTTTATTTGGGAGCAGGTTGGAGCTGGCTGACCAAGGCCTCCTTCCCAGGCAGTGTGTTTTGAAATAGGAAATGGGGCAGTGTGGTAGACAGCTGCCAGCACCAATAACCAGTGGCTTGAGCTGCTTAGCAGAGGCTAAGCCCAAATCTATTGACGCAGAGCACGGGGAAGTGCTCCGCAGACTTCTCCCCCCTCCCTGTCCTTGCATATAATCTCATGATGCTGTGGATGTGACAAACTCCATTTTGATCAGATGTTGGGCCAGAAATGGTGAGAGCGGGTCAGTTTTGACCTCAAAAGGATACCTTTATGGCATGAGTTCTCCACGCTTTCTGAAACTGCACCACCTTCTTCTTCTGTGACACCATCTCCTTTCTACTTCAGGTTTGCAAAATTGCTGGCCTGAATTATTTTAATGTAGGCTGGGAGACTGAAGCCATGCTTTCTGGGTGATATGGATCATGCTATGGATGCGCAGTAGACCACTGCAGTGCAAATGAGTTTTCAGTACTGAATATAATGGATGAAATAGGTAAGCACCTTGCTCTTCATGTTTCCAGAAAAATACCTTTTAAATGGCTTTCCAATTAAAATTTTTAAATGGAAAACATTATCTCTAGTTGTGGGATGCATTTAGTTGTTTTCCTGTGTACTTTCAATTTATAATTAACTGTAAGGAGTCTAAAATGATGCAAGGGGTTGCAGAAGAACATTCTGCTAATACATTGATATTCTGATTTTCTTTTTTTCAAGACAGATTATGAAATGGAAGATTTTATCTTTCTGCTTTCTGTTAATATCTAAATAATTCATTACTAATTGTTTTTTGAAACACCAGATTACTTATTAAAATTGCCTTCTTGGTTCTAAGTAGCCTTATTCTTGATATATAGTGCAGTTAGCTACTTGTTCAGAACATGATTCGATCTAATTAGTTTTGACTTCAGATCTATGAAACAGGAAGGGGGCTGTTTGTCTGTAATGACGTCTTTTACATAAGCTCGGGCCTCCAGTTGCTAAAACAGCTGCAGTGCAACATCCCAATTCCAAAAGTGCTAACAACTTTGGTATCAGAACATTTCCTTTCCTTCAACCACTCTAGGCCAGACAACTGGCAAAAGATGTTCTGTGGTATGGAAGCACTGCCAGAGTTATTCCCCAAAGGGTGAATTAATGGTGCTTTTTGGAACTATGAATCTCTTTAGTTATTCAACTTTGTACAGGCATAGCATGAAAACAAGAGTATTATTTTGTGTTTTCCCTTCTACCTACATTTAGGTTATTTCCTGGTGGATAAACACAGCAAAAATATATTAAAAAACCCCAAACCAAACAATAAACCATTTTTTGAGGAAGGTACTTTTTTTTGCTGTCTCATTTTGTCATTCAGCATTTTTGGTAGCTGTTTGACTTTTTGATAATTGCCTGCTGTGTTTACTCTGTAAACTTTGTGTTATGTCATAAGGGTGTCCTTCTTGTTTGCTATGAACTGTCTCTGAGGTAATCACTTAATTGCTCTTTATTTCCTTTGCTCTAAGTGCTACTTAACATGCCTGGAAGTAGCCTGATATTGTATAGTAGCTTGATGCTATCATGCTTTCTATGTGCAATACCTTCATCTGACCCTTATTTCCCCTCATGGATTGACAGCTCACAGTCCCTGTACAGAGATAGTACTTCCCCTCATCCTCTGTACCCCAGGTGCCAGCTGCAGCAGTAATTTTTTTACTCCCCAGCAATTGGTGTCTGGCATGTCAGACTCTGGAGCTAACCTGGAGGGGTGGAAGTCACCACAGATGCTGTAAACAGAGGAGTCACCACCTCCACCTCCTCTGTATGTTGTGGATCCTGCCTTAGCATGCAGCAGTGGTCAGTCAGCCCTTGCCCATCATGGTACCACTCCAGAGAGCACAGCCCCAGCACAGGATGCATTTGTGCTCACTGAACAATCAGAGATCCTAGTAAATGTGGCTGATTTGATGTCTGCAACTTTCATTTGCTTAAATCATGGCTATCATATTGGGATTATTCTGAAAGTGAATTCCGTATGAGGCTCTTTAATCTCCAACTAAGGTTTTGAAGTTAGGACAATGAATAATCTGGCAGGTTTTGAATTTATTAGTTAAGTGGGGCAAGTGAAACTTGGTGTTTCTGGAAATAAAGGGTTGCTAGCACTATCTGATGGCTTATTACTGTTCATGCATGCTTAACTATTTTCCTTGATGGTTATAAGAATTTCTCCCTTTTTTAATTCCTGGTCTTAGATTGCAGGCTTTTTCTCTTGGGATTGGAGAGTTCAGGGAAGGGAAAAATGGGGATGCTGAACTGTGGAGTAGTTTTGAGGGGAAAAAACAGTAAAAGTAAGCTGAGACCACCCTCTTCACTTTAATTTCAAACGTAATTGTGAATTTCAGATATTAAAAACTGTTGCTGTAATCTGTTGTATCATAGCCAAAATATTTGGAAATTGAATTCATCTGAAATCTTAACATGGGTTACCAAAGCAGAGGAATTCTGCATCTATCAGAAAGTAGAAATGGAAGTATAATATGGTAGAGAAAATCATTATTGGAGGATGTGAACCAAGACAGCATTTTGTTGTAAGACCTTGATTAAATGAATTCATAGAAAACAAGACAAACCCTTAGGTAGTTATAACTTAGGTTAATACAGTTTTTTACTTGGCTATTTTTAAAAAATAGCGTAATAATAAAATTACTAAATTAAACAAGAAATTCTTGTATTTTGAGGCTGTTTAAGTAGAAAGGAGTAAGAAGCTGGTATGAGTATGGAATTCTTTAGTACTCATAATAAGAAAATACCACAAAATGAGGGGTTTTGATGTCTCTTGTTATGTCTCTTGCCTGTACAGTGCTACAAAGTCAGAGCTGCTACAGTTCTTAAAACCTGTGTCCAGTGACCAGCATTTGTGTGGGAAACAAAAGCAGAGGCCAAGGCAGTGTAAAATGATGTAATTGGGGGGTTAGGAAACGTGGAGTAGCTTGTACATTCACAGGCACATTTCTGTTTGCACATCCTTAGTACTTGACTTCCCACCCATCTGGCCTAGTTGGAAAAACAGATCTGTATTAACAAAAAGTTGGCATTGAATAGGGAAAACTAAAGGTATCATTCCTATGAAATAAAAGGTTTGTCATGACTTTTCAAAGCTAGAGTCATGTATTGGGGCATGGCTTTGCTTACGTTCTTCCTGCTTGTGGTTAGGGAGGTGTGATATTACTAGGATGAGAAGCCCATGATACATCTAGAGTATCTGAACAACCTATTTGATCAGATAGAAATGATAATGCTTCTTTCATTTGGTCTCTTTTTTCACCTGAAAAGATTACACAGGTTTCTTGGACTAAAAAGAAAATAAATCCATAGATCAGAATACATACAGAATGTTTGCTTTGTCTGCCTAGGGCAATAGGATAGAAGCAATTTTTTGTTCAATTTTTTATTCACAAGTCACAGTTCAGACAGAAGGCAGATCTGTACCAGCTATCTGAATCAAAGCAAACAAAATTGCTGTGAGATTTTTTTTTTTCCCTAGGCAGTAAAAGATTTGAAATACACATATTGCCCAGCAACAAAACATCTTGGGAAAAGACATTTATCCACCTGCCTGAAATGCAGATACTGCTTTTTCCTCTGAAAGTGTGCAGTCAATGCATGAAGCAGAATGAGACTTTCACATTTGGTAACAAATATTCTTTGGAAGTGTTCTCTTCCTGGTTTTGAAAACTTTAACACTAAGTTGTCAAAATAAAAATGAAGCAGTGTTTGAAGATCTGCCATATTTGAAATTATAATTATGCTATTAAATGAAAGCCTGAGGATAGCTGAGACTTAGACAGGGACTGCATATGCTTCCTTTAGTCATGAATAGTAAAAATGGAGATGCTAATAAATCGCTGTTGCTTGAACTACTACTTTTATAATATTTGTTTCAGGTTTTCTATGATGTCAGAGGACATCACTAGACACAGAAAATTTACATGGTCGTGTAGCTTTGACTTTCAACCTTAAGTGATATTTTTAACACAAGGTAGCTGAAAAAGCATTTGAAATGGCTCTCTTCTATTTTTAATGTGTCTAGCACTTAAAAAAAAATCCATATAATCCTCTTGAAACAGATGGCTACAGTGAGTTAAAATCCCATGCTAGGATTTGGGTTTTTACCTGGTACTGAAACCAATGTCATGACACAAGGATGAATCACTGAATTTGGAGGTGAAAACTGATTTCAACGCTGCTTTAAAAAAAAAAAAAAGGCTGTGGGGAACTGTGGAATCCCTTTATATGTAGAGTTGGCTGTTAGATTTATTTATTTTAGTCTTTGCTGTCTTTTCCAAACTATCTTGGAGATTGGAAGTTGGTGTCAACTAACTTCACAACCTTTCCTTCTGTGAGAAAGGAAAAATATGAAGCTAAAAACTTTTAACTTCAAATCCTGTACGTACCTCAGATGCCGAACTAAAGACAGGATTTCATCTGAAATTTTTTGGTTTAGCCATATATCAGGATAACCCAGGAACACTTCTGGAGAGAGGATTGAGGTATGAAGAGGATGTTGGTATTAGTCTTATCTAGAACTAAAACATGTATGTATTTTCTTTTTTTTAACAGGTCAGCTGCTTTGTTTTAATCTATAGAACTACAGTAGTGTTTTTAGAGATGATGACAAAACGTTGGTGTTCTTGTCCAGATAACTGGAAATAATTTAATATAGCTGGTGATTAACTAAAGGAGCACATAATATTCCAGTAGGCTTGTTTCCTGCACTCTTTTCATTGTAAAAGGAGGCAAATGAATGGAAGGGTAAAGTCTTGACACACATTTGAGTTTCTACAGTTAAGACACTTAGTAGTTAAAATTTTTATCCTGGTGCATTCCAAGAGTTAACCAGAGATTAATTTGAGCCAGCGGACAGAGAAGTTGAAGTTGCAGCCTTTCCTTGAATTAAGTTCTGAATTGCACAAAAATGTATTTAAAATTAGTAAACACAATGCCCCATTCTGACTGTTCTGCTATCTATTTATCAAGTATGTTGTGTTCAGCAGGAGCAGGAAGAGTGCAGCCCAAGTTACAGCCTCAGCTGAGCAGTCCCCCATAACTCTGAGTGTGCCCTGGTTGTTCTCTGCCCTCAGTTCTCCAGGAGTGCTCAAGCATTTGTGAGAATGAGAAGCATTCTTGATGATGAGATGAGAAGCATCATTGAGGAGCACCTGCCTTCTCAATCAGTTTTGTTACCAACTGCAACCCTCAATGGGCTGCAAGTACGTGAGTATTAACAGATAGAGAAATATTAAGGTAATGAAGGACCTGAATTGTAGGGAAGTGAGGCCTGTTTTTTGAACATAACATTTTACTGTGACATCTTGAGATACATTCAGAACTTCCTTATGCTCCCCTAGTTTTCAGCGTAGGTCATTTATACCAAGCTGAAGGATAAAATGTATACCAGAATATAGAAGATTTTTCAAGGGATGTCAAAGAGATTCTTTACTGAAAGCTGAGTAAGTCCTTCAGGCTGGTAGCTCACAGTATCTGTTTTTTATAAGGCTCTTACTGCAAAGCCTGCTTTAGTGTTCCTAATTTATTGCTCTAATACAGGCAAATAGTGCTTGAAAAAGAACAACTTTGGCATCTTGGCAAGACCATACACATGTGAAAATGTCTTAGTATTCTGGGAGTGTTTCTGCTTCCTGGTAAAATTTAGGATAACTCTGGGTAATTCTTAAGAAGACGTGTAGAAGGTGAAAGCTCATCTTATAGATGCAGTCACTTGAGAAGCTGAGTTTCTCTGGACTTCAGTGACAGGTTGCTATTAGGCCCGTTGGCACATGCTGGATTTAATCTTTAAAAGCTGGTGATGGGGCACAGTCAGATTATTTTTTGCCTACTCTACTCACTTTACTGAGAGAGCTTTTCATCTTGACATGCCCCTATTTTCAATTTCTTAATGCTTCTTTAGCTAGACTTGCATCAAACTGCAGAGCAAGCAAAGAGTGTATGAAGAAGGATATTCGGGACAGGGAGTAGGTGGTTTGAATGTGTTACATCCATTAGGAATGTCCTGAGCAAGAAGTACTGCTGCTGGGTATGCCAGATGAGTAGCTCAGAAACTAGGTTACTGTGAAATAACTTGCTACTGTTGCAGTCACAGATTGTTTGTGTGCTTTTTGATGAGGAAAATATGGTATATTTGTGCTAAAGCATGCCATTGTTTTGTGCCATGGTATGTATACATCTCTGCTGCTTTGATCTATACTTGAACAATGGCAGAGGGGTATGGTAGCCTTGGGAAAACAGATTTGGAGGAGACACTCCAGTGACTTTGTTAAATTAAATCATAGCTAAGTCCTTCCCTCAGCTGTATGAAATGCAAAGGTAGCTCTTAATTATGCATGCTTTAATTGCCTGAATGCATACATGGAAGCAAAGGTGATATTCCATAGGACTACAGCAGACCTAAACGTGACATGTAAAGGAGGCTGTGACACTCAAAGCAATTGGTGAGTCCTTAGACCCTTTCTGTAGTTTTTGCAGTGGCCCAGTGAGGCCTGGTCCCCCAAGCCTTGCAGTTAGTGTTAGTAAGCTCTTTTAGCTTAATGAAGCTGTGTCCCCAGACTCCCAGGAGCCTGCAAACTTATGCATGATGTAGGGCCTTCTGTGCACTAGTTTGTCAGCCTGATGTGCCTGTGATTTATGAAGCTTGGTCATCTGTCCTGGAAAAAAAATAATTTTATGTGTTCTGTCTAGTCCTGGTGAAATACGTACATTTGCAGTAACAGAAGCATCTGTAAAATAGAGATTAGATTTATAAGGGTCTTTTCATTGCTGCTTCAGCCTTGAAGCTGGCTCACACACTGACCACAGAGCCCCTTGAGAGTTGGTGTAGCTTAGAGTGTCATCACATCTGCCCCTTTTTTTGTAATACTGCTGCTTCTGTCCCCTGGGTGTGCAGAAGGAAGTGCAAAGAGGGAGGACAGGAGACAACACTAAGAAATTGGACCCTCTCTTTTCCCCTTCTGAAGTATGACAGCTCTTCTTTCTACTTGGTTTTGCTTTAGAAAAGTCTTCCTTACCATGTGGCAACTGAGCCCAGGGCTCCACATGCTAATGCAGAGGAACTATATTTCCCTTCTATAACTTTCTTAATTAGCATTTTCATTGCTTAATCTATGTGGCTCAGCCTGTCTGTGTGCCTTCTCTTGTTACAGTCTCTGAAGTAAGTGATTTAAGAATTTGATAATTGTATACTTTGAAAAAACTAATTTGTATAATCATCTTGATAGATTCAAAACACCTGCTTGCTCTCTAGTTACTTTTTCTCTGTGGAAAGACTGATATTTTTGATGGCAATATTTGGAATGGACTCCATTCCAAATGGAGTGACTTTGAGGACTGTTAGGGATTGCTGAAACTCCTTCACTGTAAATTTTTTCTACCTCATGGTTAAAATAGGAGGACTAGTTTGGAGTAGGAGAATGAAATATTTCTTGTTTGTTGAAGTGTTTGAATTTTCTGACTTAACCTCGTGTTGCCTTGCCCTGATTTCTCTGGATTTCCTCTTCAGTCCTCAATCAGTATAACAATAAAGGCTTTTGAAAATCATACACTGTATGATTCCCTGCATTTCAACCCTCAAGTAAAGCAATAATGTAACAAACTCATGTCAGAGAAAGTGTTAAAATCAGCTCTCAAATGCAGTCTCAGATTAAAGCACTTTGGGATGGTTGCTGCTGTTTGATACATCTGTGTTGTCATACCCAGAAGAGCACTAATGATGTCTGTGGCACTTAGTAAGAGAAAACGCAGTTGTGAACACCTCTTCTACACAAACAAAGCTGTAAAAACAAGTACACTGTTGCAGATGGGTTTATGAAGAAAAAATCAACCCAAACAAGCAAAAAACCCCAACCACAGATGAGAGAGCTGCCAACTGTTATGTAAATACAGAGAAATCCTTAGAAATCTGCACTAAGATGTCTACATATTTAATACGCCATTAAGCGCTTAGCCTTGGGAGGGAGGCCCACATAAGGTTTTTACTTCATCTTCAGAGCTAGTAGCTCAGTAACTATTTCTCAGCTGGTCCATTTGAGCCTGAGCTCATGTAGTGAAAAGAAGCCCTTCTTGGTTTGTGTGTGGTTCATTGAACAAGGTGGCTGCTTAAGAACAGGAGTGCTCAGTGTTATTCGTCATGTCACCCTTTGCTTTTACCCCAACTGACCTTTCAGCTCTGCAGAAGGGAACACACGCAGTAGTTAATCAGCCCATGCTTATTATTTCAGGTCACTTGCATGATTTAGACAAAAGGAAGAAGAGGAATACAAATGTGAAATCTTTTCCACCGTTTACTTTTTAAGGGCAGGACGGAGCATGGCAAGGTGGGCCATTTGGTTTGTTACAGTGTGCTGCCTTTGGTGGTGGAGAATTTATTATATGCAGTTGGCTGGGTAGGCAACTCTTAAAAGGAACAGCCAGAGCTGCCTTAGTCTGCTCAGCTGTAGGGAAAGGGGCTGTCTATCTACAGTGGAAGGATTAAGGGCTTCATGAGGTAGAGAAGGAATATCTTGAGCACTTTTTTGTATTCAGAGTGTTTTGTGGTAGGAATTGTTAATAGCTAGTGGTCCCTGAGTCCCAGTAAGCTTCAGACCTCATCAGGCACACAAAGTATCTTTAAAAACAATACAAGATACCTCTGAAAGTAGTTTTATGAATAAATATGAAAAACATACATGTAAAAGCATAGTTTATTATTTGTCCAGTATTTCATGTGTTTAGGAAACTAAGCTCTCATAAGACTTGTTTTGAGAGCTTTTCTGGGGGGAACTGGTAGCTCGTCCTATCGGAACAATTGGACACTGGTGAACTTGGGACATATTTAAGACTTTCTGGATGATAGTATTGGAACTGGAGAGGCATTTTCTTTCCACTCAACTGGTACAGTTCCTTCTGATTTGTACTTATCTCAGAGGAATCTAGTTGTTTTCTGTTCTGTCTGTCCCTGTAATTGCCTTCCTTTCCCATTTTGTCATACAAACCTAGGCTAAATGCCTTCTGTAGCAATAAGGGTTGATTTGTCAGTTCAGGGTCAGTTCAGATCCCTGATTGAAGAGCCTGAATGTCCTTAAGTTCATGCATAATGGTCTCTTTTCTTAAGGAAGGGTTGCAGATCTGTATAGGAAGAGATGCTGATAGGGTGGGAGCTTTGAGTACTGCTACTGTGTAAAGAAGTTTTTAATATATGCAAAAATGTTATTTAGCTTCCTACTGAAGATGTACAGCCTGACTCACAGTAGTACCATGTGATGCATGAACTACGTGGAGTACAGTGTCCTTCTCAGGGTTGCTTACAGGCTCTTAATCATTACAATATCTAATCCCAGATTAGATGTTGAGGAAGAACAGTTTCCAAAGCTAGTCAGTGTTCTTTAGCTCCTGACCAGATGACTCACTAGCATGTCTTTAAGAGATTTCCTTGGAACGTCTGTAGAAGATTATTGCTCTAGAAGAGATCTGAGAGCATCACAGACAAATTCATGTCATCTAAATATAACAGTAATTCTTCCAAGGGGAAGATATTTACAGCCCTATTAAAAAAAAAAAAAAAAATCACAATATTATCAGAATGATCTTCTGAAAAATCATATTCAGTGTTGCATGTAACTAGGCATGTTACCTGAATTTCTTCCAAATAGGGAATTGACAAGTGTTCCGTCCTCTTCCATATAACTTCTGTTACTTTTGAGATAGAAGGATAATTGTTTTGGTTTTTAAACCCCACTACTTTATTCCAGTGTACACTGAGCACAGCTATGAGGGGAAGAATGAAGTGATACACATTCTTCAGGTGAAAACAAATTATGTGTTTAGCACAATCTAAATGCATAGGTCTAGTCTTCTACCAAAATAAAAATAGTCTTTTCCTGGTTTATCAAAACTTAATGAAAGCTGCAACTCCTGAATTCGTATTATTATTTCTCAATATTTACCAAAAGGATTTAAGAAAAAGGTTTTGAACTCCCAGCTCAGGATCAGCTCTCGTTGGTTGCTAAGATTGCTAGTGTCATCAAAATAAAGTCAAATGCCGACAAAATAAACCTCTGTGTAGGGTGCAAATTAATCTCTTTTCTTGCTACTATCTCAAATTAACTTAGATATATATAAGTATATACATTCTTATGTTTGCTTCCCAGTCTAGATGTAGCAATAGCAGGAGGTTTAACTTGTACAGCTAAATTTGGACTGCTCCTAATTTGCAGAAGTGTAGGAGGAGATGACAGCTAGGACTACCTACTGCTGATTATGCAGGTATCAGTTCACTGTGACACTAATTGCTGTTCATTTGTGTAGTTTGAAAATGTGTGGGCTTGGCATTAATTTTTTGGTTAGTGAATTTTGGAACTTTAAAAATAGAGGGTAGTTCTCTTTTTCTCTGGCTTTGCATAGTAGCACTGATGTAGTGCTGCCTTGTATCAGGTGCTGCTGTTCAAGGTGGTGTAGGAATGCCAAGGAAAGATCTGTCCAAAGATCTGACATATTTTTAAAGCTGTGTGACTGTTCAAAAATTGGCAAAGAATAGTGATTCTCTTGATAAATAGTTTTAAAAAATCAGTCTGTTGAAGAGCTGTGGTAGTTAGGATGCTTTTTATGCTTTACAGCCAGCCTAATTCCCATCCAAAATAGTCTGTATTGTGTAAGAACACTGAGAAGAATAATAATTTGTTTTATTATGAAGGCTGCAATCAGTTCCAAATCACTCTGTTCCTAAGACCTCTCTGAAGATCACATGTTTGTTCTTAACATAAAAAATCATATTCAGCTTTATGGTGTTGTTAGATGGAAGATCTTGTATATTTGTTGCTTCATTTTTTTTTCAGAGTCTATTTTTCTACTTTCTGGACCTTAGAATAAAACTGCTCTTGAGCCCCTTCAAACATACTCCCAAACAAAGCTATTTAAAAGGTATGATACCATTTTTCCCACTTATCTGTTGTGATCTGTGCTGCAAAGCAGACTATGGTGAGCAGGGTAAATAAGCTGTGAGAGAATCCACCCCCAGGCTTCTTGTCAGGCCATGCATAGCATGGGACTTGTCAGCTGAAGAGCCTCAAAAGGCCCTTTACTGGGTGAGAAGAGAAAAAAGAGAGTGGACAGGTCACAGATCACAGAATATTCTGAATTGGAAAGGACCCACAAGGACCATCAAGTCCAACTTTTAAGTGAGTGGCCATTCAGGGATTAAACCCCCAACTTTGGTGTTTGTCACCAACTGAGCTAGTCTCAGTGTGTGAAGAGGAGGGATTGTGCTCTCTGTAAAGGAATGGTTTGAATGATTGGAGCTTGGCCTGGGGCGGGCGACAAACCAGAGGAAATGTTGGTGCTGCTGCCTTTAGGTAGCTGGAGAGAGCCCCTGACTGTGGTACTCACAGGTGTCTCTTAAACACTGTTCTAGAAGGAAAATGCAGTGGTGTGCTAGAATAGAAACCATGGGATGAGTTTAACGCATTCCAAACCAATTCTTGATGCAGGTGATCAGTGAACTGTCTAGGAGTCATGCTCTGCTGGACCTACTACTCACAGACAAGAACTGGTGGGTGATGAAAAGGTTGAGGGCACCTTTAAAGTGCTGTCTGGCAAACCTTAGTTTTGCAGAGTGTTTGTCTCTAGTTGTATCAGCTTTTGGCATTGATCTTCCATTAAAAGTAGAAGTGCTTGTTGGAAGTAAAAAGTGCTGAAAAGTTTATTTTGGTTTTGTTTAATTGCAAAGCTGGCACTGCAATAGGTAAGCAATAATGAAATTAAGTTAGTTGGCACTCCAGTTGTTGGAAGTAATGTTTTAAAGTGTTTTGAACAGATAACAGAGTGCATCTTGTTATTGTGTCCTCTATTGTATAGTTGTGATATGAGTCCTAATTGTTCAGAGCCTGGTCAGTGATATTCTACTTGGCTGGGCTGATCAAGGGGCTGTGAAGCAAGGTGATCTCTTACATAGTAGTATTATGCTTCAAAGTGATTGACTTTGAAATGTTCATTGTGTTGAATGAAGATAAACCAGTAAGGTGGATGTTATTTTAGTCACATTCCATAGAGCTTTAATAATCTTGTAGCCTGGAACTTCACTGGTGGTGAGCTACTCACTGTCCACAAAAATACTTTTATGAAAGATTGAAGCAGGTTTGATGAGTTCTGTCTCCCTGTGGAATGGCAATCCACATGGGCAAGGCTTAAAGAATAACCTTTTAGATAAGTCCATTTGCATCCTAAAAATAATTTCCACAGTGCAGTACAGGGAGCCCAGGAAGCACTTAGTGCTAGCCTGATTCCAGCAGTAACTGATCTATGTGGTCTCAAGTTTTGTGCAACAAAACCTGGTGTGTGTCTTCCATATAAGCAAAATTTTATAGTTGTAATTTAGTCCAGCCAGGAAGGGGAATGTGGGGATCCTGCAGGCAATTTGTGGGAACCATTGCATTGTTGGTATGGAGTGAGATCTGTTCAGTGGTTGCACACAAGAAAACTTAATGGCTCTGGCAGCCAGCCTCCCAACCATTGTCTCTGTGAGCAAAGGGAAGGGCTGGAGGACAGTGCTTGCATGACTGGCCTGAAGATGAAGCAGTCTTGAGCACTTTTCCATCCCCAGTTCACCTGCTCAAGGCAAAGATGGGAGGCATGGCCAGCCTGTCTGAAGTGACTGGACCTGCTGCCACTGGCTGTCAGGCATCCAGCATGGGCTGCCTGAGCTTTCTGATATAGAGCTCTAATATGGTGAACAATGTATCTCTGCATAGAGTCAAATACTATGATTGCAGCATTATGGTCCTCATCCATTTTCTCCTTTTTAACTATTTATGTAATGCATACATTTTTGTGAAGCTTCATTTTTTGTGCTGAAGTGGAATATTTGATATGCATTATAGAGCAATAGGTTGACTTTGAAGTATTGCACTGATGTAAGTCACTTGCAGTGAGTCCATTTTTTCTGTTTTGGTTGATGAAACAAAAGAATCAGAACCAAGAACGTGGTCTGAAAAAAATAACTCTAGAGGTATACTTAGTACACTATAGTTAGTCTAGAAATTCTTGTAAAACTCTTTAAAGACAGGGACACAGAATATATAAAATATTATATAAAATATTATTAGTAAGTCCTCATTGTTTCTGGGGTCAAATTTAAAGACTTTTCATGAAATTTAATGTTTAGTTTTGCTATCAGAGTGAGTGGAGTCCTTCATCTTTGTTAATAGGTCTGTCAAGGCTAGGTTCTGCCATGAAGTGTGTGGCTTAGAGGTCTAAATCCTTTTAGAAGTTTGGTTTTCTCAATCCACAATAAAGAGGAGGCCACTTCATTGTATTAAAGAGCTGTAATTCCATAAAGCATTTCAGTGATGCTGTAAAATGGATGTTTTGCATAATAAAACAACCCGAAATGAAAATACCCTTCTCGTGCTTAATTTGAATTTTACAAGGCAGATGGCAAATAATAAAGGTTGCATAACGTTTCCATTTAAAGAGTCTTGTTTCGATCTCTTTATAAATTTGATAGATTTAAGTGGTTTGACCTCTGTTTCTCTTTTTGCCAGGTTCTCTCCCTCCTTTTTGTTTTCTTCATCTTCAGCAAATGGAACAATTGCTAAAGAATGGGAAATGGAAAAGCAATAGGGACTTTTTTTTCTTGGGAAAAAAAAAAAAATCTTGGTATCAGTCTCGAGGGATAGCTTAAGGCCACAATGCTTTAATTAAAAGATTTGAAACTGGGAACAGTATGAATTTGGTTTCAGAGCTACGCCTCTTCTTGACCTTATGAGAATCTATTCCAATTAGCAACATAAAAAGTCACAGCTCGTGCCTGTCATGGATGCATTCAGCAATTGAGTGTAGTATTTCCGTCCACGGTTTTTGGCTGAACTGAGGCAGCAGCCGTTCCTCTCAAATGCTTGGGGCTAATCAGTGTTTTTGCCCCATGCTGCCCAGATGCCTGCTGCTTGGGTTTGCAATAAAAAGTGATGTGATGCCTCTAGGGAGAGATGGGCATGGGGAGGTGTTTGGGGTAGAACAATGCTGCCCAGAGAACTGCAGGGGTAAAAAGGAGAATGGCAAGAGAAAAGAGCTGCAGTGTAGCAGCTTCAGGAACAGGAGAAGGAGGTTGTGAAGGCATGTAAGATGAGGAGAGGTCCCAAAGATGTTGTTCAATAGGATAAGAGGAATAGGAGCGCATCTAGTGGAAAGGAATTTTGCTGGTATGTAAAGTTACCTATTTTTAATTCTATATGTTCTTAAATTTTGGGGACTGATATATGTCAATGCATTATGCAAGCTTTTGGTTAATTTTAGGCTTTCAAGTTCAAGAACTGAAAAGGTAGGAAATCTCAGTGTGAAAATTTACCCTGCAACTTTTTAAATACAACTTACATACATGACATACTATCAAATCTGTCACTAAGCATGTGATTCTGTTATTGGAAATTAATAGCCCTCCCATCAGTAAGGCTAAATAATTCTGAAGGAAGTCAGGCATGCCTGAGGTTGTGATGATACAGCTTAGTGGAAACTTCAAATATCTTCTGAGAGTTTGTAGTTGAATTCCTAGAAACAGTCCAAAAGCAAAGATTTATGCACATCTTTGTATTAAGAATGAAAGGCATTTGTAGCAAAATACTGAATGCTGGAGGGTTCTAGTTTAAAATAATATCTGATTTGTTTCTTATTCTTAAAACTTGATGTTAAATAGATTTCTTTTGATTACAGCATGTTGCTGTGCTTAGTCCAATGTTTTACATTGCATATTCTGTCATGTCATCATTATAAACCAATTAAAAATTAGAGCAGAAAAGCAAGGCAACAACTTTATTCTGTGTTTTCTCTGTTAGACACAATCCAAAGAGCACCATGGTGAATTTTTTCTAGGTAACTAAGGTATTAAATGCAATGACAATAGTGCTTTTTTTAAACACCCCATTTTATTTGTTGGATATACAGACTACCCATACATAAATTCAACTAAAAGCAGTGGAAAGGATAAGGAAAGCTTTTTCATGCTCCTGTTAAAAAAAATAGACTAAGAAATGTTGGATTTCATTTATTTTCAGTAGCAACCCATTCCTATATATGGTTTTTCTTCAGAAGACTTACTTCTCTGTGGTTATTATAACCTGAATATGGCTGAATCCTCTCAGTCTGGTTTTGAAACTGTGGAACGTGCCTAAAATAAAAGTGAGTTAGTCAGAGACAAAAGGTTTCTCTGAAGACTGTAGAGGCGCAAAAAGTGAAATTCATGTCTCCAAAGGGAAAGAACTGCAAATTATGGCAGCCCAGCAATGCAATCACCAAGAGAGCTATCAAGAAATTGCTTGGAAAACCAATGACCCTAACACTTAAGGACCTAAAAGAGCACCTTCATGGACTTAGAATGTTTTATGCTTTTATGTTATGTGAAGAACTTTTGTTGTACTGGATGTAAGGCAGATGTTGATGCTGCCAATAGAGTGGTCTGTGTCTAAGAGAAATCATCTGCCCATGGAGATTCTGTTGAGAAACAAGTTTTGATTTTTTAGAAGGCTTCTGCAGGGGGCAGGTTTGCGTGTAGGGTGTGGGGTGTCAGTGTATAAAGACAAGATGCGTTTTTTAGTGGTACGACACAGCCTCAGTTCCGAGATAGAACCTGGGTAAAAAATACACTTTGGTTTTCGTGATGAATTTTGGTGATTAATTATTCTTATATCTCAAAGCCAAAGAGCTCTAGTAACCATTTGATGCATTCATAATAAAGACTTTTTAAAAGTAACTGTTGGTGTTTTTTAAAGATTGCAAAGATCTTCCTATTTAAATATAGATCTTTGCCTTTCTAAACACATATTCACCTACTATAATTTTTCCAAATACATGGAGCTCAGGAATTATTAAGGTTGTTTGTGCAGACTCATCTCTGTGCATGGAGTGTTGTAAGTACCAATTAGAATCTGCTGCCTTTCTGCAAAGCAATACATGGCTCCTCAGGAAGCCCTATTTCCCGACAGCTATACAGCAGTAAAGAACAGACCCCTGAACTGAAAATAAATTTTCCAGTTTCCTATGTTTACTTTGAAACACAAGTTTTTCAGAAAGTGGTGTCTTGAGAATCATGTTGAGCTGTTGGCTGCTATTAGCTATATTTATCTTCTGCCTCCTTAAATACAATAGTATAGGCCTGGCACAGCTTTTATTTTTGACAGTGATTGAAGTGATTAAGGATAAGTCATGCAACAGAAATATATTTTCTTAAGTCAGAATAAGCTCTGTTCCCTGCTCAGCAATGGTAGGAAACATTCCTTTTTGCTTCAATGTTTCTGTGTATATGCATTTTGTGCCACACTAAATGCTCATTTTATTTGGCTTGCAGTCATAGCATAGATCTTACATAAAAAAAGAAGCAGCAGCAGCAAATGGAGTGTTGCACTTGCTCTAAGTAGCTACAGCATCCCTTCCAGCGAGGCAGAGGCAGGCTACCAGAAAACTGCCTGTTTTCCTCAGGCAAGAGTACTCTGAATTAGAGTAATGGCTTGAACGTGTGCATCCAGGAACTCAACTGCTAAATAACAGCACGGAGTCTTTGTAGTTTTAACTGTTTTAGAAATGCTTGTCTGTACAGAGTAGGTTATACAAACAAAGCCCAGCTTCTGTGACTCTTCCTGCTGTCTTTAGCTGAGAGGTGGTTGTTGCTATAGCAATTTGCAGGCATTATTCATGTTTTGTTTTTCTGAGGCTGGAAGGAGGACTCTGAACACATCCTCAAAATTTGAGATGCAGGGAGCTTTGCCCAAGAAAACCTGTAGCAGTGAAATGATTACCTATCATACTTGTATTGATCACACTAACTTCTAGGTTTTATATCTCTGAAAGAGAAATCCCAGCAAATGTGCCAGGCATAAATCTAAGTGTCCTAAAGTGTTGTTGTGTGAAGATAATTAGGTACCAGCAGTGTAGCTATCTCAGTATAATATTTAACTTGGCTTTTCAGCCAAGTCAAGCTCCTGCTGCAGACTCTGGTGTTGACACGGCTCTCCCACATTTAGTTCAGGATGCCAAGTCAAGAGAAGAAACCTACAAGGCAGTGAAAACTTTTCCTTAGTGAACAAGGTCGTGCTACTTCATTATTTTATTTAGAAGCTGCATCTTTCAGAAAACTCTACAGCTTCTATAGCCAATTATAGTAAATTTTTACTCCATGTTCCTTTGCATGGAGTATTAAGTGGCTTAGACTGTTAGCATTAAATAATATTTCTTTTCCCCCCTATCCTGTCATCTTATGTTTTGAACATCTTTATTTTTACTCATTCTCTGGTAAAAGATTTGATAAGATCTCACCAAAGGCAGTTGTTAGGGCCTGTGCAGAGCAGTTTCTTGGGAGTTGTCCTGTGAAACTAAACCACAACGGGCATGAAATACTTTCAGTGCAAAGCCACTTGTCTGTTTGTGCAAATGTACTTCTATTATGGCTGACTGTAAGAGAAAAATAGCCATTAAATTAGTAGACTGAGTTGAAATTATCCTGTTTCTCTTCTTGTGATGAGTGCCCATTTATGCTCTCCCAAATGAGGTAATTGAACAAAGTTACTCTTGCAATCCAGTCATTTTCCTAGATGCAAAAGGATGAGACTGAAGAAGCTTTAAAGCAATTATGGGATGTAGGCCAGGAGTGCACTTAGTTTAGCAGACACAGTGATTCTGAGTTTAAAGTAATTGAAAGCAGAGAAAAAAAAAATCTTGGATAATGTATTTCTCTTAAGCTTTATTATAAATTTCTTTTAATGGGGATGGGTAGTAAGGGAATTGGCATTTGTGTGGCACATTAGTAACTTGGAATCCAGTGCGAGCTGCTGTACTGTTGGCTGAAGCTCTGTAGAAAGAAAGTGGTTGGAGGTACCCAGAAGGTCAGGGAGATGGTAAATGTATTCTAAAAGTAATGCAGTGGGAGAATTTTGGTGTAGTCTCACTTGTACAGTTGTGTAAGGTGGCAGTGCAGAGTAAGTAACCAAAGAAAGAAAGAAAGCTTTGAAGGAGAATAGTTCTATTTTTGAACTTTCTTATGCTTAAAAAGTTCACATCATTTCATTTGTTGTGTCTTATGCCTCTTGCAGCTGCTCTTGTGTATGTGTAATGCTTGAATGTAATGTAATGCTAAGGTTGAAGCCCTAGTTTTAGAGTGTGCCTGCAGCTGCATACATAGCAGAGAGTGTTTATTAAAGCAAAAATCTGAATTTTCTCCCTATGGAAAAAGCAGTTCTAAAATCTTATTTGTTTTTGTGGTCTAAACCTCACCTGGCAAGGGCAAGGCTCAGCATTTGGATGTCAGTGATGATAACATGTGTTTGTTCTTACAGAGGGTGTGCTGAGACTGCTCCTGAAAATGGTGTGCATGTGTGAGGATGTCCCCACAGGGTGACAGGATCCCTTGGTTGCTGCAGATAGGAATTAATTTCTGTGACACAGGAAAAGAGTAGTGTCTTGCTTTTGAATGAGCAGTATGCTGCCATATCTGGAAGAATTTTTCACCATGAGGATGGTAAGGCACTGGAACAGGTTGCCTAGGAAGTTGTGGATGCCCCATTCTTGGAAGTGTCCAAGGCCAGGTTGGATGGGGCTTTGAGCAACCTGATCTCTAGTGAAAGAGGCTCCTGTCCATAGTAGGGAGGTTGGAACTAGATAATATTTAAGGTCCCTTCCAACCCAAACCATTCTGTGGTGGCCTCCTCTGTTTGAAACATGAAGTCACTGGGATGGTAACTATGAACTTCAGTGCTAAGTCAGAAGAGTTGAAGGCACAGAGGAAAGCATGGGTATGCACTGAGTTCAGCAGGGATGTACTGACTTGTACATGTCAGTGGTATGTAAAGAAGAAGCTCTGTGTTGGTGGGAGTATCCTAAATTAATCAGGAGATACTGTTCATTTTGTGGCATACCCATTGACATTGAATATATGTATTGCATCAAAAGAATGTTTCATTTTTGTTTACTCTGGTGGGGAGAAGTGATTGTTCTCTTGTTGCAAAGCTGAGACCAAAGAGATTGCATTGTTTTCAAAAATTACTACATCTCAAGATCAAATTGCTCAATAAAGCAATGTATAGCAAAGGATCCATTTTTCCCTTCTCTCCAAGCCCACACTCACCTTACTGCAGTTGCTATCTCACTAACACTAACAGGCTGCAATATGCTTTGATCATTGTGCCCTCTGAGTGAGGATATCAAATAATGGGATACTCAAGTTGCTTTCTGCAGTTCAAGCAATCTCACCTTGGAATCGGTGTGATACAGAAAGCTGGCTGCTCTGTGCCTAGTTCTGTTTCTCAGCAGTAGGTGTAAGCTTCTTTGTGACTTGGAATTACTCACAGGAATTACCTCATTGTTTGGAGAATGATCTCTAGTTGAAGTCCAGAAGAGTTTTTCATCTAGAAAATTGTACAGGTGCTCCATTTCATAATCTCTGAGGTGACCTTCCATGTACAGCTACTGCAGCAATACACTGACACTGATCCTGGCTATGGGAATCTCTCTGACATCCTGGTAGCAAATGCTGCCTGCAGCAGTGAGAAATCTGAGGAGGAGAAGCAGCTGGTGCTCTTGTACCTTGGCTGAAGGTGTTTGCCCTTGTGTAACAGTCTCACAAATAAATCATTGCATCTTGCACATTGCCTGCTTTTGGCATTTGAAGAGCACAAGGCCTAAGACAGGCTGCACAGCACAAATTGCTGGCTGTCTGGAACTGAGGTTGTCCTGCATGCCCTCAGGCAGTGGCATTTCAGCTTTCATTTTGGTGATGTGTAATTAAAAAGCTCCTATTCACATGTCTCATCTGCATTTGAGCTTGCTAGCCTTCTGGTCAGCTGCAGAACTGGCATCATAGCACAGGCTTTTTCAGCAGAAAATAGGGATCTTTATTCCAGGGATCCTTTCATGTTAATATCCTTGTTTTATATTGCAGTAAGGTGATGAAATATAATTATCCAGAGGATATGAGTGTCAGCTTTTAAAAAAATGTGTTATAGATACTGTGTTCCTGTTATCATCCTTAAGAGACTCTAGAACTCTCCCTACAAAGGCATTTGGTTTGGTATCTCCTATGTTATTTAATATTTTAGGATACAATGCTTTTTAAAGCTGACATAGTCAGCCAAAAGCAATCTTTTAAAAATATGCATCTCCCAATGGAGCAGTTACACACAGTTACACAAGTTTAATCTTTAAAAAAAAAAAAAAAGCTGACCCTTTCCTTATAGCCAGTTACATCATCCAGTCTGTGGATTGTTTCCAAATAAATCTAGTTGTGCTTCTGGTTTTCATGTTTTACAGTTGAGCGCTGAATTAGCTGTGACAGTTCTAAATCATCTGTTTATCTTTCTAGTCTACAATATGATGAAAACAATGACAACTTTTATACCATTCTAATGAGTGAGTAGTAAACACTGATGCTGGTGAGCGAAGCAGAGTGAAAACTCAGCCAGGACATTAGAGATGAGGAACACTGGTAACAGTGCTTTGTTTGGCAACTCTGATGGTAGACTTCTGTGATAAGTGCCAGAGCAAAAAGAAGTGGTATGGTCACTGCAGCTTGTTGTCATATAATTCATTTATATTTGCAAACCAAACTGCTGAGTTCCACACTGTTGGAAGTACAAAAAGATGTACTAAAGCATCCAGCTTATAAAAATTGAAATTATTTTAATATAAAATTAATTAATAGATGTGTTTAAGTAAGGCATTAACTTTACTTTCATGTTTCAGCAAGTAGAAATGAAATACAGGTATTCTGTCACTCTTCTGACTCAAATCTCCAGCTGGCAAATGTACTTTGTAAGTACTGCTGTTTAGACTGTAGAAGAACAGGTATTTTCCATTTGCAAATGATGGAAATTTCAAAAAGTTTTTATCTAAAGTTGTGAAGACTTGTATTACCTGCATTAAAAATAGCAAACTGGTCTATCATCTGAAAGTACTCTTGCTTCACCTCAGTTCCCTTAGAAATCACTTCAACCTACTTTCTTTAACAAGGGAATATGAGTGTTGACATCTACCCAAATTAGGTACATGTCTTTATTGTTTCAAAACAGAAATCTAAATTTTAGTTTTAAAACACTGGAGTGCATTAGATCCAAGACTTCTGCAGAATACCTGCAGTTTTTTCTACCTCACACTATAGTAGTTGGCAGAACCTGGTAAATCTCTTGAAATAATTTTATCAGTGTTGTTAATTATAAAATAATTTGTTACAAAAAGATTTTGATTTGATGGTATAGCCCTACCCATCCTGCCAAAAGTTTTCTGAAGCATTTAAATTAAGAAACCTGAAGGAGTTGGCTTTGATGTGTTTCTGTTTTCTTCTGAAATGGTAGCTCTGTTAGAGAAATCTTTCTAGTGTCTCTTTTGAACCTGATATTCAGTGTATTCAAGAGGGCTTGGGGTTTTTGGGGTTGAATGGAATGTGGACAGCTGATGCTTCAGTTCTGTTGCTATCTGTATGCTGTTCCCCAAAGGATTAACCTGAAAGAAGGGCAGTGCACCATCAGTGTCTTGGTTTCCCCCTTCCCTAGAAAGCTCACATCTCTTGTGAGCAAGCTTCTGCAGAAGGCATATTGATGTTGTGCCCTCCTTTTCCCTCCTGCAACCTATTGCTAAGTCCTACAGTCCTCCCATCTCCAGAGGTATTTCCCTTGTTTCCCATCCTGTTGTGCGAAAAAAACATTGTAGGATCTGAGCTCACCCCCAGCACTGCTCTGAGCCTGTCTGTCTGAACTCCTGGCTGAACTGATCACTGAACCTTCCCAGAAGCACCAGGAAGCTTTGTCCATAGTAGGTGTTAGCAAAGGTTTCCTAGTGTGCCCTTTTTCTGCTGTCCCCAGCAATTGCTCAGGGAGCATCTGACAGCTATGAGGACAGCACATCTGCCACACAGGAAGGGCTCTGCAGCCAGGGCTCTAAAGGATGAAGGTTGCTTCAAAATGGTCTGTGGATAGGAGTTGACTGCTGTCAGGCTGCTTGCGCTTTGGAGGCCAGCAGCAACACACAAGGCACCATTTACTACTTCCTGTACAGAAGGGAAGTTTTAAGTTGTTGCATAAGGGGAGAAAAGGAGGTGTTTTATATGATAAAATGCCAATGCTTAATTCCTGTGCTCCTGCATGGTTTAAGTGACAGAGTCACTGTCTTGGACACAGCTCTTCTGTGCAGTTTGTAAAAATGGGTTTTGGTGATGAGAGGAGATGGTTTGGTGATGTGTTTGGGTCTCTAATCAATCTTCAAGCCTCTCAGCATGTGTTAATTTAAGGTGAGAGTTTCCTTCCTATCTTGTTTTGAAGGACTTGGCTTTGGTGATGTTTGGTTCACTCACTTTGGTTCACTGTTTTATTATAATCTTCTGAAAAGCATATCAGGCCCTGAACAAAATTTGGGCTCCAGTGTGCTTAGGCTGTGACAGCAAGGAGTAGCATTGACTTAGTGTTCAGCTCAGACACAGATGGTAGAGGCAGCAGCATAAGAAATTTGGTCTGTCCAATGTTCAGTACTGTGCAGAAGCACTGGAAAATATTGTCTCTAGCTGTGCTGGAACAGGTTTCCAGGCCAATATTCACTCCACTCTCTTCTTGAGGGGAAGTTTCAGAGTCATTATTAATAAGTGAATTTGAAAACTAGCCCCTAACAAGGGAGTTTTTAAATGGGATTCTTTACAACTTATCCTCTCCAACCCTTCCAAAGAAGAGAGCAGATCACAATATCGTCCTGATTTACTCTGAAGATTTTAATATTAAACATCCAGATGCTTATTTTTTACCTTTTTATGTTTCAGCTATACTGTGTGCATCTTTGTAATTTTTGGCAAGCCATAGAACTTTGAGACCTATTTACCTCTGGAAAGATTGCTGTCCTTTGTTCCCAAGCTTACAATTTTAAAATGCAAGTAAAAATTAAGTATGGGGTGCAAGTATGGAATGAACACATTACTTAACTCTAAAACAATAAATTGCACTAAAATATTACTTAGTATTCTGTTTGTCTAAATATGTATAGACACTGTTGGTAATACAAAGAATATTAAAGTCTAAAGACTTGCAAAATATATTTTTACTGTAAATATGGAGAGTAGTTTTTGCATGTCTTAATCATAAGCTATGGATGTAAGAAGAGGCAAAAGTCATAGTAGAAAAGCTTTAATTTGTGTTGAACTTTACTTTTCCTTGTATTCAGCCCCTGGATCATGGCTCACAGGAATTTACTTGTAGGATGAGCAACCCAGTTCTGCCATTGAAGACACTCTTTAGTCTTAAATTTCAATGATGTTGCCTTAGAATAGAACAGCCCAGTTGCTGAATGCTCAGATGCTTATTCTGAGCCAGGTATTCAAGATTTCGGTCTTAAGGTGTTTCTGAATTTAAGCTAATAAATTCTGACCTGTAGCTGCACTTTCAACACACTCTACCTAGCACAGCAATACCTCTGACTTGACTGACATGCTAGCTAGCCACTGTTCCCTGTGTCCAGACAAAACTGCTTAGCCTAGCCCCAGTTCTTTATTATTACTTATACAGACTTAGAATACTCTGTTCTCTGCTTAATTCTGAGTCTAATTCTAATTTATGCAAACTGTGCACTTTTTACATTGTGCATGTCAGGTGTGATGTGCTACATAAAATAAGTGAGTGAATTTAAGAGTGGGACTTTTGCTTGTTTTTTGGTTTTTTTTTTTTTTTTTTGAGCAGTGTTCATAAGGAAGTAATTGGAGGTAGCAGCATTGGTTGCTAAGGAGTAGAGAACATATCCATTCCCAGTTAGCTATGTTCAAAATTTCCCAGTTTAATGCTGAATTTCCTCTGCTATGTATTGGCAGTGCTTTTTTACTGAGGCATGAGTTTGTTCCAGCTGTCATTTCTGACTCAACACACACCCCTGGCACTCTTTGACAGCTAAAAAAAGTAGGTGTTCAGTCATACCAGGGGGATTAGATGACAAGTGGCAGGTACAGAATAGCTAGATTTTCTTCTTTTTTCCCTGTAATCCCTCTCCTCTGATTTAGCCATTTCTTTTTTCTTAGAGCTGCTTCTCAATAACATCTCTCTCCCTTGTAGAATTAGAGCAGGAAACTGGAGGGTGATCTTTCCCTTTGGTGCTCAGAGCACCCTGTACCCTGAGGTGTACCTGCACTGGCAGGCACACGTGGCTCTCTGCAGGCCTGAGGCTTGTGCTTGTGTTGCCATCCACATCTGTGCAGCCCTTGTACAGCTCCCCTTTCCAGACCCGTGCTGGGATGCACTTCTGGAGGGGCTGCTGTGCACATCCAGACCTTGATACAGGGCTGAGCAGCACTTCTTGCTTGGAGTCCCCAAGTGCCCCTACACACTGCATTTAATCTCTTGAGGTTTACGCTTCTGGAGGTAGAGACCTTCTGGAAATAGAGCTACCTTTTTCTTGTGGGTGATTTCCTTCTTCCATGGAATAGAACTTAAGCATCTTCTTTCCAGCTCCTCAGCATTGCTATGTGCTTTTGGTTTGCCATTACCCCCACTGGGAATAGATGGTTCCTATCATGTAAACATGTGCTTGATGTGCAGCAGTCTGAAAAACAAGGGTTTGTATTCTGCACAGCTCTTGTGTTTTTAAGAAAGCCTGTCAAAATGCCAGTGTGATGCTTCCCCACTCAGTGTTTGGCATTCGGTGCTTTTTCCAGGGTCTGGGTGAATGTTCTTTCTGCTTTCCAGCACATCCTCCCAGGGGCTCTGATTCTCAACTAAGTTTTTTCCCTTGAATGTGTTATCTTGTCTCTCTGGCCAGTCTTCTTTGACCAGAGCTTACCTGGAATGTAAAGAAGCACTGAAAGCTTACCACTTTCCTCCTTTCTCAATGTTTTTCTATGAGATATTTCCTCAATTTTGCACCTTTTTTTTAATATAAACATTGACTTTGCACTTGTTTTCCTTCCCACTGCTAGCAATTCCTACTTCTGCTACCACAGACCTCCTTTGGACAAGCTGGAGATAACTGGTTTTGTTACTTCAAGAGGAAGGCCTTAGACTGTAAGGTTATTAAAGGCATTTTTGTTTGACAGATACTGATCATGAAACAGCTCTTTTGAAGTTGTTCTGGCTATCCTAAAGTGGTTTTTTTTCCCTTTTAGGAAATAGGCTTTCATACTGGTACTTGGTACAGAGATTGTTAACTGCTGTAGGAATTGACTGCAATTATAATGTCTGTATGAGACATGGGGTGAGCTGACATCCTATGAAATTGCTTGTCAGTTCTTCTGGAGCTTGTACTTATCCTGGTAACAGAAGTATTGATTAAACCTGTCTGATTGTAAACGTAGATGTTTCAAAACTGATCAGAGATTTCTAAATGGATTTCATTTCCATTACAAAACTGTTCTTTTAGGACTAATCTGCCAGTTTTGTACTTGTCTTGGTTTAAAGCAAAGCTAAAAACTGAGCCTGCAGAGGTCCTCCCTAGCAATAGTCATCCTAATGGATCCCTTTCAGCTCTACCGCTGGTATTTATCTACTGAATTCTGTGCTGCAACTGGTTTTACTTGAAAACTCAGCATTTACAAATGCATATTATTCAGCAACAATACATTTTCTTGCCTTTTCCCCCCTTATTTTTTCCTCTCTTTCCACACAGAGAAGCTGAGGTACAGCTTTTTTTGATGTTGTGCCATATAGGAATGGCAGAGCTGAAGGAGAGGAGCTGTGCTTCACAGAAAATTATCCATCTCTAACACTTCCTTATGAAACTTTTATTCCCTTATGTAAAGGTAGTGGTTCAAGATAAGCAGCAGAGGAAGTATTATGTAGTTAAATTATATCTCTTCTGGCATCTGTTAGTTATTGAAACGGGTATTGTCAATATTTAGGTGTGGATTTTAGATGTTTAGTTGTCTGATTAATCTGTTTGTATCCTAGAGCAAGAGGTATTTTATGTGGGAGCACACCTACACTGGTTACTAAATACTTGTGCCAGTTCTTATTTGATACCCAGCATCGTTAAAATTCATGGTGTGCCATCTGTTCTTTTCATCACTTGTCATATGAGTGGTCATATGAATGTGTATTTGAACCATGTCAAAAATATTCCAAGGAAATGTTAGGAAAGGAAATATGGGAAAAAGTATTACTTCATGTACCTAGGCTTTTTTGCAAGTGTATTTTCTGGATGGCATTTAAACCACCATTTTGCGGTTAATGGAGTATTGCATAATCCCATGGCACAGTGCTTGAAGAAAATAACACACATACTCGGTATGAAACATGCAAAGAAATTTGTGCTGACATTATTAGAACATCATTGTACTCACTAACTCTAAGAAACAGTATTTTTACTATTTTATAACAGTTTCCTTTTCTTTATGATGCCCTAGGCCAGGCTGATGAGAATTGTGATGTAGTCCCGCTGAGCTATAGTGGGACTTTTTCTGAGAATGTTCTAAATGGTTGATACATACAGGAGAAAAGCTTGTTTTACTAGCACATTAACTTTGTGGGGAAGATAAGATATAAAGAGTTTAGAATCACAGAAGTGTTAAGGAAACGAACTCTACAGTGAAGTCCAACAGTTAAACTAACACTGCCATGTTCGCCACTAAACCATGGCCCCGGGTGCAACATCCCCAAGTTTTTGAACACTTCCAGAGATGGTGATTCCACCACTTCCCTGGGTAGCCTGTTCCAATGCCTGACTACTCTTTTGGGAAGAATTTTTTCCTAATGTCCAGTCTAAGACTCCTCTGGTGCAAGTTGAGGCCATTTCCTCCTCATGGTGTTGCTTCTTTTTCTGGGAGAAGCAGCTGACACCCACCTGGCTACAAGCTCCTTTCAGGCAGTTGTAGAGAGTGATATGATTCCCGCTGAGTCTACCTTTCTCCAGGCTGAACACCCCCAGCTCCCTCCCCTGCTCCTCATAGCACTTGTGCTCCAGACACTGCACCAGCTCTCTTGGCTTTCTCTGGACTTGCTTGAGCATGGGTATGGATTTTCATAATGGTAAATCCTTCCAAGTCTGGTGGTGCAAGTGTTCAGTGCTGCTCTAATTATCTTGCAAAAAATCTATCCATCTACTCATAGGTCACACTAATCTTTTGTATGAGGCCTTTAAAATGGCAGTTACTAAAATATTGTGTTGGGCTGTCTTAAGGGGCTTACAGTTCTTATTGTCATTTGGAATCAGTATTTGTTAAGTTCAACAGTGGTTATTTCTGTTGATTGCAAGGGATTTAATACAGGTGTCAGAAAGAGGAGTGTCTGGCAATTATTGAAGTTTTCACAGTGTTGTTGGTGAGGCGATGTGATTTTTGAACACTGTTCTTGGCAAAACATTGCTCTTGAACACTAAACATTTGATAACAGTATTTTTCTATTTCCCATCTTTCCCCTGCAAAAAAGATAAAGTACATGCTCTTCCTGCTACCTTTTACCCTCTAAGTTAATCCTGAAACATGCCTGTGGAAGAAGGCAAGCAAGGAAATAAAGACAAAGGGAGTGAACTCACTGAGGTACTAAGGGATGAGTGTGTATTGTTAAAGCTGACACACATAAGAAATTGCTTGGAGCCTTCTGAGGAAAATTTGTTTTAATTATGTTTTCTAAAGTGGATCTAATGCAGTAATGCCTGTTTAGCTTTTAAATCTGGAGTAATCGGGGGGTTTTTCCAACTTTCATTTCTAGTGATATTTTTGTTCAAATGAATCAGTGTCTTTCGTTCCCTAAGCTTTATTTATAACTGTCTTTTTATCCTTGCTTGCAAATACTTTCAAGCTGGTTTTGGAAGGCTTCTTAGAATTCTTACAGTCTGCCTTTAGGCTGTTCCCAGATTGGTGTGTTCTGGACTTCAGCATTCCTATAGTGGAACTGCTGGATACAAAGATGAGTAGTAAGATGAAAAAATCATGGCATCTAATTTCTTGTCTTGTTTTTTAGCTAGACATGCTGAACCAAGGATATGGTTTTGATTTGAATAATAGTAATGAATCTTCTGGGTTGTTTTTTATTTTTTATGAATGGTTGTTGAAAGGGCATTCAGAACTCCAGAATTAGATCTTGTTCTTGGCTGGTAGGACCCGGTCAAACGTCTGTTGCAAATAATGGGAATATCTCCTCAGTTAGATTTCATTCAAGTCATTAATAGTCTTCTCTTCATCGTGCATTATGGGTGTGCTAGTAATTTGTAATGAATTTTTTTCAGTATCGTGTACCATGCCTTTAGAAACCTGGGATCTGAAGTTATCTTTTAAGTCTTATTAAAACACATTTCGAAATGATATCTTCTTGTGGCTCTTTCCTCAACTTGAATTGGGAACTTGTACTGTGGTTTAAATGCTTTCTGTATAGCCTTTGGTATCTTTTCTATGAAAAATGATGTAGAATTAAGATAAAATCTTGTAATGGTCTTAAAGGGAATCCAGCAATATTTAAGTTTCATTATAATGTGAGTGACCTATTATTAATTAAAATGGTTAATTAATATCTTCTTTTCTTTTTTATTTTAGCAACTGAAGGTTCTGAAACACAAGATAAGAAAGTCACTTCAGGACAAAGCAACGCTGGAACTAAACCAGGTACATCATTCCACATGTTTTAAGGCTGTTTGCCTCAATGGTGTATGGAAAACAGCTGTTGCCACAGGAACTTCTAAAGTTTGTTGCTTTTCTACCTCACTTACTGTTTCAGACAAAACTGGTTCATGTTTAGATAGGCTGGAATATGTGATCGTTTGCAAAGAAGCAAACTGGAAAAATCTATTTATGTTTTCAAATAGCTTAGGAAATTAGGGTTGAGAAGTGAGAAAAGACAACAGAAGCCACTGTATTTGCATCTGTGCTTCAACAAGAATTATGTGCTGTAGGCAAAGATTTGCAGCTTTATATAAATGTGCCTCAGTTCAGGCATTTCCTCACTTACCACAAAGCATGCCATATTCTGTAACACGCTCTATGCAGTGGGCAGATGTTTCTCATTACTGCACCATACCTCACGGGTACATTGTGTGGATTTAATTCACTGTTCACTTACACAGTTGAAAATGTATGTGCTATAAAGCTTAATGTAGTCCTTGGTGTCATGGGTCTGTTCCCCTTGCATGCTTAGACCAAGATCCGGGAGAGGACTTTGATCTCTGAATTACACTTGTGTTGCAATTCAGGTACCCAAGATTACAATATGCAGTTAATAATGATTTTTCTTAGATGCCTGGGAAAGCAGAGGTGCTTGTGTTGCTGGGGACTGGGCCCACTATAACATCACCCTTTCAACTCCTTGACAGCTTGGCAGCTCAGTGACTGTTTTGTACTGAATGATTCTTCTCTATCCCCAAACCTATGACCCTGGAGAGAAGGAATCTCAGTGCTGTCTGAGTTCACATCACACCTCAAATGCTCTGCCAGGCACGCTGGGTCCTCCACAAAGCACAGGAATCACAGCTGCTCTCAATCAGATAGGCAATGGGAAAAGGAGGAGAAAATAAAGATAGAATTACCTTTTCCCACAGCTCTTTGTGGTGGACAGTGTTCAATAGTTGCATTATTCTGCAATAGTTCAATCCAGTTTTCATTTCTCAGGAGGGCATCCTAGCTGTTCCAATGTTCCCTTCATCTATGCTGGTGTGTAGAAAGGAACCCAAAATTTTTGGGGCTGGAGTGAGGGAAGGCAGAGTGGAGCTGATAGTATGAGCCACAAAAACTGGTCATATTTATGAAGTATATATGACAACTGTTAATTTAGGAACTTAATTTCTACAAATATCAATTTTGCCTAAGAGTTTGTCAAGTCTTAGTTCTATAGAGGATTTTTGAAACTGTTTTTTTCCTTTTGCTATTATCATTAGGGAAATAAACCTATGGATATTTCAATGCTGAATTTCTGTAAAATACTGTTCACAACTTATAAGCTTTCAAATTTACCTATTAACTTACTGAAATGAATTTTGAGCACACGCTAAATGTTCTAAATATATGGACATATACTGTTTTCAAATGTAATTTAGAACTTTAATTTCCAGCAGCAGGTATGAAATTAATTTCTCCTATATAGAACTATGGCTTATTTATTCTTCAAACATCCATATCATGCAATTGCTTAATTTTATGCCTGTTACATAAGTGAAGGGAAATAGGTTGTTCAGTGTGGGTTCCCACATATTGCAGCATAACCAGACTGGAAGTTCCAAAGCAGCATGTGGGTCTTCCTGGAGTGTTGCCTCTTAGGCTTTGCATACGCCCAGTTGGCAATTATTTCTCTAAAATATCAGAAATTCTTTCAGGATTCACTGCAGCTGATGTTTGCTCTCAACAGCAACTTAAAGCTTATGGTCTGATGACTAATTTGAGCAAAAGACTAACTTTGTTTGTCCTGGTATTCCTACTGAATAAGAAGAAATGCCAATCCCCCAGGTATATGCCTGATGGGTTTTTAATGAAAAGAGCCTTGAGAAATAAAATGGGGAGCACTCCCACTGAATTCTCTTGTTTTGCCACGGTTTGAAAATACTGATGCTCTGCACTGGGGGTACCAGCAGAACATTCGAATTCCAAATGCAAACGTTGGAGGTTGGAGTTGTAGCTAAACTGTGAAGGATCATTTTGAAGATTTAGAGAAGACATTTTAATTATCAGTGTAATGATGGTCTGCTACAAAGGTATTACCCTCATCTTTGTGCTAATATTGGTTTAGCCCTTTGTGATTCTAAATGTATGCAAAATTGCTTGTTACTGAAGGCACACACTCTGCATAGCCTACAACTTAATGTGGATTCTTTAGGATTGTTCTAACATCCTGGGGTGTTGGGAGAAGGGAGAATTGTGTGAACACTATCAGGTGTGTGATATGGAAAAAATAATTGGATATCTTCAAACAGTGTGGCAGAGGGCAACTTTAAAAATTTATTTTATTCCTTCCATTGCTTATAATTAGGAATTCTTAAGGGAGACCTTTTCAGTTTGCCTGTCCATGTAACCCTCCTGCCTCTTTGAAGAATTGTTGCCTCTCCCCGATAGGGAAATCTCTCTTCTCAAGAAAGGGAAAAAAAAATCCCAACTGGAATGATATTCTGAAAGAAGCAGGTTTCTACATTTTTCCCCAGTGCCTCATCATTTTCTGTCAACTCAATGTTACATTGACTTTGCTGACAGCCCTTGAAGGGAATCCTTGTTTTCCAGGGAAAATGTGCATTATTCCACGAGCACTAATTACTCATGCCACAGAAATTCATGTTTTGTGAACCTTGTGTGCCAGTCACCAGAGAGAAGGAATATGATTACCCTTTTGGCCTGTGCCTGTGTGCTAAAGGGACTGCGTGTGAGTCAGCGCTCTGCTGAACATCAGCCAAATGCAGATGAACACCATGCAGTGGGCACATCTCTGCCATGGCGTGGCTGAGCACAGTGCCATGGATGGCAGCACTGAGAGCTAGCCAGCCAAACATGAAAGTTTTGACCTCTGACTGGGTAATGGATTACCTATGTCTTTGCTGGTGGCTTTCACTTGTTGTGCCTTGCATTGGGGCTGTCGTGTTTGAAGGCTCTCCCTGCCAGCTCTGCAGTGGGTTTCCTCCTTGCAGCTGTTACTTTGAATTGCTATTAACACTCTTAATTGGGACTCTAGTCTGACAGTTGTTGAGATAATAGTTTTTCACTAATTAGAGTTCAAGAGTAATTAAAGTGTACATAGCTGTTGGTGAACCGGTTCACACAAGAAATCATGCTTATGCAGAAACTTCTGTTAGAGGATGAAGTACACATTTATTTTTTTAAGCTAATTCAAATAACTATTCAAAATCAGTCTAGCACAGCCTCATTCCAGGGACCTGTTTTGCAAATATCTTTGACCTCAGTTTTATCACCCATTGTATTGTTTGCCAATAACTTTTGTCATAGGTATGCAGCCTATACACAAGTAGACTGACTCCACATGTTTTTACAAGTTGCTTACATGTGTATTCACACTGAATAGTGAAAAGGCTCTGTTGTCTTGTGCACTTTCATAATGACAGTATTCTATGTAGCTCTTTATCTTAACATACTTAGAACCTAAGTTCCCCTCAGTACTAAAATAAATCAGACCATTTATTTATACCCAGAAATATTGTTTTATTTTTCTGTGGGTTTTTTGTTTGTTGTGTTCTTATGCAAAGCAGACTTTTTCAGTGCTACTGAAAAAAAAAAAAAAAGCATAAAATTAAGAGCTTTCCAGATTTAACAGAACAGGCTGAGTAGGAAATTAGTTTTGGCAGCGTGCTGAGATGAATTGCTAACTTGGATTTTGTTCCCTTTGTCTGGAACAGCTCCATTGCTGAGACTGGAAGTCGGATGCTAGCTGTTCAGCACTTTGTTGTCTTTCTGAACCATCATTGAGCAAGTGATGTTTTCCAACCAAACCTGAATTTTTAAAGCCAAACCTGGGCTCTGACACAGATTTTTCATATTATCCTCAGTCTTACTGCTGTGATCCAAGGGGCCAGTTGCAGCTAGATGTGAAGTACTCACATAGCTAAATTTCAATCTACAAGAATAACTACAGCTCTCATCTTGCTTGTCTCATGTTATACCAGTCCATGCATGTGATGCCTCATTGCCTTTAGTGTATTTGCCAGAGTTTTTAACACATGTGCACACATGCACGCATTTGAGATCAATGTCATGCTGTTTCCAGAGGCTCAGCCAGAACTCCTTTAGAACTACTCAGCCAGATCAGTGTTTTGATCCAGCCTGTTTTGTTTGGGTGCTGAGGTTCTTGTGCCATGATATAGGGCTTATTGGTTGTTCTGAGACAATATCAAGGGGAAGACAATGCTTTATTATAATAAATTTTCCTATGGATGCATTTTGGAGAGACATTTTGAAATAATACACAGTGTTTTTTTGGAATGATCTCTAGCAGTCGAGTTGTTTTAGCCTTGGAAACAAATTAAAGCTTCTTCCTGGGCTTTCACAGGCCATAGTCTTGCTGGGTATTCACAGTCACATCTTAGTCTATTCTTTAGAAGTATTTTACATCTTAAAAAATATGAATGCATTCTAATTATCAATTTTCTGGGTTTTTTTTAGTAAGATGGATTTCTGAAAACATGATCTATTTTTAGAAAATAATTAGAATTGTTTAACAGCCATTTTCATAAAAAGTTTTGGTTTGGTAATATATGATTTTATGCCATGTGCCTTATGCTTCTCTTTCTCCATTTGTAGATCATCCAACAGTACTAAAGGTTGATGACAGGCAACGGCTTGCCAGAGAACGGAGAGAAGAGCGAGAAAAACAGCTGGGTAAGGCCTGCTCTGATTTTTGTTTGTTTGTTTTTAGTGGACTATCATCTGAATGCAGCTTTATTGCCGGTTTTTAGGGGCAGTCAGCAAAATGATGGTGCTAGATATGCAATTGTGTCATTTTAGATACAATATTACATCTTTAAAGTAGATCTTTTAGTTCATCAGTACTCTATGTCTCACCTGTTATATGAATGTGAATGAAAAGTAGGTTTAATTCCTAATGAAATCAGGCAAGGGATCTTGGCTGATGTAAATGGAATTTTAAAGTTTTAGAATATTTTGCCAATTATGATTAAAATGCTGAATACCATAAAATAGAATTGCAGAATATGTTGCCAGTGTATGATTTGAATTTTTTAATGTAAACTTGGGGTACTTTTTTCAGGTCAAACTTTTAGTAGATGTCAAATAGGTGTGCTCAATATATCTTATGTCACCTGTGCCTGCATATGTATAACACAGTTCAAGTGAATAGTGAAGGCTACCTAACAAGTGACTACTTGGGGAAGTGTACTGAGTGTGGTGGTGAGAGAATTAAGAATTATGTGAAGCCAGATTGGTGGCTTTCTGAAAAACATTTATATGTTTGACTGCCACAAAGTTCTGTGGTAATTAGGAGGTTGGGAAATGAAAGTATTTCCTCTTTTTTTATATGTTTACTATGATTTCTTTCAAAGCTGAATTGTTCTTAAGGCTTGAGAAACAGAAGTTCTTTATTTCACATTTCTAATTCCTGAAAGTTTATTGAACTGTATTCTAATTCCAGCCAGACTTATGCTGCTTTTTCTAACCTGAAGAGCCATGATTCATTGTCACTTAGGTCTTGATAGCGTTATATCCTTGCTTTTTTACAGCACCTTATACCATTGCAATATCCATGCATGAATTGCTAGGATTGTTTTGGAGGGGAAAAGGAAAGCTTTAGTTTTGGCTTGCTCAAGGGGGTAACATGACAGGATGTTTGATAATCCCTGAAAAGCTGCTCCTCGAGTTGAGGTTGATGGTATGTGTAGGCTTAGTTTCTTCAGGTTTCAGAGCAAATGGGTTTTACTGACCGATTTTAATTAATTGTTCACAGATGATGGTTCCATGTCTTGTATTTGGTTTTTTCTCAGGTTTCATCCTTGTATAATAACAATGCTTTACTGAAATGCAGAGAAAGATGCTTTCATTGAATTTAACTCAACTCTGATTTTTCTAGCTATTGATAAATGAGTATTTGTTACCAGAAGGACATGACTTCTGCTGAGAAACATGTCATTTTGTGTGATATGTTTTAAAAGCAACATCCAAGCAACATCAGGAGTTTTTTATAAGTTGTCGTGGAACCCTTCATTTCCAAGTGGGAGAGTTCTGCATGTCCCTATGATGTATGAGTATATTGTGTGTTCTTGATTGAAAAATTACTTTGAACTAACAATAAAATTGAAAGTCGTGTTGTACTTTCGTCTGTATATTTGTCTGCCGTGATTTAGGAGCTGTCTCTTGAGATTTGTGTTCCAGTACAGCAAAGCAATGATTTTTACGATGGCATGCAATTTTCTTTTCTTTTTTTTTTTTTAGTGCAGAACCTAGATAATCAGTCACTCATGTTGTGTGAACCATAGCAAAGAAAGTCCTAAGCTGTCTCTCTTAAACATTAAGTTGTATAATATTGTTACATAAATGTGTCCTGCTAAAAATTAAAGTTGGATTTTGTTAATACTAGGACATCAGCCATGCAACAGTAAAGCAAACGAAGGATTTTTAATTTTTTTCAATAGAATTAGGTTGGATTTAAACTTAATTCTTTTCCTTTTGATTCAGGGGATCTGTCAGGTTTAGCAAAGACTTCTTTTTATACAGAAATTGAGAATTTAAATCATACCTCATGTAAAATTATTCTTTGCTCTTAAAAAAAGAAAAGGATAGTGTTCAGTTCTCTAGGTGTAGAGCTGGTAGTAATTTTGTTTTGTACTTTCAGTAACTTGAACTCTTGGAGGTCATGTTATCAGTCTTTCCAGGAAAATTAAGTTGTTTGACCCTTCTGTTAAGAACATGTGGAGTGCCAGTTTAATAAGGATTATGTTTCTTTATTGGGCAATATTCTGATGTTAAAGGAGAGTTCACTTAAAACATTTTTTCTTCCTCCCTTTTTTTAACTCTGAAGTTCTAACTTTTTTTTGAGTTCCACTGTGCTGTGATAGATTTGGCTTTCCTGTAGTAAAGTGATTTGGCACATGCTCTGAACTCCTGAGGATTGCTTACACCTGGAATTACTATTTTAGCAGTCTTAGACTACCTAGTACATTTGTGTGTCTAAGTCTTCTTTTTAATGAGAGTTTCGAGTAAGAAATGCTGTCATTTTTGTTGTCTGGATGTATGTAGCATGTATGTGCTGGGACTGTCGGTATCTGCTGTTTCTTGAGGATCATGTTGAGCCACCTAATTGAAAAGATTAAAGAAGCTTCTACAAAAAATGCCCCTTTAACCTTTAGTATATATTATGTTTTGTTTTGGACCTTTCTTCAGATAACATAGAATATACACAAGGACATAATCAGTAAATCACACCATCAAGAAGGAATTATTTAGTTCCTTAACAGGCATTGCTTTTGAAATGTGTCTTAGTTTGGAAACCCAACCCACAACAAAATGCCATCCCAACACTTCTAAAATATTAATTCTTTGACTTTATTTTGTGCGGTTCTGTTTGCATGACTAAAGTTTTAACGATTTCATGGAGGATTTTCTGTTTCAGTCTTTTTAATCTCTTGACCATTTGGTTATGTGTGTATTGTTGATATGCACATTCAGACCTTTAAAGGAATATTAGGGGGATGTTACTTGATTTTCTAAGTAATGCTTCCAGTGTTGTCATTTGCTCTTTAGCAACCATGTTTTCATTTTTGTGTCCCCTTTCCACTAGCACTCTTTCTCACAGCACCTATGCATAAAAGTTAATATCTGCCCTTTAAAATACAGATATCAGATCTCTCTGTGTGAGCCTAATGCTCTTGGAGTGTGCGAGGCAGAAATCCCAAGCGAGGCAGTGGTAGGTGAGGGTGATAGCTGCCAAATGGGTCTGTTCCTGAAGGCCAGAGTGAAGGGAGTGATCACACTCTGGCTCCTGCTTGGCATTTCACGTGTCAGGCTGAGCAGCTGTGTTCTGGCATTGGATGCTGAGACACAGACATTGTTGGAACTGACTTCTTCATGAAGGCAACCATGGTAGATGGCCTAGTCGAACTGGAAAATGTTATTGAAAACTGCTGGGTTTTCATCATGTGGATTTTACTCTTATCTGCTATACTGATTGCATCTCTACTGCCAAGTTAACAGTGCCGAAGAGCATTCCTTGGTGCTAAAACTTAATTGTTCTTGCTATAAAGCCATTGTGATGGATCCTGGCAGGATGTTGGCTTAAGCCAACTAGCTGTCTTCTTGCTGATTCCCAGACAAGGTTTGGGAATTGGCAGGGAAGGTCCATTGGCTTTTCTGCATGTGCTGATTAAGTGCTGTCACCATTTTGGAGGGTAGAATTGTACTAGGAGAGGTGAAAGTTGTTCCATGGCAGTTGTGTCTGATTCCAGAGCATAGACCTGGTCTTCCCTAATTGTGAAGAAAAATAAAAATGTGGTTTTCAACATGGAAAATAACTGGGTTTTTAAAATGGGTTTCATTCTGCTAACCTTAGGTAGTGGCCTAGCAAAGAGGAAGAATTTTCTTGTTATTACTTGGCAGTGTCTTGGTCCCTGATTCTTGAGAAGACTGTTTTAAGTCTCACTTCTGTGCATGTTTTATCTACACTAATCCTGTTTGAAGACTGGTTTGGGTTTTTTTTAAATCAAAATTATGATCCTGACAAGGACACATGGTTCATTTAGTTTCTGGTGTTGGGAACAAAAGATGGTAATACTGCCTTTTGACTTAGCACACTTCCTTAAATGAAGAGTGATTAATCTTAATTCTTAGAATATGTCTAAGTTTCAAGTTGGCTAAATTAATTAAATTCTTAATACTTACAATGTGTAAGCATTAAAATAATATTTTAGAGATCACATTATCATGCAGATTCCTCTCCCATTTGAAAGCGATCATTGCCAAAATAATAGCATTAATAAAAATTATAATTTTTTTTTGTAAGTAAATTTCTTCTGGTGTATTTTCTTTCCTGGCACTTGGGGGGCAAAACTTTATCCAACATTTCCACAGAAAGCAGCCCCTCAGAAACTGGGAATCATTGACCATAGCATATGAATAATTTTGGGATCTCCTTGGATAATTTGAATGTCAAAAGGGTTTGTAAGACAAGAAAACAATTCTAAGGAAGGCTAGTTTAAAAATTTCAGTGATAGATGTCCCTCAGACCTTGGTTACTGGGGAAAGGTTGGCTTAGAGAATCTCACATTAACTTCACCTTTAATTACAGCTCTGAAGTTCACCTTCTAATTTGTTCAGTCAGCCACTTCTGTGTAATGTCCCTGTTTTTAGGTATGGTTAAAGCATCACCGATCCATTTTACTGCTAATGCAGCAAGGAGGCAATCACAGCCTCAGTGCAGAGCTGGCACTGAGCAAAGGTGAAAGAGTGGTCAGAGGAGAAAGCTCTTGCTGAGGTCAGTGCTGTCAAGTTAGAAAAGACAAAGACTGTAGGATTTTGACTCAGGTAAGCTGTCCATCTGAGGTGGATTCAAAAGGCAGACTGAGAAAGCATGGTGCTAGATGGACCTGCCTTTGTATAGGCAGTAAACCAGAAGAAAAAGGACTCAAGTGAAGGAACAGAAAAAGTGAATCTGGGGGCACATTCTTTGCTTCACATAGATAAACAGAAAACAAAGGCTTTGACACTTAGTGCATGCTCCTCCTTCCCTCACAGCCTAAAACCCCTGCAAAGAATAGTTCTATGTGTCTAAGGCTGAGGAAAGAAACTACAAAATTATTTCCAAAAAATAAACGTGCATGGTTTGCAGCTGACATCTTCCACATTACATTAGTTAATTCCAGTGTAAAATGAATTGGTTTCAAGTCTTACGTGTCTCTTAATGTTGGAGTGTCTCTTTCTTGATTGACCTTGTTTTCACTTGCTCTGTTATTTACTTCGGAAATGTCAGAAACACAGCCTTAATTATGTTGCTTTGTAATCTAATCCAGCATTACTAGTTTGCAAACAAGCAGAAGGTATTTAACAGCATGTCTAGGACTCAATTTCTAAATCTTGTTTTATGCTCTGATTTTGTGTCCTTGTATTGCATGATTGTGCTCAAATGTATTGATTGTACTAAGGAATGGAATAGAAAATTGATCAGGCTGTGACTTCTCTTTGTACTTTCCATCTTTCTTGTAATTATTCCTAGGAATTTAAGCTTTCAGCATGCAGGTGCTATCTGAATTATGAACAAACTTTCCTTGAATTAATCTTGGATGTTGTCAGACAATCTGAGGTATTACAAGGAAGAGAAGGTTCATGAACCTGCTAATGCTCAGGCCCAAGAAAATGCTTTTTTGTTGGACCATACCTGCACTGGCTCAGTGCCAGGCAGAGCTCTTAGCAGAGTTTCTGGAGACATCATCATAAAAGTTGGTGTTCTTCCCTGCCACATCCTCAAACTGGCTGCTCTTTCAGGTTGATGAGACCTTTTAGAGATATCTTCAGTTTCCTGTAGACTCATCTGCTGATCTATTCTATCAGCAAGGCATTTGATGCTGTGCTTGTAGAAGCACACCTGTGCTTCAGAATAGACCCTAATATCCCTATTCTTTTACCTTAGAGCAGAGGTCTGAAGAGTAAACTTTTTACTCTTCAAGACAATCTGTTCATTTCTGTCTGGGTTGTAGGAAAATGTTTCTAAAAATTCATAAATAGGGACATAAGAATGAAATAAAAATGTTCTAACTTTTATTTTTCCTCCTGAAGATATCCTTATATATTTTAGGACACTAACTTATGTCACTGTATATACCTACCTTATAGATGACAAAAACTGAGTCCATAATTTCACAGAAGAATGCCAGTAGTGCTTATAGGAAGAAGTGAAAACAAAGCAGATGTTCTCCTTTGATTTTCTAATAAGATAAAATGCAGGAATTGATACTTGAAAAAAAATTAAAAGTAGTTAAGATTGTATCTTGTCTGTGAAAAAAATTAAATTCATGAAAAGAAATATTGCACTTTCTTCAGCAAACAGACGTGTCACAAACCATACTCTCATGTGCTTGTTAAATACTTGGGCCAAGCATAAAATTAGTAACTTCCTTATATTAACAGATGGGCACATATTTTTCTGTTGCCTTTTGCCTGTAGCCTAAAAGTGATAGAAAGATGTAGCTTTTGTATTTGTTTTGAATCAGATCTATTATTTTTGTTAAAAGTTACTCCACTTCTATTTGCCTGGGTTAATCCATCACTAACGCATGTTTCTGTTATTGAGCTGTCTTGCTGTATCACAAAAGTGTGATTTTTATCACCCATTCTTGGAGAAGCAGAAAGCTGAAGATAAGTCTTCTGTTTAGAGGTCCAGCATTCTGATTGTCCTACCAGCACGAAGAATGTGTAACATAAATATCTTTTCAGCTTTTCTCTTCTTGAATTTAGTCTTAGAAGTTCCAATGTCCAATTTTCATTACTTTTTCTAAACAACATGACAGACTGAAACCTATGGAAATCGCCATAAATAGTGCCTCAAGAAAGTCTAGCCATTTGCATTAATAACAGAAAGAACAAATAATCTCCCTGTCTTTTATAGGCAAATTAATATTCCAGTGACATCATTTAAGAAAGCTGTTCTTAATTTATTAATTTTCAGTAGACCACCAAAGAGCTGTTTTGTCCTAGGTTGCCATTGTAAGCAGATTCCAGGCACAGAAGAGCCAGTTCATCACAGGATCTGTGGAAGTCCTGTGGCTCACAGCAGCAACTTTGTGATTATTAGAGTCTGTACATAAGTGACTTTCATTAAAAGTGGACATGCTACAGCTAGCTGGATTTTCTTGAGATATATGCAGTTATGCTTCTTAGATGCTCTTAGCTCTTTCAAAGAGAATGGACTTTTCAAAACTTCTGCAAAATTGTTTGATTGAGTTCCAGTTCTGAACAGCTACATTGTTTGGGTTACTTTGTACAGGGTCTAGGTAACAGGATGTATGCATTTGGGTTTTGGGGGGTTTTTTTTGTGGTAGGTTGGTTTGCTTTGTTTGGGTTTTACGGGTTTTTTTATTCATTTATGTACCACTATAGTGAGAGGATGCTGTAAGAGTCGAGAGCATTTCCTGTGTGACGGTAGCACTAACTGAGACTGCAAACATAGGATGTTGCTAAGGGAAGAGTCTGGTTCCACTCTGGGTCTCAAAGCTTTCAAGACACCAGTGGGGAGAGATCCAGAGTATCCTCCATCAATGGTTTCATGTGGACTGCGGTCTGAGCCTGCATTCTACAAAATCCATGAAAATTCAGATCCTGATAGGGAGAAAAAATGGTCTTGTGTAGGGTTTCTTGATTTGTCTTGATTAGCTCTTCTGAAACATGTTGTTTGAAGCTGTTCATAAGTGGAATTACGTGGCAGATCAATGTTTACCTTTACACTTCTTTGGTGAGTAACTTCCTTCCTTTTGTTGGTCCAGGTGGTAGAATTGTCATCCCAGCCACTTCTATCATAAGACATCTGTATTGATCAATAAAGGTGAAAGTTATGGTACTTTTACCTCTCTTTTTATCGTCTTTTTTCCAGTAAAATATTACAGAGAATTATCATGGTTTGTATAACAGAACTTTGTTCACATATATCTGACGACAGTATTTAGGCATTTCAAGCTAGCAAAAAACATTTTCTCCCCTGAAGAAACGGTATGCTCAAATAACTGTTGGTAATTCATAGTAAGTAAGTTGAGATTAAATAAAATCAGTGTGTGGCCAGGGTACATTTTAATACATGAGAAGAGATAAGGATATTATGTATGTCTGAAGAAAGAGAGTTCAAAAGGTTTTCCATTTACCTTCGTTATTCAAAATATATTAAAGATTTCATTGCATAAAGCAAGTTAATACTTTTCTTTCACATTTTTCTCACAGCTGCAAGAGAATCCGTCTGGTTAGAAAGAGAAGAGAGAGCACGGCAACATTATGAGAAGCACCTAGAGGAGCGCAGGAAGAAGCTGGAAGAGCAGAGACTAAAGGAAGAGAGAAGGCGAGCTGCTGTAGAGGAAAAGCGAAGGCAGAAACTGGAAGAAGAGAAGGTAAGAACAAATGTCAGCGTAACATTTTTCAGCTTCTCTTGCCATAAGATACAGTACTATCAACCTTTTTCTCCAAGAGCTGATGTAAAGAATGCAACATATGCCATGGTCAGCATGACATTGTGGAAGGATTTTAAGCCTTAAGTACACAGGTACTGCTTCTGTTATTAATCAAATGCAGTGAAGTTCAGCATGCCTGGATTCTAGTGCATGGCGCTGCACAAACTCTTGTGGAAAAAGAAATCGGGTCAGGTTTGTATGGTTATATGTAATTCTTAGCCATTCAGTTTAAGGGTAGTTAAATATAAGTTGCCCTAAGAAAACCTTTTCAAAAATGAGTGTATAATGAAATATGCTCTTGGCTGCTTTGTCTTAGTTGAACTGGGAAGTATGTGCAGTGTGATCCTATGTAAGTCACCTCATCTTTGTGGGTGTTTTGTTTCCTATCTTTCCCACTCTTCCAGTATTAAGTAGACGGAAAGTAGCACTAGGCTGTGTTTGTGTAGTGGCAGGGCCACTTAAATAGATCTTATTTTTTCAAAATTTCAGTTAACAGTCTAACTTATTTATGGCTTACTCGCTGCTTAATTTTGTTCTAAGTAGGCAACACATAAGCTTAAACACAGTTATAAGATGCCTACTTGATTTGTCCATGTGGATGGAGGGTTGCAGGATTTGATGAGAAGATGAAGTTAAAAACCCAGTAGTATCCAAATGTATTGTCCTGTTGTACTCAAGGAACGACATGAAGCTGTTGTACGTCGCACAATTGAGAGAAGCCAGAAGCCAAAACAAAGGCAAAACAGGTGGTCCTGGGGAGGAGCACTGCACAACCGCATTAATAACACAGGTAAAGAGGGAGGCTTGCTTTGCTTGCCAGTTTCCCTTCCCCACCAGTCAACTGGAATTCACTTTTTTTTCTTCTGAGAGGAAGGATGATTCAGTGTATATTAGTTTGAATTCTTTGCTCTTGGTCTTGTTACTGCTAGCAGGGGCATGTTTGTGACATTCTTATGTAGCAAAAAGGCAACACTGAGAAAGAAATCTGAACAAAAGTTACAGGTTGTTTCAGGAGTTGACCTCTTCTGTAACTACCTTGCTACAGCCTCTGCTGCTTTGCTGTTGTTTGTGTTTATATCCGTGGGTGTGCTCGTGCTGTGTCAATCTCGTGATGCAAGCTACTGTGGCAAATGCTAGCTTTGTGCCTCTAAAAGTAGGCCTGGTGGAAATGACCAAATACTGAGATTAAAGTAGACAGGAGGAAGAAAAATTGTTCTTTGTAATAAGTGATTTGTGCCTTGTACTAAAATCTGGGGAAATAGAAGTCCCTTTTCTTCCCCTAGAGATTGGAAAATCAAGTTTAAGTGAATTTTAGATATACGCTTTTTTCCCCAGCTATCTTCTCTAACTTAATCTGCTAATTATTAATGCGTATATGCCCTGTTCAATATGAATCAAACCCCCAAAAGGAGAACTTGTCCTTTACTTCTTTTAACAGAAAGTGATCCTTAAAGTTCTTTTCTTCATATTCCAATTTCAGTGTGTCTAATCATTTCCTCTCATCCGGGGAGGAAAGAAAAAGTTGATAAAAGAATGCTCTGAAATCTTTGTCATATATAATTTCAGTAAACAGTTATGTTTCATAAAAGGTTACATTTTTGCCTAACTTTGTACAACTTATTTAATTTTAATTTTATTTTCTCTGAAAAATCATTGTTTTGCGTTCTGTCCCTAGGTTATTTTTTTGAATCATCATTCACCTTTCTCGATTTAGCAGGCCTGGAGCACCACTTCAAATCTCTGGGTGGTGCTAGAAAACCTGGTACATAATGCTGTGGTTTGTTATTCCTTTACCTATAGCTAGTTCTCAGGAAGTGAGATCATCAGTAACTAAACCACCCTCATGTAGTTGCAATGCATGCGTAACACCACGCTGATAGATTAGAACTGTTGTTAGTGCCAGATTTTTCATTATTATTTATTTTTATGGTGGAGAGTTACTGCTGGCTGACTCTAAAGATTTGGCACAATTCACTGAAATGAAGCATAATTCTCTATCTACTGGAATTCAAGAAGAGAAAATTTGAATATTTTGTTATTTTCTAAACCCCTTTTGGCATACTGCACACAGAATTTAAAATTATTTTGCACATGAACTCAGACACATAACCAGCTGCGTTGGCTGTTTTGTTGCTCATGGGTATTTTAATTCCTTTTTATTTGTTTCTTTTTTGGTGTTTTTGGATAAAGAAAGCAGCAATTTTACAGGCAATGGATTGCATTTGGCCTATTCTATTTATAGGATTCGTATTGCCAACACTTGTATGCAAATCCTTATGCTAAATGTCATTCATTTAAATAAGGTTCATTGACACAAGAAATATCTTCGTGCCTAACAGCAGAGGTGATTTTCTATATTGTCACTTGTGATCTTCAGAAAGCCAGTTTATGCAGAGTATCCTTTCTGACAAATGTCAAAACTTTATGGCTGTACTGGTACACTCTGTAGTTTCTCAGAGGCAGATCAGATATGAGATCAAGTTCCTCATCCCATTCCCACAAGCCTGAACATCATGTCTCCAGTAGTGACTTGAACAGGGCATTCTCTAGTTTTTCCCATAGATCAATTTGGGATCATCTTGACAGCCTACAGGTCTTTTTCTTAGTTATAACATTTAGATTTCTCCTTTTTAAAACACATTTCTGAGTTTTATTTCCCTCCCAGTACCCAGTCTGCCAGTTCTATGCCCTCTCCAAGTCATTTGAACATTAGTAGGGAGAATCTTTCTTCAGTCCAACCAGTTATAGTGAATCCTATATAGTTCATAGATCTGGGGAGAGTTAAGGTATTTTTCATATACTCTATTTCTATGACTTTTTTTGTACCCAGTGAGTATAATTTAATCTGTTGGGACAGAACAGGTAAATATAATCTTAATATTCTTGTCATAAATAAACAGTGGCAAATAATACTTCAGCACCAGCATCCTTAATGCTGCCATTGTCCTGAGTTTGTATCTGCTTTGAAAGCAGTATACAGGCACATTTCTGCACACACAGAGTATGAATCAGCAGAGCAGTTAGGCATATGCTCAAGCCTCATTGCATTTCAGCATGGTTGAGTGCTTTGCTGATTAGTGCTGGGGTTCAGTACATGCTAAAACGTAAGCAAAAGCAGAATTGATTCTCACAGCATCTTTTGGATGTCACATTTTCAGATGGAAATTTGTAATGGGGAATGTGTAGTTGAAACATGGAGCTTGGAGCTCTTTTTGGGTTTTTTGGGGGTTTTTTTGGGGGTTTTTCTTTTGGTTTTTTGGGTTTTGTTTTTGAGAGAGGGAAAAGAAAGGACACAGCAAACCTCCTGTGAAACATATATGCACGAAGTGTGTGCAGTTTCTATTCTTGGAGTAACCAACACCCCCTCAGCAGGGCACAGATGCTGACTGCAGCAGTTGTGCAAATGATGTAATACCACTCTAAAATGTAGAGAAACTAAAATCAAATAATAATTTTTTCATGTTATTTATGCCAAGTAGGTGCATTACAAGTACTTTCCACAGAGGCTGTTTTTTTTTTATATCTGCTAAGGTGTGTGCTGAGCTGGATTTTCAGCATGCTGAAAATAACTCTAAGGTGGGTGGTTTAGCACTTATACATAACTGTGGGATTTTTAACTAAATCTTCTAATTTCTTTTATTCTTACCCTCGCTGCTTTTATGCACTAGTCTTCCCTTAATCTTTAAGCGTGGCATTGTCACAGTATTGACCATCTGCCTCCTAACAGTGCCCTGTCACCTTTTATTCAGATGCCAGGGTGGCTTTTTAGTGAATAACTTTGCATTTCCAAGCATCTTGGTCCTTCCATGAAGCTTTCTATTGTAAGTTGTGAGCAAAGATTTTCTGACAATATTGAAAGTCTTTAGACTGCAACCCATTGAGTGATAATGAACAGAATATTTTACACATTCGAAGCTTAAACTGTGTTGTGCCCAGTCTTTGAGTCACCTGTACAATGTCTGCTGAGAAATCCATTCTATTTTAGAAGTTCTTGTGGTAGAGCAGGAGTGACCTAGTCCTGTTTTCCTCCTCCCACTAGTGAGCTAGGAACTTGCACTATTGCATGTGGGCTGTCAATTAGCATTATCTCCATTTGTTTTAGATCGAGACAGGCGGTCTGTTTCAACAATGAACCTTTCGAAACATGTTGATCCAGTCATAAACAAGCGGCTCTCCTCCTCATCTGCAACATTACTAAATTCTCCAGACAGAGGTACAGTTTTGAAGAAAAAAGCATTAAAAGAGCAGCAAGAAAGAATGTTCTATACTGATGCTTTACTTAACACATATAACAAGCTTCTGAAGTCATTTTCTGTACTTTATCCAAGTGGTAGTGGAAAGACTTCAAATGTGACAAGTAAATGGTTGAACATTTTTTCCTGTGAGAACAAATAATTCTTGTTTTTTAAACCAAGATAATTTACCTAAATAATTCTGCTTTAGCAAACAATAAAAGCAGTGCTTCTGTCAGGTTTTTAGTAAATGAGGTACAACTATTGAAAGAATACGTCACTCCATAGTGCATGCAATCATGTGTGACCTTTTATTTGCATTAGACCATTTTGTTGTTATTTTGTTTTCCTTTCTTTTTTGGTAATAGTTCTTGAATGTCTAAGAACATGTTGCATGGAGCTTTTAAGCAGTTATGTTATTACATTTTCTGGTTATTTTATTACCATTTCTGGTTATTTTTATGGAAGAGGTATGAGTGTTTTTCATATTGTCTGTTTATTGACTTTGTGTCCAGTTATTTCTCAAGGATTGCTTCATTTCAGTGTACATTTTTGGTGTTTACAACTCTGAAAAATGATAAACCATCAAGCTTTTAAAAATTAATGTAGCTGAATTGCTCCCTCTGTTCTGAGGACTTATGAGATTGAAACACTGAGCTTAAAAGTTTTATAAAAGAATGTCTCTTTTGTAACTTGTGCAAAGAGCTTTACAGTAAGTACTTGGTAGGGATTTTTTTGTCCTGTACTGAGAATGAGTTCTATCCCATTTTAATCCATAAAATTGTTTTAAATCCCCATTTTTTAAATGGACTTTTAGTTGTGTTGTCTGGTTAATGTCATTATTTGTGTGTCTTAACTAAGTTCCAAGTCCACGTGAGCATGTGTATCTGGTTGATCTGATGAGCCATGTTCATCCTAGTGGCTAACCTAGTTGTACACTCTGGTAACTTGTGAAAAATACAGTATTACCTTAGGAAATAATTTATTCCTAAGCACCAGTCATTTCTTGTGCTAAATGTTGAAATCCAGACAGTTTTATCTTTATTATTTTTTTAGGTGTATATATATTTTTTTTAGGTTGCTATTCTTTGCTAGGGAATGCTTTTTGAGGAAATATCTTGGTGATATGGACAGGTGAACAGCAGCAGGCATTAAATATGAAAAATAGTCTCTTATGGACTTTAACACAGTCTTTTTAGCTGTTTTAGCTTCTGCCACCCATTTCAAGTTCAGGGGAAGTTAAACTGAATACTAGGCAGTCTAGGGGTAGGGAAAGAAAAGGAATATGGAAGTGAAGGCCATATGTCAAAATGTTGAGGCATTCTTTCCTTGGCATTTTTACTAAAAAAGCACCAAATCTTTTAGGAGTCTCTTGTGACTTTTGCAGACTCCAAGACAGAAAGGAAATCTGAAAGCTATAAATGCTTTTTCTCATGCAAAGTCAGATACCTCAAATCTAGTTGAGCCATGTGTCTGGAGAAGTGCCACTAGTCTCTCCAGTGGCTCAACCTCTTAAGGCAGGTGCTTGAAGGAAGGCTGTGGCTCCCTGCTCCCCATTTCACCTTCCAGAGGGCATCTAATCACACATGGTAATACAGACTCCTACCTGCAAAACAGCAAGCTGGAGATAAGGATGATAAGCTTACCTACTAAGCGGCTTATAGCTGTCAACAGGAACTTGTCATCTGTTGTGCAGCACCTTTTCATCATTTGAAGGACAATTTTTTTTTTTTTTTTTTTTTTATGCAGCAAAAGACAAAAGTTGTCATTAATTGGCTAAAAGACTGGCTAATGCCATTTCAGGAATTCTATTGCTGTATAGCTCTTTATCACAGTTGTAGGATTAGGCAGTGAGAACAGGCTTCTCATGCTTTTATGTTACTGTAGTTAGTAAATAGTTGAAACTGTAACAAAACATGAACACACCTATTCAACTGGAGAAAACTTCTCTTGACTGATAGATTTTGGCAATGGTGCTCTTTAAGGAGAGCTTAGCAAGGGAATAATACTTTTCATGAGGTATGAGTTATGTACTTTAAATTTTGCAAAACTTGCACCCTAGTTGTTTTCCTCCCCTTCTCTGCAGTGTTTTTTCTTTCAAGCATATGATGGTCTCGCATCACTGTTTTCTGCAACCATTATAGAAGACATTCAGGGCCTCCAGTATTGTTTTCTGTAGAGCAGTTTCCCCCTATCTACTCCTCACCGTACTGTGTATGTGTATAAGCAAACACCACATTTATCAATGAGAGTCTCCTTCGTGGTGCTCATCAAAAGGCCTGTTAAATCTCTGCCTCCCATCTGTTCCTACAACTAATCAAATGCTGCTGTTTGCTTACTTGCATATTATTCTGCTGCTGCTAAGACAACTTTCCAGTATTCAGGTTGTATATCCTGAAGACAAATACAGATGATTGCAGCCAATTTACTTTAGCCAACTCCCTGCAATTTTGTGTGTTTTTTTAGTTACAAGTTAGGTTATAAAGATCTTTAATCTGTTAAAAATAACCTGCTTCTGGCTGGGGGCAAGGGTACTTCCTTGTTCCAGCAAGCCTGTCACAAATGTGCTTCCTGTGTGAAAACAGCAATAAAAGCTAAGAGAGTTGGGCTTTTCCAGACTGGAAAAGAGAAAGTTCCAGGGAAAGTTTACAGCAAAAGGGTCCTCCAAGAGACCTGGGGAAGGACTTTTTGCAAGAACACGTAGTAATAGAACCAAGTGGTAATTACTTCAAACTGAAAGGTTTAGATTGGATATTAGAAAGAAAATCTTCACTCTGAGGCTGGTGAGATAGGTCAGTGGAGGCATGTAGAGAACAGGTTGCCCATAGAAATTGTGGATGCCCAAGGTCTAGCTGGATGGGGCTTTGAGCAGCTTGGTCTAATGGAAGGTGTCCCTGTCCATGAGAAGAAGGTTGGAACTAGATGATCTTTCAGGTCCCTTCCAACCCAAACCATTCTATAATTCTGTGAAATAGCCCTTAGAGTGATAGCTTAACATATGAGAACAAAAAATACTGATTCCCCTTGTCTGTCAGATGGTTTGAAAGACTAAATCTTGAAAAGATCACTCTGAGTAATTAAAAACAAAAAGAGCAAGAAAAAATACTCCCCTGACTTCATTGTCTTAAAGTTGATCTTATTACTTTGGGATGTTCTTTGGTATTCAGTTTTGCTCCAGTGTCGTTTGGACACCAAACTAAAGCTGTTCAATGCGTTTAGGTATTAATACTCTTGTAGTTGGAACCCAGTGGGCAAAATTTTGCCTGTTGTAGGTGAATGGTGGTGCTTATCTGTTAAAATATGTATTGAATGTGTGAAGTGTGATGCTTTCAGGGAGCTGTGCATTTGGGAAATTCAGTATGTGATGACCCTGGCCCACAAAGCCAAGATGCATCTAAATGAACCCGTTGTAGAGAATCAGGAAGACTTCACTCCAAGGTGCTGGCTAAAACTATTTTGACATCTCTGAACCAGGCCTGTTGCTTATATGGAGAAGAAAGTTGTTGGGTTTAGCTCACCGTTGTGCATATCAGCTAGCTCACTCTCAAACACTGCCTCAGAACTTCAGCTGGATCCTGTGGATATATGATTGCTTCCAATAGGGGATGTGGATGCAAGCTCCCCTGAGTTAAAGCCAAAGATAATTAAACCATACTCATCTTTAGGGCAAAGGACATAAGATATGTGAGACATGGCAGGTGAGATACTGGTGTTCTAAATCATCAGTCTCTTGGTTGTGTCCTTTTGAGATTACTTTGCCTCTGGGGGCTTGTATGTGATGTAAGGCCTGCAGCTGGCCCACAGGGCCACATTTACATTGTGACATTTATTATCATGCAAAGATAAACTCCAGGAAAGGGATGGTGTGTATAGTACTGGTTTACTGGGCTAAAATATCAGGGATTGCTTTCTGAAGTTGTGTGATCTTTATGTTAAACTACAGCAGAAGAGTTCTCCAAACTCATCCACAATCATACCTGTGAGCCTCACCTAGTAAAGCCTGAGACCACAAAAAAGAATCTGTTGTCTTGCAACAGTAGCTTTAAACAGTGATCAGACTGAGCATGGTGCCTGGAGATGAAAGGAAGCAAAGCCTTCACCATTACTGCATCCAGTTTAATGGTAGCTCTGTGATTTCTTCCTTGTTAAACTGAAAGCTTAATGATAATGTGTGTGCTGTAATGGAGGTCTCTGTAGGATATTTTGTGTGTCTGTATGATCTCTACCACTGCAGAATGGAACCATTAATCACAAAAAGCTCGGGCAATAGTACATTGTGTGAAAGAACAGTTAGGAAAAGAGCCTGCTGTGTTTGAGAGCCCTATATTTCTATAATAATGCCCCTTATTGCATTAGTGGAATTTAGGGGAGCAATTTGAGAAGTGCAAAACAGCACTGAGGGCAGATTAAGCAATTATATTTTCATAGGAGGAGATTGAGATCAGCCTCTCTTTTCATGGGGCTCAGCAAGGAGTAGATTAAAGACAGATTCAGAGTTTAAGTCTATTAAAAGTGATGGATCTCTTCCTTTAAAAACGCAAATGAATGTCAAGTTTGTTACAGCCAGTCACTTCAATGAATGTTATAGATTGAGCCTCATAAATACCCGCAAACACTAAACTAAGGCATATGAATGCTGAGATGTAAGACCTGACTTTGCTTGCAATCAAGATGACTGCTATCCTGTAAAATTACTATAATGAACTGCTTTGGGAACTAGTTAAATGCTTTGGCTTGTGATACTCATTATAAAACAATTTGTTGCATTGGAATATCAAGGAAATATCAATTCAATACAGAAGGTAACTGAAAGGAGTGTTCTGGTTAACACTTCACCATGATAAATTTTTAATTAGCATTTAAAAAAAAAAAGTAAAGAAACTTCACAAGATAAAAGGATTATACTGAGAAGCTATGTTTGCATTAGACAGCACTGGGAAAAGCAAAGTAGCAGTGTGATTGCAGCCAGGTCAACATGTAGTGTGTTTTCAAAACAGAGTAACTATGTGAAAAGTTGGTTCTTTTTACTGTTCTACATGGAAACCAATCATTAGCAGGATCTTTGGGTAGAGAATTAATGATCAAATGTGTTAACTATACTCTGTGGCCTCACCTAATACTGAGACAATGGTAGCTGCTGAGCTTGGTATCTGCAGTTGAGGTATACTGTCCTTTTGCAATACTTTGATAAAACCTCATTGACACAACTCTCTGTGTATCAGTAAGCAATCTTCTTTGGTTTTTCTAGGTAGGCTGGCAAACCTTCGAAGGTATTCTAATCTAACTGCAAGACTATATATTTTTTGTGTAGGAAGCCTTTGGGACACAAATGTCTCTGTTGAAGTCTATATTTAGGAGTGGCTACTGTTCTTCTAGCAGGGAAATTATCCTGTCATTCCTAACAGGGAATGTGGCAGATGTGCAAAACATCTCTATTCATTTGGTAACAATTTGCCATAATGCCACAGGCAGTAAGAAATTAAATGTTCAGAAGTACATATTTCTATAGGAATTCTTCTGCTAAAAAGGCATAATAATAAAATGCAGAATGCTGAACTATCGTAGACAGCTTCAAAATTTTTCATGGTATGCAGTAGTGAGGAAATAGTACTAACACTGCAGCATGTGGTTGTATTTGAAATGTTTGAGCTAACATCTTGCTTGTATGGTGCACGTTCAGCTCGCCGTCTTCAGCTCAGTCCATGGGAGAGCAGCATCGTTAGCAGGCTCCTGACGCCCACACACTCATTCCTGGCTCGGAGTAAAAGCACAGCTGCATTGTCTGGAGATGCAGGTAATCCTATAAGAACAGAGGCTTCATGTCTCAGACACTTATTTTTCCAGATTCCCTGCCGGATGTTGTAAAATGATTGATCTAATTATGAGTGTGGCATCCCAGAATGAACTTGAAAGTCTGTGATTAGTGTGCATGACAGCACGAGAGCTTCTCTGCGCAGTTGTTTGCTATGCCTCTTTCTCTTTCTCCTACTACCTCATTCTTACTTTTGCCTCTTTATCGATGCAATAAACGAATACAAAGCATGCAGGGCAGCAACATCATGGTGACCATGGCTGTTTAAGGAAATGCACACCTTGTTGGAAAGAGCTGATTTGGCACATCCACTGCTAAAGCTGTGAGCTGCTTGCTGCAAAGGAGTTTCAGCACCTATCAGAGCATTTCCCACATGGAGAAAGTTAGACTTTTATAAAGATAGGCTCCGGCTATTGTGCATTTAATACCTGTGAAGTTAAATGTGCATGTTTAGTGAGGTTATAATAATTGTAAACTTGTCTGCCAGCCCCAGAACAGCTCTGTGATGGTACTTACTGAGGGGAAATTAATGTGCAGAAATGCAGTGATATTGCTAGGTGGTAATTGAAGGCCCAGGCAAAAACTGTATTCCAAATACAACCAGGGCATACTTGCTTATCATGTGTTTTAGGAAGGTGACAGCTGCCTCTTCTTTTATCATAGGATGTTTTATAATCAGCCACTGGGAACTTTACTATTACACGCTCAGCATGTGCAGCAATATATTATTTTAAGTCTAGGCAAGTCTTTCTTGTCTGATGTGGACAGGATTTTTATTCTAATTAAAGAACATAGAAGGTAAGAAGGAACAGAGATCTGCGAAGATTACTTTTAAAGAAGCTTTCACTTAAGAACTCTTATAACTAATTAGGCTGTGGTACGTTTCCACAGGGGTAGTGCTGTAGGAGCAAAAATTTGGATGATATTCTGCAAATAGAAAAATTAACAAGCCTAGAATTCTTTTTTACTCTTCAAAAACAATAGCTTGTAAAATTAGTATTTAATATCACCTACCAAGAAGGATACTGGAAATTCAGCTCTTCATTAGGTAATAATTGAGAAGGCAGCATGTAAGTCGTTACCTTCCTGGAGCAAGCATGAAGCTTTTTGTGACTGCTCTTGTTTATACTGCACAACCAACTCTAAACTGAGTGGAATATTGAGAAAAGCTACAAGTAGCAGGAAAGACTGATTTGTCAGTTCAGTCTAAGGCAATTCCTTGAAATGCCTTCCCTATGCTAATTGGAACTAAACCACCAGAAGAATAATCCATCTGCTCATTGTTTTCCAGGTATTGTTCTCTAGGAGCAATAACTTCAGCCCCTTCATACAGGATGCTTCCTGGAGATTAATGATCAGGTGATGGCAGTGACTCACAGCTGTGCTCTGAGCACTCCACTCATCCCAGCCTGCCATTATTCCCTAGAAAATTACCCTGCCCTTTGGATATAAAAATAAATTGCAATGTAAAAAATCCAAACTGAGTTAAATATGGATTCATGTCCTTAAATTTTAAGTGAGCTATTAGGGACATCCAGCGTAAGAGTACGTCTGGATCTTTTTTTAAATAAATCCTTCAAAACCAAAATGTTTTTTAAATAGCTTTCAAAAAGCTCCTCTGAATAGATGTAAGCCTGTTAGTACATGAATCATGTAAGTGCTGCCTCAAGCATTATTTGGCAGCTTCACAAATGAAAGTGAACTGTTTCTCTTTAAATACTTGTGTTGTCATCCTTGGTGGTAACTTCAGCTAATCAGCATGCAGAAGGGGAATTGAATCACAGAGCAGGAGCCACATAAATTATAAGTGATGTAAAGCATCATGTCACTGCCTCCTTTCTGGTTTAGGTGCCCTCAACCAAAACAAAAGCCACAAACAAAAATCCCTGTTTTCTTGTTTCTTACTTGTTTTTAAGTTAGTCATAATTCCTCATTAAACATAAATCCCTATAAACTATAAGGCAGGCATTAGTGCCATTGCTGTAACAATTACATGAGACTCTTTATTCATAATGTTAATCTCTTGGTGCAGGAGAATTTGCAGCATTAGTACTCTTAAGTCTGTGAGCTCTTCCTGTAACAGCAGCTGTACTTTTGTAAGACTAGAAGAATTAGCTGTATGTGGAACTGCATTCTTTCAAGTGTGCTCAGAGAGAGATATACAGGCAAGAAATACTAGTTTGGTTTCATTTGGTTTGGCTTTTCATAAAGGAACTAGAGGATGTAAATTTCTTCAACATGAAGAAAAAAAGAATAGGAAAGATACTACACAGCAACCCTATTTTTTCCTCAGGTGACATGCTGGATAATATTTGTGCTAAGACTCTATTAAATGACCAGAAGAGACAAACAGGAGCAGAAAAATAAAACTTTGCAGAAATAACGTAGTTTCCCCCATTAGTTAAATCTGGAGAAGGTCCAAGAACACTTTGTTACAAGAAGTTTCACGATACATTTTGCAGTTAAAGTTCTCTTTGAAGATTAAAATCAGAGCACTGTATATCTGATACCTGCTATTGTCTGATCTTTTGATAATAGTCTTTTTGCTTGTGCAAACCAACAAAAGCTGCCATCCTGGTTACTCAAATAATGATTTCGAAGCCGATTTTTTGTTGTCAGCCTGCTTTATTTTTAATGTGCAAAGTCATTTGCTGTAGAGAATGTATTTGATTAAGTTGTTACTCTAGAAGTATCAAAAAATATAATGGGCTAAAATATTCGTACAAAGAAGAATTTTTAAAAACAAATCCCTGTACTTGCTGTAAATTTTAGACAGCAATTTCATTGATTCCTAGTTGAAACTGTTTTACATTATTAATGGTTTTGATCTTTGTGTGTCTCCTTTAACTTTTCTTCACTTCCAATGCAATTTGTAGGCATTCTGATTTCGTTTGATTGCTTTCTATTCTGAATGTAATTGAAACTCATTTCAATGTGTGTACTAAGCTAATCTGTCAGACCAGCCTTTGTCTTTACTGCTTTTTCAGAACCACCAGTTGTACAAAATTTTAACAGGAATATATTATCTACTACCCATTATCATGACATACTTCTTAATTTTTTAGAAAGAAATTATTAGTTTACAAATGGAAAAGTTGCATGAGCATCTATTGAACTTGAATCCTTACTGTATGTATGGCCAAGCTAATGTGTCAAATGATGGTTCTGACTTGATAATTAGTCATTTCTCTGTGTATTAATACCTTCTTTCTTTTCTGTCTTTCTTGGTCGTTTCTGTTCCTGCTGGCTTTCCTCTGTCAATTCTCCAATGCTACTCTGTAATTAAAACTATTAAATCACAAAACCAACCAACACCGTAGTTATCCCCGTTTGTCCCCGTTCAGCATCTTGCAGCCCCCTCAGCCCTCTGTCCTACAAGGCCATGAACTGTAGAAATTCAGGAGAACGAGCAAAACTTTATGCTTCTACTGATGCCGTTGGACGTCGGAGAACAACGCACCTGGCAGGGGTAAGCTTGGCAGCCACACGTATCCTTCGTGTCCTGTGCCGTGACCACCTGACTGCACTGCTTTTTAGGACTGCCCTAGACAGTCCTAACAAGCCTTAGATACTTCCTCCCCTCTGTAGTGTCCCCAGCCTCTCCAGTTTGTGTCATAAAATCCAGTTTGGCTGGATTTTAACTGAAACACGCTATGTTGTGTGGTGGCACAGCTTGATTATGCACCAAAGAATCCATGTGGAAAAAAACAGATGTTTTCCAAACACTTGTATTTGCAGAGTAGGTGCCTTAGCTTCTCACAAGGCACAGAGGCAGTCACAGTGCCCTGTTCTCAAGTGGATCCTTTGCTGCCTTGTAAGCCCCAAGATGGTGTCACCAATTTTCCTTCAGTGAAGAACTTGTTTGTCCCAGCAGGCTGTTTTCACAAAAGTTCCAGAATTTGATGTCTTCTGAGGTTTCTAGCAAATTCAGCTGAGCCCCTGGAATAAAGAGGGGGGGAATGCATGCACTTACATGTCTCTGTACACAAGTGCAGACTGTACTCTCACTTCCTCTGTACTTTCTTAGGAGATCAGTCTAATAAACTTTTCTTCACTGGAAAGGAAGAAGTTGGTTTAGGCGCAAGGTTTATAAGCAAGGCTTTCCACAGGTCACTGTTCATTCTGAATAATTGAGTAGTAGTACTAAGGCGGATCTGGGTTTTAGGAAAATCAAAACAGTAGAAGAAACTCATGTTGACTGTGCTCCAAGCCACTGGGATGCAGTCAGACCCAGTTCAGATTCATTTGCTGAACCTGAATAGTTATATTTTTCTTGTACTCTACAACCTGAGTTAGAGTGTGAGAAGAGCTGAAGTCATCTCTGCAAAACATTATGTAAGAGGTGCTTGCATTTTTATTTGGCCTGATGGGCAGAAGGTCAGGAGGCAGTACTATTGACATCCTTGTTGGAAGCAGTGTTAATCAAAGTGCCATGAGTCATAGCCAGTACTTAATCTTTCAGGCAGTAGTATACTGAAGTTAGTTCAAGTAGTATACTGAAATTTAAGCTAAGGCATAGCCTTAGTATGTATCTCTAGAAAAATTTCCTAGCATATGCATAGAGCATTGCAGTCTCACAGCTTGTTGATTCTTCTTGAGTCTTTCTGATTGCAAGAGATTTGGGGTTTGGCTTTTTTTTTTCCTAAATTAAAAAGAAGAAAGGGTGTTACTTTTTGGTGGAGGAGGTGATATAAAACTGTTGTTAATATAAAATGAGTGAGCTGTTTCCATTAGTCTGTATGATGTGGAGAATCTTTTATGCTTCTGCAAAGTTCTGTATGAATTCAGCTTTTTACTTTACTGATATGAAGAAAAAATTTCTGATGCTCTGCTTTCAGTACTAGTAAAACAGATCCAATAGAGAGTTACTGCTAGCAAGCCAAAACTCTTGTTCATTGTAATGCATTTTTTCTAGTTGTGTTTACTTTGATAACTCAGCACATCATGCGCTCATGAAGCTGTTTTCAGTCTTGCTTTTCCAGTTGTTAACCTGGCTTTCAGTTCAGGGGATGAGCATTGCACAGCTTTCAGCAGGTGGGGCTCTCAAGCCTCACAACACACCTGCTGCAGGGATTGTGTTTAAGCCCCAGCCAAGGTGGTGAGCAGCAGCCTCTTCATCGTGCTGGCTGAGTGGCAGCTCAGTGTAGTTTCCAGTATTCCTATTCTTCAGGCTCCTGGGATATAAGCTCGTTATTCCAAAACCATGAAGTTTTTCATCTATACTTAAATGTGGGAAGTATATGGATGCCTAAATTCTGATATATTGCCTTAAAGCAGAAGTTCTGTTGTAGCTCTGGTTTGTATTATTAGAAATGTTTCTCAACTTAGGATTTTATTTTTTAAAAATAAGGAAAAAGGAAATCACTGTCATGTATAAGAACCAATTGAAAAAAAGTATGTGCTGTAAAATCATCCAAGAAAAGAAAGAATAGGATAACTGGTGTACCATATTTGGTGTATCTCTGGTGTTCACCTGTAAGCATGAACCCAAATTGTTGTGCTGTATAAGAAGACCATGACCAAGTATGAGCCAAGGGCAGGGGAGGGTGTTTTGTGTTTTCTTCAAAAGAAATCCTGTGTTTATGGAAAGAAGTGGAAGATACTCTGTGGTAGTCAGCAAGGATCAAACTATAAAAGGTAATTTTTTTCCTGTGTGAAAATAAGCCTCTGCAAATTAGCCTATTACATCTTAGGACAGGAGAGAATGATTAAGAAGGATTCTGGTTGTCAAATGCATCTCTACTGGCAAAGATGGTGCCAGGTTACAGGAGCTATATTAATGAACTTGTTAAACAAGTTGTAGAAGCCACTGACTCAGGACTGCTTTTTCTCAGCCCCCCCAACTCCTCATCCTTAACTGAGCTTGCTTTGCTTTCTTTATCTGTGTGAACTCTGGCTTGACTTTGTCTTTTTGTTTGCTGAGCTATAGACTGACAAAAGAGAAAAGGACCATTTGTCATCCAGCTTCTCAGCCAACTTTAAAGGAGGTCATTTTACTTCCAGCCTCAAAGCTAGATCATCAGCTCCCTCTCCAGTTTGGTAAGTCAAGTACATGCTTAGCTGGACATGAGCTATAGGCAGCTCTGATTGTTCTATTAATTAAATGTGAAATGGGGTGAACTTGTTTGATGATGTAGGTGTTTTGTCTCTGCAAAAAAAGGAAAGAGAGTCCTGCTTTAAAAAAAAGCTTCCTACTGCTCTGGAGAAGGGGAAGGGGCAGGAAAATACTTGGTTTCTTCCTTCCTGCTGGCCTCAGTGCTCACACATCTAGAGAGTTGGAGAGAGGCATTTTGCATGACACCGAATCAGATGCACCAGCAGTCCTGCTTGATAGAGAAATAGAGAAGTGATTTTGGTTTTAGCTGCTTTGGTTGTAGAAGTGATATATAGGTGGAAACCAGCATTGTCACTCTTTCATTACACAGGCATGCGTCAAAGTCTTTGCCTTTTTTGCCTGGCACACCCAAGCAGATAACTTCCCCACCTGGTTCCTCCAAAGTTTCTTCTGCTCAGACACGTCCTCCCTCTCCTGGCAACATCCGGCCAATCAAAAAAGAGATCAAACCAGAGGGTGAGAAGAAAAGACCAGAAAAGGAGGTTGAAAAGGCCAATGAGGTGAGGACAGAAGAGAGTAAAGGAGCTTCAGCAGGTGCTGGAGAACCCACAAGTCAGGAACAGCTCACTGTCCAAGCAGAGCTAACTCAAGGTAAGTAGACATCCTACTTTAGAATAAGGAATGTTTTATATTTTTTCCTTCCCTTTCTCCGAAATTATGTATCTTTCAGTAGATTTCTGTCAAAGGTTTATCTGAATTCTTCACAACACTTCTGCAGATGTATGTTCATTATGAGGAAATCGTAGACAGGTGGAAACCCTCCTGCTTCACAAGCCTCTTTGTCCATTTGGACAGGAATTTTGTCCCCCATGTCATAGCATAGCTTCTTTACAAATCGTTGAAGTAGAATAATAATGTAGAAGGCATAGGGATACAGGAAGCCACCACATAAAGTCATGTGAGCAGTGAGAATGTCCAGCTCTGATAGACGCAGTGCACTTGTGCTGGTAACACTGCTAGCTTATGTATAATATTGCTAGAGGACCATATCACAGGAGAGATTAACAGAACATAGTGGAACACAAAGAACCAAGGAGAAGAGTAAAAAAAAATAGGGAGAATTTTTAAGGGAAAATGAGTTATTAAAAATAGTTAACAAATGAACAAGAAACCCACACCAAACCCTACCAACCCTGAAAAGCAGCAATGCAGAAAAGGATGTACACAAAAATAATGACTGTAAAGTGTAAAAAGGGCAAAAGGTAAATCTGAAAATGAAAAAACAAGGTTTGTTCCAGCAGACTTTTTAGATCATTCTGAACAAATTGTCTCTTGCAAATGAGATAGAAAGTCCAGTGTGACCACTGGGATACACAAGTTGGGTTAGTTAGGATTCTGAACTTAAAATTCTTATACTTCCCTGTAGTTATCTTTCAGATAATAGTTTTAAGTATTAGTAATCTTGCATTTAACTCCAGCAGGTGCAGTTTGGGCTTATTCTGTGAAAAAACCTCACGTGAATTGATTTCTTTGTTAATTATTAAGTTCTGTTACAGTAGTTCCTGTCTGATACTCAGGTCCTACTACAGAAGGTCCAACCCCACAAAAAGGGTGGATGGATGTTTGCCATGGGCATGCAAAGGAGATTTAATTTCCATCTTTTGCCTGCTTCCTTTTGAGGAGAAATCTTCCTTTTAAGACCATTTCAGAGATATTGCTGAGATGACTTTACAAGAGTTTACAAGTTGTAGCTCTCCAGTAAAAGGTGCAGAGCAGAGAAACCATCATGCTTGTTTGAATATTTAGTTCAGGAGGAAGAGAGACTCCACTTCTTTGCAGTATCAGTCAATATTTGAATTTGTGACAAGGTCTCTTAGTATTGAAACAGGTTATGTGTGATAAAGGTAATCAAAAGTCAAGCAGTTTGTATTCACAGCAAAGAATACAAACAAGAATATAAAGCAGAGACAAATGAAAAAGAAGGGTGCTATATTTAAAGCAGTGAGCAGCTCTTCAAGTTGAATGTGTTATCCCAAAGCCAGAGGAGATGGTGGTTGGGACCAAAGATGGAGACCTCAGGCTGAGCATTTTACATGTGAGGTGGTTTTAGGACTGCTTTGTACTGCTGATGGAGGCCCCAGCTGCCAAAACTCAGTCGCTGGTTAAATTCAAGAATCTAGAGAGGTGCAAGTACAGCATTTGGGGCTAGAGGAATGTTGCTGATTCTCCTGGGACTGTGTTGCCGGTGAACACAGCTCACTCCCTACAGGTAATAGCCTTTCACTGGTCTGGCTCAGCTGCCTGTTGGCTCTCTGTTCACAGGAGCCAGGAGGTCAGCAGGTAGCATTTGCTAATGAAGCTGTTGAAGCTTTTGCAGGCAAATCTCACACACAACTTTACTAATGCCAGTGAAGCTTTAAAGAAAGGTCTTTTGGGTGTTATCTGTTCTGACAGCAGGGCAGGTGTGCATTAAGCTACTTGTTATGCTGCCAACTTCAGCGCCTGAGGCAAGAAGCGAGCCCCAAGCAGCACAAAGCTGTGCTTCCTTCAAAGCAACATCCCTGCCTTGGCCCATGTTAGTAAATTAAAAAGGGCTGAGGTGCAGGAACTCTGTCATTTATACTGTTTACAATTACAAAGGCTCTCTGGTATGTTTCTGGTCCAGGCTGTAATTGCAGCCTTTCATTTTCTTACCTTCTGTCCCCAAGGCTACTTAGAGCATGGCTCTAAATGCCTCCCAAGATTCAGAGTGATCAAATTGCTTACCTTTTTATATTTCAACATCCCAGAATTTTCTGAGTTCCCAGCAATATCTTGGAGTTAGCCCAGGTCCGGACTGTTCCCTGGGCTGAATACCTGTTTTGGTAATATGAGAGAACAGTGCTCCATTGCACTAGTGCTAAACTGTGCCAGCTCACCTCAAGGCTGGAGAACAGGCCCTGGCACTCTGTAAATTACTGCTGTAGAGGTATCATTTGAATTCACTGTCAAAGCCCTGAAGCAATTATAGAAAGACCTCTGTAGTTTTTAGCTGATAGAAGAGGAGATCAGAGAAGTCAACAGATGGGAATTCAGCACAGAAAACAACTGAATTTATGTTCATGTACATGATGAGGTATGGGAAGGGGGGAATCTAAAGAAGAAACCCCTCTTTAGAAATTGTTAGTGAGGTTAGGAAAATTGTCACATCCGAGTGTATGTTTAGAAATGCAGATTTAAAAGCATCTGCTTGATACTCCTTATGACTTATTTTACATATATATTACTAGGGTCAGAATCTGATTTCATTGACAGTTCAAAATCTTCCCTCTCCATGTTTGCCTGCATTACCAGATGGGATTACTCTGGGAATGCTTCCTAATGTTAATTTGTGTATTGGTAATGGTCCCTGATGTGTAGAGAAAAGGTGATGAGTCACTCTGTACCTATGCTGGAGAATGCCAGGCAATCTTACAGAAATGTGAACTACTCTTTTACTTGAAAAAAACCTATAACATCTTCTCTACCACATGGACAAGTCTGGCCCTGAATAAAGAATTGAAATGAAGGCACTACTGAGATCTAAACACAAGCCACAGTTCATCAATAGTGGCAACATTTAAAAAACTGTGTTCCCATGAGTTGTCTCAGGTTGGAGCAACTGCAAAGCTGATGACAGCTGGGTGCAGATCACTTCAGACTGTTGACGTTTGAGATCACCAAGTCACCAGAAGTGACTATCACCAAAAATTCTGGCTCTGACCTTCAGGTGTGGATGATCAGACAGAAGAAAAATACAATTTCACAATGTTTTATTTCTGCTTTTCAAACAGAATTGGGCAAGCTTAAGAAATATGATGGATGGTAGGGACTTGCTGAGTCAGCATTACTCCTGTTGAGCACCTCTCAGCATTTGTTCTGACAGAAAACTTGACTTATATTTTCAGCTGCAGGTGCTTTCACACACCCTGCAAAACCAAACCCCCCTGAAGGTATGTGAACCTCTAGCATGTAGAAACATCTTCCCTGAATCATTTAAAAAAGATAAGCTTAAAAACACTTTGCAGAACATTTAAAAGTATTTTCTGTTCCTTTCAAGGGAGTGACATCTTGGCTACTGTGTCTGTACATAACGAATTTTCTTTCCTATTTGTTTCAGCAGCCAGCCCATCCCTAACTCCTGCTCCGCCAGCTCTTGCTCCAGCCCCAGCACCACCCAAGCCCTCTGCAGGTACAACTGACCCTGAAGAAGCAACAAGGCTGCTGACTGAAAAGAGGCGCCTTGCCCGTGAGCAGCGGGAACGGGAGGAGCAGGAAAGGAGGGAAAGAGAAGAGCTTGAAAGGTAATTCTAGTCTCTGCAGTAGAGAAGGCATGTTTTTAGCAGCTTCTAATGTGTATTCTGCTGTTACATTGTTATATATGAAGAACAGCACTGAAGCCCAGGAGGCACAAGTTCCTCCCCAAAACCGTATTTTCCTGTTGGGTTTTTCAGGTGGTGCAATATATACCTAAGCATATCTGAAAAACGTATTCAAAGTAGTGCTTTAAAATAGGGAGGAGGAGAGAGTAGATCCTTACAGTTGTGATGTGTTCCTTCCTCAGAGATTAACAAAGCTGTACTTTTTTGTTCCAGCTAGACAACTCAGCATGGCTGTTTCCAACTTTGTGATCGGCACAGAGTCTCTTATTTTGAATTGTAAGATCTCTGTTGTGTGAGGTGCTTTAGGTGTCCAGCTGTTGTGACTTAGACCTGTTTGTTTTCTCATTTAAAATAAAGACACCCCCCACACCCCCCGAACAGTTTTGGAGGGTAATTAATGTTACATCTTGCTTTATAATAGCAAGTGAGTTGCCCATCTGGATACTCATGACTGCCTACAGCACAAGTTGGGTGCTTTTTAGAGGGCGGCCATGCCTCTGGATTTTGTTGGACTTCTTTAACCACTTTGTTGATAGGAACAAGGCAGAACCAGTTAAAATAGGCTTTCCAAAAGGCTCACATCACTGACCCTCTCAAAAAGGGTGTTAAAGAAAAAAATCTGCTGTGGCATAAGAGTAATATGGTGAATAAATACTAAGACAGAAAGATCAAAAATAAAAATTAAGAATAATCAGCTTTCACAGTGAAAAGAGTTTCTGGTGTTTGTGCAGTGCCTTCATAAAAGAACTTGAAAGGAGTTGAGGGCAGTGAGATTATATTGGTCTTCAGTGAGATAAAAGTCAGTTGTGAACAGGTTGCTGAGCTACAAAATGAAAGCTGAATTGCTGTACTGATAAGCATAAAGGAATGCATATAGGAAATAATCCTAACTTGACTCCTGGTCTCTGGATGAATTATTTCTGAAGAGATCTTGTTTGGAGTTGAATATATGAAAGTATCAGGTGAGTCATGGTTGACAAAGTAAACGAACTGTTACAAGTTAGTAGAAAGCAAGAACAAAATGAAAATGTCATTCTTAACTAATCAATATAAATCTACATTTTGAATGTTGAGTTTTATATTTTTTTGAGATAGTATCATTAGTAAAACTAGAAAAATAAGTGCAGAAAGACATCAAGGAAGATCACAAGTACAAAACAGTTCCCATATGAAAATCTACTAAACAGGTGAGGATTCTTCAGCTGGTAAGATAACACTAAGAAGTCCTAAATAATTTGGGAAACATCAAAGATGAAGGTGAAAAGTTACTCGCTTCATAATACAAGGATGAGGAGCCATTAGTAAGGTTAGAAGGTAACCTTCAAAAATTGTCAGAATTAGATACTTTATTTTAATCAAGGAATCATTGCCATGAGGTGAGGTGGGTGCCAGAAATGCATATTGTTTCAAAATATGATTATATGAAATAGCAGAAAGGACTATTTTGCAAAATGTATTAATCAAAGATACTATTTCTGATTCAGAAAGTATGTGAGTCATAGATTAGGCAGAGGTATGCTGGAGAAGAATTGATGTTGTAATGCAAAGTTTTTGATATTCCACAGGGCTTCATGTTTGGCCCCTATGCGAAGCAGAATAGACAGTTTAGGGACAGGAGCAGGACAACTTGATCAAGTTGGGACAGCAGTGCTGGATCGGGAACCTGGTGGTTTGACTTTTCTCCGTTCTTCTATTACCTGCTTTTCTTATGCTTATTTAATGATTGCAGACAAAAGAAAGAAGAGCTGTCACAGAGGATAGCTGAAGAAAGAGCTCGCCGAGAAGAGGAGGAAGCTCGGAGACAAGAAGCAGAAAAACAAAGGAAGGATGCAGAGGAGCAGGAAAAGGAGGAACGGCTGCGACGCCAGGCAGAAGAGAGAGAGCAGAAGGAGAAAGAAGAGATGGAGCGCATTCAGAAACAAGTATGCACCTAAATTAGAGCAATATCAAAAATTTAAATATCTGAAAAGATTTGGGACACAGTTCATTCCATGGAGTAATTCAAAGAGTAAAGATATTTCTACTTGACATAAACATGTGATAGGGAGTTGAGTTTTGGAGGCTTTTTCCTCTCTCTCTTTACAATGTATTTAGAACAAATCCTTTCTTGTTCCTCATAAATTGTGATGAAAAAAACAATATAGTTGTATTGAGGAATTCTGATACGTGCTGTTACACCAGAGAATTCTTTGTCCCAACAGTTATAGCAAGTCCAGATGCAAAGATAACTATTCATTGTGTTGGAGATACAGTACTGCTGAGTTCTAATCCTATGTCAAATACTGCTTTTATGTGGGGCTGGTGGGAAGGGGTAGATTTAATGAAACCAAGGAGAACCTTTATCTGGCCCAGTACTCCTGAAATCAGAGTAACTAATCAAAAGACAAAAGGTAATAAATCAAAATTAAGTTTTTCAAATGCTTTCATTCTTGATGGGCATAATGTTGCTTTACTGACTTCAGGAGAGGCTGTGGTAAGCATCCTGGATAGGATTCTTCTCTTTCCTCTGCTCTTCTCTGCTTTTACTTCTTGCATGTGCTTTATTCTTCCAAAATCCAACACCTCAATTTGCCTTGTAGATGAGGTTTTCTTCTGGTGTATAAATGGATGCTTCTGATAATAAATGTTTTAAGGATTGTGTTAGTGAATATGGCTGAGAAACTCCATCCTTCTTTTCAGAAGATGTGTGCTACTTTCTTTGAAATGTGAAACTGAGGCTTAACTCAGTTTAGCACTCAGAGACAGCACATGGCCAAGGCTTTTTTGGATGTTAGAGATGCAAAAATGATCTATTGTAATAGTTCCATCATATAAAAGTGTCACGGTCAGGGAGCAAGGACCCTCTACAGTATATTCCAGACAAATTCTGCATTTCATTAAAAACGCAGGAATGGAAAGTTTGTGCAAATGAGCCTATGGCTGTTTGCCCTTGGTCTCGTTAAACAGTTACTCTATTGGCCAAACAAAACATTCTGCTGTGTTTTATTACTCTCAAAAATATCCACAACACAAAACATGAATCGCTCTAATACTTTCCTGGCTGCTGTTTTAATGCTGAAGGCTAGAAAATTTATTCCTTATTTGTCATCTGGTATGTTCTGGAACGGTGTACAGAATCAAACACAATGTCCATTGTTTAGTTATTCTTTCTTAATGCTATTCAAAAACTGGAGATTAATCAAGAAATGTGCAATTCTGTCTGAAAAGATTATTGGTGATTTGTAAACCCCAAAAGTCTCTTTTCAGGATGTTGTAGGTATGCATATTTAGGCACAGAGTATAAAACTGTCATTAAATAATAAATTATTCCTCACTTCTTTTTCTTTTACCACCAACACAGAAAGAAGAGGAAGCTCGCCTGAGGGAAGAGGCCGAGAGGATTCGACTAGAACGTGAAAAGCATTTCCAAAGAGAAGAGCAAGAGCGCTTGGAAAGGAAGAAGGTAACTCAGTCCATGCAGAGAAACTGTGATTGGTTTTGCCTTAGCAGTCTGTTTCCACCTCAGCAGTAGGAAGTAAATTATATAAATGTGCTCTCAGGCTGCAGTCCTCATAGGGCTGATGTGACAATGAAGGGAATACTGCCAACCGTAATAAATAATTCATTTTTTTGCAATAACAGATACAGCTGATAAATGACAAGCAGTTGTGGATTGGGAGAAAGTTATTCAAATTAATGCCAGAAAACTTTATTTTACCCCTTTACATTTCATTCTAGAGGCTTGAGGAGATCATGAAGAGAACTAGGCGTGTAGAAGCTGTAGATAAGGTCAGTGCTGCTACTTAACATGCGTTAGTATTGAACACATTTCTGTCTTTTTCCCTAGTGCCATTTTAAATTTACAAAACTGTGCTTCCTTTGTAGAAATCCAATGACCAGCAAAATGGACATATATCAAAGACAAATATTACTGGAGAAGCAGGTATTGTGTTTAACTGTGCCCTGAGCACAACAGGTGAATAAATGCCTACTGAGCACAATGATTTGAGAAAAGTTCTGAAACTTGGCACACTAATTGCAGTTAAAAAAACTGTGAGAGGAGTATAAATGAAATCTTAGCAGACATTAATTGTTTACTCCTTCTGTATAGGTAGCTAGCCATTACTAAATGAATACAGTGTTTTAGCAACTTTGTCACATTGGTGTTTAGCAAAAGGAATTTTCTTAAGTTTAATTATTTATAAACTGAAAAGAAATTATTTTGTGATTTGAGTCACAAAATAAAACTGATTCTACAGGTTGTTTCTTATAATATTTCAGATATGGTTGTTGCAGATTTACTCCATTTTCTTAAAAGACTATTTCTTCTTAGTCAACAAAACAAAGCATTCATTGTTTTGAACATCTCCCTGTGATTTCTTTCTTCCACACCTGCTGCCTTATTCACTTAGTCTTTATTTCTTTTTTTTGCCAAAACTCAGCTACTGCAAAAGCTTGGTCTTGTCACACCCACACTCTTATGCTTTCCTTCTGCTCCATTCCCTCTATCTTTATTCCTTTTTAGGTAATCTTCTATGTAAGACTGTAATACTTATCATAAAGGAAGAAAAATAAAATGTAGCTTATATTCAACAATCACCAGGTGTGAAGTAGCACTGCTTAAAGATACTGAAGTCAAGCTATCAAATGGCTTATCCTATTGTAGCATAACACATTAAATGACACTAATCTTTTTCTCCTTTGTATTTGGGGTGAGTAACAGGGAAGACAGCAGCACTGACTGATGGATGACTTTTTTCTTGATTTTTCAAGTGAACACTATAATTAGTACTGTCAGGAAACCTTTTGATGCAGATTTCATTACCTGTGTTTGTTATTTGTTTACATATTATCTTGGGGGAAAAAGTTTGTGAGCTACTAATGCAGAACTCATCTGGGATGCCATCTTTTGTCTTTGGATACTGTGGAAGGTGTTATAAACCATTTGAAGAATTCCTGAAACTATAAAGGGTTCCACAACCTTTGGCTAGTACTTTCCCTCTAGAGATAGGCAAGAAGCAGTCTTCTATCCATTTCCTAAGGCTGAGGAGACTTTGGATATCCATTTCCCCAGGCCCGAGGGAAGGCTGGAGTCCTTGAGTGACTGAACAAAGAGAAAACTGCTCTCAGCCTCAGGGCTGCTTTATAGTTTGACTTTGCATTATCTATATATGCCATTGAGTTAAAGGTATGGATTAATGGGCATATTACAGCCACATGAATTTCCATATTGCACTTTAACAGACCTCTGACTCTCCACAAACAGTATGTTTTTAAAAATTTTTTGTAAGTCTTACTGTTTGCCAAAACCTGAGGAAACATTTATCGGAATGGCCAAAATCACACAATGGAAAAAATCCATCACCTTTTTGTCATTCATTTGGCCTCTGCTTCAAAATATGAGTTTGTTCCTTATTTCCAAAGCAGAACAACTTTTTCTTCTGCTTTTTCATTCTAAACGTTAAAGCAAATATATTTTTATGTTATTCCATTTGTAGAAGCACAGAAACCTCTATTTCTAGTATCTTCCATATAAAAAACTTGCCAAAGATCAGAGGCATTCGGCATAAAAGTCTTCAGCCCTAACATCTAGAGTACAGTGAAATAGAGCAGCTGGAGGAGGGGCTTACCAGATGAGGTTTTGGGTAATGGAGATAAATGTGTCTGAGCCTATGAATACTGAATTGTCCATGCAATTACTGTAGCAAATGTTAGCAGGGTGGGGTGCAGTTGCTTCCTCTTAGTGACCTGTATGCAGATAGATATGCTCTAGATACAATGCAGAAAGCTGTAGTTGTACTTCAAAAGAAAACCACAAAGCCGGCCAGAAACATGTATCACATAGTCTCAACAAGAGGGACAAGGATAATCTCATTTTATGTTGCTCTCTGTCATGTTTTATAGTAGCAATTTGGTACTTATTGAAAGAAGTGTCCTTCCCAATGGAGATTTTTTTTTTCTTGATTTCCCTTTGAGTCACTGGAATCAAGAAAAGCTAGTATGTGGGAATAGTCATGTCCAATTTTTGCACTATTCCATTCTCTATTGCTACTTGAAAAGTGCTAGCATAACATTCTATCAGATATCAGCTTCTTTTGCCCACCAGCTTATATATTGGAACTGTGCATATGATTGTAAAATGTTTATTCTTGTTCAGAAAGCTATGTCTTTGAAATCTGTGACATTTACTTTAGACCTGAAAACGGGTTTGTGTGCCCAAAAAGCTGATGAAGGAGATGGGGTTGTGGGGGGAGAGGGGTATGGGAACCGTATGTTTTTTGAAACTGTAACTCACCTTGGCTGTGCTGGCTTTTGTAGAAAATATTTTACCCTAAACTACAGGGCAGATGCTGCTGCTTGGTGGTTTTATGCAAACCTCTTTTCTCTGCCCAGTCACAGGCAGTCCTGCCTCTCCCTCGGAGCCTGCAGCAGGGCCTCAGCCCCAGCACGCAGTGCCACCCCCGCACAATGGGACTCCGGCCGCCTGCACGCGCGTTGGGGCTCCACTCCAGCCCCCCGGAAACGTGGACAGGTAAAACATTGCCAGGCAGCCGTGCCTGGCCATTGCCCTCAGCCTGCAATGAGTAATAAATTATTACTGCTGCTAGAGTAATAAATTATATTTGGATCTGCTAGAGTAATAAATTATATTTGGATCCATGAGTTCGTTAACTAAACAAGAGGTAACCGTTCAATCTGCCTTGTTTCCTGGTTTTTATCTTTTTCTGTGTTCAGAAAAGAGCTTTATCATATTTCAAGTAGCAGTAGCTGATTTTTGCTAACTGATAGGGATTTTTTGTTTTTTTTAAAGAGCGTGTTCTTTGCAGTGTTTGGAAAAATGTGTTTGGCAGCAATTTTTAAATTTATTGAAACTTAATGGAAAGGGAATTGTTTGCTATTCCTTTCTCTGAATTATGCTTCTTAAAACCCACTCTGGGCTTGCACTTCTTATTTTCTTAATGCAAATAATGAATACTGTGTTTTCAGCCTAAATGTTTTGATTTCAAAACTGCTTGAAGCATTAGAAAGTGGTGTAGTAGATATGTCCTTGGTGTGAGGTATGGGACTAAGTCACTTTGATTATGCATTTAAAAAAAACACCTTTGTTCCTCACAAGAAGTATTTGGGGAGGCAGATATTACACATTGGGAGCTCTCTGTAGCTTTGAGGCAAGCCACTCAGACTTTGAGAAATTGTTGAAAAGCTTGAAACATCAATATTGAACTGAGTGACATCCATTACATAAGCATGAGCTGTCAGTTATTTTAATTTTAGTGATGCAGAAAGCCAAATAGTCTCACAGTCTTTTCATGTTTTATGCAGGTAGTGCCAGAATATGCATGGGAAAACTTGAATGTGGGAAACCATTGTGCAGTCTGTAATAGACAGTATGCTTCAGGGTGTGATTGGCACTAATTGAAGGAGGAATTTGCCCTTTCTCAATCCCTCCATATGCCTGGGGGATCTTAGCCTGCTGTCATGCTGACAAGGATGCTCCTGCTGAGGGAAGTTCTGTCAGTGACACTGAGGTGCATTGGATGAGCTGCACAGAGCTGCCTCATAATTGTCTTGGGCAGCTATTAAAATGTTAATCACTCCCAGCCTTACAAGCACCTTGATGTTTGAAATATAAAATGTTCCACACTAACGAGTGCTGTCCTGTACCATTATAATCTGTGTGGAAGGAACCCCAGAATGCCGACAGTGAAGAATGAAAAAATGAGATTGAAGAACAGTGACAAAAGTAGGAAGAGCATGTAAGGTTGTGGAATGGAAAACTGGCACGCCAGGTTGGAATGTGTCTGCTTCAGAGGTACATCCACAGTAACTGGGAAGGTGAAGCCCTTAGCCCTTGGTAGTGTCCCATAGATTTTGTCATGGTAAAGGCCACAGGTGCCAATACCTCTACTACTGCATCTTGTGTGCTGTGGTTGTCTGGCATCTAGGTACATCTGACATATGTTGACACACACAGGGGCAGTGGGTGCAGGTTGTTTCCTGAGTGAGCACCTCACTCCAGCCCTCAACAAGATTTGGCTTTTGTCTGAAAAAGACTTCATCATGTTTTAAGGGCAAGAGTGCTGAGATTTCTGACCAGAAGTTAAACAGGTGTTACCTGGGGAACTTGTCATGCCTTTGTGTAGCTGAGAGGACAGAGGATTGCAGAACCCTACAGCTGCCTAATCCATAGCCCACTTACAGATTTTTGCTTGTACTTCATTCTCTAATTCTTTGCCCAAAATAGATTGTGCCTGCTACTCAGAAAAAGTTATTTTGGTACAATGATTTGGTTTATGTTGACAGTACATTTCACTGGTACTTACTCTGTAATTCCTCTTTTCTGTGCTGTTTTCTGCAAACACTTGCAATGTGGTGCAAAGTGCCTTGGTGAGTGCAGTTCACCTCATGTTTCTCCATCCTGTGAGCATGGAGCTGGGTCTGGATAGGTTAGATAACCAGTTTTTAGAAATATACAGTTGGTCTGGGTGATTGCCTTCATATCTTGTCCTGGAAAGAACAACTCCTCATTGCTGGCTGGTTTCAGTGCTGTTGTCTCAGTGGATTAAAAATAAGCACCATTTATTTAAATAATCCAGAAGTCTGGGATCCATTTTGCTGTTAATGTCTATCTATGTCTTCCTCTGCAAAAATCCTCTCAATAAATGAGGTGACTGACGTTGTCCTTCAGATCAGAAATAGCAACTGTGAAAATACTTCGGCATTTTGCAAAGGCCTGCAAATCTGTATTTTATTTTTTCCTATTCAGTGTTGATTTCTGATGAATGATCAGAAACATATACTGAATTCTGACCTTCTTTATTTTTTAGTCTCTTCAAATTCTAATTTCATGCTGTGTCTGCATAGAGTTTTGGCTAAAATTATCTGCAACAGATATAATTTTCAGTAATTTTAATTTTTTGGATGTTCCAGTTCCTTTAATTAAACTGGCTTCTCTTTTCTCAATATCCTCCAGTCTATCTTGCTAATATTGATGTGTCCAGGTCAAAATGTGAAGCAACAGAGATATTTTTCAGCTGCCATGGAGATGTCCTTCAGATGCTTGCAAGACTGTTATGTTTGGAAATGCACTCTAAACAACTCAGGCAACTTTTTTTTCCCTCTATTACATAAGTGTCTTGCTACATGCACACTTATGGAATGTGTTAGAATGCCAAAATTATCCAGTTCTTTCTGCAATATTGTATGCCTGGAAAGGATGTCTCTAGTGTTGCATTAGACACTTAGACAGCATTAAGAATGTAACATAAGACAGTAAGAACAGCTGTAGCAGGTCAAAACCCTTTTCTTATTTTTTGTGTTTTGTTTTAATGCCCTGTAGCACAATGTAAAGGCAAAAAAAAGGTAATTACCAGGAGATCCTCTGGCCAATGAAGGGTTGCTAAGCATTGTGGTCCAAATGCAACCATAGGCTCAAGAAGTCCCTAAGCTGCTAATTACCAGAAGCTGAAGGGCATACCAATCTCCTAGGAATTTATCTAATCTCCTTTTGAGCTTGTGGCCTCTAAGTTGTCCAGTGGAAATTAATTCCACTGTTCTACCTTCCCCTTTGTTTTGTCTAAATTTGCTCCTCTAGTAATTAGGTGGATCAAGCAGCATAGAATCTAGAAGAATTTATACCACAAAATTTAGAATGTTTATAGTCCTGATTTCCTTTACTGTACCCCCTTTGTGATTGTAGACTCTGTCTCAAAAGACATTGTTCAAGTCTGAACAAATCTTTCTCTAACTCCATTGTAATATGGCAGTGCAATGACACATAAATATGAAACATGAAGAATTATTCATTCACTAAGACAGCTGATAAATTGGGTAGAAAAATTCTGTTTGCAGAAGCAAGAGGCTTCTTCATTGCTTTAATACTTGTTGAACTACTGTGCTGTTTAATTTATATGAATGAGCACTTGCTCTCTTCCCACCTCTTTATTACCCCATTCATCAAACTTGGCATGTTATCCTAGCTCAGGTATGGTTATTGGCAGTAGATAGGGATAAAATAAATAATAGGATACCTCATAGTGAATAATAACCTAATGACCTTACATGAGAGAGCAGTTTTTTATAATCCTAAAGCATTTCACTTACTCTTCTCCTCATCTTATAGATGTGGGTCTCTGGCACAAATGTGATGTGATGTGACTTAGGAGCTCTCCCAGGAAGCCAGCAGGGTTCTGTCCCTGCTCTAAAACTCAGTGCAATGAAACATATTTTTTACTTTGAAATTTGCCCAGCATATCCACAGATGAAAAAAAGGGGAGTGCCTTTCTGAAAAAGAGCTGGTGATGGTTTGAAAAACTGTGAAGGCTTAATATGAACACCAGCATATGATTCTCACAGGAAATCTGGGCTTTGGATAAAACACTGCCACTTTCAGAAGAGTGATGATTGTTTCTTGTCTCTTGGAGAACACTATAAAGCAAATCTTTAATTGTTTGTGCAAAGTTGTACAAAGAAGCCAGCAAATGAAAATATACTGGATGCCAATTACATTACAAAAGTAGGTTTCTTTTTAAGACCAGTAAATGTGCTGTCAGAAAATTAGCCTGTGAAACCAAGCCACCTTTCCTCAGTGGCCTGAGGAAATTGATAACCAAGTTTCAATCTAGGAAAATTGCATCTTTGCCTTTGTAGTGGAAACATTTCTAAACAACCTGAACAGTTGTGGTGTGGTCCAAAAGGGGAATAGGTACTCAGAATTGTCAGGATCTAACTGTTGAGGGCTTTAGGAAGCACCTGTGAAAGATCACAAGATTTTTGAGTATTCGTTGAGTACTTGCTCTTGTTTGAGGAACTTACAGTCCCATTACTGTCATCCTGTTCACTGAAGTAGCACCTTAGTTTGTCCTCTCTGGCAGAATAGGACACACCATCTGCAGAGTCAGAAGGATTTGACAATACAGCACTTAATAAAGGGGTTGGGAGGGGGAGCCCAAGGCTGCAAGACAGGAGCAAATATCATCTAGGGAGACTACATGTAAATGCTGAGTGTCCGTACTTGTGCTGCCCTTGACTGGGGCAGATGTACAAGAGCTAGCTCATAAGGAATCTCTGTCACATGGGAGATGGAAAATGAAAATGCAGATTGACATGAGGGATTCTGGGAGAGGGCTCTCTTGGCTTGGACATGAACAACAAGAGAAGTGCAGAGCTGGGTAGTGCCTTCGAAATGACCCCTAAGATCTTGTAAGGTAGAAGGGACTGAAAGGAACACTATATTGACAAGGGAGTTTTTCTCTGGATAGGTGGCGTATAGAAGCTGTTCCAGAACTGATGGCAGGAGGTGAATCAAGAAAGAATAAAAATAACAGTGATCTTATCCAAGGGTAATTACATTGATTTGCAATAAGAGGAAGGGTACAACAAAGGTTATGAGATCTGAAAAAGATGTTAAGGGCTGTAAATTGCATTATGTGGGTGGGTCCAGGTAGTGGTGGTGCTGCAGAACTTTACTTACTTCTCAGACTGCAGTGTCCACCCAGCACACCATAGTTCTGGCTGTCATGTAGACAAAGGTAACTGCTACTCCATGGGTTTGAATTAAGGAATACCAGTACTTTGGCTGCAAAACCAGTTTTTCCTACTGTGGTAGAAGCACCGTTTTGTTTCCACTGGCTAAAAGAATGTTTGGGATTGATGCAGACTTCTCTTTTGTTTGTACTATTACTTTGATGATGACTAAATTTCTGTTCTAGATAAAGTATGTAAGGAAAAATGTCTGTTTCTCTTTTAGCAATCTCAATCCAGAGAAAAATGCAAATGAAAATGGAATGTCTATGCAGAACGATAACTTTGAAGAGATCATGAACTTGCCTATTGGTTCTAAACCATCCCGGCTGGATGCTATGAACAATGATGGAAGCAATAGTCCTGAAATTCCTTTGAATCCAATTCTAGCCTTTGAAGATAAGGGGACTCTTTTGCCTCAGGTAGATAGTGTTCAAGCACATCAAACAGCAGGTAGGTTTGCTGTGGTTCTCTAACACTTGTCATTTGTTGTAATTGACAGAGGTTCCAGAGCTCTCAATTAATATAAGTTGATTCATTTAAGCATTATTAAACTCTTTTACATTTAAACTCTCTTTAAATTTTAAACAAACTTAAATTACTTGGGGACAGGAGCACATCTCTTTGTAAAGCTATGCCTGCCAAGCACATACAGATGCCGTGCAATGGTGGTGAGGCCTTATAGTTTCATGGATGAGGACTTCTCACATATACTTTACTTCCTGCCATTTGAAGTTGCTTGGAAAGGTTTGCCTTGTGCTTCCAAGCAGAAGTGATAGTTGACAGCTCCTGTTATGGCCTGATGATCAGCAACTGGGTTCCAGTTCTGCAAGTGCAGTGCTTGACGTGCACATGCAGAAGGAGAGTTACTAATTTTTAAAAATTATGTTTTGAAATTATGAATGTGCTTCCCTCATCAAGTTCTTGCAGGCATTGAGGGATGGTTTTCAGGACACTGGACTTTTCTGAATTATAACTTTTTAAGAATGTTAGGTAAATAAATACTAATTTAGCAAATTAAATTTGATAGCGCTTTATAAGGAAAATCATCTCAAATTAAAATAATTGCATAAGCACATTACATTTTGAAGAAAGAATTGCCACTCTGACCTGCTATGTTTACCTTGTGTTTTAGAAGTGATCTGATTGTTTCTTCTGAAGAACCAAAGGTGATATGAGCATCTCTGCAGTCAGTGGAGTTTCTTCCATGCTGTGAAGGAGTGTTTTATTTTTTTCTCTCCAGTTTTTTAAAGATTTCTTGAATATCTTTTTTGGAAGGACTTTAGTAAAACCAGCAGAAGAAATGAGGGGAATAGACTTGCATCACCATTCTAATAGCTTTCATCACTAGAAAAATCATGCTTCACGTGCGTTACTTAATATGGCTATTTCCAACAAGCTTTTTTTTGTTAGTAAATGAATATTTCTGTATTCCTTAAGATACAAGACACTGGAATCTGAAAGTAACGGGCTGATTTGGGTGGTGGGACTGATTCTTTTTTTAAAAAAAGGTGGGTGTTGGTTTAAAAGGCATAATTGTAAAATTGGCAAAGAATCTTTTACACTTTGTGGTTCTAATACTTGAAAAATAAATGCCTCATTGCTCTACAAGTAGAGTTAATGGGGTGTTTTATTTAAACCTGTTGGTTTAAATATTATTGCAGAGAACTCTAATTATGGGGGCAAACTATAGGCTTCTGTATCAGGTTCTTGTAAATGTAATTCCTACAGGGACATTCTGTAAATCGAGACGTTACTATGCTCTTCTCACATTTTCTCTAAAAACACAAAACAAGACAGGTTTTAAAATGTGAAAATTTGAAAGCGTTATTTTTTCATGGACAAGAGGAAAACCTATTGTTCTACTAGATTATGTATTTATAAATTTTGCTCAGTACAGAAATAAATCATTTAATTGAATAAATTAGACAAATGTGGTAAAAAAAGATACTGAAAACTTGATTTTTTTTTTAGTTACATCCATGTCCACAGTCCTATAAAAGATGTGTATGCATACACACACGTGTGCATGCACATACAAGGAAATATCTTGTTCTGAGTCCTGTAAATTGCTGCTGTTCCCAATGATGGAAGACTTCCTTTGCCTTATCAGACTATTGAAGACTGTGTGAAACCTGGGATATTTGAGTTTTGGATGATGATGGGGTTTGCTCGTTTCAGAGCAAATGGAAAATGGTCATTGTGCTTTTTTATGTAGTGTGTGGTTTTTATGAAGCATTGCAGTTTGAGTGATAAGAGGAGCGATGCAGGTTGCTTTCTCTTTAGTTTGATGCTGATTTCTACTGTCATTCATTGTTCCATCCCACAATTTTGGTTGCTGTTGTGCAGAACTGTAAAACCTTGCACGTTTTTGTGCTGTGGCTAAACAATGCTTTTGGAGGCAGAGCTTGCTCTGGGTGTTTGAGTTTGCAGCATCACCGAAGGCTTGAGGCATTGCTCTCTGAATCAGTGAGAAGATCCTTGGGAGGGGAAATGGAGGTTCATGGGTTCTCAGCTCCTGCTAACAGAGAATGTAATTAAGATTCCTGCACTTGCCTTTAGTAAGCACTGAGCAAGACCTCTAGGTAACTGTGCAGAAAGTCTGTGCTAGCAGAAGAAATCCTCTGAGATAAAAGCTGAAGAATTTTTGAAGAAATTTCTGCTGCTGCCAAGTGTTCATCTTATAGAGGAGATGGGATAAAAGCAATGGAAATAAACTGAAAGAGACTTCATCTGCCAGAATATTTATGGAAGGGAAAAAACAGCCATTCAGTCAGAGTGCTTTCAATAGTAACTTGTGACACAGTAAAATGAATTGGGTTCCTTTCTTGCTTTCTTTAGTATTCCATGTACATAGCCACACTATTTTGAAGTGTCCAAAATATGTAGTTTTTCTTTAAAACTATATATAGCATGTAAGTACTGAATAAAAACTTGTTTGAAATATTTATTTCTACTTATATTTTTATTTTCTTGCATAATTGAAACAAGATTCAGTCTCTGATGGAAAACTCTTCTTGCTACTCATGGTATGCTTAAAACTTTGCTTCAGGTTTCTTGTAATTTCTTTACTAAAGAATCAGTAGAGTCACTTGTCACATGAAAGAGAGCAAAGAAATTGATTCAGTTTTAAGTCTTAGGATTCATTTAGGATCAGGTTTAAATTTTGTTGATCTTTAGTTATTTAAGATTGGTTATAAATTACGCTGGTCTGTTTTTTGGGAGACTTCAGTACACTTGCTTCACTGTGGAAAAATGGGCCAGCTTTATATTTCACATGTACTCCGGTTTTGGGGTTTTTTTTAAACAGGGCTGGATTAAAAACAGTTAACTATTACAGTCAATTCAGGTTTGCTTCAAATGAGAGCAAGAATTTCCTATTTTCAGGGGCCTGACATAGAAAATGAAACCAAGGGAATTGAGAGGAAGGTGTACAAATTTTTTAATTGAATTTTTAAATCTTTTCATTAAGCTTTTTTTAATGCAGGGAAAATAATTTCTCTTCTGTTGAGTGTTGTTCTCAACAATAAAATATGGTGTGGGAGGAAGGCCAGCTCCTCTGCCTGCTATTGCAACTGGTCGTGTTGTTTGTATCGTGAGGGGCAAGGTGGAACTACTCCAAGAGGTAGAAGTAGCAGGTGCAGACAGCTGTTCTGAGAGCTGGGAGCAGAAGCCTTCCCCAGGAGAGAGCTGTGTGCTTTGGGAAGGCTCAGCTCCGTGCTCCCATCTCCACAGCAGCGATGCTCGCAGAGATGATGCTCTGTGAGTTATTTCAGTACATCACAACTGCTGCATTGATCATCATTAGCTCTGCTTGCTTCATGTCTTTTATCTCTCATTCCTGATGAAGAATGCTTTGTTATTTGCTTACTTGCTAAGACCTTGAAATAATGTTTGAGATTAAATACCTAAGAATACAGATACAGGACGCATTCTAATATCATTACTTAATATTGCACTGTTTCTTTTTGGAAACTGAGCTAAAATTGCCCATGGAGGTGGTTTGCCATTTGGGATTTTGTGTTCCCAGGTGTGTCGTTCTGTTTTACAAAGTTCACCTGCCCTGAACACATGGTTTGTCACATGATATTTCAAAACAAGATTCCTGTCACGCATGAATATTGAAAATGCCATATTGCTTTATCCAAAGTTTCTGTCTACCCTGCACTTTAATAGGCTTTTTTTACTGCACTGAGTGTGGTTTTGGTTGTTTTTACATGTTTTTTGTTTGGTTTTGGTTCGTTTCTTCTTTTGGGGGTGGGAGGGGAGTAACTTTTTTTTTTTTTCCCCCCAAACAGTACCACTGGAAAGAACTTGCAAATACTAAAAGAAATCATTATCACAAATGCCTCCCTCAAGCACCAAAATTAAGCTCAGAGATTTGAGCCACAATAAAATGGAACATTGCGCTCTTAACTGACAGAATAACTTTTTTAAACTATTTTTTTAATCTCACTTTTATTCCATGTTTGTAACCAGTATCAGCTTTAAAGCTCTACGTGCACATAAGAGTTATGAGACAGTCAGAAGCACCTCAAAAGACAGTGTGCTGCTTTTGGCTAGGGTAGAGTTAATTTTCTTCACCATGGTTCAAAGGGGGCTGTGTTTGGGTTTGTGCTGAACAGAAGGTTGGTAACACAAGGATATTTTAGTTACTGCTCAGCAGCACTTGCACAGAGTCTGCCTCTCACATCACCCCACCTGCCTGGGGTTGCATAAGGAGTTGGGAGGGGACAGCTGGGACAGGTGACCCCAGCTGACCAGAGGGACATTCCATACCTTACATTGTCATGTTGAGCATATAAAGCTGGGGGAAGGAAGAGGAAAGGGGGGATGTTTGATTGTACTTGTCTTCCCGAGTAACCATTACACATGATAGAACCCAGCTTTCCTGGAGATGGCTGAACATCTGCCTGACCATGGGAAGTATATATGTAAGAGAATGAGTTGAGTTTAAGCACGACTACTTTTTTATTGTTCTTTAAACTCCATTTAAAATGAAGTATCAATATCAAAATACAACAAAAATTCCTAATTTTGCCTTGTTGCAAGTAGCTTTAGAAATAATTTAACATTTGCAGAACACAATTCTGTACTTAAACACATCTCACCCAAATAATTCATGGTTCCTGCTGTGTTCTGTACTTGCTCTATGCAACATTTCCTTGCCATAATGTGCCTTTGCTCTTCTGCTGGAGAGTAGTGCCCACAGTGTTGACAAGGATCAGCTGTAAGGCTTCACCCATTCTTGTTTCTTAAAAATTTCTTGAAATGTGTGAATTATCCCTCAGCAGTTACTTTCTGTAGTAACCTGTTCATAGTTTTCTACCTTTATAGTATGAGTTGCTTCAATTCTTCTAAAGTCCCTGGAGTGTGCTCTGAAATACAGGACATGAACGAGAAACAGAATAAAGATGAATGCAGCATCACCTGCATACTTGAGAGGTGCCTCATCAGGGGAATCAGCCTGTTGCATGAATAAAACCTCATTAATACTGTGCTGGTTTTTCTGAAGGGGGGTGAGGAAACGAAAACAAACCAGGGAAGGTTAACCAAGCATAACAGGTGTTTTTCAACATGTAGCCATGTCCTCAAGCACATTTAAGCATCCAGCCAAAGGGTCCAAGGAATTGTATTTTGACCTGCTCCAATTCTTGTTATTGGGACATTTCTCTTGTATGACGAAACTGCAAGTAGCAGGAAAATTACAGGAACCAATGAAAAGAGTTGTTTCTTCTGAAAGTTCAGGCCCTTGGATCTGGTAAGTTTTCATAAGCCATTTGGATTAAATATTAACTGTCTTCATGGCACATAGCTGCCCTAAGGAGCTCTTGAGTTTCTTCTGTTTGTTGATGGACTTCCTCAAGGAGTTTGGCCATTTGGCTTTTTCTAAATGCAAAGGAAAAGTCTGGATCTGAGGAGGAATAACAGGTGTTAGGCAACCTGCTGTTTTTCCCTATGTTCTAATGCAAGTGCATAGAAAACTTATTTTTCAGGTTACATAAAGTTGGTTGGTAGTTCTTATTACAGGTAAAGCAGAAAAATACCACACAAAGCAGATACAAATTCAGTTTTCATTCCTACAACCATTCAAGATTCCTAAATTTTCCTGGTTCAGATGTATAAATCTCAGTTGCCAAATTCAGTCTTTTGCAGCAGCTGCCTATCTAGATATAGCAGGATTTTGCTCTACATACAGATTGGTTCTATATACAGTTATTACCACATTATAACTCTCATAAGTACTCAACTTTTATGCAAAGACAAGAAAACCAGCTAAGCCCAGAAAAGATATTAAGGAATGGACTTTTAAGTATGAAGATGTGAGATTTCTCAGCTTTATTATCAGCTAATCATGCAATTTCCCTATTTGCTGACTTTATAAAATAAACTAAAATCACATTTGAAAAACTTCTAGGTTTCATTTAGTGCCCAAAAATGCTTAATATAGGATACAAGCATCTGTTCCTAAAGTCCTGTTTCTCTGCTGTTCAGAAAGCTTTTAGTTTTAAATCAAGCAAACAAAATCCTCCTGCCTTTATCAGGAGATACCCTTAAAGAGCTGCTTTAAAACAGGTGAGGTAACAGCTACCCCTGAGACTATTCTGTTTTCTTAAGTGAGCAGAGCTAGTCTCTGGAGAATTTTGCACTGTCAGTGGTTGGACTTGATGATCTTAGAGGTCTTTTCCATCCCTAATGATTCCATGATCTCTGTTACTAAGCAGTGCCTGCTTGCTTGCTGACGTGTGCAGGCAGCCTTGGCAGGAAGGATGTACCTGCTCGTAGTCTGCAGAATGTGGAGATGCCCAGCTGCTGAAAACGAACCTCTTGGTGGGTAAGAAAATTCTTGAGGTAGGCTTGAATTTCTCCAATGTGATTCTTCCACAAAAGCATCATTTTTTCTGCAAAAATGGGAGAACCACTGGAGATCAATGTGAGCCTTTAAACACTTTGAAAACTGATTTTTGTAACAACGTTTTTAAGGTCAATAATGACTCATCCACCTCCAGCTAAAACCAATATTACTGCAAAGACTGGTGAGGGACTTCCGTGTACTACAGCTTCTGATAATACTGTTGATACTTCAGGTAAATAAAAAGATGAGTGGGCTGCTGTGCTGGGAATCTGATCCCTGTGCAAGGGGCCTGCTGGTTCACAGACTGGTTGGCCTGGTAGGTGAAGCTATCTATGAGATGATTATGCTGTTGGATTCTGTTCACTACCTGAGAGAGAGCCTGCTCTGTTGCAAATCCTCAGTTGCAGAAATGAAACAGATTTGCATTTTCCCTTACTGGGGACTCAGTACAGATGCCAGTTTTTCTTATGTCTAATGTCTAAAATCTAACCATACCTTTCCAGAGAATGTGGCAAGTATCATCTGAACACCCTTTTCTTGCAAGTCTTAAAGGCTCTTAGCTGCATGGGACAAGTATATTAAGCATAATGCTATTTTATTTTATACATGCAAAAATAATGCTCGTTTATTGTCTCTCATTGAAACTAAAAATTCTGGCTACATTCTTAAAATCCACTTTACTTCACCACTCCTGCTAATTTAGTCTAGAATTATATCAGCAGGATTTGGTTCAGTAAGAGTTTTTCTCTTGCTGGTCAGGGTTAATCTAAAATCTTGGAACACAACCTCTTCTCTCTGTGGGGGATGCCATCACATTTTACATACTGAGAAAGAAGGTCAAACAGAAAGATGTAACTATGTCTGAAGTCAGCCTTGTCTGAAACACGTTCTCATCTGTCCCATGGTGAGGAGTATCTTAATGGTCTCCCTAACTTCTCCCTAACAACTTCCTAATGAAGTTGTTTGCAAGAACCTCAGAATTGGCTATGGAACAGCCCTGCAGAATGGCAGTTCTTGAAGAAGGCAACAAACATGTGAATCAGACCTTTATCTATGGTCCACTTTCGTCCCTGGACTTTCTCATGCACTCAAGGACTGTTCTATTTAAATGGTGACTACAGGCACTTGTACTCTAAAAAATTTGTAGAGACCAAATCGGGGGGTGATAGAGGATATTTAAGCTTGTTCAGTGCCTGAAAGTCCTTTGGGAAAAGGCTAATTTCACTCCATAAGACAGCTGTAAGTTTCTTTCAAAGCACAGTTAATCCTGCGTAAGTTACCGTGACCAATCGTGCGCTGGATGATGGAGGCAGCATGAAAGGATGGCTCAGGATGTTCCAGTTGGCCAGCCAGTCTCACCAAGCACTTCGTCAAAGGTTCATCCATCCACTGGACCATGTGTAACATGGCTCCCTCTGGAAGGCAGAAAAGTAAGAGAGTAGTCTCTAAATAAGAACTCCAGAGTCAAAGAAATGAAGGTGAGAGGTCTGCCAGAAACTGCTGAAATAGTGAATCCTTCATACAACTGGAAAAGAAAAATAAGTGCTGAACTTGATTAATAAGTATGTTTAGGTTGTAAAAAAAGGGTCATGTTCTGAGGTTATGCTCTCAGTAAGGTAAGTTCATATTTTGCTGACTTTTTGTTCTGCAAAAATGAATCATTTTATGTGCAAGATCCACTCTTGGCCTATTGGGCTCGGTCTGTCCAGCAGCTACTGCACTCTGCTTGCAAAATTAAATGTGATATGTTGCCCACTGCATGGCCATTACACCAGATACAAGAGGTGACTTGTTTGACAGACAATATCCAATGCTGGGGCATGTTGGGAAAGTTTACACTTGTCCTTTCTACTATAAAGAGTGCTGTACCTTTCATGAGTGCCAATTTGGTATCTCTCATAAAATCCATGCGAAAAAAAATTCAATATAAAGACCTACTTTGTATTTTAGTCTTTTTTATATCATTTTTTGCAATGATAAAATTCTTTCAGCCTGAGAAACTGGGAAATATTACAAATACAAGTAGACAGGCTGTGTACAGCAGTAAAGTTCAGCACAAAAAAAATTAGAATGAAGAATTTTAAGCAGTTAAACAAAAGTGCAGACAATGGAGCCCATGTATCCTGCCAGTGAATTGAATATTGTTCTTGAAACTCACAACTGAACAATGACTTCAAAGGGAAAGACTTGGGCTGTGTGTCCAGCTGTGCTCTACCTCCTATTAGAATTAATAAAGGACATGTGCACCCCTCTGATTCAGCCATTCATGGAAGGTTGCTGCCATACCTTGCTTTGCTAGCTCAGCAAGGCAGGATGTCACGTAACGAAGGGAGTCTTCCTGAATGTCAGTCAAAAGCATGGTCTGGAGGAGACCTTCAACACAGCAGCTCTCAGTGATTCTCTGCCACAAGAGAGAGATTCATGTTTAGCATTTCCATTATGGTTTAGTGGTGCCTGGGGGTTTCAGAAGTACTCCTACAGTACTGAGTGCTAAACCATCAATAATGGAAATGTCTCCTCACAGATTTACCACGACCAGATGAAAACCTTGAATTGCTCAGAGATCACCTGTACTGATATATATATTTTATAGACCAAGTTGAAAACAGATAGGAGACTTAGCTTGTGCTGACTTGGATTAAAAGCAAAAAATAAGACCAAGAAAGGAGTTCTGAATGAGTCAGCTGGAGGTGACTGGTTGCTAGTGAAGTTGAATCATGAAGTCATCAGCTCTCTGGGAGGACCTAACAATGGAAGCTGTTCATGGCTCCCTAAGTGAGCTCAGGTGTTTACCAACAAAAGGGAGTATCTTGTTCTGATACTTATTTGATGCTGCAGTTTTTTAACTTGCTGCTTAGAGGTTCAAGGTGGATTTGAGACTGCTGCTTTTCAAGCTCCCACATTCTGTTTGTGTCCTGCTGGCATAAAAACAGCACTCTTTTCCCTCTTGTTCCAAGGACTCTTATGTGTTCTAGGGAGCGTTCCTTAGAATTTACCCTGGAAACCTGGCATTCCCACTCATGTCTGTGTATTCATTTATGCATTGAGAGCTTGATACTGTCTATGTTATAAAGCTTTATGAAGGTAAAGCAGCTCCCAGCTGATAACAGGACAAAGTCACAGAATTTAAGTATTTCAAAAAAAAGATCGTATTTATCAAACTCTGAACAGATGATCCATTTTTATTTGTACTGCGGGCCTTGAGTTTAAGGGAATCTAGTTTCCTGCAAAACATGATGTCAGAGCTATTACAAAAGTATATAATTCTTATCTTAGTGAAAAAAACATACTTTTCCTTCTGGCTGGTTTAAATCTCTGGAACTAATAGTAATTGCATCATGAATGAAAAGAAAAAAAAAAGAACTGAGTCTTGAAAAGTGTGTAGTAGGAAGTGGGACAAAGCAGCAATGAGGATTTGGTGGGTTTTTTTCCTCAATATTGATTGCTACTGGTGGTACTGTTTGATCAAGGTACTCTAAAAGGCAAAGAGAAAGGAAGTGCATCCGTGCATAGGGATTTTGAAGCAAAGTCATCAAGAGAGATCTTTATAGCATTTTGGCATAGCTAGTATCTTGCCAAAGAGGCAAAATGTGTATCAATAGCTGGGGTTCTGTTTCACAACAAATGGCAGCTGAAGCATGAGAGCCAGGAAATAAAGGTTCAGTTCATAACAGATCTCAGATTTTCCTGAATGATTCCTTTAAGCAGTATGACATGTCCTTACTAGAAAAACTTTTTATACCTATGATGCAGTCAAATTAGGTGACCTCATCGCTCAGAGCAAAAATTAGATATTTCTTATTTTAATTGGCTTTTTTGTATTGTATTAGGAAAATATGAATGAAACTACCTTTCATTACAGTCTTTTTATTCATACCTGCAATTTTATGTAAAATATATAGCAAATTGGCATATGTTTAATTACCCACAGAATTAATTATTTTTTTAAATGCTGATTTGACATAAACACAATGGCAACTTCTCAGGGTATAGTTCAGTGACAAATATTGTGTACCCACCTGTTTGTTTTTGGAAAGGCTCAGGTTTTTGATGATGCAAGCAGTATGTCCAACAATCACAGGGTCTGTTTTATGTGCTGCCAGTAATGACCCCAGGCTCTGCAGTAGCTCTGCACATGCCAGAGTGTCCTGAGAAGAGTAACCAGTACCTCAGTTACATCCAACATGGATAGCACAATGTGACTTTGCAATGACCTATGAAGAGATTGAACTTATCTCTGCAAGAAGAGCATTAGTTTGCTTATTTTAACCAAGGATATGGCTGGGTCCAGTGCTGCTTCTCTCAAGAATGCTCTGATTTGCACTGACTATTGGCACTAGAGAACTTGCTATGGAAGGCTGGAGTCTTCAAGATTATGTAGTTTATTGTTGCTTCCATCAAGTGCCTAGCTGGGGTCATTGCTAGTCAGGGGAAGGATGTATGATCCTGACTGGAAGGAGAGGTGGTCAGGGTCGGTGTGAAAGGCAGAAGTACACTTGAAGTGTACTTCACACCAGAAGTACTGGTGTGAAGTAGCACCAGCAGTGTGTCCCTGAGTACCTTAGCAATTTCTCTGGCTACAATAATGGGTTGTATGTTTAGATAAGGTTGTGATCAGGCACCTCTTGAGTAAATACATCCTGAACAACGTCTTCTTTACACGCATTTCTCTGCTGTCTGATGATATTTTAGAGGTACTTTGCTGGGTATCTCTCTCTGAATGTAATCTTCCTCCAGTTACTATTAATATTAATTGAATCTCAGAATGGCCTGGGTTGGAAGGGACCTTAAAGATCATCTAGTTCCAAATCCCCTGCCATGAGCAGGAACACCTTCCACTAGGCCAGGTAGGCTCAGAGCCCCATCCAACCTGGCCTTAAACACTTCTAGGGATGGGGCATCCACAAATTCTCTGGGAAACATGTTCCAGTGTCTCACCACCCACACAGTAAGGAATATTTTCCCTAATATCAAATCTAAACCTACTGTCTTTCAGTTTGAAGCCATTACTCTTGTCCTGTAGTATCAGGTTGGAGTCTGGATTACTGCACAGGTAGCTACCTCAATAACATTAGGAATTAAGGGAACACTGCTGTGTGTAAGAGACACATGACTTCAACAGAGTTTGTGTTAGGTCTACAGTTAAAAGCAAAATATTTCCTCTTGGGAGTGTTTTTTCTTTCAGTCTCCTTGTCTTTGGAATTAAGGAGTTTTTTATGCAGTTCTTCTGTTTGTTCACAATGAACTAAATTATTTGTACTTGGAAACCAAGATGCATTAGCAAGGGAGTTCAATATCAAACAAATCCTTGGTCCTATACACAGCTGCAAGAAAATCATAATTCTGAAACCTGTGAAATATCAGGATCACTAAAGCAGTGTTGAAAGGCAGTTGTCTTTAGAAGTTAGTTTAATCATTCTTTTGCTTAGGTTAAATTGCCAGTGTATCTTATTTTCTTTTAATACCAGCAGACATCTTCACTTAGCTCATTTTAAGTACTGTCACAACCAGCAATCCTAAAATAAAACAGGAAAATAAGTTGAAAGGACAGTTCTATGCCTAAATACAGGGCATTTAAAGAATCCTATATGCAGACATGACAGTAAATTTTCCTTAGTCTTATTTTTCCTTCTCTTTAAAGGAAGAAATAATATAGTATTAGATAATCCAATGAAATTACCACTGATGACTGTTTTCTATGCTTTTGGGCTGAACATTCTGTTTTCTATGTAATCCCATCAACTACAATACTCAGTTTTGATTTATTACAGCCTGAGAAGAAGAAATTTTCTATGGATTATAAAGGAACTTTCTAATATATAATGACTTCCCTGCCAAGATCTTTTGTTTATTAAGGACCTACATTAGCAAGCGACAGTACTTGACTTTTGCTGAACTTGTTTTGGCTGGAATATGGCTGAGATACAGCTTTTGTTTTCTGGCTCAATTCTGCACAGTGCAAGAGAATCATGAGAAAACTGTGAGTAAAAATAGATTAAATAATTCAGATGGATATTGATCTAACTTCTTCCAAGACTAGAATATTAAAAAAAAAAAAAAAAAAAAAAAAAAGCAAGAAAAAAGCATTCCAGCAGAAAGTGTGCTTACAGTTGTAATGCTGTACTCCTACTCCTTACACAGGGATTTCTTGACAAGGTAAATATATTATCCCATTTACCAGTTAGCAAGATGGCAAGGCAAAGTTATTTTGTACCTGAAATGGAGAGTCAGTGGCACCATCTGGAATAGACAGACTGTAACTTCCAGGTCTTTTGCTCAAAGGAATTTGACTTAAAAGACTGTTTTCTCACAAAGCCTGATTCTTTAGTATTTCAGGGTTGGGCTGTCCTTGGAAAAACTGAATATAATTCCCTCTACAAGAGGGAAGTTTTCCAACCCTTGCTGGGAATCCCTGTCAACAGCCTTACCAGGAGATTGCAAAAAGGGGACTGAAGAAGTGCGAGGAGCTCCTGTGAAGCATTCCTGGGGGGTTGCTTCATGGTAACAAAAGGGCAGACAGATTCTCCCCCATTGTATCCTGGGTAGTATTTGTAATAATTCAAGCATCACTTGACTTGGTTGTAAAGGTTAGCTTTGTTCAGTGGTTTGTTTTCCAACAGTTGTTCCCATGGAGAAGTCCCTTTTTCAGTCACGGAGAATTCAGCCTGAGTTAGAGAAAGAAACCCTGAAAAGACTTGAAAAACTGGCCAGAAAAGGCATGGAGATGGGGAGGCAGGATATGAATACAAAGAGGTCAGCCTCTTCTCAGAGTGCCCAGGGCTTGCTTGCACAAAGCAGCAACATTCAGTAGTCAGGGACAGCCATGTTTGCTCACTAAAACAAATTTAGGGATGTAGATACTTCTCACTGGAGAATAAAGTGAGATGCTTTGCTTTCCAGCCTCCTGCTACGGACCCTTTTTTCCTCATGAAGGAAAGGCTCAAAGGCTGTTTCACCACTGGTGTACCAAGGTTGAGTTCCCAGTGTCTTTGTTCCCACTGATGCTGACCATGTCTCTTTGTGGCCAGGGGTTTGAAACACTGGTAAAGACAAGTTTCAGGACCAGAGAGAAGAGGAATTGTGGGAAGTCTTTGCTGTGAGAACAAAAAATGTAAATGATGTTTGGAGACAAGAAAAGCAAAACTGAGTGAGGGCCATGTTCTAGCATAATGTCTCACACTAAATAACATATTTACTGTGCAAATGGCCCTCAATTAACTTTATACATTTCAGTTGTAAGCTTGTTGAGAGGAAATTGTGCTTTGATTGTATGAGGCAGTTTGACAAGCAATGAGGATCTTCGATGCTCATGCAGCCACTATGCCTTGAATAGCTCTGTGCTCTAGTCGCTGCTTCCCAGGCATTGAGCGCATCCATTTTTTCCGTCATGTCCCAGAGGCAGGGGAAGTGCAGTTTTGGTTTGCGTACAGACAACTAACTAACACATCAAGCTTTCCAAACCCAGAGTAAATTTCCAGTCAGGCTGACTGTATTTCAGGCGCAAAAAGCACCTAAGGCAACCTGAAGCTATTCAGACCCTGTCACTATTGCTTGAAGCAATGTGGCAGGAAAGGTTCACACATATTTTTGCTCTATGTACCCAACTTCTGACTACCTTCAAATGCTGTTGCTAGCTTAAAACACCTACCAAAAACCTTTTACATCTATGTTTTTAAGTATGTCTTTAATTACTGTAAAGAAAAGTTTATTTAAAAACAAGAGTACTGTCAATATTTGCTGTAATTTATTTGTAGTCAGACTTCTTCATATATTTGCTAGTGTTGCACTATTGATGGCAGTGTTTACCCTGAATGTGGGCAAAAGAATCATTCCGTAACTTAGGACATGAGGATATGCAGTCCTAGTGAAAGTCCTAATAAATTAACTAAAGATAAACAGGATTTCAAATTCTGTTTGTCCCCCTTTTTGTTTTGATCGGAATTCAAAATACGTTAATATTTTACAAATGCACTTTTGAATAAAGCTGTCCATGTAGGGAAGTAATGTATATTTGCCCTTTGTTCTGCACTTATGCACTTTAAATGCACGCTCTAAATTAGTTTCTCTGCTTTTCAGTGTGCGGAGAAGCTCTGTAGCCAAGAAATAACCTCCTTGGTTGCCCTCATGGTGGCAGTCTCTCACGTAGAGAGACTCTGTTCTGTATGCAGAGTGTATGTGCATGTCCTCCCCCTCATAGACCCACACACCTGTCTGGAGACCTGTGGTCTAGGAACTGAGGGGCCTAGAGGGAGTTGCAGGGAGTCTAAGGCAGTATCCACATATCCAACAACTCTGACACTCATGTCCGCCTCTACTCTCTCACTGGTCTCTCCTTTGGGTCCCACTCAGCACAACAGATGGCACCTTAGGTCATTAGTGACAGTGCAAATGCCATAAACAAAGCCTTGTTATTTTGGGTGGGAGAGAGAAGGGTGGGAAAGTCTTCCAGAGTCTCTTCATCATTCTCAAAATGCATTTCATAGGCACTTTTGCCATAACAGACTATTATTCCAGGTGGTGGCCAAAACTACTCTTTCCCCTCTGTTTTTGGGAAATGACCTCCCCTACCTGGTTGGGTGGGTGCTGGGAGAGTATCCAGAGCAGAGCAATGGAGGCACGACGCACATCCTCGCTGCCAGAAGCCAGGAGAGAGCACAGCTTGGGCAGAACGTTCTCAGCAACCATCTCAGCCTGGATGTCTGCTGGTGTGGCAAAACAAAGGAGGTCAGGGGTGTTCAGAGCCCTGCAGGGAGTAATTCAGGCTCTGACTCAAACAGCCAACTGTTGCCTCAGTGATCAAACTAGAGGGGACCTCCCTATCTCCTTGGGATGGGGTAATGCTAGATGTTCAGTTATAAAAATAAACCCTCATTTGTTCTGCCTTCTTTTGCTGAGGGATTAATACAAACTTGATGGCAGAATGTATGTTTGGGCACCCTCAGTCTGTGTCTGAACCCCCCCAAAAAAAAAAGAGTGAAGGGAATTTTCTGAGTCCATCACTGGCATAGGGCCAGGTAAGAAGGTGGCAGCTTCTGCTGCACAAACCTATCTCACAGAGTTATGGATAGCCAGGAGAGAGCCCAGCCATCCCACTGAGTTGTTATATCCCACTTGCCCCTGCAGCCTCAGTGAGAGCACTAAAAGGCAATGCCAGAGCAGCCAGCAGATGGAGAGGAAATCTTAAAGGTGAAGCAGTCCGGGTGTTTCAAACATGTCAATGAGCAGCACAGCACTTCCTTCACTCTTAGCTCCTCTGTAATAAATAAAAAAAAGCACCTCTACACTTTCTGGATTAATAACTCTACCCTGGAGTCTGGGACTTTAGCATTGAGTGTACCAGTCCTCTGCCACTATCTCCAGAATATGTCATAGAAATCAATCTTGGACATTTAACAGGACAGGGTTTTTTAAGAGAATGACAAATGCATGGGAGAAAATTACATTTAATGATAGACAGAATCATGCCTTAGAGAAGACAGGTCCCCACTCAATAAGCAAATTCAGGAGACATTCTGTCCTAACTGGGTTTAATGCTTAGGAAACATGGAAAGGAGGAAGTTTAGCAACTCACTATGCTCTGTGCATAAAAACACTTCTGCTGCCTTTCTCACTTTCTCCAGATACTCTCCTTGCTACCTGGGAGCTCTAAGACAGATTTAGTTAGTATATGCACTACAACTTCCTCTTCCCTTAACATCCAGTTAAAATGTAGAAAATGTCTCTTTGCTTTTAATAGGAAAGGTTCCCAGCCCACTATATTCACTCTGAAAGGCAGAGAGAGAAAGAAATAATGTGGTTTCTTTATCTCCAAGACATTGCTTACCACTGGCAGCCAAATTTCTTAGGCAAACACACGCCTGGCTTGAAACCTTCTTGTGCCAAAGAGAAAAAAAGAAATTAAAAACGAGAGAAAGGAAGAGAGGAGAAAAAAGAGCAGTTTCAGTAATGCATGTTCTTGCCTATTTGCATACAAAATAAACATGAGAACACTAGCAAGCTATTACATCATCTTCAAGACTAAATTTTGGCACTTTTTTTTTTAAAGTTTGATGAATTTTTTTTTTTAAACCTCCTAGTATTGGTCATCCTATTGTTGATGAAGAATAGGGTTCAGATGTTTGTTTTGTTTTAGAACATCTGATAAGTTATAGAAAAATGAAGGGAAAGAAATTGTCCCATTTGCTTGCCTTTTATTCACCTCCCTTCTACACCGAATTTCAAGTTCCACCCTGAACTGTGGTTTCGTGAAGTTTCTTTAATGTGGCTTCCAACAAGATGTTATTCCTCGAAGCCATACAGTAAAGTTCCGCATACCAAAAAGCAAAAAAAGTAGCACAGCAGATGTGTCAGACAACTTCTGTCACAGACACAATGATCAAAGACAGAGCTTGGACAGAGCACTTCTCACATGATGTTTCAAGTTAATAGCATACAGGCTGTCCTAGTCTAAAGGAAGTGTCCAGGGCTGTAGAACAACTTTAATAATTTCCCTTTGCATTCTTCATACATTAACCTTGTAGAACCCATGTATTTTCTATTATAGGTATCTTTTCTCATGGGAAAGATGCGGCGTAGGTACCTGTACAGTAGATGAACAGAATGATGTGAGGTCGAAACTGGAATCACAATTTTATAACTGTACTCGGACACTAAGTGTTTTCACAAAGGGAAAGCTACAGCTTTACCTTGTCCACAGAAGATGACAGGAGAGAGAGCAGTGTTCGCAGCAGGAATCTGTCACCTGGTCTCAGCAAGGCTTTGTGGTGCTGAACATTGGCTGCCACGTTGCTCAGAGCAGCACAGCTGTAATACTGCAAAGAACCAAGAAGAAATATGTAGAGAGAGATCAGACTGGTGACACATTGAAGAGAATACAAATAAACTGGAGAAATGCTCAGATTTAAAACTGATGAAAATAAAATGTTTTTTTCACCTTAAGGATGTTTATGGGAGTGACACAACATGCTGCAGCTGCTACAGCAATCCTGCTGGGGTGTGTTGTACACTCATTAGGACCCTGGCTGTGTGGGAATATTGCTGCAATTACATTGCTGCTGGCATCTAATCTGCATCTACTGTATTATATGTTTACATTGATTTACTCAAGCTGGATGTAGCTATTGCCCTAGCATGCCAAGTGATCATTTCCAAAGGATCTAACCATTAATGCTAGGGAGGATTGTACATATAAAATTATCTATTACTAGGGAGGTATGATTTGAAGAAACAGGTTGAGCCATAGAGATGGAAGTTTAAGATGAGTCTCAACAAAATCTAGAAATGCTGCAAGTCTGCAGAAAGCAATTCCAGAGGGTCCCTCCCTTCAGACATTTAAAAAAATATGAGTAGAGATAATTAAACTCATGGAGCGAACAATTCTGTGCTACTCAAAGGACTGAATGAACAAACTATCAGAGTGTAAGGCTTACAACTCTGATTCATAGTTTATTTATCAGCATACTTTTGCACAAAGACAAGCTCTCCGCTGAGTATGCAGAATCACAAAGAGGTATCTATGATAGGCATAACATAGGATATTTTACTGATATCTACAACAAGAAAAAATTCTATGCAAGTTATGTCTTCTCAGAATACTTAGTAATATTGCTTAGAGTGGAAGATCAAAGATAGAATGCAAAAAATACCACAAACAAAAACCCCCTCCAAAATACAGAGGAAGAGACCTATCTGCATCTTGTCTGATGATCTGAAAGACACAAGAAGGCAGCCACCTAACAACCCTGTGCATGCTTTAATGTGTGCTGGCAGAAAAGGTTTTGCGTCCTTTGGAGTTAGACAAATTGAGTCTTCTAATATACATTATCTGACTGAGCTGAGTTTCACCAAGATGCTCTCCCATGTTTCTCCTCTTCATTAGAGAAACCTTTCCTCCTCTCCCCCTTTTCATTTTTGCATACCATGGTTTGTGCTCTCCTTACAGTCACAATGTTTCTGTTTTAAAATCTGACTTATTTTAGTCATACCTGGACTTCTGAGTCAGGAGATTCCAGCAGCAAGGCAAGAACTGGTAGGGCTCCTTCCTTGCATAGGACTTGTTGGATTTTCTCTGCCATTAAAAAGAAAAAGTAAAAGTGTTTTCCTCCTTCCCTACCTCTCATCTGGAGGCACCGTTCAAAAGGAATATTCACAGTTCTTGGGTTCTAAAGAGTGCTGATGTTGTCCAAATATATGCCAGTCAGTGTGATTGGTGGGTATATAATTTAGAGCTTGTGTAATGCAGCAGTATGCAGATATTTTAGCATAAAGACTAGCAGGCTGTCTGATTAAGCTTTTGATAGTTTTATGCTTAAAACTGCTCTGAGAATCTGAATTGCTGAAGAAACTAAAAAGCCTCATGTATGATCTTCACTATGATTTCTCTGTTTCAAAAACAAATTATTTAAAATATTCTGAATACCAGAAATGTAATAGCCAACTGTATAAGTTCTTGGAAACTATTTCCTTCCTTGTTACTTGTGACTTTATGATTTAGCTCTGTGGAATAATGGTATCCTCTTGGTAGGTGAGATTTAATGCTGGTTTGTTTCAGAGTTAATTACGGTAGCCTACAAATAATTGCAGAGGACCAAGTACTGCTTTTGATAAAGCTGTTGGCAAGTATTCCAGGATCCTATAATGTCTGACCTGTGATAGTTATACTTAGCATATTCCAGCACTAAGCTAGTCAGAATAAGCAAAAAGCTCTTAAAGCTCGACTTTGTTGGATAAGCTCCCGAGATTGCTTTAAAGTACACCAAATGTCCTGCTAACTTTTTAGGTCAAATTCTTTCTTTAACAAATGGCTATTTTATTTTTCTATTTCTTTGACTGATTGTTTAAATATTCATACACTAGTCCCTTGGATTTGAAAATCAAGCTTTTCTGTTTTGCTACTACATAAAGAAGGGCCTGTATCAGTTAAACTTAAATCATCAACCTGTGGCGCCAATATGAATGCCATATGCAAAGAAAATAACTTGTTGCTCAGATATGCTTTTATTCTTACCTTAGCCTTTAGGATTATTTTTCTATCAGTGAGTTTTCTTTTGGCAATGGAGGTAAACCATTAGTCCAAAAGTACCTGATTGTGTGAGGTTCAGAATAGCACCAACTGCATTTTGTTGAACTCTGGGATCATAGGACTTGGCAAGAGACAGTAGGGGTGTAACACCTCTAGCAGCACCAATAGCCTCTCGGTTGGACTCTGGAGAAAAGAATCAGAGAAAGAAAGAAATACTTAGTGCCATCTTACTGTGTGCCACCAGCAGGACAACTAGCAGGACTAGTCCTTCGATGTTCCCTTCTCTGCTTTCTCTGTATGCTCAAATGAAACTGTTAAAAATTCTGAGAGCTTAACAGGAAGGAAACTAGCTCATGGCTTCTGGATTAGCTATAAATCACAGGTGGTTCAATGTTTTTTGATTTGTGACTAGGATAATTAAAATATCCTTAAGACCATTTAAACAAGCTAACCAAGTGTCATAGTTGTTTCATTCCCTTGGTATTTCTGATCCACCTATTCACAGTGTGATAACATAAAACTACATCATTAACTGCAGGTAATGTTTAATTAACTTAGTAGGGTATATTCAGGGCCAGTTTGTCTCTTGGAATGTCCCTGTATCACTCAATTGACAGCTACAAGCAGTGCAGAGGTTTCTAAAGACAGAATTTGATTTAAACATTGGAATTTAAAAAGATGATGCTTCTCTGAAGTGGTGGTGATTCCTTGCATGGCAATGTATTAAGTTGTACAGTTGTATTCAACATCCTGGAGTACAAGGAGAACTCAAAAAAAAAAGATCTGCAGAATCTTTTAAGACCCTTGCATGAAAAACTGGTGAAAAAAAGAAAAACTATAATACTTAATTCTGTAAAATTAACAATATTTTATGCACAGTTTAAACAATGGCCAGTCTGTGGAAATTTGCTGAGGGAAACATGAAGCAGACAGAGCAAAAACAATAAAGGTATTTGAATGAGACCAACTCTTCTGGTGCTAACTAACTTACAGAGTTATGAGAACAAAGCTGTTAGTGTTATACCTAGAGCCTATCTAGTGGGGACTTGACACACATAGATAAACCAGGATATTTATTCAAGTATAGTTCAGATAGTATCAGTTTAATATTTCAGGCCAAATAATTTTCTGTTTTCCTATGAGTATATACTCAAGTAAATAACTTCCATTCTGGAAAAATATTGAGAAAAATAATTGTTCTGGGAAGAGTAATCTATTTGAAAATAGCTTTTCCATCTGGGAAGCTATTATTCTGGTTAAATATTCTGGTCCCTTTCCTAGACAAGCCCTTCTCTAATCTAATCTGCCTACATACCATTCTTTTGTTTCCCATAGTAGAAGCAGAAAGTGTTTTGTATGGCTCTAACTGGTGTGCTGCAAACTACTCAGCTGAATAAAAAAGAGGTAAAAAGATTAAGGAAGAATTTAGATATAACTGCTTCCCTTACTCTTGTACACAATACACTCAATGAATGTTTGTGAATGTGGAAAAGAACCTTACTCTTGAGAAAAGGCATTACAAACAGTTGGACAAAGCTTGGGCAAATTCTTTCTTCTATCAGACATTGTGCCTGAAAACTTGTTTTGCCAGTTTATGATAACAGACTGGATAGGGAAATCTATTTTACCAAGATGTGTAACTGCACTGCCATTTTTGTAAGAGATGTAGCAGTCTAGATCATGTTTCTCTCCTGGACCACCTGTTATTCTTAAAAAATGCAGTTCCCCCAATGATACCACTACAACCACTGATGCCCCTTGGAATGCTTTCAGAAGGGAGCCATGTGTTTGAGATGCTACTCTAAAGTGGGGAAATCAACAACATCTACTCAAGCTGTGTTTGAATAACTCACAAATTTATAGATTCTCTTTCACTCTGATATTTGTGTGCTTAAAAATTCCCATCAGAACAACTCTGAATGTGCCTTACTCAAAGCATCCTCCTTGTTTTAGCTTAAAGCAGATGTTCAAGCTTCCCCAAGCCCCAAAGATGTGAACATTTAGTTCTGTTCTGAAGTACTCTGAGTTCTTATCCCAGAACTGATTACTTTCACTCACTGATTGAAAAGCTGCAGAAAATTGCAACTATGCATATGTCCTTTTGTTGCGCAGACAAATGCTGGGATTGGAACAAACTAACCTTCAAATATTTTTCGTCTGAATGGCTTAGTTTTCTCTTCTCATTTTCAGCTCCCTATTGCAGCAGGGAGACAGCCCAGTTTACACATGACCTGCAGTAACACTGCTAAACAGTTTCACTCTTGCATGCTTGTTGCAACAGAATTAAGACCATTCTTAGATGCAGAATTTTAGTCACCTTAAAGCCATCTAAGGATCTTCCTAATTTGGTTGTGCTTCCATATTTATCTTTCTTTGAATAAATGGCCTTCTTGAAGGTTATGATTGAACAGGATACTTTTCTCAAGCAGACACTTAAAAGTATCAGAGTCTGTGAGTTAAAAGTAAAATAAACCCTGGAGAATTGCCTCTTGCTTTAGTCTCATTGCTGTGGTATCTAAATATAGTCTGAAAAACAAATAAATGGATCCAGCCGATTTAAATCCTAGTTAAACTGGGACAGAGATCCTCAACATTGATCAAATTGCAGGCAGCAACTCAGCCTGTACAGGACTGCCTACCTCTATGTTCCTTATGCTCCTTGAGTGCTTAATTTGGAGTACTTGTGCTCAGAAGGACATTGGCACTTAAGGGAGTGTGCAAAGGCATTAGAAGACCACAGGGGATGAAGGTAGCCTGGATCTGGAGTAGCTGAGCATTCCCTATATTCCAGGTTAGACATCTAGAAGAGCAAGAGTGTCTTCAGGACTAAGTAACACCCTTAGGTGCCCAAACAAATCACTTTCTCTGTGGACTGTTTAAAACAGGAGAAGGGACATCTCTCTGTAAGTCTTTGGGGGCTTAACTTCACTGACCCTATACAAAGAAAGTCCTTCTAGTGCCAAGTTTAGTGATGCCATACTTAGTTAAGACATTTAAAAAAGGTAATTTGCATTCCACACAAAGTAATGAAATATTAGAATTCTTAACCTGACAATAATATACAATGCTTGAAAATAAGCTCCTAAGGAAAAAGTGTTTAAAACTCTGAAAATAAAACAAAAAGGTGGGATAAAATGCAAGTAAGCATGTTGGAGTCTGGAAATATGACGAATTTCTCTTTGCATGTTTGAGAGATTTTAGAATCTCTGACAAACAGTGTTTTTAACCTTTGTTCATGGAAAAAGGGCTTTTAAGCTCTGAAATAAAGCAGAGTATTTAGGAGTGTGTATTAAATAGTAGAATAGTGCATAGTTTTATCACAGGGTGAGAATTTTAGATATATGGGGATTTTAGGATGGTAAGCAGGTGATGACAAGATGGAGGAAGCACATGGCTTTTGGGTTTCTTCCTTCTTCTTCCTTGCCTCCATGTTCTGCAGTGAGGTGGCACATTATAGTTGGCTTAGAAGAGAATCTAACCTTCTAACATAGATAATAGTTATTGGTGAAGAATTATAAATACTGATTACGTAGTTTGTAGTATAAAGATAATCGTCACCTTTGGGGCTGAGTCCATTCCCTGTGAGCTGACCTGCTGAACAGATCTCTGTGGGTCAGAGAAGAAATTGTACTGATAAGAGAAAAATAAACAGCCTTGAAGAAGCAGAGGAGAGGGATCTCGGTTTTTTCCTTCTATCTCGGTGCTGGGCAAAAGACTTTTACACTCTCGGGAAGAACACATTGTGTAAAAAACCCGAGATAAGCACTTTCATGCAGTTGGATCCTGCCTATCCACTCCTCCTTTGCAACAAAAATAACTAAATGGGAACTTCCTATGCTGGAGAGGGAAGCTGGCAGAATAAATACTGCAGGAAGGGAAATAAATGTTATTCATGACTTTTCTACAGACTTGTACACAATTTGTACTGGTGAACTATGAGTTTGCACAAGGTTGAGTAAAACAGACTAGCATGATAACCTTTCTTTTGGTTAATGTGGCTGAACTTGCCTGTCTGGATGGAAAATATTAATATCATATATGAAATATGCATAGGTTAGCAGAAGTTGGTGACAAATGCAACTATTACATGATGGATAACAAACTGACTGAGAGCAAACTGGCAGCAAGTTTTGCTGAATGGGAATGAACACCTGGGAAGAGGCTACAAATGGAATTCCATGAGGGCTAGTCTGTACTTTCTTTGAACCAGAGAGCTGAAACAAAGATGCAAATGTAGAACTGTCAATGCAGTGGAGGATCAGAATATTTTAGAAATAACAGACAAGTTAGAAGACTGACACAACAGAAACAGAACGAAACCTGTAAAAATGCAGGGACATGCACTTGGCAACATTTGTGGTAGAGCCTTGATTACTTGGTGTCTGCTGGAAACAGCAACAGAGAAGGAGCAAGACTAAGTGATTAAGTCAGCTGTAGGATGACAATATCACCATGGCACAATCACCAAACCTGCAAGTGTTACCATGAGATATACAACAAAATGTATTTCCCTACCTGCCACAATAAAACTCACAGGTGAGACTCCAGCTGAAATACCACACATTTCTGGTGACCTCTCTTTCAGAAGGGATGAATCCAAAACAGAATTCCTGCAGCATTTATCTATATCTTGGCACTTTAACAATGCCTGAGGCCTGTGGTATCATGATACAGCACATGCAAATGCTATGTTCCACTCCTGGAACATATTATTTACACCCGGAAGGACTCTGAAGATGAATGGAGAATCTCACTTACAAGAGGAGCATTAAAAGACCTTGGCTTTCTCAGTCTAGTAAAATGAAAGAATCTCATCAGCACAGACATCAAAGAAACAGAACTCCTGAAGCAAAAGGCAATGCAGACATTAATTAAGATAAGCTGGTCATGAATACATTTAGGATGAAAATCAGAAAAAGGTTTGTAATCATAAGAGTACAAAGATCAGAAACACTAAGAAAAATAACTGCAATGTCAGGGGTTGAATTTTTCATGTGGAAATACCAAAACTTGTTGCTGTGTCTTATGACTCTTAAACCAACTGCAAATAGGTTGTTTCATCTTAAAATATGATGGAAGAGTTGAATGGATTCACAGCAGAGATAAATCAAAGAGAACACTCACCTGAAACAGCCAAAGTCATGATGCAAGCACAGGAATTACACTGGATAGTGGGATCCTCTGACTCAAGCAGATCCAGAATTGGCTCAAGTAAACCCATTTGGACAATTAATTCTTTGTCAACTATTCAAAAATTCAAGAAAAAATAGACAAATAAAAAAGTAAACAGTTAGTGACTTTGTGGAAGGAATACATACTCCATTGACTACTTTGGAGATCTACATTATGATTATACAAAACAGACCTAAGATCAAAACAACCTGAAAGCCACTGACAGTCCCTAGCTAATTTGGTTTGCTTAATTCCCCTTCAGACACATAAAAGAATGTAACAGATGTTTGGAGGTTTTAGGCCAGAAGGTCCCAAATCAGGTCAATTTTGACAAGATCAACTGCAGCTTTCCAATAGGCCCACAACTTACTCAGCAGCCCCCTCGCCCCTTCCTTTTCTTCTGAGGTCTACCCTTTAAATATTATTTTCTTTATATAGTGACATGATATTATTTGCAGCAAAATCCTTAAAAAAGAAAGCAAAGAAAAAGGCCAGCTTCACTGAAGACCCTGTCTTCTGCTATTACAGGACTGCAGAATGGAATACTTGTTGGGGCCCAGGTGCCTAGGAGGGCAGCAGTAGATGCAACAAGGACTCTATTCATGAGGTGTGGCACATTCATGCCCTGTCTATCAACATGAACTTTATTGGGAAGCTCTTATTCTGCATCTCCCAGATTCTATCTCAAATCTATTTTCCTCTTTAGTTACAGAAGCAAGTGAATTATACTAAGCATTTAAACTTGTTTTTGTTTTTTCTCTGTAAACAATTTAAGACTAAGGTCCAGTTCATAAATAATCAGAAAATGAGCACTGTCTTGTACACAGAGTTTATTTCTATGAGCTGTATCCACTGCTTGAAAGGAAAAATGTCTGTAGATCTGAGAATGAGAATAGAATTCCCACTCTGGTCTGGGAATAATTTACCAGCCTTTGCACACAGATCCAAGAACTCTTGCCACATTATAAAATCTAGTTGGAGGGATCTGATGTATCTTGGTGCCACCAGAAGCTATGTATCTTGCAGTCAGAATCAGACTCAAACTTGTCCTATCAGTAACCCCAAAAAAAGGAATCTAGATTTGTGTAGAAGTGCCCTTCTTCATCTGAGTCTGGCTGAAGAGATACTGCTTCACCTGAAGAGAGATGTGTCGTTAATTACTCACTATTTCCTTCCAGCAAGAAGTTGACAAGGGACAAGGAAGACATCTGCTGCACCTCCAGGTCAGCAGAACTTAGTAAGGCATAGAAGGGTTCCAGGTGCTCCACAGGCAGGGGGATGTTCACTGCAAGAATGAGAGGAAATATTTATGAGTCCCATTGTTCACCACAGTCACATTTTTCCCTTGATGAACTTAAGCCTCAGGTGCTCCCATAGACAGGCTGAGTAGTATTCACCTTCATTAAAATTCCACTGCTGCTAGCAAACAGGGCAAGTTTTGTGATGAGGTTTTGAATAATCAAGTACTTCAGAAACATCATGGGAAGAGAAGCAACGTGCCTTGCTATCAAACAAGTCATTCTGCCTCACAGCAGGTCCTTGTGTTGTGGCTACCTGCACTTTTTATCCAGCAAAGGATACACGGGGATACAGCCATCGTCCAAATGACAGAATATTATCTTTGGAATAAAATTAAAATAAGCAAATAGATAAATAAATTGCAACCTGCTTATTGCTAGTATTTTTACCTTCTTGTAGGATCCAAAGTCTTGCTGGTATTTTACTTGGGATATCTAGACTGACTCCTAACCATTAACAAACTACTTCAAGAGCCAAATGCTCCTACAGAATAGTTGGAACAAAGAAGAATGTTTCCTTCATAAATTTTCACTACAATCTGGCTTCTGGAGCTTTGTTCTCTTTTGTATATAATATAAATCTTTAACTGGTCACTAAGTCCATTTCCTTTCACCATATTTTGACTGTGTTGCTTTCAGGAGATTAGGTATAAACTAACTCTAAATACTTTGGGTTCTGCTGAGTTTCACAGAAGTATGACAATTTCATAAATGACAGTCTTTTATAATCATAAGGTATATCTCCTTATAGCAAAATCCAGAAATGACTCTGCCTACGTGGCAATGACAGTTTTCCACCTTCCTTGGCAAACAACATAGCATGAAAACAAAACAAAAAAAACTTGTTTAATGAATGAAAAGGAGTTTCACAGTTTGAAATAATATTTTTCTTTATAATTACATGAAAATTTTCTAAAGCTTACTGAGATAACTTACTGTGCTGACTCATATGCAAGTAATAGAGGGCAGCTGACTGCTGTAAACCCGGGTTTTCTGAAAAGGATAAGGTCCTCAAGGCTTCCAGAGGGTCCTTTCCAAGTGGAGACATTTCAAAATCTAAAGATGTAAAATGACAGCACAGGCTAAATTACATCTGAAAATGGTCAGTTTACAAAAAAGAAGTTAAAATTTACAGCCAACCAAACACATAAGAAGTTTTGTATTGCAACAACCCCATAAAGCCCATCTATCTTTATTCATGTTTCCATGAGCATTCCTAGATGAACTAGGAATAACCTAGTCCTTGGTAATACCTCTTGTAAAGCTCACAAAGCCAGTGGTTTGAAACAAGACAAATCATAACCATTAGACACTTTTATGCTGTCTAATATAAATGCAGGTGTTCTTGTTCTCCACAAAATTCTTTAGTTTTTTCTGAATCTTTATTAAAATACTGAACATGGTGTTCTTAGTTAAGTAAGAGTATATATTTCTAATTTATTTTGTATTTCTGTATATATTTTTAAATATAGAAAGAGTATATATTTCTAATTTACCACATCTGAAGTTCACAGTGTTTCCTGTCTTGGGTATTAAAATACAGGATTAAAAAGAATAGCAACATGGACTGCAAACAGTCTTGCCTCAGGCTTAAATTTCTAGCATGAGTCTACCTGTTCTCATGTACGATAGCTCCCCTATGAATAAACCAGATGTTCAACAACAGTCATCAAGCAATAGCAGTCATGCATGACTTCTGTAGGTCACTGTATAATATAATATGTGGAATGGAGCAGAAGAGAGGAAAATGAAAGGGACATTGAACCAATAAACAGAGTTAAAAAGGTAATGTAAGAATGATCAAGTGGTGGAGCACACAATTATAAGATATATTTTCAGTCAATAGATTAAACCTATGCATGAATGATTGAAATATCTCTGTGAAAAATATCTAGCAACTTTACCTCCCATGGGACAAAGAAATGTGAGGGATGTGAGGGGCATGAACTTCCATGCCTCAGTGCAAAACACAGCCAATATCTCAAGCCATTAGAAGCTTCTGACATGTCAAGACTAGCAAACTCCTGCCCTCAGGATTAGGTAAGTGAGCTTCACTGAACTACTTCATATAAATATCAATTTTTTTAATAATTAGTAATACACACAAAGGGAAGGACTTGCCTGTGTGTGCACGGTTGTGGAGAAAAAAACCCAAAAATCTCTCCATGTAGTTTAATTCTGTTACTTTAACTACCTGAACCTGAATCTGATTCTTTCATTGTGGTGTTGTTTGGGAGAGTGATAAAGCTGAAACCACTCAAAATCTTCACTTGTATGTATTTTAATATCAAAATTTGCTGCCCTTGCTAACAGATGAGTGTGATGATCAACCATGAAGTCTCTCCTTGCACCCTAATTGTCCAGACACTCTCTTTGCTCATTTTGTTTTGCTCAAAACTGAGGATAGGCTTGTTCCCTCTTGGAATAAAATACACTGGTGAGTGTTAGAGGGATGTGTCCTGGTTCTCTTTGTGAGGCTTCCCTGCCTCCATTTGTCTAGGCTGTAAGATTTGGCCACTCAGAGAATTCACCTTAATTCTGCTTCCTGGGTGCTGTATGTGTCCCGTTGTGGACAGTGGGACCTCCCTGAAAAAGCCTCATTGTCATTTGTGTACTGCTGTCAGAGAAGCTCTAGGCTTCCTGCTGCTGTACCCCAACTGCAAAGGATCCAAGACAGACCAGACTTTTGAAGACTGATCTCAGAGAGGAAAGGATCTCTCAAGAAAACACACATAGCCTTTTCAGGGAACACCAGTGGCTGTACAAGGGGCTATTCTGGCCTCCCCTTCATTACATTTCATCCATCAGCTGTGTGGGGATACTGCCAAGACAGTCTCCTAGGGAGTCAGGTGCATGCTAGCCTTTGGAAGAAAATGTTCAGCCCTGGAAGATCTCTATAACAAGCTGAAAGATCTGTCCCTGTTCTGGATAGGAACATCAGGAAAAACCAGTGCTAAAGGTGCAACAATCAGTGAACCTTATTGGCAGCACAGGACCCACCACATTCACTGGATAATGACAGCAGCTAATACCAGCTGAGGCTAATTTCACACATTTTCCCAACAACCAGAGTCACAGCAATTATTCCAAAGGTTGTTCCATGACATATCATTTCAAACAGCATTAATCATGTCACATCAAGGAAAAACGTCTCTCCTGGTTCCCATCACAAGATTGTTTCATGCTCCCAAAAAGGCAAGTAAATAAATAGTAGTTCCACACCCTTCACACAAACGAAAGTAGGAGAATATGCAATTTTGTGTAGTAGTTTCAGCTCAAAGCTGCTAAATGTAAACTATACCAAATTAGTTGTGAGACAAAGCAAAATCAAAGAAGCAATGACCCCTTATCTTGATATAAGGACTGTTTTTAGATTGTTCAACCAACAAAATACACCCATCCAAGATGACTGCAGAAGTGAAATAAAAAAAAAAAAAAAAAAAAAAAGGTTTGCTATTGATATTGTATCCTAGGACAGGACAGAGATCATTACAAACAGAAAAACAGGGGAATTAGGCAGACAACCTGTAAATCAAAGGAGATAGATGAAGAGTTATGGATCTACTTGTGATTCAAGCAGAATCCCATGATTGTGATTAAGCCTGATGCCTAAAATGTTTGCTTGGAATCCTGAGGGCTCAACAATGCTTTTCCCAGGGTGACTTTGATCTTCCCCATGTACAGCCCAGATATTTCTTGCATAAGTCCAAGAGTTCAGCCAACACAGAGGCACACAACTGTGCACATAACACTGTGATCTGCCCACTCACAGCTCAGCACTCATGTAGCATGCCGCCTTAGCAAAGCCCATGTTGAATTTTGCCAGTTCCTTTTGACTGACTTTAAAAAAAAACTTTAATATCTAGAAGTACTCACTTCTGTGAAACATATTTACATGGGTTATATATTAACAGTGGTGGCAGAACATGAAAGTGATTGACCATTTCTACCTAGATGCAGCTGTTGCACCACTTGAGCCCTTGGTGTCCTGTACATAAAGAAAATGCTCTGTAGCTCCGGCCTTTCATCATAATCACCAAGCTGCTCAATGCCATGACAGAGCAGATCAGCTAGCAATCTGCTTTCAACTCACAAAATTAATCCCCTTGCTCTTTCACAATCCTTTAGAAAAAGACAAGTTCTCTTACCTGTTTCAATATGCTGCAGAAACTCCTGTGCTGTCACTCTCTCATGAGGCTGTAGGATGGGCTTGTACAGCTGTCTGTTTTTAGAGCTGTTTTGTTTTAAGCAGGAGCATTTGCTTATAAGAGTTAAGCATTCCTTGATGCCTTGCACCAAGTCAGAGGACATCCTCTGAACAAAGCCTATGAAGTCCCGCAGGAGCTGCATGCATCGTCCACATAGCTGACCCATTCTTGTTCCAACAGCAGCACAAAGCAAGAAGAAAAGGAAGGAGATGGAAACAAAAGTTGTTTCTCAATTTGTCCGCATTTTGCACTAGCTTGTCTCCTCACTGTTTGTTCGGTCTTACCAGTATTAACACCATACCATGTGCAGATGCTGAAGGCAGACAGACTTCTGTGTCCAAAAAATTACATTTCACAAGGCTGGTTTCTGCAGATGTCCTAGACTTCATAAATTATTATTTAAAATTAGTGAACTGGAGACACACCTTCTTTTTTCTTGAAGAAATGTAAGATTGAGCATCCACCAAAGCCTGTATGAGGCTAGAAAAACTCTGGGATAATAGAAAATGCAACCTGTTTTTGTTCAGCAGCTTTACACATGAAAGGCAGGCACCACCTTGTCTGCATGTGTACAAGCTGCAGCTACCAATTGGAGAGAGGAAGATTTAAAAAAAAAAAAAAAAAACGAACAAGTGAACAGGTTTTTCCGGTTTTTGCTTAAGCAAAGGAACTTTGCTTTGTTGTTGGACAAACAACTCATAATTCAGTCACCTGAGACTTTGCAAATCAGCAAGAATAGAAAGCTGGGGAAAAACAACAAAAAAAAAACCCCACAAACAAACAAACACACCTGCACACACACAAAAAAAAAAAAAAAAAAAAAAAAAAAAAAAAAAAAAACAACACAAAAAAAACAATGGCTAGATTAATTTAGCAGTGTTTTCTTCCTGTCAAACCAGTCCTACTGAGTGGGCTGGACAAGTTAGCAATGAGAGTATGCAAAAATTATCTGCGGTTTTCATGCAGAAAGAGGTAGCAAAAGGAAAATGTTCAGTTGTCCTTTTGCTTAATTCACCAGTCTGGTGAATGTGCCCACCCTTGGCTGAAGAGTTTTACAAATGACCCTGGTTTTATTCTTGTAGCATGAGGTGATATTTGTAATATTGAGGATTCCCAGTAAAAACTGGTTTGATTCAGGGTCATCTTAATTAAGGATCCTGTAGGTATGGGTCTGCTGAAAGTTAATCACTTTTATGAAGTCCTTATTCATAAATTTGGTGGATTTATTCCAACTATTGCATTTGAAACATTTATTGGTAAGTTTTCACCTCCGTCCTTTAATAAATCTTTACTTTCTAAATAAATTATGTTTGAAAATCAACCCTTTGTTCTGCAACTATCTCCAAACACTCATGAACAGACTCACCCAGATCCCTTTGCTCTTTCCAACAACAGTTTTCTCTTTTGATGTAATTTTCCTTATCCTAAATACCACTTGGCATAAAGAAGCCTACCTACACTAGCAAACCAAAAGATATGACACTTCTAATACATAATGCAATTCACTACAAAGAATTGTGACTTCGATTTTTCTGGCTATTTCCTTGACCTGCTCTGCAAACCCTTGTGAGTTCTGATCTCTGTCTGGCTTCTTAATGTTATCACAAGCAGGTCTAGTATGACTATTTTTCCACCATGTTTTCTGGATCCTTTCAGTAGGGCTCTTCTAAAGAATAGGGAACCCATGTCATTGCCAGGTCCTACTTCTACTACCACTCACTCTTCACCTTTGCTCATCATCTTCCACCCTCCAGCTTTCATCCTAAAAGCCTGTTTTCCATCCTTCTCTTGCTCTGTTCTGTCTAATGAACTGTAATATTTAATTGTGAGGTTTTTTAAAGGTAACTTGAACTGTACTGCACTGAGGTGAGAAAACAACAGGACTATTTCAATGAAACATTTGCTAGCAATCATTGCATTTCTGTAATGCTCTTACCAAACACTTCAAAATGTATTGCAACCATTAAAACAGCTTTCTAATGCATCTGTAAAGAAGATATTCCCAGAATGGTTTAAAAACAGGTTTCAGAGATGCCAAGCTCTTGTAATTCTGTTTTATGCAAGTGGGAGTTAAAGAAGCGCATGACACCTGAAAATCAGGCTAGAATTTGCCTGAAGGCATAAAACTTAGTTTTCCTGATACATAGTTCGATGACTCAGTCAGGCAATTGTTCTTTGATTTGAAACAACTACTTGAACGCCAGTGTAGAAGGCTGGTTTGTGGATCTTCAAACATACTCTGAAATCACAACAGCTGCTACAAAGGTAAAGGTTGAAACTAAAAATCAAATGTTTTTGATTAGTTTTATGACCTTGATAAGTTTCCTTATTAATTGAATAAAATGTCAGCTCAAGTTTGCAGATGAGGAAAAAAAACAGTAGCACTGTAATAATGTTAGACTATTTTTGCTTTTATTCTTGTACAGAACATGCTTCAAATAGTAAATGTCCCACATCAACATCTTGATTTTTGTCTCCAAAAGGAAAAAAAAAATCCATTCCTTTGTCCTTAAAAAAGCCTCTCCAAACCATTTCCATTCAGTTTGTGTGCAAAACAGACTTCCAAGCAGTAACCTTACTGTGTGAAGGCTGTTTGGAATTCTGCATAAAATGCTTTGGAAATTTAAATATATTTGCCAAAAAAGCAGATGAATGCTGTAGCTAAATAGTACTTTCAACAGAAAGCTTCACTGGTCCAGCATTTAATCTGGCATACAGCTTCTCTGCAAATGACAGAAAATACTGCTTTTGGGCACAGACCCTTAAGCACCTGACACTGACAGTTGGTTTGTTTCGTTTTGACTCAAAAATAGAAAATGTAAAAAATATACTTATTTATCTACCATTTTGCTTATGCAGCATGCCACTGCTTGAACTACTTCTTTTAACAGAAATTCTTTCATCCAGTTTGCAATGGCTCACAAATTATGATTGCTCAAAAGTTGACTGTCACTGGAGAGATGTACACAAATACTCTTTCTACTCCTCTTTCATACATGACCTAAGGCTACTTCATGCTATCAGACCTCCAAACACCCTCAAGCTCTGACATAAATATTGGGGGAAAAAAAAGGTCAACTTCATTTGAGCTGTGGTAGTATAAATTTAGTTTCTGGGTCTGGATTTTAAAAATACTGTTATCCCTGTGGTTTTAATCAATGAAAAAAGGATTTTTGAAAAGTGTAGGGGAGAGGCAGTGATTGAGAACTTGTATAGTCTTATTTGACTTGTACGCCAGTCAAACAAAAAAAAAAAGATAATTAAATGCTTAAAAAGCAGTAAATTGAAAGATTATACTCACATTACTCAAGAATCCAAAACTCTAAGAAATTTAACAAATTAAATTTGCATTTTATAAATTTGTCCCATGTAATTTTTTATTGCAACTTTGTCTTATACACATTTCTTTCAGACTCTTCTCTCACCATTCTGTTCAAGGGTGAGGAGAGCACTGTACAGTTTAGAAAGATGTACAATGTCTGTACATTGCTAGTTGTTTAGCAACAGATTTTATTCCAAATAGCTTCCCTAAGGCCTAGCAGGTCTTCATTGTCCCCATAACTGCAGCTGAGGCTTCCTCACTTGTAGTAATTCAGTACTCTTTAAACTGAATCTACGAAATTTTGTGACTATAAAATACCAACAGAAAACTATCAACAAATCAAAGGACTTAAGTTCTCAAAATGGACCTACCATTAACAGAATAGTAGAATAAAATAAAGAATTTGAAAAAAATTATTGGGAAAGCAGAACAATTGTAAATTCTGAGTCTAATGTATGCAATTTACATTACCACTGAGCTCTTTCATATTTATTTTATATATATATGCATATATACATGTATACATGTATATATACATACACAGAATACACACTATATATAAAAAATACGTGTGTGTATGTATGTGTGTGTGTGTGTGTGTGTGTGTGTGTGTGTGTGTGTGTGTATGTGTGTGTGTGTGTGTGTGTGTGTGTGTGTGTGTGTGTGTGTGTGTGTGCGTGTGTATGTTCACTATTATGAATTCAGGAGTAGTTCAGCTGAACATAAACAGACTACAGTCATTCAAGCAGGGAGGAAGACAGATGTGAGGACTTGATAGATCCAGATTTGTGAAAATCTGCCAGGGGTTACTTCATTGCATAGCTAGGCAGAGCTTTATGCACATTCACTGCGATTTCTGTAGAGTATAAAGGAAGCTGTTCTCAATGCATCTTATTCCTTGGCTGAGGTACTTGCCCATCATCCTTCAGAGGGAGAGTGCCATCTACTGAAGCATTCCTTTACACAGCTCCCTTGAGCCTTGTCCCACTCACAGATTGACAGAATCCATTCAAAGGGGTTGTAAAACTGAACAAGGTTTTAAAAGGAAAAGCAGCTGCTATGGATGTGAATCTCTGTTGTAAAGCACCAGCTGCATGTAAAGAACCAGGCCAAAGATGGTAAATACAGCCACTGACTTGTGAAAGCTTGTGCTCCAGCTTTTGAAGAGATTAAAGGTACTTTAATCTTCACTTTGGGATTTCTTTAACTTCACTCTGGGGTTTCCTCATTCCTAATAAATCCTTGGAACTGAGATTACATAACCATTTTGTAACTCTTAGGAGAGGCATTCCCTGATCGGACAATCCAATTTCACTGCTATCAACCATGGACTTTCTTACCAATTCTTCCTTTTTGTGTTAGTGCTCATGAGATGTACAACTACTCAGCCAACTTACTGAACAGAGAGAACACCTGGTAACAGTCACCAAGAGTCTGGCTTGGGCCAGTGATGACACAGGATTGTGCTGCTTTGTCTCTATGTATTTTCCTATTGTTTTAGTGTCATATTTTGTTGCAAATTTTCGGGACTGCTGATGTATTCAAATAAAGCAGCAGTTTGTATCATGCCCAGAGCTACTGTCTCATATGATAATAATAAACCACATAAATTGAAATACTTTTTATATTTTTTCATTGCTTTGTAGCAAAAGATAGCATCTCTAAAATATCAAAGGCAGCTCAGAGGTGCCCATGTACCTTAGAGGTTTGAACAAATTGTATAACAAGAAAGTTAAATTTTACAAGGTAAAATACCACACAAAGTCATGGAGTCAGAGGAGACGCAAATCTGTCAGGTTGTGTTTCATGTAAATACTCTTAGAAAACCACTGGTTTGATGTGTTTCAAAGCACAGGTGCCTTTCCTGATGCTTTTGCTGCCAAAAGAAGGATTTTGGCTGCCATTGAAGAATCATACAGCCCATAGCTAAAATGTCACATTTGGAAAGATTTGGAATGAACAAAACTTTGAAGGAACTTGCATTATTTGCCATCAGGCAAATATATTTGAAAACCTCTACAATATATTTTAAAAAACTTTCACATCATAGTTTGTTTTTTTCCATGTGGGCACATAGCATGTTCTGCCTTAAACACAACAGAGAACTGAAAGAGCAGAAGTTTTTCTGTCCCAATATCTCTCAGATTTTATATTGGCTTATGTTCCACAAATCTTTATTGGCGCCAGTGGGACTGAGTGCACCCTCAGCCAGTTTTCCAACAACACCAAGTTGACAGGTTTGGTCAGCATGATGGAGGGAAGGGATGCCATCCAGAGGGACAAGGACAGGTTGAGGTGGGCCTGTATGGACTTCATGAAGTTCAACAGGGCCAAATGCAAGGTTCTACATCTGGATGGGGACAATCCCAAGCAAAAACACAGGCTGGCAGAGAACAGATTGAGAGCAGCCCTGAGAAGAACGTAGGGGTGCTGATGGGTGAGAAGCTGGACATGAGCCAGCAATGTGAGCTCACAGCCCAAACAGCCAAACGTGTTCTGGGCTGCATCCAAAGCAGCGTGGACAGTAGGATGAGAGAGGGGATTCTGCCCCACTGCTCTGCTCTTCTCTGCTCTGGTTAGACTCCACCTGCAGTGCTGCATCCAGCTCTGGGGTCCAACATAAGAACATGGACCTGCTCAAGCAAGTCCAGAGGAAGAGGGCTGGAGCACTTGTCCCGTGAAGACAGTCTGAAAGAGCTGGGGTAGTTCACTCAGGCAATGAGTGAACTACTTTCTTTGGGAGCTCCAAGGAAATCATACAGCAGCCTTTCAGCACCTATGGGTAGGGAGCTGCAAGAGGGCTGGAGAGTGACTTTTTACAGGGGCACGTAGTGACAGGACAAGGGACAATGGCTTTAAACTGGAAGAGGGTAGGTTTAGTTTAGATATTACGAAGAAATTCTTACTGTGAGAGTGGTGAGGCACCAGCACAGGTTACCCAGAGAAGCTGTTGATGCACCAGCTACGAAAGCACTCAAGGTCAGACTGGATGGGGTTTTGAGCAACCTAGTCTAGTGGAAATTGTCCCTGCATAAGCAGTTCTTAGAACCATCAAAAAGAGGTGTATTAAATGCAGCCAAATTTCAGGACTGTTCTGAAAACCTCACAGCCCTGGCAAATTGCCTTCTCTCACAGGTTCCTTATCATCCTTATCTTTTATCAAAGAGCCTCTTCATTAGTAGTGCCTTATTGTTGGTTGCAGCAAAAGCTGTAGCATGTGCGTTGCACTTGAGGTACACATCTTTTACCCCTACCCCTGCAGAAAGGAAAACCTTAAAAGGAGAGATGGATTTCTTTCTCTCTAGGCCAGACTGTTCATCAGTTAACCACAGTTTTTATTTCAGCACCCACTACTCACTAGTTGCTGCCTCCATAGAAGGCTACCTTTCAAAAAACTTAACAGCCACAATAAATAGATCTAACCAGTGCATCACTTTTGCTACACACAGAACAGCAAACCAGCATTTGGGGATTATATCTGCTTCTCATCTTTCATGCCTTTTTCTTACATCAGTTGCTTTTGGCTGCCTCCCAGTCACTGTCCGCAGAATTTACAAAACTCACGTTAAAATGGCATATGTGACTTTTTTTGTAGTGGGTTGTTCTTTGTTACTTGCCTCAAAAATAATAGACAATAGCCTTTTAAAAAATAAACAGCTGTGTAATATTCAAGAAGTGTGAACTGATCATCAATGTTGTCAAGTAAATGGCGTGATTGTTGGCGCTTTCCTGTGCACGGCTAAGAGCTGGACTCGAAATGGGTCGCTCCCAACTCAACATACTCTGTGATTCTGTGACCTGTAGGACTTAGCCAGCGCACACACACCCCTTCGTGCATCAGTCAAAGGCTGCTCGCTCGCAGCCCTCGGCCGCACCTTTTTGCTGGCAGACAGCACTCTCGGGCGCTCTTTCCCCGAACGTGGCTCTGCGGTATCGCAACCAAGCGACGGCCGCCCGCCTGCTGCAAAAGACGCTGCAGTAAAGCGCCGCGGCACCACCATCTCCCTGCCGGTGCGCGGAGCTCCGGCTGCGAATGCCGCTGGATGCCGGCCCGCCGCCTGCGCCGCGCTCCGCACACAGCCCCTTCCGAGCGCCTCCAGTGCACGGATGCGCATCCCGCCCCACAGGTAACCAGGCAACGGCCGGGGGGACCCTGCGCTATCGCCTCCCCTCCGGGAACGAGAGGGTACTAGGCGACAGCTTTCAGCCGCGGCGGGGCGGGAGGAGCCGAGGGCCGCGGCGGGCGGGACACGGAGCCCTCAGCCTGGGCAGGAGCACAGCCTGGCGGGGGCGGGCGGCCGCGAGCCGCCATCTTGCTTGCGGACGGGTACCCGAAACCAAGATGGCGCTCAGGCGTTGAGCGCGGGGCTAGCGCTTCCCCGTCCAGAGCGGAAGTGACGTTTCGGCGGCGGCAGCAGCCCCCTACCTCCCCACCCCCCCGGTGGTTTTTGCTTTTCCCCGCGGGCTTCGCGTCTCTTCCTGCGGCGAGACGGAAAATGGCTGCCCCGTTGCCATAAGGGAGCGGGAGGGCCAGGAGTTCCGCCCGCCAGGTGAGAGAAGGTAGATAGGCTGCGTGGAGGCTTGGCGGGGCGGTGGCCCCTGGTTGGGGGGAAGATGGCGGGGGCAGTCTGAGGGGGAGCAGCCCGGCCCCGCCCCCACAACCGCGCGGTGCTCGCGCGCCGCGCCGTCCCGCCTTCCCCCGCCGCGTGACCTCGGCGCTCCGCAGCCATTATCCCGATTATCCCGATTATCCCGCGCCAGCCGACAGGAACGGGACGGAACGGGCGGCCGCCGTCACCGCTCTGACGCGGCCACCGCTCCCCGCGGGAGCCGGACCAAGCCGGTGCCGTTCCTCCCTGCGCACCGGGGAGCGAAGGTAGAAGGGGAAGGGGCGGTGAGAGGCGGCAGCGGAGCTGCCTTGGAGCTGTTCGGCGGCTCCTGGAAGCCTGGCGGGATGGGGCTGTAGGGGTGTGTGGGGAATGGGCGGGAGGCCGGCCCCGTTGGCTCCCGGCCCGGGTGCGCGGCCTTTTGCTTTGTGCCTCCCTGAGGGACGCAGGAAGGCCCGAGGGGATGTGGCTGTACAGCGCTGGTTACGGGAATGTTAAATTTCCCCGTTAGCCTTGTGGGTGTGACGCTGACGAGGAAAACGGTGGCGGAGAGCAAGGATGCATCCCGGTGTTGGCTCAGCCTTTAGGGTCGTTGGTGGAAGTTCCTTCGGGCAGGGCTGTGGTTCAGGCTCTTGTGCCTCAAGTACCCCACGCTTCCCTGCGCCTTCCCTGCCCTGATGGCAGATACCCGCAAAACCCCGTGAGGGAACACAGTGGGGTTTAGGCCCCTTGCTGAAAGGGACTATTGTGTTCCCGGTCTCGATTATACTGTACTCTGCAACCATTGCAGGATCATTCCTGTTATTTCCCCTTTGCTTTGTAAACCCTCTACTTTTCGGCTTTAATTCTGTGAAAATCAAGATTCTCGTTTTGTGTGTCATGTTGATCCTTTACGAAGTCAGTACAACCCATCACTTGTTTATCTCGGAGATCAAAGTTTTGTCTCAAAGGAACAGTTAAATTTACTACAGAAGGATGTGAGGGCATACAAAACAAAGGTGCTCTTGACTCTGCGAGTAGTAGTCACTGCTTAAGCAATGCAAATGTATAAAAATATCACTTAGAATGGTTGTTCCTGGTGTGGGAGGGATTGGTTAAACAGCGTGGAGTTGCGGGAAAATGCTGTCTAGCTGCTTTTCTCCTCCCTCCTCCTCGTTCTCCTCTCTAATAATCGTGTTGTTTTGGACAAAAGCGGGGAAAATGAGGACGGGTTAAAGGCTCTGTCACTGAGGTGTGCTCGAGGCATGTATCTTGTTGCAGGGAGAGTGTGAATTGCATCCTCCTATTGCACCTTGTCGCTTTTGATGTCGAGTGACGGGGTTCGGTGTGTTACATATATCGGTGCTTGGAGCTGGAGTGCCTCTCTCCTGAGCAAGGCTTTAGCAGGCCAGCCTGTGTGGAGCAACTTCTCAGGTGAGGGCTGTGGCTGACAGAATCCTGGGGCAGCACGTACCGTGAAGAACAGCCTGTTCGCATTGAGAATGCGAAAAACTTGAAGTGGTCCTAGGAATCTAGAAAAAAAATAAGCAGGGAGCTGTTTGGTGCTAGGGCCCAGATATTTGGATGGATTCTATTCAGGCTGGTTGTCAAGGAGAGATAGTGCTGTAGGGCTTTGTGGTATGCCAAAGAACGTTTGGGGTTTGTTTACACGTAGTGGAGGGAGGTGAAGAAAGCTACTGAAGCAAGCGCTGTGTTTGTCTGCGGGAGAGTTTCTCTCAAAGGTATTCCGAAAAAGCGCGTTGCTCGCTTGTTCATTGTGCTGGCACCGGCCTCGTGCAGCTTTGTGGGAAATGGGATCTGGGAGGTGATGTGCCTGAAAAGGCAGCTTTTGTCCAAAGTAGTTTTCTTATGGATCGCTGCTGCAGCCCACCAAGCACCTCTGAGGGTGTCAGTCTGGGAACAAATGAGGGCGGGAAGATTGCCTTTTCTGCAGCAGCAATTGGTGTAGTTCGTAGCAGAGATTTGGGAAACCACGGCGTTAAGGGCGTATGAAAACACGGCGTGTAAAACACACGGACAAAAATAACAAAGGCTGTCCAAAACCGTATGTGTCCAAAAGCATGCTAATTCCTTTTTGTGTATGGACACGTTTCTCCGTCACTTTGGTTTCTTTGTTTTTTTAGTTAGAGGAGAAACATGGTTTTGTTTGCCAATAGAATTACATAAAAGACAGCTAACAATCATATGACGGTTTTGCAGAGGTGATTTTGCTTTTACTAGGATGCTGGTTTTTTACTTAATTTACAAATATTTTCTGTTATTTTCTGTATAGAAATTAATGAATTGGGTGGGGAAGAAAGGCCTTTGTATATTTTAGTATTTCTATTGGATTTCCAGCATATGAAATGGGGGAAATAATGCTTCCCACCTCTTATTTCTACATAACAAGATAGTTTGGGCAAATTTGCCATGGAATTTTAGTATTTGTAGGAATCCAAGTCATGATGATCTGAGTAGGATGGGTTTAAGTAACTAAAAAATGCCTTCTGTTCTTATGTGTGATGTGCCACTGCTACAGTTGTGGACATTAAAAAAAAAGGAGGGGGGAGGTAGTGGATAAGAAAGCACAGCAGACGTGCAAGCACTGAATAGATGACTTGCAGTGCTGTCTCATTAAGAGTGCACTTTATTTCAGCGGGTGTATTATAAGAAACTGTTAAAAATTATGTGGAATTTCGTGAAGACTGTCCTATCCCTTTTTGTGTTGTCATGGTTGTATAATCGTCCCGTCTTTTGAAGCCTGAATCTCTGAATGAAAACGCATTTTGGCAACAGCCTGTGAATTACTTAAACAAGATTTTGATTTAAATCTACCTGACAGCTCTCAAGAAATGTTTAAGCAAGAGAAATACAGACTACTAAATAGCTATGAATGAAGGGTAGCTAAAATAATGGATCTAAGAGGAAACTGTGTTTTGCTAGTATAAGTGGGTATAACTGTCCTAAAATGTCTGAAACTTACAAGTGGTGTATAACTTGTACAACAGCTTCAGAGGTGTGTTGTATCTAGTCTGTGTATGCTGAGAAAATTCCAACATCAGCAGTGTAGTGAAAACTCCTAAAAATGCTGTATAAAAGGAATTGGATACCATTTTCCTCTTTTTTTAATTAAACATAGCAAATGCTGACAGTGTCCCTTACTTCCTTCTGATTGTGTTGCTTGTGGTGGGATAAGCCTGATTCTTTTGTGTATCTTGCTTTTGCCTAATGGCTGCGCTTGCTGGCCAAGATTGATTGAAGACACCCAAAAGATCCTGTTGTTTTTTTCGTTAAGAAACTTTTTTGAACGTGATTCAATAGCTGACAGATGGTGGGCTAGCCAATTTTTGGAAAACGTCATGGTTTCTGTGTTAAGTCTTGGTTGTTTGGGTATGTTTGGTTTTGGTTATTTTTGACTTTATACGTGTGTGTTTATTTTGGTCGGGTTTTTTGTGGGTTTTTTTGTGTTTTGTTTTTTATTTTTAAAACTGCTTGCAAGTACTGTTAGTTTAAATACCACCAAGTTTGTTGCTTCTGAAGGCTGTGCCAAGCTGGTTTCAGGGAAGCTTTAAGTTTGTGATGCTGCCAAAAGAAGCAGTCCTGCCTGGCTGCTATTTCAATTTCCCTGTGTTGGCCCAAGTGTTTGTGGGCTGTGTAATGAACCATATATAAAAAAAAGTTGTATCGAAAGTGATCCAGTATGTGGGTACAGAAATACTTAGACTGGCGTAGGAGCGGTCGTCAGGAATGTGAGGAAACACAGGGGTAGGAGAGATGGGACTGTTTCTTTAAACTAGCAGAGCCACCTTATTCTGTGGAGCTGCAGCAGCTTCCTGTGTAAAATCCAGATTTTTTAACACGGTAGTAAAATGGTTGAGAGCCAGGCATCTCCTTTCAATTATTTAGGGTGGAAAGCGAGGGGAAATGAAGCTCGAGTGGAAAAGAAGTGTGTGGTTTAGAGCCCTGGTGTTTCAGGCGTAGACCACGTTCCTAGCAGTCACGATCCTCTTAAAAATGCTGGGTGACAGTGATGACACCTTGTGTCCCATTGCTGCTGTACACCTTCGGCCCAGGATGGCTCTCTTCTGACAGGGCAGCAAAGGGTGTTCAGGACCTTTTTTTCCTTGCCCTTTGCTGTACCCGTACTTGACCTGGCGTAGCCACGCCAGCCTGGCCGCAAGCAAGAAGAGGCTGCGAGGGATTTCATTTGCTGCTGTGAACCAGGATTGTTGTACCTGTGGTGCTCTGAGGAATGAGCACTCTTCTGTGAAGGTGTGCAGCTTGTAGGAGCTGTCACAGACTGCCACATGTTTTCCTACATACTCCTGGTACTACCACAGTTCCCTTTCTAAATGAGCTTAATAAAGGCTCATAAAATTTTAGATTCTTGCATATTGTGAGAATATTTACACAGACCAGAAAAACCTCAGCTATATAGTCTTTTCACTTCCATTACTAAGTATGAGTGTTGTTTGGATAGGTGGTCTTGTGTGTCAGGGTTTTACTTATTACAATTAAATGGAAACAAAAGCTGCAAATAGTTAAAATGTTTTAAGTTAAATGTTTTTTATTCAGTAGTTAAACTTTTTTATTCAAAGGTTTTTGGGTTTTTTTTAAAAACATATCCATATTCTTCTTAAAAAACTGAAATGGGAAAAGGGTAGCAGATACATTTTAGTTGCCAGGGTTGGATGTAGTATAGCTAATGTGTTTAAAAACGGAGAAGTGTGGCTACTTTTCACCTTTGCCAGTTGCTAGAAAAGATTTCTAAGACTGCAGAACTGACTGCCACGGTTTGAGTTATGGTAATTTAAGATCTTGTCATCCACTGAGAGGTTTTAAAAGTGAAGTAACTATCTTGTTCTATATCCCCAGGATCTAAAGATTTGTTTAAATTAGGATTTGGGATTTCAGCTACCACCAGTTTAAGTGCGAAATACAGATTATTTAATTATTCATTTAAAATCTCAGCCTGAACTTGAAGTTTGTATTGCTTTTTCTGTACTAGACTTCTGAATGCCTTTGTTACCCTTTACTGGCTAATACCATCTCGCCTTTTGTCTAGACAAAATCTGAAATGGTCCGATACACTACTGTGCTCCTTCGGAGACTCATGCTTGCTGATGATGAGAAGTAAAAACTTAATCTTAATAAAGCATATATTTTGTAGAAATTGGAAATATCTTGGTCACTACTAGTGAATGGTAAGTGGACTTTTGAAAGCAGTGTTTATGAACACAAATGCTACGTTTCTTCTTTTAGATGAAGAAAGCACCTATGAACAAGTGTGGAAGTGTCCTTTAGGAACAGTCAATGTCTTAAGCCTTTGGATTTAATTGAATTGTTGAGCTGCAGAATTTCTGGAGATCCAGCCTGTTTGTAGTGAACTGGGATAAAATTCCTGTTTTGTTGCTTGAGTGGAATTGAAAAGTGTGCTTAATGTTGAGTCAGACTACAAATGTACATAGTCTTAAGGCTTGGACGTAATTGAAAACTGAGGCCAATGAAAAATTTGTACATTTGAGACTGTTTTTGTTATTACAGTTATGCTTCCTTCCTGCATAACTGTAAAAGAGCTAGTTCTTGAAGTTGTTGGTTCTTTAGGTGAAATCACGTATGTATGGATTTTTAGCAAGTTATACTAGAGTAATGCTTTTGTAAATATTGCAAGAGACATCTAAAGATAAAGCTTTCACTGTTTGCTTGAGTTCTCATCCCCATTTTTTTCCCAGTAAGATAGCTCTAGTGAGGTAGAGAGCTGTGTGCTAGAGCTCAAATTGGTCTAAGTTTGCTACTGTCCTTTTTTGCCTCCCTCTTTCTGACTGCATGCTGTTATTTGCTCCATAATTCAGCTCAGTTTGGCCCTTTGTTAAGCCACTTAGATAACCTAGTTAAATGACAGTGGTTTCTAGGTATCAAGAGCTGGTGACTGGGGACCTGAAGGCTGTCAGGGCTGCTGTAAAGGTGAGGATAATATGTTATACAGCTCTGTTACCTGGGCTGAGGAAGGAGTGGTCACATATGGAAGGGCAGTAGGATTTGCCACTTGGCAGTGGCTGGCTCTTGAGCTGCTCCAGTCTTAGTGTGCAGCACCACTGAGTCCAAGAGAAAATTTACTATTCCTTATGTGTTGTCTTTTAATGGGAAACAGATTATTGATTGAACCCATTTAAGCAAAAAGGTGCTGCCTTTTAGCAAATGTTCATGTCTTTGACAGTGTCACTTTTTGTTCTATAGGGATCACTATTGCTGAAAGCACAGATACAGTGTTTTGAAATAGTTTCTTCATAGATACCAACTAACAATTTGAGGTAAGTTTAGCTTAAGTCCTTTTTAAAAGTTCTGATTGAACTTGGCTATCGAAAATTAAATCTTCTTTTGCTTTCCTAAATTTTATCCTTGCAGTAAGAAGCTACAGTACATAAAACTGTCTTGTAGAGATCAACTGTATTTGTCGTGCATAGAATGCTAGTAATTTAAAGCTGAGATTGAGTTATATTATAAATATTGTGCAGACATTGTGCATCTAATGTTTGGTTTGATAATTACTTGTAACAAAAAAAACTCATCAGGTTTTGTTTTCTGTCACTCTTGAAAAATTGGCATGTCTTAAACAGTTTAAAAGGTCTAAATTTATGTTGCTTGTGAGTACTGATCCTAAGAGATTACAGGCTGTTTTCTATAAGTTTAATTGAACTCAATGAATTAGAAAATATCTCCAGAGTATAGGTTCTGCAAATTTGCTTTTTAGTGGAAGTAGACAATTAAAAGAACATTCAACATACTCTTCTTCGCCAAGGTAAATATTTTTTTCTGAATTTCATGGAGAGCTGGTTTAAGTTCAGTTTTTCCTGGGCTGGCTTCTGATGAAGTTACATCTCTTAGGCCATGCAAACTCTTGTGGGGAAGATCATGTGGGGCAGGAATTGATTTGGTCTGCTTTTCTCTTTTGGGTTCTTTTAGATGTGTCTAAAGTCTCTGTAATTTTGTTAACTCTGATGTTGTTTTTGTCTTTAATTAATTGATAAATAATTGAAATACCACCCAGGTAACAAGAAAGATTGTATAAGACAGAAAGTGCTTGTTGTGTTGAGCTAGTATTTTTGATACAGTACTTTTTGGCTTCAAAGCCTGTTTGCAATACAAGAGGTAAATGTTTGGGGGTTTTCCATTTTTGTTTAAATTATTATTAAACAATTATAATTGAGCATTCAAAAGCCTGAAAATATGTAGTTACTTGTTCATAGCTTGTATTCAGGTTGTCTAATGTGACCCTTTTTTTTTTTTGTTTTTTTAAAGCTGGGCAATTTCAAAAGAAAATGGTAATGGGTCAAAGTTTTTATTAATTAAATTGGGGATTTTTAGCCACTGATCCGAAAAGAAAAAGAAAAGGTGTGTATTTTTTTTATGGTTAGCACTATTTTTAAGTATCTATTATGACTTTACATAAGAAGAAATGATAGTTGATTATGAATTACTTTCTTTTAGTTGTCATTGATTTATAATCAGTTGTAGTTTTCATAGTTTAATTTGTGCTGTAGCGTGTTGAATCTTGTTGCAAGCCATATTGTTTAACTAATTGTTAAAATCTTTAAGTTGGCTGTGCATTTTATGTAAAAAAGCAAAGTTCATCTAAAAAGATGCAGTATGGGCATCTTGATCGGTGGAAATTCAGATCAGAGTGATGGGCTTTGATACATGTGGTTAGGAGAAATAATACCTGTGGGTCAAACTAACAACTGCTGGATCAAATACTTCTGGGCTTTTTCTTTGCTCATGTGAAAGGTGCACTGTAGAGGACTGTGAACTCCTCCTGGAGAAGTAACTGCATTGGAAATGGGAAATATAAACTACACAATAAGTAGAATTTTGTTACAATATATTAAGATGTCCACAGTTAGATTATTCTTGCCTTAATTTGTAGACATGTTTCATTTTCTGCTGCTTCCTCTCTTCTACAGGATCTGTGTGCAGTTGAATATGGAAAAAACCTTTTACTGTTACACTTGATGTTTTCAGACAAAGTGTGTGCACTGCAGCAATGTTAAATTCTTTAAAATGTGGTTAAGTTTTTAATTTACTAATAAATGTACTTATATTGTCTCCAAAGCTCTTTTGTTTAGAAAATGCTGTACTACTTTCTGATAGTGTCATTCATAGATGCAAATTATGTTCATTTATATCATTTACATGGATGCTAAACAGTTGCTTCCATTTTTTTTTTCCTTCTTCTCATTGTTTTTCCTTTTGGGAAGGAGTAGACCTACTGGCAAAAATGGGTCGATCTAATTCTAGATCACATTCGTCAAGATCAAAGTCCAGATCTCAGTCCAGCTCTAGGTCAAGATCCAGATCACATTCAAGAAAAAAGAGATACAGGTAAGTTGATGTCTTACTGTGTGAAAAGGTGATTTGGTGTATTAGTTTTTGTCCAGAAAATGTTTTTCACTTGCATGATGCTGTGGCAGAAGTGAATCTGGGATCCTATTTCATTTTAGGTAGTAGGAAACCTATGCTTTGAGTGTAATTTCTGTTTAATTTTTTTTCCCTTTTTCTGTATCTCAGGATAACTTCAGAATGCTAATGGTTCTTCATGATTTCTGGCCTGTTTGATTCTTCCCTTCCCCTTTTCATGATGTTTTCTTCATCCAGTCTCTTTCCCTGTAATTTGCTATTTCTCATTAAGCTTTTCATATCTGAAGTAACTTAAGGCTTCAGTAGATAAGCTTTGCTGTATCTTGTCTTCTCAGTTGCCTCCAGTGTTTTCCTCATCTTACTTACTAGTGGACATTACCATCTCCCATAAAAGAAGTGGGTCAGTTGAATGTGTACTGCCTCAGCTGCTGCCATCCACAGGCTGGCATATTAAACTGGGGGTAATGTAACTCCCTGTTCCAAGACGTGAACCGTGGTGGCTGAGAAACTGAATGCTGTGCTTCAGTGTGGTGGTAATCTCTACAAAATGGCTGGGGAGGCCACTGAGGCTGGTCTTAATCATGTGATGCCGAGTTTCACAGTCCTTAGCAGTATAGACGTGTTTATTATAATTAATACATTACAGAAATAATAAATAAAGAGAGATTGTACAAGTTACTTTAAGACCTGGAGTCTGCATCCTTTACCAATCTGATTGCATTTTGAGAAATCTAGCATTTTGTGTCAAGGTACTTTTTCTTTCAAATTTTCCAGCTGCTAAATGTTAATGTTTTCTTTTTAATTTTAGTTCTAGGTCTCGGTCAAGGACATATTCCCGATCTCGGAGCAGAGATCGTGTTTATTCTAGAGATTATCGCAGAGATTACAGAAATAATAGAGGAATGAGACGTCCCTATGGTTACAGAGGAAGAGGTAGAGGGTATTATCAAGGAGGAGGTGGTAGATACCATCGTGGTGGTTACAGGCCTGTCTGGAACCGAAGACACTCCAGAAGCCCTAGGCGTGGCCGCTCACGTTCCAGAAGTCCAAAACGAAGGTCTGTGTCTTCCCAGAGGTCCCGGAGCAGGTCTCGTCGATCTTACAGATCTTCCAGGTCCCCGAGGTCCTCTTCATCTCGTTCTTCATCCCCATACAGCAAATCACCTGTCTCTTCCAAAAGACGCGCATCTCTGGAAAAGCAGGCAAAGAAAACTGAAGGGGCTCCTTTGCAAGACAGTCCCTTGAAAAATAAATCACAAGATGAACAGAAAGATACATTTGAACATGACCCATCAGAGTCTCTTGACGATTTTAACAAATCATCAGCAGCTTCTGGCGACATTTGGCCTGGCCTTTCAGCGTATGATAACAGTCCAAGGTCACCCCATAGTCCTTCTATTGCCACCCCACCTAGTCAGAGTTCATCTTGCTCTGATGCCCCTCTGCTTAGCACAGCCCACTCAGCAAAGGACACACCTCAGCATTCCCATTCCATTCAGCATAGTCCTGAGAGATCTGGCTCTGGTTCTCTTGGAAATGGTTCTAGCCGCTATAGTCCTTCTCAGAACAGCCCATTACATCATATCCCTTCGAGGAGAAGCCCTGCAAAGACAATCCCATCACAGAGTGCCCCCCGTGAGGAGGCTCGAGTGCGGTCGTTTTATCCTGAGGGTGGTGAACAGGATACTGCAAAAGGTGGAAAGTTTATGAAAAGGTAAGAACCAAGTTATTAGCCTACTGTTGCCTCTTAAAAATGTTAAGAGTTTCGTCAAGATCATCACCATTACCTTGGAAAATGCATTATGGAATGCTAGTAGTACTAGTCTGGTTTGAATTGAGCTTGGAAGATAGGTATGCCTTTTCCTGCTAGGATGCTTCAAGGTCTTGAATGTCAGCTGGTAGAGTTAGGGACATGTATCCTTGACGAAGAATTGGTTTGTACTTTTCCTCTATGGTTTATTGTCTTTTACTCAATTTTTTTACTGTTAAGAAAAATCGTAATTGGAATAGTACATCAGACTTGCTGGCTTGATAGTAAACTCTGTTCAGGTATTTTAAAATTTTAATGCTTTACGTAGTTCAAAATGCAAATATTCTGGAAGCCTAAAATTGTTGATGTTGTGCAATAATTTCTTTATGTTGACATAAACAGCATCAATTGATAATTGTGGCACAGTATGAAAGCCTTGATGACTTGATAAGAGGGTAGGTGTTGGTATTCTAGGAATATAATGCTGTTGATGTGAAGGAAGTTCAGTGTATATATTCCAATGAATGTAAAATTCTTCAGTTTGTTCTTAAAAAGTTTGACATAGTTGTAGTTTTATTTAAAAGTTGTGAAAGCTTTACTGGCATTAGACTGTTCCTTTCTAATGTGACTGGTGTTTCAGTGGATTTCTTGCAAAACGAGTTAGAGGGAAAAGTTGTGACTGTGCTATGTAGGCTTGATTGTAGGCTTATAAATTAATTTGTCTTGTCAGTGATTTATTATGTAAAAAAAATTACTGCTTAGGAGATCAAAAATACAACTTCTCTTGGATTAGATGTGTTGGAGTTGGTGAATGAATTAGAGCCTGTGTGAACATAGCATATAGATCAGGCCGTGGCTGAAATAATTAATTGGTGTGTTTCTGTGTTTAGGAGAGCTGCCTTCTAAAGGTTCCCTGCTTGAACACAATATAGTGAATGCACTAAGCCTGTGCCAGATTGTGGAATTGTCTTAGTAATGTGCAGGATCTTGAAAAGAATTCACTTTTTTTATGCTACTACTTCAACTCTTTCAGTAAAAGAAGTGCAAAAATGAATTGCGGTCTGAATTTTCAAACCATGTGAATTTGATGGAAAAAATTACTAGTATAAGAGAATGTGAAACTGGGTACTGATTAAGAAAACAAGCAAGTAAATTTCTAGGCATAAATGACAGTGGATACAGTCTTAATGGTGTGCCAAGCATTGCATGCTGAATTTAATTGCTCAGAGGAATGTATTTTCATCTTCTTGGTATGGAATTGACAGGAAAGAGGAATGCAAGTGAACTGGAATGAATGCAATCCAGAGTTACCAGTCTCTTCTTTGCTATCCACAGGTACACAGATGAAGAGTCTAGAGTATACCTGCTTGATAGGGGTAATACCAGGGAGAAGGAGGCCCAGAAGGAGAGAGGATCAGAAAAAGGGAGAACAGAGGGAGAAAGGGAATGGGAGGAACAGGAAACTTTAGATTTTTTCGTTGATAAAGAGACTGGGAAGGAAAAGTTTAATGACTCTGAAGGGGATGACACAGAGGAGACTGAGGATTACAGACAGTTCAGAAAATCTGTCCTGGCAGATCAGGGTAAAAATTTTCCTACTGCATCTCACCGGAATGCTGAGGAGGAAGGAACCAAATACAAATCTAAAATATCAATCAAGGGCAATAGAGAGAGCGATGGATTTAGAGATGAGAAAAGTTATAAGCTTAAAGAGACTGGCTATGTAGTGGAAAGGCCTAGTGCAACAAAAGATAAGCACAAGGAAGAAGACAAGAGTTCTGAGAGACTAATGATGAAGAAAGAAACTCAGTCACCTGAGCAGGTAAAGTCTGAAAAGCTCAAAGAACTCTTTGATTACAGTCCTCCTCTACACAAGAATCTGGATGCGAGAGAAAAATCCACCTTCAGAGAGGAGAGCCCACTTAGGATCAAAATGATAGCCAGTGACTCCCATCGTCCTGAAGTTAAACTCAAAATGGCACCAGTACCTCTTGATGATTCCAATAGGTAAATTGTTCTGCTTTACAGTGCGGTTCTCCATCTGCCTGCAGCGTTGTTCATATTTATTTAAACTAGTGGTTTCTTTTTGTGTGTCTCTTTTGTTGTTGATGTGTTTTAGACCTGCTTCCTTGACTAAAGACAGGCTGCTTGCTAGCACACTTGTCCATTCCGTCAAGAAGGAGCAAGAGTTCCGATCCATCTTTGACCACATTAAGTTGCCACAGGCCAGCAAAAGCACATCAGAGTCATTTATTCAGCACATTGTGTCCTTGGTTCATCATGTCAAAGGTACGTGTTTAGTTTATTGGACTGGATATGTGTGACAAGTTAAATCATTTAAGTCTGTTTGCTGTTTCTAGTACAGGAAGATTTCAGGCCTCTTCTAATGGTGTGATTTAGCCAGACTTTCTTCCTGTTAAGGTATGCATGAAAATAATCAGAAAAATAATAGCCACAGAAACTAGGACAAAAAACATGCAAGCAGTGTAGAGTATAATAGCAGATATTCTAAGTTTCTGGATAAATTTTTGAGCCTAGGTAGCATAGAAAGTTTGAATTTCTGCAGTGTGGTTTAAACACTACTATACTACTACACAGGTCATTAGTTTTTCTAATTTTATTTTAATGAGTCTAACATACAATTTTATATTGAATGTTGTGGTATGGGTTGACAGGTGTCTTTGGACCATAAATATAATGGCATTCCATTTGGATCACCCTAGAGATCATTTCCAGATTCTTATTAGAAGGGTTTGGGTTTTTCTTTTCTCTGTAAGATTTAATAAAAATTGTATTTTTAGTGATAGTAAAGTTCATGGTGATACTATATTTTATTCCTTTATGACAGTATTTTCAGGAATTTCAAAACTTGGTAGTGGCTAAATGAGTTTTACAGTAATTATTTTCAGATATAACAGTAGTGGCTATTTTCTATGAACACCAAGAAGAACCCTCAATGAAACAAGCACAACCAAAGTTCTCCCCCACAACCACTAAAATCCAAACCTGCACCATCAAAGTAGATCTATTTCACTTAGGTCTTTCATCCTCTGAAGTTTTTTGATGAGAAAATAGGTAATTCCTAAAATCCCCTGGGGATGTCTGGCGTGTTCTTTAAATGCTTTTTTTCTATAGCATTAGCTTTATTTCACTGGACTCTTGTCTTGCTGTTGTGTTAAGTGTAACTGAGATAATACAAAGCTGGTGGAAGTAATTTTGCCGTATCATCATAGTCAAGGGAAAAGTGGAAATGCTTAGTTAGGTAACAGTTTCAGTGAACCTGTCTGTTCAATGTAAGCATTGTTTTTAAGATGCATTAATTTCTAAAATTGCTGAGATTTTTGTGCTAGAAATATGTGAAAAATCTCATTTTGTTGACATAATTCAGATTACTAAGGCCAAAATATTTCCTTCATATTGAATTGCTGACAAAGTAATGGTCAACAATAATGGACTGTGGTAACGTATTATAAAAAAAATTATTGGATACCTGTTTAGTGTATAATGATTTATTGTGAACTTATCTATTTACTGATATATAAAGAAATGTAAGACTCAATCCAGTGAGAGCTTCTGTAAATTTTTGCTTATATGATACATATGTAGCTGTAGGTGAAAATAATACTTGCGGAACTCTCACATATTGATCACAGAACAGACTTTTTCTGTAAATTTTTATATGTTGAATATCTGATAAATTTACAGCCTAAAAGTTACTAGAATATGTACTGTTATGGTTGTTTTTGAAAGCAGAACATCTCTTTAAGTTTCAGATTTACTGTGGTCTGTGATCAGAATTTTTGTAACTTTTTTTGACAAACGGAAGTTATGTTCATTATTGGTGTGATGCGACCAGTCTGAACAGCTCTTTATTAATGTAGAGCTGAAAATGCCCAGTGATGTTTTCTTTTTCATTGTAACTAGGTCCTGGAATGTGTTTTGAAATGGCAAAATCCATGTTACAAAAGTAAAATAGCTGTTGAAAGATACAGATGCCAAACAGGCAAAGTTGAACCTTCTGTCTTCCTGGCAAAAATGGCATAAAAACAGAATTACTAGCTCAAATTCCTGTGTTTGATGGAATTATGATTGAGGCACTACCCTTGTAGTGGCCGTTTCAAGTTTTAATGGTTGGTTATGAGACAAATGCTGGATGCCGGGCGGTAAGTTGATACAGATGTATGTTGACCTGTTAAGCAGATAGCTTGCTTCATATGTAACATTTCATAGTTCATGACTTTATGTATTTCTATATTACATTTAAACACATTTGTTGAGCTGGTTTAAAAACTGAGTTTTGCTGTGGCTAATTTAACTGTCTCTGAAGGAAGGAGAAAATTTGTTAGAGAAGTTGTCAAGTTTGCCAAGATGCCAGATGCTTAAATGAATTTATTTATGCATAGGTGTGTTAATTGTATCATCTATCATTACCCAATCAAGAAATTCTATTCCTTAAAGAAAAGACTTTTTAAGTCAGTCATGTAGTTATTGAAGCGTACATTACTTAAATGTTTTCACTAATTCTTATTTTAAGTTAAAGACAAGATGAATGGTAAAGTGTAGTTGCTGCAAGTATTCATGAAAGTAATTTCACTTTCTCTTGTGGGCAGAATATAAAATAATAGTTTAAGATATTGCTCTTTATCATTAGAGGAAAATGTCACTGCAAATGAGCAAGTCCAGTCAGAAAATGATGCTTGAATTAGATGTGATACAGTTATGGCATAGTAGACTTGCAGTGCTGCTGTGTGCTGTTATTTTGTTTGGGTTACAAAGTGTGTAAAAATAGGGAAAACGCCACATTTGCTTGTCCATATTAATTTATTGAAAGTACTGTGGGTTCTGCCTGCTACTTGCCTTTCTGTCAGGAGTAAAATAGCTGTCAGTTGATTTAAACTAATGAAACAGGGTTTTTTTCTATTGTAACCAACAGAGCAATACTTCAAGTCGGCTGGAATGACCCTAAATGAGAGGTTCACTGCATATCAAAAAGCAACTGAAGAGCACTGCACCCGACAAAAGAGTCCAGAAATACATAGGTATATGTTAACTGCATATGCAGATGCTTTGTGTTTCAAATAATACCTTCTAGTATTTCTTTAGAACCCAAAATACTTATTCTAATCTGGATGAGGTAATTTGCATAATTACAAAATACAAAAGCCTTCTGTAAAAGAGAACCCATCTGAGTCGGGTCTGGCTTCATCTGTGGTTTTGTGACAGATGTCTTCTCTACCTCTGTATCTCATTTGGGATATATTTACTTTTCTCACATGCAGTGCTCAAATATTGAGGGGCATATGTCTTGAAGATGAAAAGAAGCCCTGTACATGCATCTTTCTTCTTCAGTGTGAAATGTTCCATCTCATACTACTTTAGTTTTTGTGTGTGTTAATTTACAGCAGTTTTTTGAAAAATCTGAGAATCTATAAGGTAAGAAGGTAGGCATGCAGATGTAATGTCTGATCATGTGCTCTAGTTTTTTGATGCAGTGTACTATATTTGTGTTGCATGTGAGGATACAGTATCTAACTTCACAATTTCTCCTGTTAAGAATTTTTGACTTTACAGCAGACTGTCATAGTGCTGATGGTTTCTTGGAGGGGGTGGGCTTTCAACCGGCTACGTACACTGGTCCTTTTGAAATAAATTGTTAAACATTTTTTCTGTCTTCCAAGCTATACTTAAAATGTTTTCATTCAGAACATCAGTCTGCCTGTTTTCTGTATTTGTGTTTTTAGCCTACTTCATACAGAACAGAACTATCATTTTTCATTTTTAGTCTGCTTCTAATTAATAATGCAGAGGCTAATAATGCAGAAAGTTTTATTTTGCTGCAAAAATGCCCTGTTTGTCAGTTTCCTGTTGAAATGAAATGTCTGAGGCTGTTAACAGTCATGTACACGTATGGCAAGACACTGCTTTTATTTTACATTTAGGAGGATTGACATCTCTCCAAGTACCCTGAGGAAGCATACCCGTTTAACAGGTGAAGAGAGAGTCTTTAAGGAAGAAAGTCAAAAAGTAGGTTCTAAGTAAATGTCCTATCTGTGCTTCTAAATTTAGTCTCATTTAAAATCTCAACTTCATCCCTGTTTTCCTGTAAGAAATACAAAAATAATTTGTATTTATTGTACTTAGAATACTTGAATCCTAGAATAGATAAAAATTAAGAATTTTTTTCCTTTGTGTAAAATGTGTTACCAAGAAGCTGGTTTATGTAGCATGATTGATTACATGGTATATAAGGTCAAGTTTTCTTCCATGCTTCCTTTCTTCTTGCATGTTTCTTGACCACTAAGCTGCCCAAGGTCAAAGAATATTTTGGGGCAGAGGGAAATACCAAGATGGTCAGTGAGTAGTGAGGTTGAACTGCAGAGGTGCTTGTGCTCTGTTTAAAAACAATTCACCAGAAGAAATGAGTGCTTAATTATCTCCTCAAACCATGTATTGTGGTCTGTATCATCGAAAACTAGACACCAATTGGCTTGATGGGAATGCTTGTTTGAAACTGGAATTCTTAGCTGTTCTTTTTTTAGATGTAGCCATTGCATGTAAAGGGCAGTCAATTTGTGTACTGAAGTTCGTTGAAAAATAGGTCAATTCTATTTTTTTTAATTTTAGTTGATGCGCAGCTTGCCTTTTCACTGAGATTCTCTTGATGTTTTATTTCAATGTTTTGTTGCAAAACATGTATTTGTTTACAGGGAGATAAAAAATTAAGGTGTGATTCTGCTGATCTTCGGCATGACATTGACCGACGTAGAAAAGAAAGAAGTAAAGAGCGAGGAGACTCTAAGGGTTCCAGGGAATCCAGTGGGTCAAGAAAGCAGGAGAAAACTCCAAAAGATTACAAGGATTACAAATCTTACAAAGATGACAGGTAAATATTTGAAATCCCTATAGAGGATTTTAGCTTCTAATTAGCCTTTTTTAATTGTAAGCTTAATTGCTTTCAATTTTCATTGTATAATGGAACATTTAATTTTAAACAATTAAAATTATTTGTTTTACAGCAAATATGTATTATCTGTCTTTTACACGGCTTATGGTGGATGAGGACAAAAACTTTGGAATAGCAAGCTAACACTGAAAAAAAAAATGACAAATTAATCTGTCCTATTATCCAGGCTACATCAGGAGGTTGGACTTCAATGCAGTACATTTCTATAAACAGTTTGTGTAAGAACTTTGGTTCGTTATGCTTGATTCCGCACTTTTTCAACTCATAACACCCAGAGTATGAGAATTTTACTGATACTTAGGTTTTAACATGGGTGAGAAGGGGAAATTTTAATTTTTGTCTAAAGCCAGTGGGCTGCTTTAAGAAAAAAATGTTAGCATATCTCAGTGGATACTGTGTAGAAGTGGTAAGAGTTACTTCAGGTATGACCTTTCTTTGAATAGAATGCTAAAATCTTGTAAATTGGGTCAAGTTAATAGCACTATGGGGTTACTAAAAGTTTGGCTGTAGGAATTTTTTCCCTGCTTTGTACTGTATATAAAGTCAATTTTTATTTACACTTCATGTTTCCCATTTACTTTGACTTTGGTATCCACATTTTCTTCCACTGGCTAATTTCCCTACAGCCATCTATGTAGGGAAGCCCATACCATACCTCTCAACAGTGTGCAAACTGAACTGTGTCAAGTTACTGTAAGACTACCTTGAGGGCTTTTCCCCTTTAACTTCTGTTTTTCTGCCTGAGGCGAAAGGCAGATCTTAAAAGTAACAGCAACTCTTCATGGCATCAAAATCTAGAAAAGTTGTATTTTACAGTTTGCAGACTGCTGCTTTCCAACTCACCAGCAATAATATGCGTTTAGTGCACTTAAATGTGTCAGAGGAGGCTGGAAAGTGGAAATATACTTCGCCTTAATATCTCAATTATGTAACGTGTGACTTTATAACCAGAAGGGGGTTAGTTTTTCATAAAATATAGAGACCCGGTTTAGTATAGCATGTTACAGACTATCTAGTACGTTTTAAATAGCACATAGTATATTTTTTTATTTTTCAGTAAACAAAAAAGAGACCAAGACCGTGCTCGGTCCTCCCCATCTTCCTCCCCATCTTCTTCCTCATCCAGTTCTCGAGAAGAAAAGGATAGCAAGAAGGAAAGAGATGAAGAGTTCAAAACCCACCATGAACAGAAAGAATACTCTGGTTTTGCAGGAGTCAACAGGCCAAGAGGCACCTTTGTAAGTTTTTCTTCTATTCTTCCCCCAAATTATGAACACTTCACCAACCGTAATAGTATTACAAAGAAAATGAGGGAGTGTTTTAGTGATTCACGTGAGGCTAGACTTGAGGTCTTTATGTGATGTACCAAACCTGAAACACTGAGTCTCTTTTTTTTCCCCCAACACTCTCCAGTAGCAGTTAAATAATATGTAAATATACATTAGCATGACATTAGAGATCCTAGCATAAGGATCTGGGGAACAGGATTTCTTGATTATTCCTTGCTCTTCTGTAAAAATGCTGTTTCCTAACAGGATCTGAAAATTCAGTGTTCTGTAAATTTTAAGTCTTGGGTCCTGAGATCTCTTAGCTCCCTGCAGCTTATATTTTTCCCACTCATGTTGGGTTTGGTTTTGCCCTCCTTTGTGTGTAACACCTGCAACTTTTTAAATAGAGAATGGCGCATAGTTAAAAATTTATGTCAACCTTGAAACAGCTATACTGAGGAGATGGTATAGTTGTTACTTCTGTGTTTCTTTGGATTGAGCGTGAAGGCTCATTGATCTACCTCTGGCATATATTTAAGCATTGTGATTTGGAAAGTGGCATATTGACCACTATAGTCTTCAGAAAAATCTTAAACTTTCCGATTCCATGTTAGTGTAATTACTGATGTATAATTGGGAAACATAGAAGCACTTGGAAAAACTAGGAATCAATGAAGGAGGCCTTGAAGAAGATAAGGAACTATTTTTCTTTGGATTGTATAGTGTTTGTAAAACCCAAAACAACCCACAAATAGACACCAAACCCCACCCCCAATAACAAAGCAAAATAGACCTCCAAACTACAGCTAAACACACATAAAAGTCCAAGTTCTATGTATGTTGGGAAAAAGTGTTTTACATATTAAGTAGGAGTAATTTCATACTTCAACAATAATTCCTTAATGTAGCTTGTAATTAAGACCAAATTATGCTAAAATGCATTGTTTAGTATAAATGCTTAGTCATGCAAAAATCCGTTTTGAACTGCTCATAAAGGTGTCTGAAATGCATGTGGCATGTGCCAACACTTGGGGTTTGAATCTTCCATCTAAAAGACTGTAGCTACCTAGAGGAAAATTCAAAGATCTAAATTTCTAACATTAAAAGTGCATCATTTCCTCCTTTCTTCTTACTTTTTTATATAGTTATGCTATGGAACTATGTGGCATAAGTATATAAATCCCTCGATGGCATAGGCATCAAATATGACTATCAGCACAATTTCTAGCCAGATAAAATAATGGCACAAATACAACAGAAGTTAAACAAAAGAGAGCTTAAAACTCCATCTTCTCTCAAGAAGATTTAGTGGATGAAAACTTGTAATTCACTGAAGCCTTTCTGCTTTATAAAACTAGATTGTATGTATAGTGAAAGAGTGATACTTTTCATGCAATTGAGGTAGATGGGAACTGGAAAGTTAATAGATTTCTACTCATTTAATTCCTAGTGACTGCCAATTTGGTCTATGCAGTGGTAACAGGTTAGTGTTCCCTAACAACATACATGGTCACACACTGGCTTTTGGAACAAATTTTCTGAGCAGGTAAATCTACATAGGCCAACTGCTGATTCAGATCTCTTCTTTAAGGATACATCTGGGATGGCATTGAAAAACAGACCAGGTAGTGTTGGAAAGTGTAAATATAGGCTAGTAGTGATTGCATTGCAGTGAATACTGCTTTGCTTTTGGAACAAATAAAATGTTTTGGGTTTGAGTCCTTCGCCTAACAGGAAACCTTGTAACATCTCCCCTATCCAGCCTGCTAATGTTAAATCAGCCATGGTTTTTCACTAACTTTGGCTGGTACATGATGCTTTTGGATTCTAGGCTTCCCATACATAAGCATCATGAACAGTTTTGAAATATGGGCACAGAAATAAGGATAAGTAGAATTTTTCAATGGCAATGTCATAAGTATCCATATATGAAAGAATTCTGTGTAGCAGCTCCGATTAAAGTGAGTTCTGTATAGAAAATGTCTTTTTTGTGGTTGTCTTTCTAATAAGCAAGCCCATAAAGATAACACCATAGTAGATTTTATGTCATGTAGTTCTTTACCTGAAAGATGATTTGGTAGGGCGAAGCATTAATAAAGTGGTGAGGAAAACTGTAGATGTTTTTCCAAGAGGCAATCTGATCACAGGATTGAATACCAGGAAATTGCTGGTATCTTTTTTTCTTTCCTTCTTTTTTTAATCCTACCATAATTCTGGCTGCCCTCTTCCCCTCCCCCCAGGCAACTGTTCGTTGTGCCTTAATTTTGTGCCTTAATTTTGTAAAGTTGTTGGAAATAAAGAAAGCATGTCTTATTTCCTCCCTTGTACAGTTAGTCTGTCACTTTCCAAATGACTCTCCAAGCAGTTTTTTGTTTGGTTTTTTTTTTTTCCTCCAGAGTATTTGAATAGGTCTTATGAGCCTCCTACAGTCTGCTTTACAGTCTGTTTGACTTCAGAGTAATTTTCAATCTGTCCAGAATAAATTCTGCATTAGAAGTTTTGGAGCTTTGTGGAACTAAGTATTCATAATATTTATCTTTTGAGTTCATTAATTATATAAATTTTTTATCTGTGTTTATGAAACATGCTTATTTTTAAAAAATAAGTTAGCTTCCAGTCATGTTTTTGTACTATTACTCTGAAGATGCAGTTCTGTGTTTTAAGTAGATTACTTGTGGAAATTGTTTTCTGTAGTAACTGCAGTTTTTAACAGTCTTATCTTCCCAAACTAACCTTTCTTCTCCCCTTTGATGAAGGATGTAAACTCATTTAATGTTTTCTACAAGCTAAGTATTTACGTGCTAACTGTATACATTACTGCTTAGGGTATCCTGAGTTAAGGGTGGATTTTGGTGTGAGACTTTCTAGCCTAGCATTTTAAAACCCCAGAAATTCATTAAATAGAATATTTAAAACACTCTTTTGCACTTTAAGCATTGCTACTCTGCAGTACATACTATTGACTTTTTTGTGAGTAAAGAATTTACTCATTTGAAATGTAATTTGGCCTAAGATACATTCTTGAATCTCAGTTAAAAATCCTTGAGTAGCACACAGTGGATATACTCCTTTGAAAACTGCACTGTTAGTATGTATTCCAGAATCACCTTTTTATAAATGATTCAATTCACCCTGTAACTACCTTTCTTTTCCCCCTGACAGTTTCAGTCTAGTTTTCCTCCTGGTTTTTTTGTTTTGTTTTGTTTTGTTTTTGTTCGTTTTTCTGTGAACAACTTCAGAAGCTTGTTGTGGCCTTTTGTTCCAACACTCTGGTTTACTAGCAGTCAGATTTCTTTTCAGTGGTTGTGGGTGAGCTTATGCCAAGAACTCAAATGTGTTTCAATTAAGTTTAATAGAATCATTATTTCAAAATGAATGTTTGAATATATTACTTAAGGTAGTATGTGAATTTAAAAATGGTTTTTCCACTTGCAGATACTGTAAGTAAGCACAAAAAGTATTTTCAGTAATAGAGAACTTTAACTCTACTTTGTGGTGTTATGTAAATGGATTAAATGACATCTTGGTTAATCAGTTTCGAATTAGGGGCAGAGGAAGAGCCAGAGGAGTCTTTGCTGGAACAAATACTGGTCCCAGCAACTCAAATACTACTTTTCAGAAGAGACCGAAGGAAGAGGAATGGGATCCTGAATATACCCCAAAAAGCAAGAAATACTTCTTGGTGGGTGTGGAGAACTCGATGTCTTATGCATGCTTTTGTTTTTTTGAACTTTCTACAAGCGTAGAAGTAGCATGCATGTATGGACAGGGAGTAGAATAACTGAGAGTATCAGGGTAGCTGTAGTGGTTGGTTCTTATCTTTCATCTTTCTGCAGCAGGCTGGCAGTAACTGAGGCCTGACATGGAATTTATCTCTAAACATTTCATCAGGGAGTGAGGAAGAAAGCAGGTTCAAACAAAATTTATTAAAACCCAACTTTAAACCAAAAAGTCTTGTGCAGTGTTTTCCTGGATTACCTCTGTATGACATTTGAGATTTGTCTTAGATTGGACTGGAAGTCTACAGAAGTGAAAGATCAGGAAAAGCTGACAATATTTGTTGATGTACATAGGCAGACTGTTATGAGCAGTTTTCTGTCTGAGTAGTGTGATAGTCATAAGAAAATCACCACAGTTTTGATGCCTTTTCCCCATCTGGATTATGAAAGGAGGACCCTTGATGTAACTGTTTTAAGTAGTGCAGTACACTGAATGTGTGGCCTCTGCTCCAGTTATTTCTGTAACAATGCAAACTTTGAAGGATATTGTTTAATCACTGAAAAATGATAAGTAATGAAGATGAGACCTTCTCCTATAGCATTATAGCTTGTCACAAATATCTTAACAGGTAACTAAGAAATAATGAAGCTACAATTCAGATACTTCTTTAAGGAGTTCTGTCTTTCTAGGCATATCTAAACTTTTCTGATCTCTAGAGGTGTGATAATCTCTTCGATATTAGAACAATCAATTCTAACTATTAAACTTGAATTTCCAAAAATATTTAAAATTAAATAGGCCACCCTTCAACTACTTCCGTGTAATTAAACTGCCTTGTTATGGGTGTGATACTTGTTTAATAGTTCAGACTTCTTTCCAAATCACAAGTTAAAAAAAAATATGTTGAAGCAAGTGTACCCGCACCATTCTAAATATAAACTTCTTTTATATTATGTAATGGTTTTGTAGATTTCATGCAGTGCGTGAAATGATTGTGAGAGCATACCAAAGTATGTAAGGCTGAATTTGGTAGCAAGACAGCAAACTTTAGGCTTACTAACCAGAGAAACTCAACTATTGTTTGGTAATTGGTTAGATTTAAACAGTTTGAGCTTAAATTTGCCCTGTGTTGTGCAGGTGGTGTAGGTTTTCTGAAAACTGCCTTCAGTTGCCTCTTATGAAATAAAAAGAACTCCCACTGTGCTGAAGTAAACTAGCACTTTTCTAGAGCTTCTTTTAAAGTAACAATTTTTCCTCCCAAAACTAGGAATTCTTAATTCTGACTGAGTGTAAGTTACAAGTGATTTGGTACTAACATTTGAGTAGACCCACAGTGAATAAGGGTGAAACAATTGAAACGCTCAAACAACACCTCCCACTTGAAACAAGTGTGTTGTTGTTTTAGTTACAGCATAATGCCTTTAAAGAATAATGACGATCTGAAGAGAAATTTTTAAAAGTTACTTTTGTTTTATACATTTGCTTTAGGGTACTAATGTGATGGGGTACATTTAAGAGGTGTCTAACCTTACTCTTTTTCTGGCATTATTGTAGCATGATGACAGAGATGATGGTGTGGATTATTGGGCCAAAAGAGGAAGAGGCCGTGGTACTTTCCAGCGTGGCAGAGGGCGTTTTAACTTCAAAAAGTCTGGTAGCAGTCCGAAGTGGACACATGACAAATATCAAGGGGATGGGATTGTGGAAGATGAGGAAGAAACAATTGAGAATAATGAAGAAAAGGATAGACGCAAAGAGGAAAAGGTAAATCGTTCAGTGAATTGCATATTAGACAGTTCATCTTGCACAATGCCTAGTAATTGGATGCATACAGGGATCACTTTAAAGGTTTTGGAGTTTGATTGTTAACAGTTCACAACAAGACTGTTTTCTTTCTTTCCACAGGAATAAACCGGAAGAAAGTTGTAGCTGAAAGAGCAGCTCTTGCACCACCCACACAACATTTTTAATATGGTTTTTTGTTGTCAAATGAATGTAAGCATTTTACTTAAATTTTACTGTTGGAAAGTAGTTTAGAGAGATTGTTTTCGTTTTAAGCCTTTAGAAAAAAATCATGATATAGTAAACTATGTTAATGATCGTACAGGTAGAAAGTAAAATATTTGTAACAACTTTTAAGAAATTTTACTGTTTGTTATATGCAGTGTAATTCTGCTTTGTCCAAATATATGGTCAAGTACAACCCTAAAAGTTTTGATTCTCCCCTATGTCTGTGTTTTATTCTGAAGTAAACTTACAGCTCTGCACACCTGAAATCTTGGAGCAGCATTTTTTATAAACTGATCACTACTCCTCTGTTGCCTTTTTGTAAGAATTGTGTTTAATGGTAGTTATCTAGTCACAGTATAGGTACAAACAGTTGTGCAAAATGCTGATTGTATGTTAGTTCACAATAATCACTCTTATTCCACCCTGCAAGGGTGCAGCAGGAATTTTACTTCAGCAGTGAAATCGTCACTCTTCATTAGTAGCCTAAGAAATACATATGCATATAGAGACTAAAGTGAGTTTCAAGTGTATTCTTTGATAGCTTAGTCATCAACAGAACAGTTAAGTTAAATTGGAGGCAGTATCAATCTAGCTTCTTTTTTAGCAGTTTCTTTTTACAGTTTGTTAGAATTACCTCTTTAATTTCTCTATGTGGGCTTACCTCTCTGGGTATGTAATCTGGGAAGAGTGACTCAATCACATGTAGAGCATTTAAGTTAAAATGAGAAAGCAGGGCAGGAGCAGATGGGAGGAGAGAACCAAAACAAACTACCACAAAATCCCTGAAAAAATAAAGCAAGGTATGTTAAAACCTGAATTGGTAAAGATAATTCATATATACCAGAAGTGTGAGAAGTGAGTCTTACTTTCTTAAACACTGATTTCTAGTAATTGTGCTGCAAGAATTTTTGTATCTAAAATGAAGATGTTAAGGAGTTTTTTTGGTTGGGTGGGTTTGCTTGTTTTTTGTTTGTTCCTTTTAACAGAAAAAACAGACCCTCGAGCTTAGTTTTAGTGGTAGGTACACACTTAGTGGTAGGTAACCTCTAGAATCTTAAGGATGACAGTAAATAAATAACATGCTTGAATTACCAGAACAAGGACTTTCTAATACAAGAAGATTACTTTGTTTCTCTTTCTCAAAAAGGTGTAGATAAACTAAATGTTATGTGGAGTTAAAAGTGTAGTTGGTTCTTATTCACCCCTTTGAATGGCGTATCATTTTTAAAAGTAGGGGGAGAAAAAGAAAAGAAAAAGCTTTGACAGAGGTGTTTGTATTAACTACTCCTTAACAGTAAAGCAATAAGAGAGCATACATTACATAGGCATTTAATCATCTATTAAATCATCTCCCTTATCCAAATTAAACACTAGAAGGCAGGGAAACAAAAGAATCCCCACTGTAGCTGAAGAAACTATATTTTAGGTTGTACTAGCTTTCCAGCAGCTGTTTAGAAAGGGAAACAGGAATAACACTGGCCTCCCAGTAGTAGTTAGTTAACAGAGAGTCATTCCTTCTTACAATTTTAAGATGTTGAGGCCAACTAAACTGTTGTTGCAAAACTTGCTTTTTACATGTACAGTGCATCTTCTGACAGCTGTTTGAAATGATAAACTGAGTATTCTTTGTACTTGCCAGCAAAACTCGTACATTGCGTACATTAAATTAGAATAAGCAAAAAAGGGAACAAAGCCAACTTGACATCAGGGTCAAAGTCTGTCCTAATGAGGTAAAATTGAACATCAGTCTGAAACTGAACAAGATCAAGATATGCTGGAGCTGTCATGACCTTAGAACAAGTAATTTGTATCATTTATGTCAAGCTGAAAGTGGATTGTTAGGGTTTGTGTGTCATAAAGCACTACAATTCCTGCAAGATGAGGCAGGTTAAAATTTTGTACTTCAGCTGAATGTCCAAGGAGATCTGGTGGAGATGGCTTTGGTAATGGCATTTGATCCTACCTGTATGAAGGTTAGATCGTAAAAATACATTTTTTGCAATCCCTAAATCCACGTTAGTTTATCAAATGTAATTTTATTACAGAACACACAATGACAGCCACTAACCTTTCTTTAAATGAATTAATTCAAATTAAGAGATAATGTAGTCAAAGATGCAAGTTGGAATCTGTCTCTCTATGAGAGATCTGTAAGAAACAAAGTGGGAGTGGCGATCACTTTTTTAATCCAAGTCTAGTGCTTTAGCATTTACTAGTCTTTCAACACGAACAGTAAATTTTCACTGTGCTAAGAAAAAACTTTTTTTTAGGTTTTCACTTCATGCTACTAAGGTCGTTGCATGAGCTGGAATGCTTGAAATGGAATTTCAGTGCATTTTGCATTTCTCTTATTAAAAGGTAAAGACAATCATTGGTGGTACAAGGCAAAAAAAAAAAAAAAAAAAGTGTAGACATGCTGGTATAAAATGTTTAACTGTCTTTTGAATTCAGTTATTCATTCTGACTCACTGCTCTTCAATGAAGCACTTTTTAAGGACACCATGCAGAGATGAAGTGGATTCACAAAGTTTGAAGTTATCCCTGCAGTTCAGGTAAAATAAGGCATATATTTTACCAGGCCAAAAAAAAGGCCATCAACCAACCAGGAATCCAGTAGCTGTACTGTTAGTACAGTATCCATTTAGTTTCTTGGTTTGGAATTAAATCTCACATCCTCTTCCCTCCCAGGAGCAATCAGTGTTCCTGTAACAGTGGGCAATTTTGTAAGAGTAAAGCTTTCATGCATTTGTTTTGCTAGTGGTTTCAAAGGAGAGCTGTCCCTGAGCTTTGGTTCAGCTCCAGAGGTATGGCTGCAGCATTAAGCCTTGAGTCCTATTTCACTTCTTGCTTTTTAAAGCTGTCCTGTCACAAGATGCTTTTGTTCAGAAGATCCTGCAGGTCCCTTCTGTACTGTTCAGAGCTGTACCTGCTGACTTGATGTGTTTCTGTATGAGTTCCCAGCTGCAGCTCTCGTTCGGTGCAGTGGTTACTGGTGCTGCAGTGAAATTAAAGTGCCCCGGTTTTGCTGTTGCTCATGAGACCCTGCCTCTTCTTGGCTTTCCAGTAGAGCTGTGTGTTCCCATTCTGTTGGGTCTGTTCCCATTCTTCCCCTTCTTTAGTAAGGTTTTGGAGGAGTAGCTGCCAAGTACTTTTTTAAGGCAAATGTTGTACTACAGTTTTTCAGAATATCCATTGAAGTGTTTGGTCTTTTCTTTCTTCAAGCTCCAACCTCCCCTGAACCAGCTGTATGCTTATACTATAGTGTGTATTACTGATACTGCTCCTCCTTTGTGTTTGGTCTCAGAGAATCAATCCACCTGAGGGGTCGTGGACAACTGTAACCAGCAATGCTGCTGTAGGAGCTCCAGTACTGACTATAGGAACACCGAGGGAGGTGCGCAGAGCAGGGAAGGTCATCTTCAAACATCAGCTGCATAGCTGGAGGAAAAGGATATTTCTTGTAGTAGAAGCTAACTTTCTTGAAGTTTTCAAATTTTCTTGAGGAAAACAGTAGAAATCTTCTTTATAGATATGAAAGAAGTGCAAGATAGAAGAGCAAGTTCAGAACTTCAAAGCCGGGTTTTGAAGTGAAGTCAGTGTAGTCAGTTGTTACAGGGCAGTTGTTTGGTTGAGGATACTTTGTGCATGTTTTAGGTGTGTGAATGCAGTAGTTACGAGTTTTCTATGTCGAAGACCTAAACCATCCCAGTTTAGCTCCTTGCCGTTAATTCAGTGAGTTAACAGGCCCAGGTTTGTTCCGGTGATGCGTGCTGTTTCTGCCGTCGCAGAGGCAGTATCCCCGTTTTGTTGTGAGCACAGCCCCACGGTCAGTCAGGAGTGCGAGCCGGCCGAGCCCTCATTCCGCCGGCAGCGCCGCGTTCAAACCGCTCCCTCCCGACACCCCCCGCGACGGGACCAGCCCGCCGCTCATTGGCTCTGCCGCGGCACTGCCGCCTTCCTATTGGCGGGGCTGCCGCGCCGTCCCGCCCCCAGCCGCGTGTGGTGCTGCGGGCGCGGGCGGCTCCGCTCCGGGTGCTGCGGGCACGGCCTGTCCCCACCATGGCGCTGCTGCTGCTGCAGCTCCTCCGCCGGCTGCTGCGCTGCCTCGGCTGGCCGCGCCACCAGGTGAGAGCCGCTCGGGCGGGGCGTCTCGCCTGCAGCCGCTTGGCTCGGCGGAGGGAGGGAGGGAAGGTCGGCACCGCGGGCGTTGAGGCGGCTTCAGCGCCCTCCCTGCGCGCAGCCGGGTTTGTGGGAACACGCTGCCCGCACTTACGGACGCGTGGGGTTACTACCCTGACACGGCTCTTTGTGCCCTGAACTGAGCTGAGTAAGAAAGTCAGTGGTGTTGGCTGCCCGTGCTTTGCTGTTTCAAGTAAGAGGCTCCAAGTACTCTTCCCAAGTAGTGGTTAATCCCGTGTGTTCGGAGGGCTGGGAACGGTGCGGCGGGGGAAGCTGGAAGAGGCGCTGATGCCGTGCCAGGGGCTGATGTGGGAGCGTGAGGTCGTGGGCAGCTCCTCTGTGGGGGCTGCCGGCAGCGAGGCACGGCTGCAGCTTGTGGTTCTGAGACAATCCGAGCGTTGTTTGTGGGAAAATACCGCACTATATCCAGGAGTGCTGACTGGGATGAGCTGTCTTTACTTTCTGGTTCCGTTGTTCGAAGCTGTTGGGTCTTTTGACAGGCCGTGTTTTTTGAAACTCACGTGTTTGGCAGCAGTATCAGTCGTACAGTCGGAACGTGTCTTGCTTCAGCAGTCTCATCAGGAAGGCATTTCCAGCAGTTATATGCTGTCTTAAGGAAGTATCAAGCCAAGGTATGTTAAATTTATTTCACTTCTTTGCTAATTGTTCTTTCCCAAGACTTATACAGATGTGGTTAAATTAGTGATTAAATTAGTAACTAAATGGGCACTTTTGTCAGTATCTGAAGATATTGGCCTTTGTGTCTCTTTAAATTAATCCGTATTTTGGCAGTGTTTTAGATGCTGTCATACCAGTGTAGGCCTCTTTGGACTTTCAGCTTGAGAAGAGCATTGAAAAGTTAGGTTAACCAAAATGCATTATGTTTAATTACTTGTCACATAGAATAATTAAATAACTTTGATTAGAATGAGACTAAGAACTGAGGACTTTGAGTTTGCTTCTCAGGTTCAAAGGTTTTTTGATTTTTAGGTCACATCTGTTTGCCAAAAGAAGGAATATGGATCTACACGAAGTGTTGTCCGTAGACTTGGTACAATTCTTTCTTTGGAGCCCTACCCCAGACCTTATTTTCAAGTAAGCAATTTTTATATATATATATATGTATATATATAATACCTGTTTGTATTTTCTTGTTTCTTAATTTGATGATAGCTTTCAACTTTTTAGCTTTTTAGTGTAGGTGTGATGCATCCCTTGTACTCACTTTTTTCAACTTCCTTATAGCACAGTTTAAAAATTCCTTTTGCTGAGGCAGAGCTTTCAGTATGTGTTGAATGAGTGAATGAGTTTCCCTTCATACTTTTTTTTGTCATTGCTTGTTTTCAGTTTGTTCAAGACACAAGTCCATTGGGTTATGATGAACAAAGTGCAGCTCCAGCTTCTGTGGCTCCGTCACTTGCTGATGTCCTGTGGGTGGCAAATGATGAAGGACAAGCATGTACTAGACTTAGGTAAGTAGAACTGTAAAAATGAGTACTAGAAATAACTTTTGCCTTTTTTATGGTGTGTGATTTTGTGTTTGGTTTTTTTCCTAGCCTTTTCTGGAAACATTTTGGGATTTGAAGGGGGACGGGGGCACTTCCTCCTTACCTGATAATTTTTACTATGTTAAACATTCTTTTCTGAAAGATTTCTGAAATTGAGTCTCCTCTTTTCTCTTCATAGTAGTATGTCAGGTATATTACTGGTACTTAAAGTGATTTTCACTTGCAAAGTGTATTGGGAGAGAGGTTGTTGCAGTATATACTGTAAGACTATTCCTATCTTTATCCTTTAGTTTACAACCTTTTTGATAAACTTTATAAATGGGGAAACAAAAAATATTTAAATGTCTCCTTTTGGCTTTGATTTTTACAGTGCCATGTGTAAGCCTTGACAGTTGCTTTGATGGAAAAACATAATTATTTTAAAAATTTTAAAGAATTTTGAATGTTGTTTATATAAACGTTTCTAGCTTTTATAGAGGTTTGAAGGAAAATATTTTTACAAATTACAAAATATTTCAGGCACTGTGAAATGACAAATTGTCCAGGAATTTGCAGACACAAATAGTATACAAGTCTTGTCTGTTTTTCACCACGGGAGAAGAAATAGAAAGTTGTCTTGTTGTTTCTCTAAAGATCTGTTCAAAATCAGAGGGTGGGTTAGAGCCAGAAGCAAGATTAAAATGTGGACACTTGTATTGTCTTGTACTGCCTCTGTACAGGGCAATGTAATTCTGCTTCATATTGGCATTTGTTTGTCTGTGATCTTTGTGCTACTTGCCAGTAATGAAAATACAAGAAATTGATGAATTCCGATGACACACTTTTCCTTGGAGAAACTGGATACAATGTGTTTCATCTTATGTTTCCTGAGGCATTATTGTTAAATTATTAAAGTTTGTTACGGCTATAAAATAACAGAAGAACAAGAACATTGTTGAAAGAACAAAATAATCCTGATGTCTTTTGTCCTGCTCATGCTGTTCTTTAGCTGGCCAGATTCACAGAACTATGACTGTTCATTCTTTTGTTGTTTCCATTCTTTGCTCCTCCTCCTCTTCTGTCTCTGTGGCATGTTTTTCAAGAATAGCTATTCTAATTCATATATTTTCCTTCTCAAGCAGTGTTTATAGTAAGGGGGTTTTGGCAAATCAGAAAACAGTGCTTCAGGTCTGATTTGAAGTAAAAGGATGTTTAAAATAAGGGAAAAGGTCTGGGCTTTTTTTCAATCAAAGCTTAGTACATCTTAAATGAATCAGGTAAACTTAATTTCTTTCTGTGTTTCATAATGTAATTCTGGTAGTTTGATTTTATACTTATAGTTTAAGTTAATTTCTGCAGGCACAGACTTGAAACAATTTTTGAAATTGAAACCTGAAACTTATAGCACAATTTTCTATTGCTGTCTTTAGTTATAGTAGCTTACAGAAAGTGAGATTCTTGTTCTGTAAGTCGGTATTAAATCTTATTATTTTCAAGTACATTTTCCAAAAGATTTTAACTAAGATTTGCTGCTTGCAGTGTTCATGTTAGAGTTTGATAAATGACTAAAATTTCCAAAACGTAATTAAGAGATCATTATTCTTTGACTCTTCTGCCTTTCATATTCATGTGGCAAGAAGGGAGAGACATCTTATGGTGTCAGCCTAATAATTATTGAATAATGGCAATCCTACTGTATGAATTTTTGATGTTGAATTATCCCTGAGTGAATTACCTGACTAATTCTTATGATGACTTTGCAAGGATCTGCATTGTACTTGAGCAATGGGAGACTTCAAACGTTTTAGAAGTTGAATGTTAGATCTTGCTGAATGATAACTTGCTTGAACAGCCCGAGTAGTTTTGAGGTGTTTCCATTGTTGGCTGAGCCTTTTGAAAACTGTGTCTTTTTTTGCTTTGCAGGACTGAATTGAGGAGGAAAGAGAAAAGTACAGCTCCTTCTGACCTGTATCCATATCTGGATTCAGTACAGAGCATGCCAAAAAACAGTGCACAAAAGGACAGTGTTGATCAAGCAGCACTCCAGAAAATTTCTGTTCTTGAAGATGAACTGAGCTTTCTTCGTGCTCAGATTGCTGCAATTGTTTCAGCACAAACCTTGGGAAGCATTCCCTCACGTAAGCCCTTTTTGGTTTGAAGTAAACCAGTGGTTTTTTTTTTTTTTTTGCTTTAGAGCTTGCTGAGGATCTCTGAAATCAGTAGAGAACACATTTAAGTTTTCTAACCGAAGATGCACCAACTAAATTTACTGACGATAATATTTTGTTTTTCTTTTTGCTATTTGGTGCACTTTCTCTTTTCTATTTTATGGTCTGTATGCCAAGTTCAAATGCAATTGAACCTAAGTACTCTTTATACTCATTTCCATGTTGGTGAAGGGGCTTAATAACATCACTATTTATAGGCTACTAATAATTATTTTAAAAAGTTACAACCTATTAATTGTCCCTTTGGGGTTTTGCACTGTTTCTAACAAATTATCAAAATAATGGGTAGAAAAAATATTCTAAGTCAGGTTGGGGCTTTAACAAAAGAAATGCTACAAACAGATGTGTCCCAGATAGCTGGTCTCCAATATGCACTTCTGTCTTGTGATCTTTTTTTTTAATGTTAAGTTTTGAGTCTCAATTGTCTTACTTGCAGACCAACCCTACTGTGGTTGCTGTAATACTTGGACTGGTGCGGGGTAGTTAGGCATTGTGAGACACTTCTGTGATTCAGCTGTTCTGTTGGATCTTCTCTGTCCCTTGTCCATTGTACTCAGTATTGTTATCTGCTTTACATGTTTTGTGATTATCTTTTGCTTCATACAGGTTATTGTAACTCTTAGACCATTGATCACCATAAGTAGCAGCCAGGCTACTTTGCTGATTTATCTAGTGCCTAGATTGAAGACACAAGAAAATCAAATCAGAGGACACCTCAGATTCATTACTTCATTTAATCTGAATGTGTGGGTTTGAAGTAATATTCTTTGTTTTAAGTTTTTGTTCTGTGTTGTAATGTGCAAGGTGTCCAAGAAAATGCTTTCTGAGGGCAATCTTACCTTGACTTCAAACTGACATATTCCTAGATGTTAATATATGTTGTTGTTTTCCTTCTCTAACTGTATGCAGAAGCCTTTAAAACACTCAGTACTCCAGATGGATTTTACCCACTGCCAGCCATGACTTCTACGCCAATGTCCGTCTCTCACAACAATTGCTTTGTAATTCCCTCGCCTCCTCCACTTCCTTCTGCTGCACCATCTGGTGTTGATGCTAGTAATTCTGCACTAGAACTTATCAAACAACGTCGAGCTGCAAGAAGCAGTGAGTCAACTGCAGCTGACAGTACTGATCACCAGAGGACAAAGAATGTTCCCAGTATGATGGATGTTTTGAAAGACCTAAACAAAGTTCAGCTGCGAGCTGTTGAGAGGTAGGTTGGATTGGACGTGCATGTCAGCAAGCTAAGGCTACCTAAGCATCAGCAGCACTTCAGTAGCACCAGAGAACACTGGTCATTTAAAGAGCAGCTACTGCTGACAAACTGAAGTTGGCAACTTCTGAGTTCACAGTGTGGAATGTAACATGCTTGTGACATGGCTTTTAAATGCATTTAAAACATGCTGACTATTGCAGCATTTTAATGTCTGCTGCTTCAGTATGCAAACCTCAGGTTGGTGTGGGGAGGTGAGAGGTCACTTACAAGGTTGCATGCACAGGCACAGCAAACTGGTCTGAAAAAATAACCCTTCTGGATTCATAGTGAAAGGCCAAAGCCTCAGGGAAAACTTAAAAAAACTACTGTTAATGTACTCAAAATACCCTTATTCAAGCTTCGAAGTGTTAACAAAAACACATGCTGTATCATTTATTGAGAATGTTTCATAAATTTGTATTTCAATAGTGCAGTTGGATTATAAACGTTTTTAGTGGTCAGCTCTTTTGATGGTAAGTGCAGTTGACTTGTAAAAAAAGTGTTTTACTAAAGACTGCAACACCGCTTCTGGTCTCTGCTATGATAGTGGTATAATAGAGATTATACCTTCAGAATTCTTTTCTGAACTTCTTGGGTTGAAAAATTAAGAAAAACTGAGTCTGTAATAAATATTTGAAACTCTTAATGTGGGAAGAGTGTCACTTGGCAAAACTCATTACATTCTCATGTCAACCTTTTCTTAACTGTGGGCTTTATCCCTGAAAATGACTAGCAGAAAACTTTGGCAGATAATTTACATGCAAATCTAATGCATATCTTCATGCTTTTGATAACATTCTCATAGTAAATAAAGCAAATAATAAATGCACTTAAGTAAACCTGAGTGTTTCCTTTATATATGTTTTTTTTTTCTCTATAATTTCATGTATGGTGAATGAAGAAAATGTGATGTTCAGGTTGACAGTTTTAACATCTTGAGCAGGGCATAATTAGCAGGAAGTGGTATCTTATACATCCAAAATACTTTCTGGATTTAGGCATCTATATGTATTCTGAAGTAGAACTTAACTGTGTAATGAATAATTTATATTTTTGGGGGTAGTAAGAATGATCAAAATTGCTACAGTCTTTGTGACAGTGGTTTAATGTGTGCACTGCAAAGGGAAGTCCTCTGCTCTTAGAAACTGAGAGCCTGAAGATCCCAGTTTCTACCACCCAAACACCTTCTTACACATTGTGCAAGTGCTCTGAGGGCTTGTTTTTATAGGGACTGTGAACTTAATCCTCTCAGGTTTTGTGTTAAGCAGCATTTACTGTAACTGCCAGACTTAGAACTTGTAGTTGACAGTGTGTATTATTAGGTACAAATCATTAGCCTGGAGACAGCACTTTACTAGCAGAACTCTGAACACCTCTAGATTTTTCCATCCCTCCACCCACCCCCAAGATTCCTCAATGGTTAGAAAGTCTTATGAATTATTGTCTTGGGCTAGTCACTAGCTTTCACATTTATGATAAGTTTCGGTGTGTAGATGCTATTTTGATTTCTGAATTTGAATGAATATAAAATGAATAAAATTTAATTTAAACTGTGTTGGGATATGGGATATCCCCATTGTTAATGGGATATTCCCATTAACATACTTTAATATAACTTATAAATGATTTGGCATTAAAACTGCAATTTTGTTCTTTTTTGGTTTTTTGCTTGTTATTTGTAATACTTGAACACTTTGTGTTTATTTTCTGCCAGTTTTCTTCATGGAACAGCATCAAGTTCTGTTTTCAGGCTAAGAATGTGTCTGACAAGTTGTTGAGTGTAATTGTGTCAATTGTATTTGATGAATTGCTTTGAAGTTACAGCAGCATTACTTGTGTAGTCAGTGATTTATAGAATAGAGTGTTTACAGAAGTTGTGTCTCTAGATTTTGGATTAGTCAACACAGGATTAGGGTCAGAAGACAATAATTTTTTTAAAATTTTTGTTCATAGGTCTCCTGGTGGTACTCCTCTTTCTAGACCCAAAAAGATGCAAAGTTCAGATTGGGATCCAGTTGCTCTACTGACTCACGCTCTAAAGCAGAAATTTGCACATAAAAATGATGATGATGATGATTCCGTGGACAAAGAAAATAATTCTTTTGATAGCTCTCCATTTTCTAGTCCTGAGGTGCCAGTGGTATGTTTTTATATAAGAATGTGTGTTTGTATTGTTGAACAGACTACTGTTCTCACGCTTAATTGCAGAGTTTTCACAACCCTAGAACTTCTCTACAACTTTTTAGCCATCAGCCTAGGTAGGTAGTTACTTTCATTGAAGTATAATCAGAGCAGAAAATCTCTAATTTTGGTGGATTTAGATTGGTAAATGCGCTTCTAGACATGTAAAGAAAAAAACTTAGAAGACTAAAAATTCATAGCTCATATGTACCTTAGCTTGATGGTACCTGGCAGGTATCCATGCATAGAAAACTGTGTGTTTAAATAGTTACTGACTAATTTTTCAAATAAGGATGTTAGGAAGGTAGAAAGGTCTGACAAATACACCCTAACTGTTCAGAAATGAGAATAAATTCATGGTCTGTAATATTTTCCTTTGAGTTTAATTTCCACACAGTTTGAATCATTATCCAAAATGAGTTGTGATTCTGTTGTAAAGCCCGTGAAGAATACAGTTTTTCCTAGGGACAAAGAAGTGGTAGACAGAGCCATTGGACTAAGGTGATTTTGAGCACTGATTTCTGCATATCAGCCTGTGCCAGCTACCTCCGCTTATACGGTCCAGCAGTGCTGTTGTTTGTTTGGTTCTTAGGCATTTCCACAAACCTCAGAGCGACAGAGATGAGATGGATACAAATAGGTGGCACTAATTTAAACTGTGTCTCTCTGCGTAGCAATTCTATCTTTTTATCATAAGAGCGAGATAAAAGATTCAGGCTGTGGCATTTGTTACCCTAATGGAGGGAAATAGTAATGCAGAACATACAATGGAAATACAAATATTCTTAGGTACTCTTTGGAAGCTGCTCTTATGTGTGGCTAGCTGTGTGGCTGAAAACTTGAGGAAAACTAATGTATGTTCCTCTTTCTAACTATAATGATTTGATTTTTTTTTTTTTTTATTTCAGCTGCCACAAGGATTTTCCAAGCTAAATGTAGCATGTATTTTACAGACTGCAGTCTTAACAAAGTTCTTTGACTTTCTCCACCCCAAAGGAAAAATTAAAATATCTTAAAATATTATATTTTATATATGCTAGTATTTTGGATGCTGGAGACTATTGCCATGCATAGCTGACATACCTGATAGGAAGATAAAAAATAGCTCCTGGAACAGCTTGTATATGGAATAGCCTTTGTTCCAGGATCTGATAGCTGGATTATAAAGTCCTGGAAGAGAGGCTGCTTAAGGCCAGCATGTTCAGGAATAGATACAGAAAGATGGAATTTTGCTGGTTAAAGCAGAATAATCCTATGAGTTTGTAACCAAGCTTTAACTGTTAACTGTTAATAGTTTTGAAGAATAAATGTACTTATATCAATTGCACAGACTTAGTATTTTATTCTTTCTATGTTGAGAGTGCAACAACTCTTCCAAAATGTTTTTCTTGAAAACATCTTCTAATTTTGTTTCTTGGGTGTAATTTTAACTTCATCTATGCTCCTCAGGTTGGATGCTGCAGTCTGAAGCCAAATGCAAAACCCAGCCTTACAAGAGCTGATGGAGTTAAGCAGATACCTGCATGGAAAGCGAGAGCTCATGTTTAGTGGAGACTTCCAGGGAAAGTTCAGTGTGTGTAAGTGGTGAGTCCACTTTGAAACTGCTGTAAGGTGCTGTAGGGTGTTGTTCTGGAATATACCTTTCCTATGCTGTTGAAGTTTGGGTTTTGCAGGATTTGTAAAATTACCTCTTCCTTCTCTTGGTTTCTCAGTAGCCAAATTTGTGAATGTGATGCTTTTACAAGAAGCACAGAACTGAGAGAAGGCTTCTATTGCTACGAAGCAGTGTGTTTGGAACTTGGGAAGTTCAAGAAAGCACTGTGTGTGTGGGGAAAACAAAGATCTATTGCTGTGGGAGCTGAGATATGTGATCTGTTTGCACTCCAGTGTAAATAACAAGGAAGTGTAAGTTTTTTGTAAGTGTGTTATAACTACTGTAAATAACGGTAATACTCTTTCATGAGAGTGGCATAGTTGCCATGGTTTTCTTTACAGTTTGCTGATGCAACTCCTTATTCCATGTGCAAACAGTTTTCTAATTTATTTTTGGTCAGGAGATGAACTTTCATGTTTGTGGAACTTTGTGCTCTAAGTAAACTGCAGGTCATCTATTAAATGCCTGTAATATGAGGGAGTTGCATTCTGAGGTAAAAAAGACCTTGCAGAGAGATCTGCTTGCACACAGTCTAAATTCCATATGTAAGTAAATATTAATTCCTATTTTGGCATGTACATCTGAACTCAGTTTTGTTCACAAGAGCTCACAAAATAAAATTCTTTGTACTGATGTGTGTGGTAGTGGCCTTTTGTGTTGCAGACTCTGTTGTATCTTAAGAACAGATCATATTAGACAAGTTCTTAAATTGCGTTATCTAAAACTAATTAAAGAACAGCTTGTATTTTTTCCCACTAGAGTACTTAATGAAGCCACTTATTTACAGATTTATTATGATCTGTTGCTTTCACCTAATCTTTTGTCTAACAATCCTCATATATAAAACCCATATCCTGTCAGACTGTTGAATGTGTTCCTTATATTCTGTGTGTCTTCTATTTCCCTGCTCACTTACATGGAGTGGACTGATGGCTGCATCCCCTCTTACTGCTGAATCTTATTTGCACAGTTATAAGAAATTAGCGTGCAAATACCATACTTGCATTTTGCTTTTAAAAATTATCTTTTGACTAAAACTGGAGCTTAAGTCATTTCATATATTATGCTTCTAAAATGAAATCCTCTAGGCGTTTATTTCTTCTGGATTTAGTAATTATTGAACTTTATCATATTCTCCCATTCCTTGATTGTTCTGTAAGAGTTTGGCCTTCACTTTCTTTCAAAATAAGCATTTGCTGCTTTCTCTACCTACAAGTGGTAATTGCCATGAAATCTGTACAGAATATCCAGCTCAGCCCCGTACTTGATAATTTTTACTCTCTTCCATCAAAGCTCCTCATTGTCTTTTTACCTGCTGCTCTTCTGTACAAGAGCAGCCAGCAGTGACAGCGAAGGAAGTCCCCACGGTGCCTGCTGAAGAGGACATGAAGGTAGGTGAGTCCCAGTGAGGGTAAGGGCTGTGAATTGTCTCCCTCTTGCTCAGTATTCGCGGTGCGGTGACATGGAACAAGTCATCTGGTTTATATCAGTGTTCCTAGATCCAGGGGATTTCAGGGGTTGTGGCCCTGCTGTTGTGACTGACAAGCAGGATGGACGTCCTTCTTTGAGAGACTGAATTGTGTGCAAAGTGATATGATAGTCTCTCTCCCCTGCATCAGTTGCTTTATGTTACCAACTGTTTCATCTCTTCATGAAGAACTATTATTTTTACTCCTTTTGCAGTTTTTCTTTCTTCCCAAAGTTCATCATTTAACTACAAGTTTGGCCAACAGGAGCAGTTTGTGCTGAGAATGTTGACTTTGGATGTGTTTTTTCATTTTAGAAGAGACTTCTGAGAAATTTCTCAGTGCCTCTTAACACAATAATCTAGTGTCAGAAGCATCAGCAAATTTTAGTGAGCTGTGTGACCTTTCTGGTTGTTGGATACTGTCTGATTATTGTTATTGTTATTTTAATGTGAATTGGGCAGTGATACAGTTTATAGCTGATCCACTTCCTTAGGGAAAGGAATAAGTAACGGGCCATGTGATTTTTTTTTTTTTTTTCCCCCACCTACACATGTTACAAGAACAGATTTCTTTATTTTATGTAGTTCCAGATGTAAAAAAATCTGTTAGTGGCATCTGGTAACATCTTACAGTTTTTAACCAGGAAGATGGAAAGCTTAGAGAAGTTAGTAATGAAAAGTTGCAGAGATTTCTCCCTTTTCAGAACTGATGGAAACGTGGCTTTGTTGTCTTATTTTCTTTGATTAAAACCTCTGTGTCAACAACTAGATTCTCTGGGGCTTCCTGTGCCCACCTAGAATCCATTCCAAGTTTTACCTACAAATGCCCTTGTTTACATAAGGTCCCTGACTGAATTGCTCAGTCACAATGCAACTCAAGAGTTGTGCTGTTGATCTGGGAGACGAGGAAGATGCTCAGGAACATGAATGCTTTCTTGGTCTACTGGCATGATCTTGTGAAAGGTTGTGCCTCCTTATTACTGAGGAGGTATGAAAACTTACTCTCCTACCATTCCCAGTGAATTTTTGGGCAGGATGTCTTCCTTCATGAGGTGCTAGGGTGGTCACTGGAATGAAAGTTGGGGTTTTTTTTTTCTACTAGAAAGACTTAAAAGGTATGTATATTATATCAAATTTTCCAGTGGATAAAATTGAAATGAGTGAATGTTTCAAATGTTTAGAGTAAAAGGTCTAGAAGGAAAAGTATAATCCAATCTTTTAAAAACATTTTTACAGATTTTCCTCTAGGAGATCCTGAAAGATTTGAGTTCTCTATCGGTGAGCTTCCCTTTACAAGGAGACTAATGAATACAATCACCTGACAATTGCTGTCAGAATATCAATTCTAACATATTCCTATAATATACCCGAGTTGTCCAGATACTTACTACTTGTGAGTGACAATTAATATATTAATTTAATCTATATTAATTATTATATATTTAATTTGTATACTCTCTCTGTATGTGTAGGTACAGAGTTTTTGGATAAAGGCAGAGCAGAGAGTATAAAGACAGAGCAGACTAAACACTGCCCTCAGTTGATTCTTTTTGTTAGGAATTATTTACATTGTTCTTTCATCCCACCTAAATAGTAAAATTATATATAGGCTTCTTGCAAAAGCCAAACTGACAAACTGCTAAACAAGGTAGCCTTGAGTTACTGATCAGATGCCTTGGGGAAAGGAAGTTCTACAGGCAAGACTATTGAAACAACTGATGTCGCAGTATTAAGCAAGGTCTGCAGCCAAATTTCCCTTCTGCTTTTTCTGAAATGTGTTTGCCAGTGATTGTAGGTACCTGGAAGATATTTATCATCCTGATTCCTCTACCAGGTTATCAGATCCCTATGTGATTTACCGATACATTTTTCATAGTGACACTGACTTCAGCTACATTGGTATTACCTTCCAGGTTTATCTGAATAATCTATTAATTAATAATCTAAATAATTGTGTATGATATTTTAGGGCATTGTTGCACATCTGTGTGAAGTTGAATAGTTTACAGTGGGGAAGGTGCTCTGCTGTGCCTGTTGTGTGCAAAGAAAGGAGGACTGGTGGGTGATATGATGGTTGCAGGCATCTTGGGTACAGTAATCACAGAGTGCTAGCATTTTCAGTTCTCAGAGAAGTAAGGAGGGGAGTCAACAGAACTGCTGTCCTGGACTTCTGCTGGATAAACGTTAGCCTGTCTAGGAGACTGACTGAGTGAATTTTTTGGGAGCCAGTCCCCGAAGAGAAGTTCAGGAAAGATGGACATTCTTCAAGAAGGAAATGCTAGTGGCAGATGAGGAGGTGATTTCCATGAACTGAAAGATGAGCTCATGGGGAAGACCTGTCTGGCTGGATAGGGTGCTTTGGCCTATGACCATTGGACAAAGGGGCAGGCAACTCAGGAGGATTACAAGAATTTTGTGAGGTAACTCAGGGAGAAAATTACAAGAGTCAAAGCCCAACTAAAACTTAATGACTACAGCAGTAAATACATCTAAATACATCAGTAATGATAGGAGGGCCCAGGAGAAGCTTCCTCCTTTTCTGGGTGTGGGGTGAAGCATACTGACAAAGGACAAGGAAGAGTCTGAGGTACTTAATGCCTTCTTTGTGTCGTCCTTTAATAGCTAGATCATTTATTCCCCAGATACCCAGCCCCCTGAGCTGGAAGACAGGGACAGGGAGTGGAATGATATAATCCAAGAGGAAATGGCCAGTGACTTGCTGCCACACTTGGACATGCACAAGTTTATGGGGCCAGATGGGATCCACTGAAGGGTACTGAGGGAGCTGGTGGTAGTGCTCACGGAGTCATTTTCCATCATTTCTCATCAATGCTGGCTAGTTGAGGACTTCAGAAAAGCCTTTGACAGTTTCCCACAGCATTCTCCTGGAAAAACTGGCCACTCATGGCTTCTACAGATGCACTGTGAAAACCTGGCTGGACGTCAGGGAGTGTTGGTGAATGGAGCTACATCCAGCTGGCAGCTGGTCACTAGTGGGATTTCCCAGGAATTGTTTCTGTTTTTATCTCGATTTGAGGATTGAGTACACTCTCATTAAGTTCACAGATGACACCAAGTTGTGTGGAAGTGTTGATCTGCTGGAGGGCAGGAAGGCTCTGCAGAGGGATCTGTGCAGGCTAGATCAATGGGACAGGGCCAGCCATATGAGACTCAACGAGGCCGTGTCAAGTCTTGCCCTTGGGGCACAGCAACCCCATGCATTGCTACAGGCTGGAGGCAGAGTAGCTGGAAAGCCACCTGGCAAAAAAAAGACCTAGGGGTACTGGTTGGCAGTGTCTGAACGTGATCCAGTGTGTGTGCCCAGGTAGCCAAGAAAGCCAATGGCACCCTGGGCTTGTATCAGGAATAGTGTGGCCAGCAGGACCAGGGCAGTGACTGTACTTTGCACTGGTGAGGCAAAACTTCTAATTCTGTGTCCAGTTTTGAACCCCTTACTGCAAGCAGGACATGGAGATGTTTGGGCATGTCCAGAGAAGGCCAATTTCATTTCAAAGGTCTGAAGATAAAGCATGTATCTTAACTAGCAGGAATAGGAAACCTGTTGTAAACTACCAATATATAGAGAGAGAAATTTTTCAGTATTTCTTGAAATACTTTGAAGTATGAAGCTGAAGTCACTCTATATATTAACACTATAGCAAAAAGAACAGGTATTTTATAGTTATATAGAAGAGTTTTTGTAAAAAGAATCTTACGAAGTCACATATAGTGGGTGTATTAGAGTAATTCAGATTATGTAAAAGGAAACACAGCATGAATAAATGCTTGTATCTGTTTGTGTAAATGATTCTGCTTTTGTTTCTTGCAAATTAGCTAAATATGAAAGGCACAATCTGGAAGAGTTTTTGACAGGCTTGCTGTTTGTAGATGTTTCAGTGGTTTAGAACAATGTACATCATTCTCCATAGTTATGCCTTGAAACACTTTGTTTAGGAACTCAGTCTTGAATTGTGGTGCTAATTTTGGCAATATCTAAAACTGTTGTGAGTAAAAGTTAAAGATGACAGCTGTCGTTCTACTTCAGAGAAGTTTGGCACATTTCAGTATTATTTGGCTGAATTATTTACAAATTTTGATTATAATAATCAAAAGGCCCTTCTTTTGATATTCATTATTTTCCTCATTAATTCTGTCATCAGGACCTCTCCTTCTATAGTGGTAATTTGAATATTTTTTTTTTTTTTACATTGAAAGAACAACAGCATGGTGCTTTTGTTCCATCTGTGTTTCTAGACCTCTTTACATTTTAATTTCTGCCTACATTTTCATCCAGCCTGGAAAGCTAAAGTAGGCCTTAAAAGCAAATTATTTATGTACGTTATGAAGAGTGTTCAGACTTTCATTGTTATTGGGATGGAGGTATTCTTACGTTTCGTTTAATGCTAATTTTAGGCATCTGATTTCAATGGGACACAAGCAAAAGCAGCAGTCTCAATTCTCTCTTTAGGTAATAGAGACATGGCAGTAGTCTGCAGGGGTGGAGCTGGCACTGATTGCTTCAAACTGCTGATCAGCTAAAAACGTCTTCGACTAAAAAAATACATTTGAAAATCTTTTAAAATAATTGTTACAAATAGTTACATTTTGCAGATGAACTGTAAGGGTTTAACCACAAGAGAGCAGTATCACACCAAGTCTAAGTTGCAAGTCTTAAACTAAAAAGGAATTCTGCTTTGTCAGCATAAAGCCTCACAACAAAATTTTAATCCCTTTATGTTTTTATTTTATAGTGTTGTACACTAAATTGTAGGGGTAGATGATTCTATCTTACTAGCATTATGATGAACTATAATTATGTGCACTGGGATTAGTTGAAAGTCAACATCTAGCTAGTTTATTCTCTTAATAACTGCTACTTTATTTTCTGGGAGAATAGGCTGAAGATTTTATGTGATGCGTTGGAGAAGAGCTTGACCTAGTATTAATTTTTTTTCTGAAAAAATATCCTCTTTGTCCCATGTAAAATGGCCATTGGAGATTTCTCTTTGTGGTCCAGTACACATAATGAGCACTGCTACAGAATTGGCATGGATTTGTATACATAACTTCTAGCTTATACATGTGCAAATATGTTGCTTTTTATTGATTAAAAGGCGAAGTGACTATGGGGCATAGAAATTCACTTTTTTTTTGTACAGATGAAACACTATACTGCTCTTCTGTAAACATAGGCCTTCTTTGCTCCTCACATGTACAGAGTGATTTGAACAAATTCAGGTGCATCCATAAAGCTGGGTAAGGGGATGTTTGCAGAGCTGGGCAAATTTTAATCTTCAGTAGTGTCAATCTTCAAAGTGTCAACTTCATTCTTGCCATCTGTGCTATCTCTTTGGTAGGCATTTTATTTAGTGAGGAAATCTAAACTGGATTGATTGTTCCCACTTCTCTGTTTCACTTTATAGTTCTCATGCTGTAACAGAGCAGCTGTGTTTGCTGGGAGGCAGTTGCCATTGAGTAACAGCTGCTGGCATAAAGGAGCAATAGAAAGAAATTTAAAGTAAGCTTAGTTTTATTCCCTGTGTTATTTTTGCCTGATGTATTGTTTGATCCATTGTTACCTTACAGTTTACAGCTTAGAAGTATTTATCCTGTTTTTTCTATAATGAGAAATGTAGGAATAACTGAAATAGCAGTGGTTGCATGTTCTACTGCTGAAGTGAGGGGTTCTTTCCTTTGGAACAGAAAAAACCTTGAGGGGTTTTTGAATGTGTATTCTGTTGTTTCTTACTCAATTTTGTCTGTCTGGTACTTTACTCATGTTTTTCCATTATCCATTTTCTAGCATGTGTTTTTGCTTGACTTGCATACAATGTTTGACTGTCATCTACTGGGGCAGGCTTGATAAGCCTGGCTGTTTTAAAACTTTCTTTGCTAGTAAGGAAGTGTTTCTGATGAGAGGTCAAGCTCAATATTCTTAGTTTTAATTTATTAATTGGGGAGGTCCTTACCAGCATGTACAGTGGGAATATAATCTCTAGCTCAGTATTTTGTGATTGTAAAAATAGGTAGTTTGAAGATGTACTTCGGTTTAACTCAGGTGAAATGTGGGCTTTATCAACACCCCTGTTCTTATCTGCTCATTTGACCACTCCAGTACTTTTCATCCATCTGTGTTTGCTTCTTCTGTCTGTTCCTCTCATATGCAATGTCTGCATGTATAAGAATTATATTAAGGCTTTACTAGTTACATTTCTGAGAAGTCTGTTTTTTCAAGCAAAAATTTCTAGCAAATCCCCAGCCCGTTTATTATCTCTCTGTAGTGGCATAGCCTTTTCTTTCAGATTTGAAGAGTATCCTTTGCATTTTGTATATTAGAACAACACAGCTGCTAGTGAGACTTATACCAAATAATCTGCTCTATAACCTAACTTGTTACTGAACTAGTTTTTGATGTTAAATTAGGTTTTTGAGTTCACAAATAGAAGAATATATTGAAGATACATTGACATAAATCGAGCAAAAACCCCAGAACTCGTGAGATCTTGCTTTGTGCCTTGTGAGCTCTTGGAGCTGTTGCTAGGAGAAGAGTGTGGTAACAATGCTGTAAGCTGGTAGTTGCCCAGGGAACCCAGAGGCACTTGTGCTGTTTCTACACATCTGTACAACTCACAGTATTTTTCTTCCGTGTACCCCCTTTTTCCTCTTCTCTAGCAGAATAAAAGGTGTTTGTGGGGGGGGGGTCTTGACCACAGGACTAAGTCCTTTGTCATCTTTCAGCATACAGGTCTCACAGTCAAGAGTTAGTAGCTTTGAAGAAAATGTTACTTGGCCAGATCTTGACTGAGCACAATAGTGGTAAGTAGCTGACACAATACAGGTTGAGGACAATGAACATCACACCTGGTAATGGGTCCTGGCACTTTTATTTTGCATTGCTGTTCCATTGTTTAAATATGAGTAAAAGTATCACTTAGGAATTGTATAGATTTTAGGAAAAGTGGAATGTATTTACTTAGAAGAAAACCAGGATCACTATTACCACTGAAGTAATTATCTGATGGATGAGTAAGTCAAACACTGCTTACTAGAACAAAAAACTTTGAACTGCAGATGGCTAAGAAATTTAAATCTGCAAATTCTAAAGAAGCTGGCTGATATCTGGCCCTTTGTATTTACTTTGAATGAACTTTACAATAATAAAGAAATTCAGAAAATTGTGTCCTCTAGGTTTTCTTTATGAGAAAAGTAGGGTAAGAAATGACTATAGGTCAATTGGCATGTATCAATTCTAGGCAAAATACCTGCATGATGGTATCCTTTTGCATAGTTGGAAATACTTAGCTAACAGGACTGACCTCTTGTGACTTTATTGTAAAATAGATGTTTTAAATAATCTTTAACAAAAATAGCTGCAATAGAATAGGGTAAATTAAAATACAATATTTTTATTACCCACAAAGTAGACGTTAAATGGATATAGAACTGATTCGCTGGCAGATAATAGTAATCGCTGAAAGGAAATATTTCTACTAAAGATTATAGAGAATGGTACTGGGCTAATGCAGTTTCATATTTTTAGTAATGAAATAAGTGATAAAATTTGTGGATAATTAAAACTAGAAATTACATAGAGAGAAATAATGAGGATGGGAATGATGGCAGAAGGCCACAATGATAATGCCATAGCAGGTTAGGTCTTCAGAAAGAAAGTACATTATAATACATTCAGTTGAAAAACTATAAAGCTGTTTCATTCAAACTGTATTATTTCAGAAACAGAAAATCTGTTTGCAGTGACTTGATTTGTCTGTGAATGCATGAAGATTAAAAAAAAGTGCTAAAAGCCTCTTTCTGTGACAGAGAAATGTAATATTAGCTAGTTGTAGGAAGTGAAAACTAAAATAATTTAAGTGAGAGTGCATTTCAATAATGAGTATGACATCCATCCACAGTGGGAAGTGGTGACTTCTTTATTTCTTCTCTGTAGTAGAACCCAATGCTAGTTTGACACTGACCCAATTATAGAGTGAAACAATTGTCCCTTTTTGACAATGGTCCCTTTCTTCCTCATATGTTTATTTTCTAGTGTATTTATCATAGGTTGTCTCAGAAAGAGAACAGCTCTTACTATATTTGTTTTACATCTCAAAAGTACTTTTAGTTTCACAGAGTAATGTGTGCTACTCTTGAAGGTGCAAACTTTTGCTGATATTCAGATATTTAAGAAGATTTCATTCCATCATGAATCTCAGTGAAATTTGAGCTTGTAGATGTGCCGTGCCAGCTGAAAAATGACATCTGCATTATTATATAAGATGTCCCTGAGAGCAATGTAACACCCACAGGCAAAACTTCAAGCTGTCAAGTAACTCAAGAGTGATGATGCACGCTCTCCCTTTAAATTAATGACACTGAAGTAACAGAAAGAACTGCAGTTGGATTGTTGAAGGCATAAGCTCAAAAGAACTAAAAACCCAAATCAGTACCCCAAACCCCTAGCAACATGTACAGATTTTTTTAAGGTACCTGGAGGTGATCAATTCACTTTTTTCACAAAACCATAGAAGTTTTTTTCCTTCATCGTTAAAATAAAAACTGTCCTTTCACATTTAGCTCTCTTCAGGATCTGTGATGATTTGCTTCTTGACCTCTAACACGAATCTGCTATTGAATTATTTCTATTATAACAACTTGTCATGGGAGCAGCATTGGTGTCCCTTGTGGCGTTCCTGATCCATAACTAGAGCGCTCCAAAGTATAACCATGGTGCAAATAAATAAACTACGCCTCTATTTAGCATTTCTCATACAGTGTAACTGTTGAGTTGCTGTAGTCAAAATGCCAGATAATTTTGTTGGTTTTGTATTTCAACAAAGTCAACATTAAGGCCTAAGTAGTGGAACTGGTCAGAAGAAAATGGAGGCTGTTGGTCACACAGGACTATATTGCAACAGGTTTAGGTCTGGAGCAGGTGGAGGATTTGGCAAAAGGCAGGTGAAGTACAGACACTTTGCTTATGCTTCATCCTAAGCAAATATTAATAGTAATATTAATGACTGATCTTCCTTATACTGAAACACTGATATACTCTAAAAAAAAAATCATACTGTTGTAAAATATGCTTAATAAAAGTAGGATGGGAATTGAAGCGGATGTGAGCCTCAGGAAGCTGTTTTGCTTTAAATCAAAAAGCCAGGCTTTATTATAATAAAACCTCCACAGTTTTATGTAGGGAGAACACAGGAATTATCAAGGAAGATAGAAAATAAAAAAGGGTTTGTGATCTTGCATGCAAGTCTTTGCTTCCACTTAATAACTTTCTGTCCCTTTCTGAGTTGCAGCAAAATCTCTTGGGCCCCTCTCATGTCTGGCCAATAGCAAAGGCTCACAATTTTATTTACTTACTTACTCATTCTCTGAGTGAGCTGTGAGCTTCTTGCTATGGCTGTCTTGCATGAGATATCCTGCAGTTTCTGATCTTTCTATCTTCCAGCTGAATCTCCAGCATCTCAGAGAAGAAAGAATTCCCTGCTTCTCTTGAGAGGGAGGGGGAAATCGCATTGCTCTTTAAAAGAATATAACATATGATTGGAATCATAATAAATACCATCATTTCCCAAATCTAATTATTTTTTGTGTTGCTTGTGATAAGTTGTTGTTCTCAAGAAGCTGACAATAATTAGGTATGGAGGAAAGAGGATGAGGCCAAGACCTCTAAGAAGGTAAAAATGAAGCTTGATAACCAGTTTTAGTTGTCTCCAGACAGGACTCCTGATAGACTAAGCACAGAGGATTTGTGAGGATCAAGTGTAAAAGGAAATCAACTTCACACCTTTATGCACTAAAGCCAATGTTAAAATGTTACTTAGCCATTTTGGGCTGATGTACCCATCCGAAATCTTATTTGTGTTTCTTGATTTGTTTACTATCTGCCTTTATATAGGTAGTCTTCAGGCAGTGGTGGTGTTGAGGAAGATTTCGTGTGGGAGCTGGGGCAGTTACCATGTGCATCTGTGTGCCTATTAATTCAGCCGTAGCACTCATAAAAGGGACTTAAAAGCACCAAAGTACAAGTGGACACTCCTTAATGGTCCATTCAGAAATGGTGGAGCTGGTGCCAGTGACTTCTGATGCATTGAGGGAAATAAATGTGCTAAGAAAAGGTACCACAGAGCTCAGTGGCGATGCCCCAAAGTACTTGTCATCTACATGGAACCTCATCCCAGCAGAACAGTACATTTTTTTAAACAAAGTAATTCCACTTATGTTTTGGTCTCTCAGCTGAGGATACCAGTGTATCTGTTTTTTCTCCTCCTTATAGAAGCTGACTTGAAATATATTTATCCAACACAAAGCATGGCATATACAAAAAAGTGATCTTCAGGACAATACTGTCTCAATCTGTCCTTGAATCTACCCTACATTCCAGATCTTCCTATTTTCTTTGCAGTTTGGTTGCCTAATGTGGACTAGCCCCTGAGACTGTCTGCAGATGTTGGTAGGTCTGGTTATAGAAACAAGGCTGGGCATTACATACATGTGTAGTTGTAACACCAGATTTTTCTTTTTGGTAGCTGTATTTCTTTCATAAATGTGCTTATGTATGAGCTAAGCTCATAGGAATCCTCTACACATAAGAATGGAAAATCTGGATTTGGAATGTAACAGCTGCTGAGCAGCATGAGTAGGTCAGGAAAGCATCATTTTAAACTAATGGTGGATTTAAGTATTAAAGTGCATTTTCTTTGGGATTATGATTTTAGTGATATTTACTTGTAACCAGGAATTCCCTTTTTGTTTCATGTAAATGTTCAATCTTTTAAGCTTTTCTATGTGGTTAAAGGTTAATATATTCTTATGGCAAAAACTTCCATATACACTGCTGCATGTCGTTCTAGCTATATTTTGATTTGGGGAGAGCAGAAGCTCTCAGTCTGCCCAAAGGTTCTGAGGTTTTCTTTTTTATAAGTGGTACTAATGAAGCTACAGTATTTTTTTCCTCTCTCTGTCCCTTATGGAGTTTTTTCATGATTCAAATTGCTTTTTGACACTCTTTGCGCACTTCCCACTCTTGTACTTGCACTTCCTAGAGAAGGATGATTGGTATGCAAATTGAATTTAGGTAGTAGGAGTGCTGGAAATAATTGGACAACTCCTCTGTTTGTATGAATTCTAATACTCCATTTTAGTTACAAGTTTTTAATGCACCCAGATCCCCTTCCTAACCTGGTAGTACAATGTATTTAGAGCTCTGCAGGGTACAGGATTCAAATCTTCTCTCTAAATTGTGTTACTATGAAGTCTGATGTGAATTTCATCTGCTGTTGTGATTCTTCCTTGTGTGTTTAGGTCTGCATGGCCCTGCATAGACATCCAAGGTAGTTTTTATGAAGTGCTGCTGGTAGCAAAATCCAGTTGTCATGGATGAAGGTGTTGGCATGGTGTTCAACTCTGCCTAAGAGCCAAACTAGCTCAGGATACAGTGAGGTGATCCACTGTTTTTACTGGTAGAGCCACTTTAAACTCTTCTCTAGCCTGTGATTTGTCTGCTGTCTGTCTGTCCCTAAACAGCTGCTTGAGACTACTGTACACAACATTGCTGAAAGACTGAGAGGTATGGAACTGGGGATACCACAAACCTGCTTTGTTGGTAAAACCAGGGTATTTTGTAATGGTGCTCATTGTATCTTGAAGAGGATTGGGCATTGGAGAGACCCTGCCTTCCTTACCTTTAGCTAAAAGGAATTTCTTTCACATAACTCATTGTCACATACGTATTACATTGTTTCTTCTCTTGTCAAATAGATGTATTTCCAAGATTTTTCACCTGAACTTTCAAACATATTTAAGTATTTGGCCAGGACAAAAATACTGCCATATAATCAATTTTTCTTTTGCTGTTCATTGATGCACTTCAACTTGCTGGTCTGCATTTTTGTTTTGAACATTAAACATCAGCATCCATCCAGACAGTGCCTGTGCAGAGTGGGAAAGATGTATTGACTTAGCTGTACTTGGAAATAACTCTGTTAAATCTGTTACGGAAAACAGTGGTGACTATGTAGAACTACTCCTGGAGAAACCATCACAACTCCAACCCTATATAGGACAGATTTCTAAGGGGCTTTTTTCTAAAATCAGTTTTGCAGTATTGTTTCCATCTGGGTGACACAGGAAAACACTTACTGTGATTCCAAAGGATGGATTTTTCTTTTTAGAAAAGTTTAAATTTAAAATGTTAAAATGCTAAATAGCACTAAACCAAGATATATTTCCAGCTCCTATATTTTGTTCAATTGTATGAACAGTTCAAAAATATGAACTACGTGAGTATTGTTACTGAACATTTTGAGGTATAAATGAATTCTGGCTTTAGAAATGTGTCAGAGCCAAGAGTCCCTGCAGTGATATCCATCAGTGATGACAAGTATTTCTCACTTAGAAATACTTATCAGTGTTGAACATCAATACTTCTCATATTTTCAATTAAACTTCACAAGCTTCTGTCATGTTGCACATACAAAGAACATGGTCTGAAACAGAAATGAGAAAATGGAGATTAAAACTGACCAATGATCCTAAGGAGAACTCATTACTGGAACTGAAACAATAGTTAAGGAAAACTCTCCTTTACTTAACCAGAGAAACATTTTCCCTGGGGTTTGAAAATCCTTCTACTACATGCTTAGGAAAATTACATGGAAGTGCTTTCCTTGCTGGGAACTCCATTTATATTCATACAGCAAGTCTAAGGGAAAATTTAGAGAAAAGTTTTCAGAAACAGTGCACTAGAAAAGTGATTATTGTTGGCAGAAAGGAGAGGCAGAGAGAGAATGGATGCAGTGGGATTTTTGCTGCCTTGTCAAACCAGAATGTCTTCTGCAAACAAAGGAGATCCTTCAATCAATTGGCTTTACCAAAGAACTTGGAACACTTCACTTTTTTTTTTTTTTTTTATTAGTTGTCATTCTTCGACATGATGAATACTTACAGCAGTATGTTAAAAAAGATACAGTTAAGTCTCTTGGCATCACTGCATAGCAGTCACAGCATTTTCACACAATCTAGTGCTTCCTTTCAGAATGATGCATATGGCATATATATGCACATATGGGGGCTGATTCTTGGTCCCAGTGAAGTTGGGGGGACCAGTGTTTGGCCCATAGAGTGTATAAGATATGTGACTATGTATATATAAAATGCTTTACAATAAACATGACATATACAATCTTGAATTCAAAGATAAGCAGAATATATTTTACATCCAAGTCAAGCTTATGCGCTGCACTTAAAAGTTTATGTACCTAAAATATTGAATGAATTATAGAAACAAAGAACGACAGTTTGCACCAATCAAAGTAATTTGAATACATATTCATGGCATGAAGCTTGCCTTGTGTTTTTGGTTTGTGTTTTGGGTTTTGTTCTTTTTTTTTTTTTTTTGATTTGCAGGGGTTTAATTCAAATTTAATTGATTTTTGTGGGCCATGGGGGTCATGGTGACATCAGGAGGGGAATGGGCATACTTTATGGACAACTCAGCTGAGTAACTTAAAATACAAGGCAATAAATTATGGCTGGTATCCTGGCTGGTACCTGAAAATAAAATTGTGACTACTTGAATTTCTCCTTTCTGAGGAGAATTCATTTGGAAGGGCTAAGTGTGTATTCTGTATCTAATTTGATGGAAACTTTTAACAGGAATTTAAACCCAGCTTGCAAAAGCTGATGAGATCGCTATGCAGTTTAACAACAGCCTTATCTCATTTACAGCTTTCTTATTAATCACTGGGGAGGCTTTGGTTCTCTTCATGAAAACTGAGTTTATACAAGAATAATTGACCTGTGTTGTAGATTAGGTTAGATGATACAACTGCAGATCATGTGTTTTCTTTTTTCCTTTTTCCTCCATAGACTCTACTTCATCTCAGCTACTCCTATCTTTGTTCCTTGTATTCCAAAGGTACATGCTGTCAATAGTCCTTTTATTCCCCACTTGACTGGTGGCTGGAACACTGACACTTAAAAACACAAAGGTAGCTAAAATCTTTACTTAATGACAATGCATATGTATGCATTATTTTAACCAGCCTAAGATTTTCATTTATTATCACTTATTATTGTTGTTTGTTGTACGAAATTGCCTCACAGATGGTAAGAAATCTTCATTTAGAAGAGCTAGATTTTAATCGCATTTGTGGGGCATAAAAACATTTTAAAATCCTGCTTTTAACATCTTTTTTCCTTTTTCTATATGAAAACCTTAACTCAGTTTGAAAACTTCAAAATCTTTCAGCTGCACTGGCCCAGTGGGAAGGAAAAATAATTTACAAGGGCCTTCTGTAAAGTGACTGATAGGGCTGACACCACCAAAATCTGTGTTACCTGCACATCTTTCTGTTCCATGCATCAGCAGCCTCTTGGCACACTGGGGAGAAAACCCCACTGCACAAATGCTCTCCAAAGCAGAGAATACCAAATAATGTGTCATAACTGCACTGCTGAGCACATTAGCTGGTACCAGTTACAGTTTCTACGGGAAAATCAGATGGTTGCATTTTGCATTACAGACCCCAGTGAATCTGGCTGGCAGAGCCTACCCTTTCTGAGCACTTCTGTCTGGAGCACCTGAGGCAAACTGGCCCAGGCCCAAACCTGTGTAATGGATTTGGCTCACAAGTACAGAAGCGTTGCTGAGGCCACCCTGAACCTCTTTCAAGCACTGTTTCATTAGACAAGGTGATTGAAATCTAGCCGGTATGTTCAGTGCACCAAAATTCCCCACAGCCTGATAATTTTCAGAAGAGCTTTTTAAAGCTGGAAAGTTTTAACATGGTAAGAGCAAACTTGTAATGGAACCTGTAGGTTCCACTTGTAGAAAAGGGCTTGGGTTTAATGTGGCTGTAACGAAATTTGATTTGTGTAACTAAGCTTTCCTGTTGGGCCTATTTTCTGGAAGCTCTTCAGAAACAGCTCGACAATGTTTCTGTCAAGAGCTTTTTATGCTGCTAGACTCTGGGTTTAACTAAATTTCAGAACATTTTTAAAAAATTCTTTGAACTAGATGGGAAAGGGCTTCCATTTCTTAGTAAAAAGATAAAACACGGGAAATTACATCCTTTTGTATGGCCTTAAGTGCTTCTAAGCAGCACATTACATTGCTCACGTAATGTCCTAATAATTGTCCTACATCTGTCAGAAGGAAAGGTACACCTAAAAAGCTGCAAAGTGGTGATGCTTCCACCCCCATGTGGTTAAGAAGACATTTATGTCCTGTAGTTCGAAACAATTTAATTCTACTACAACTCTCTTGAGTGCCCTTTGCTTGCTGTGGTCCTTCTATTATATGAATCTCATTTAGATTAGTGGGAGGAAGAAGGAGATTTTCTATTGATTGTACCTTACATAACAGTGGAGGGGCAGAAAAACATTGCTGGAGTGCTTTGTGTGCTCAATGCATTTTGCCCCTTTTTACTTCACTGGGTTTCAGCCTCTTTTCTTTGAACATACGAAGAATTAGTGGAGTAAATCATCCTTCACTAAAACTCATGCTTTTTATTTTCCTCTATTTTCCTCTAAACATATTAGTCACCTTATGAGCATGAACTTTCTCTCATCAAGTCAATATCTCCTGTAACTGAGAAAAATGTATTATATTTTCCCTTGCACTTCTGTGGTAAACATCTTTCTCATGTTTCTCAAACACCAACTTAAAAAGCTCTTTCATTGCTGGCCTCTTCAAGGACTTCACATCACAACATGACTATCCAAACTGACTACCTGGCCATACCTGCTTGTTCTTTTGGAAAGCAGCTGTACAGATTTGACGTACGGGGGGCTCGCAACAACGCTGTACTTCACCTGAATGCAGTTATTCTTTCTGGGGGCAGAGGAGCAGGGAGACAGTCCCTTTGGTGCAATGCAGTAGTGTCTGAGAATACAATCTCACTGAAATGGTGGAAGCCTAAGTAAAGTTTAATAAAGACTTTCCAAGCTGAGGTTGTTTATGGCATAGTTAAGGCCAAGTATCTTTCACAAACATGAAATCAGAGAAAATGTCTCAGCCACTATGATAGCTAAGAGGATTTTTCTTAATAGTCTGACTGCAACACATTTTTTCCCTTCATTGACTGAGACTAATCTAAAAAGTCAGTTGAAGTATTCTAATTAAAAGAAAAACACAAATGCATTTTGATGCTGACTATCTAAGGTGGTAATGTAGGGAAAAAATCAGCTAAACTGCAACAACGGAACTCCAGAACTAATGCCGTGCTTCGTAGATCACTAAGCTATTTTGTAAAAAATCACACTCTTGAATAAATGGTAATCAGGCTGAACTGTCAAACCATGTGGTGGTGCTGCTGTGGGTGGGGGCTGGGGGTTTTTTTGAACTTAAAACTTCAGGCTCTGTGAAACATTTGCCTAGACCTAACGTGCAAGGTGCCATGGATTAACAACGCGGACCTATATGGAATGTGTTTGAAGTTTTCAAGAAGTTATCCTGCCAGACTTCATTCCTTAATGACCTTTTGATACACCTTGGATAGTGGAAAGGCAGTTCAGAATCGTATCTTGTAATCATATGATTTTGGCAGCTATCAGAAGATGATGGATGCTAAAAGTTAAGGCTTTTATCCACAAACAATGGTGTATATTAATAAACTCTATACCATATTTACAAATGCTTTCTCTTGTATTAAAACTAACAGTATTCTGTTCACAGTGCCAATGTTTTTACAGGTAGCAATCATCCCACAGTACTCCAGTATTTTGGCATGGGAATCAGTAGCGCTTTCTATTTACAGAAAATGTACACATATGAATATAAACAGGTAACTTGAAACAGTACTTAAAAGATAGATCTGTTCATGTTTCAAAGGTTTAGACTGTACTACACCCTCCCTTTCGGCAGCGAGGGAATACTGCTCCTTGCAATGAGAAGATGCCCATCTTTTATCCAAAGTGACATAAAAATGATTACCAAAATGAGCCTTGTTACACTGGAGGTGTGTATATGGAGAGTAACTTCAGTCCAAGGTTTATAGATCTGTTGTTTAGTGCACAGAATACAAAAGTTAAAAAAGTTTTTAACTACTAAAACAACCCAACTCTCTGCCTTCTGCAAGCACCGTCCCACTCAGTCCATGTCCTCTGGATGCTGGAGATGCTGGTGGTTTAACGTGCAGCCCAGCTGCCAGCCCAGAAAGGGTGTGGCACTCTGGGCCTATATACATATGTCACAATATGACTTGTGGTAAATGAACAGATCACCAAGAGTGCCTCTCTGTGCCCCGTTCTCTCAGCAACCCTCCCTGCTTCATGGCAGTTGCAACTGGCCTGGCTTCCCTGCTGCTGACTGAGACTCCGCATTGGGGCAGTTCGGGATCAGGAGTGATTAATGGCATCAGGCATGCGCAGAATGGAGAGAGGGGAGAGGAACATGAAGATCAGAAAGAAACCCAGCAGAACCATGGGTGTGTTCGTGAGGACCCTTAGAGTTTTGCCATTTCTTGCCTTTGCAATGTTGACAACAGGCTCCTGCTCTCTGGGACCTCATTTGCTGCTGTGACCAAGACGGAGATAGCAGTGCTAGAAGGAAAAGTGCAAAGCTGCCACTAAGGAGTCTCTTCTTCATTTAAAGTCTGTTCCTGGCTGCCAGTCACTTGGCCTGAGTGGTCGTTGCTCCTACTACTGCTGTGTTGCTTGTGGAGCAAACTTCTCCACTTGGCCTTGTTCCTCCTGAGATGGTTTAGCATATTTTCAGAGAGGGGAGAGTTGCCTGTAAACTGGGCCCACCTCTCAAAGAGCGGCTCAACGATGTACGTCATGAACCCTGGAGAAACACACAAAAGACGGCTGGTGAGCAATTAATTCCACAATTGTACTGCCCCACCGAGTGCCTTGAAAGCACAGAGCAAGGTAAGTGACAAAAGCCCTGATGAGAGATAACAGCAAACTTTCAAACAGACATAATTTACTTTTGAAATGCACAGCTTTTGACCAGCATACGTGACAAGATATGGCTTTATCTGTGTATGTCACAGTAAACTCTGTGACAGTTAGCAACCCTCTGAGGAGATTTCAGACAAGAAAGTAACCAGTGTTTTAACACTGGCTGCAATTTTTCCCATGGGTATTTTTCCCCTTTGCAAAGATTCCTTTGTCATTCTGTTGAACATTTGGCTTAGGTTTCTTTTTGAACATTTTAATTTAGAATATATTTTTTAGTTCTTATGATATCCGCAGCTCTTATTGTTAAAACAACAGGATCAGAGCGTGGCATGTGGTGGATAAAATTTTCTCTTAGAGCTTCTGCCATCATGAGATAAACATGAAGAGAATCAAACTAATACTTACCAATCTGGATGCTTGGTACTGTATCCTTTTGCTGATTACAAAGCGGGCTTATTTCCAGTTCAAATTTTTGTTCCAGATCACCTGCAAAAAAAGGAAAAAAGAAGAATTTTTTTTTTTCCACTTTTACCTCTTCTCCCTACCTATGCCACACTTACAGTGTCTGCAGCTGTGTGAGGAGTTGGAATCTTCTACCAACGATAACCATGGTAAATGTCTAAATACCTTCATTTTCTGGACTTTTTAGGTATCAGAGAAACCAATTATCCATACAAAGAAAAATTTAAGAAAAGAAGACTTTTGGATGAACATTAAATCTGAGCATGTAAGTTTTCTGAGGATCTTAATTTTTAAAACAGACTCTCTCATGCAAAAGATTTTTAAGACACTCTAGTTCATTACTCATTGTTCAAATCTCTTCCTACCAGAAAATTGCAGTAGATCAATTTTAGAAGAAACGCATCTCCAGTGGTATTGTAGTGGAAATTGCTAGGTGTGTTCTTGTGAAGTGGCTCATAAAGGGAAGAGTGTTGGAGCCTGGCAGCCCACAGCTGTGGCTGCACTAAGAAACTTATTAATAAGAGCCAACGCATGGACTCCAGTAATGTTTCAAGAGCCAAGAGCTGTGGAGCTCAAGTTACAGATGTGGTAAAAGGATGAAATGAAAAGTCTGTCTTATTACTGTGCAGTAGCTGGGTATCAAGCTATGCCTTTGCTGCTGCACTGAGCATGTTTATTTCCTGGGTCATCCAGGAAGTCACCAGAGAGGCATCTGCACAGCACTGACTCGAGACAGCAAAGTAGCTGGCTGAACTCCTAACTACCTTCATAGCAGAGTATTTGACTAATTGGACCAGGAGGTCTCCAGTTTCAAATCTGGGACTGCCCTGAAGATTCCTGCAGGCAGCTCCTGCTGTGACCAGCCCTGGGGACTGTTTTAAATTGTTGGATGAAAAACCTGGCTGGGGGATCTGCTCACTGCAGATGCCACCTCAGATTGTTTCTGATGCAGAACTGATGTTCTGGTGATAAGGTTTGCCATTGAGAAGATGCTTATAAACAGTCAGTAGAAATTATTCCTGCAGAAGTGGTCACACAGGACAGGCTTCTGTACATAGTGATGGCAGGAGATGTTTTTATGGACTTGAAAGTAATCAATAGCAACAACCATGCTGGATTTAAGCATTCAGCAGAAAAACATCTCTGAGGGTGTAATTTGCTCACTGCTATGCAAGACAACAACCACTTTTTCTGCTGGAGAGACTGCATTCCCCTGTGCCTGCAATTACTTCATGCAAAGATTGCTCCAAGTTATGTTTTGGGTGTAGGGGTTTTCTTAAAACTAACACTCTCTGTGAGTGCAATGTGTTCATCCTTTGTGATTATTAGCCTTCTCTGCCAGTATACAATCCTGGTTACTGCCTGAGGTAGAGGACCTTTCCTGTCTATAGCATAGAAGGGAAGTGAGAGTTAACTGTGTGCAAGCTAAGATGTGCCACTTCCCCTCAGACAACAATATTTTGTCCATCTGATTTACTAATAAGGATGTAGCGAGGGCTGGTTAGGAAAAACGTTCTTGTAAGAAAGACAGACCTGCTAGTTTAGACAAAACACTATATTCAGCCCATAAAGAAACACTTGGCTTTAAATCTGCTGTTTTTGTTTAAAAGTTATTTTCTCCCCACTAACAGTTTTTTCTATTGTTCTACTGGACTACTCAGGTTCTATAGCCCAATATAAAACACTGTGTGCATTTCTAAGCCTCGCCTTTCTTCCCTCTGCAGCGTGCAATCACTTCTTAAATGTGAGCAGAGTGTTTTCAGTCCTAATTGAGTACTTAGAAAGTATAAGGAAAACATTTTTAGCTTCATGAACAATCAAAAGGAACAATTTAGCAAAACTTAAGACATAATAACAGTTTCTCATGCTTCCAAATGTGCAATTTGTCTTCTCATCTACGCCTCCAAAAATTTCTGGCTAAAAGGCAGTTTCTAACTCTACTGATATCTGTAGGTGTTCTGGGTAGAAAATGGTTGATGGGTCTGGCTCAAACTATGTACACATCTTCTTGTCCTTAAGAAGTCACTTAATTGACAAAAATAAGATTTGCTTTTGCATAGTAAGAACTTAAAATGTTAATTTAAAAGTTAACTTAAAAGTTAATATTTTTGTTTCAAGTTACTATAAAAGGAACTGCATGAATTAGTTCCTGAGAACTTTTATGCTAGGGAAAACCTTCCAAGAAATTTTAAAACCATATCAGAGAAACTGATAATTAATGTTGCTTCAACATCAGCCATTTTCTTGCAAGCTTTTTCTTACTACTTCTAGTTTCATATATACAAATCAGATTTTATTACTTACCCTGTGTTCCTAGCTGTGTTGACTTTTAAAAGATCCGAAAACAAATTAAAGTATTTTTCTACAAAAGGTTTTTGTTAGGAGCTGCTGTAGGTCTCAGATGCTCCTTGAAATGTACATGGATTGTATATTTTATTCACTAATGTGTAGCGTAGATGCACCAGAACACTGGAAGAGCAGGATCTAAGTCTCTCTTAAAATGGCCTTACAAATGTTCTAAAAAAAAATACACTTTGTATCTGTTCCAGAAGGAAGAATAAACAAAGCACTAATTGTATTATCTGTCTCATAGGCAAAAATCAAAACATGAGACCTTATGGTTTCCAAATGTTAAACTTAGTGCCAAAAAATACCTTCAAGCCCCATTGTTGTGTGTAAGAAGGTAGAGAGGTCTACAAAAACACTCTAAAGTGATAATGGTATCTAAATGCATACTATATAATACTGGGGCTCCTGTACCACTGAACAGGATTATACAGCCACTAGTGATAGTCATGCCAGAGTTACTGTGTAATTGTCCCACATAAAATACCCCTTTTCTCTCTGTGATGCTTCTTACTGGTCTCAGGTATTCAGGTATCCCCTGTCAGAGGTATATTTTAGATGTTAGACTAACAAATCTTGAGGGCAGTGGAAAAAGTTTATATTTGTAAGAGTTGAGCTGTCTTTCTCAGCATGGTCCCCCAATACACTAAAGGCGAGGTACTGCACTTCATGAGCTGCATACTGATAACTAACTAAACCTGCATTAGGGAAGTTGCTTATGTTGCTTCTAAGGCATCAAAGACATTTCACCAGCTTAAACTGACATTGGCTGAAAATTAATTTGCTGACCTGTTTGTCCTTGTCAAAGACTAACTGTACCAGGTATCAGCTCAGTTGTGGCTTAATTTTGTAGTGCAGAATGTTAAATGAACTAAGAACTTCATTGTGTGCTCTTCCACTTGCCTTCAAATCTCAGGATGCTCTGAACAAAGAATTTAGCAGTGATTAAACTCTGCTGCACTCTGTATTGTAGCACAGCATGACCTTGCCTATGCAGATAGAGCCAAATGGTGTAATTACTGCTTTTCAAAAAAAGTCCTGCTTGACTGTGCTCTCTGCAGGGGTCTGAAAACATTTGCAGTAGGTTCTAGCTGAGGTTTGGCTTGCCTGCTTTGGCCCTTTCAACAGCATGCTGGGAAGTGTGTTTGAACCCTTTCTCTGCATTTGCAGACAGAAAAATGTGTCGTATTTGGGAAACAGTGAGGAGAAGGCTCCCATCAGAGTTGTAGTGGGAGCATGAAAAGCGAGACAAAACTCAGTGCTAGGATTTTGGGGCAGTGTGGTGCCAGCACCATTCCAGCTCAGAAACGCTCATGGTGACTGGAGGGTCTCAGAGAAGAACACCAAAGAAAACCATGGGCTTTTCAGCTGAATTCAAGTGCTAAGGCACAGCAAAACCCTCCCTCCTGCCTGATGCTGGTAGAGGAGCAGAGAAACACTCGTTGCTCTTCTACCCCTTCCAACTTGTCTAATAAGGCAGCGCATCTTTGAACAGCTCATTCTCAAGGGACATTTCAGTGCTACCTCTGATTTGTCACACAGAAACCATGGAAAGCTGAGGTGAAAGGGGACTGCTGTGAGTTGAAGGAGCTGACCTTGCCGGTAAAACTCTTCGCAGACCCGTTCACTCCACTGTTTGCTCAGATCCCAGACCCGGCAAGGGTTGCAAATGTCAGCACACTTAAGTGCAATCTGAAAGCAAGAAGAAACGTAGCAGTGAGAAGTTACTGTTTAGGAGTGCTTCAGCAGTAAATCTGCGGTCATGGAACTCCCAGGCCCCACCAACGATGTGGGAAGGGTTAAAATTACCTTTCAGAGACTCTGCCTCACCCAAATGTGCCCTTTGAGGAAAGAGCATTTATTTAAGCTGCAAACAAAACTTTCATTCAGTCCTCTGCTTTACCGTAGTGAGAACAAGAGCAGGGCCACATTCCAAGGCTGCAAAGTGTTTTGGATATTCCTTGCAAGGAATAAGCCAACAAAAGCCTCAGGCTGGCTCCTGCTGACTGTTTGGCTCAGCATCCATGGCTGATGACAAGGAAGGGAAGAGCCAAACTGGTGTGTTTGGGCATGATTTCTCTGCGGTCTCAGTAAGTGACCTTGCATCTCACTTCAATTACACTTCATCTTAATGTCTGCATATTTTTGTTTACAAAGCTAAGCATAGGGCTCTCCACACTGCCCCTGGCCTGGTTTCACTTCACTAACTAGTACTTTTAAGTGCTTTGTAGGAGAATGAGTACAGGGGAAAGGTTTTTAAAACTGAGAAACTACTTCAGGAAAGAAAACCATGTCTGCCTGTCTTACTACCTTGGAACAAAATATCATGTGCCTTGTTTCTTCACAGACTGAGCACATTCAGTCTGACTGAAGTCAGAAGTCATTCTGGCACCCGGGAAAGAAAACATAAATATTTCCTGTAAGAGTTCAGACCTGTGAACCAGCAGAGGGGAATCTCCAAGTCATTTTTCTCCTTGGATTAAACTGATTAGTGTTAATATTACTGTCTACTGCAAGGACCTTTCAAACACTCTTTAGATTACTCCAATCAATCAAGATTTCTGGTTTTTTTCTTCTTCGATAACTAATCCACCAGATAAGTAAATCTTACTGTATCTGTTCCCTTGTTCCTAGTGCATAAGAAACCTTTTTTGCCATAGCTGAGAGCTGTAATTCCTCTGCTTTTAGCATTTGCACAACTTTCTTGCCTCACCTTTCTAGAAATATGGTCAACCTGCCACTCTGCTCTGCACCATCTATGCAGGAATCTGCACAGACAGAAGACTGTGTCTGAGGCAGGACAGGTGAGAAGCTACTACATTTCCCATGCTGCTGGAGGGGGAAGAATTAACAGATCAGCACTTCTTCCCTTGCAGCTGTCACCTTTTCCATGACTTTGATGGAAGAAAAATACATAGGTGTTTGTTTTGTAAATGAAAAAGATTACTTCAACTTCTTTATGTGTTTAGGAATGAAATTAATGTAATTTTTCTCCAAAGAAGCAAGTATATGTAGCTACGTTAATCACAATAATGCTTTAATAGGTTTATTCTGAAGAGTCTGCTAATGACTGCTGCTTAGCTGGAAGAATCAGTGTGAGCCTATTTGATTTTTGAATAAAGCATGGGTTTTTCATTAGCTGGGCAGATGCACTAGAGAAGCATCTGCTGCCATGGCAACAGCTGTCTCTGCAGAGGCAGTTTCTGAGCATCCATCACAGGAACAGGACTTTGAGACCTGATGTCAGGCTGTCCTGGGAAGGACACCAGTGAGGAGGCTCTCCTGCACGGTGCTAGAAAATAAGACCAGTGGAGTGACATTTGCCAGAAGAGAGAGAGAGACACTACAATTAAAGCATTAGCTGGCAAGAGAAGCAGTGTTCTGAAAATAAAATAATTACTAGCTCTTCATTCCTTAGCATTTGACACTCTCCTGTATCTGTTGCATTCACAGCTTTTTAACTCAAGGAAATTACATAAGGGAATACTGGAGGCACCTGACATGCCAGAAGGTGGCAGGAGGGAAGTGTTTATGGTAACAGGTAAGGAGAGGCTGATGTCCAGACATGCTATAATATACTACTCTTAACATGTAATAGGAAATACTGTGACCTGAAAAATTAATAAAAACAATTGAAAAAAATTTTTGGAAGTTACCTGAAGCATAAAATGTCTGTCTTGGGCATCCTCCAGCCTCAAATCCTGATTGTCAAGGTGAGATTTCAGACGGATCAAAAACTCATTCTGCCTGTTGATGTCTGTTGCCAAGATTAGGGAGCCCAGCTGCTGCTCAATGTCCTGTCTGCAATGAAGGTAAATAAGCCCCTTTAATCATGGAACCATTCAACATTAAGAGCTCAAAACAACCTGCTCTGGATCACTGGAGCTGGCATAAAGCTCTCTCTTTCTTTATGGACCCAGTCTGATCTGTTTGGTCAGTCTCTACTGGGGTTTGCAGGGCACAATTGTTCTAACTGCTCAAATGGGTTCAAGAAGAATAGATAATGTAGAAGAAAAATGCTTGATAGCACAGGTTGTTCTGAAAGCTTCTGAAAAGTGCTAGGAAAGTACAAAAAAAAACACCCTGAAACAACAGCATGTTGCGTCGAGAAAAATGCTCACGTCTTACTTCAGCTACTCAGAGCTGAGTGGTGAATACTGCAACTTTGAAGTTGCAGTCAAAGTTGTGGAAGTCTAGACTGAAGTCCTTTAAAGTTGGTCTGATGCAAAGAATTTCTGGAGGGATATGGAGCTTATTGCTTCCAGGTAACTTGTTTATATTCTTGGTAGGGTCACTTGTGATTTAAGATTTAATACTGCAGTCTGTTCACTGACTTGATCTCCCATCCTTGGTGGGAGTAATACAAGTAAAAAGCAAGCAGCAATTTGCTCATGTGCTCAAGGTTCATTTTTTTGCTTTATCCACAAAGACTGAACCACATTCCCTCAGCGAGCTGTGAAAGTCTGGAGCAGTCTTGACGCTCCTGACTAACTCCTTCAATTTCCTGTTTTTAATCACTAAATCTTTCCATATTTGGTTGGTGCTATGTAAACCAAAAAATGCCTACAATCCATCTGAACAAGTCCACCCTTACTGGGACTCCGCACGTGTTCCTGGTGCTGAGAATGGCCATTCCTGTGCTGCAGAAGTGGGTAGGTCTTAAAAACTACTTCCACTGTATAACTTTGTCTCATGATTTCATAGTGGCACCAAGAAGGGGAAGGAAGTTCAGCCTATTCTGAAGCCTGGGCCTCTCTTCTTAAAAGCCAGTATGCTTTTAAGAAAGGAGAAGGAAGCCATGGCCAATTTTCAGTGGTTCTGGTGGACACTTACGTGACCTCCTTGGGCAGGTGGGCAAGCAGCCGTGACTCTCGAAGCATGCCTATGGTAGAGCGCCAGTGGTGGTTCTCCAGCACCGAAATGTTCTGGGCAGGAATAACAACAATAAATGCAAGGATTAGGATGGTATCCACGGTACAGGTACACATATGGATTTGCCATATCACATGATACACAGAGCTTGGTGGACATGCTCTAACATGAGCCTAAAATGTGTGCTTTTCAGCCACTGTTGGATTAGAGTAATTGCTCTAGATTTCTATAGTTAAGGACCTTGTGCTTGTGGGTTTCCTAGCTAAGGTCAGCCCTAGAGGCTTGTTGTTCTGCAGTTTTTGAGTCCTGCTGTGAACAGAGGAGCTAATCTCGTCTGAGTGGGAGGTAGATTGCATACTAACAGATTTATTAACAAATGAATTAAAGCAGGAGTGCAAAATGTGCTTTTACCTCTTATTGATTCCAGGTTGACTTTTCAGCCTCTACAGTTTGAATGCAGATCGGACAAGGAAAAGAAAACTAAACTGCCAAATTTCCCTTTGAGTTGGGGAACTGGAAGCTGCCTGCAGCTGTTCAGTGAAAGCAAGAGGAATAGCAGTACTGCTGAGCATTTGCAGGCCTCAGCAACTTATTCTGCAACAAATTTTGACTCCTCTTTGTTTCGACTAAGTGGAACCAAAGTTAAGTTGGAAAAAAGCTGCTAGGGAGCTGAAACCCAGCTTTCTAGATTGTCAGTAAATTATAACAAATTTGGTATCTTATGTCTGATGACTTGAAATTACTATCCTAACACACACTGCATTTTCCCATCATCACTTGTTTAGTTCACAGAGTACTTTCTACCACTAAATGCCTCAGAAATGTCACTTGTTCAGAAACCTCTATCATCTGTTCCCTGTTTTGGGCAGTTCACAGCTTTTGCAGTAGATAAGCACTGGATAAGAAAAACAAAACACAAATCAAAAGCCTAAAGCTTTTGAGCAGGCAGCAGAACAAGGACTCTACCCTGTCACTGCCAGCTGGGACAGTAGTCAGAATCCCTCTCTCCAGTCACTAGCTCGTATCTAGCTCCCTCATACACAGTCCCACACCTCTGAGGTGTTGCTGCCGTAGTACTGCCTTTCCCGTGGGACATGATGTCCAGCTTCCACTTTTCCAAGAGGGACTGAGCAGTATTTTCTCCCTAAGTCTTCCCCAACTTTCTTTATAGTCCTGTCATCTAATGACTGTTGAAACACTAAACATTGCCAGTAACCAAGATCCAATTTGCATTTTCATCATCTTGCCTAGTGCAAAGGTGAGAGTACAAATTGGATTGACTTCCTATCACAGTACTTTCTGCAGTGCTTTTTGTTGCTTCTGAATTCACACAAACAATAATGCTTTGGTATTTCTCTGGGTTTGTCTGCTTGTTTCCCTTACAGAAATGACAGATTCTGGGAGAAAAAAACAAAGTAAAACCAACTCCAAAACTTTCAAATCATGCAAAACACAATTCATTTTCTTAGGAAGAACTGATGGACTCAATCTCAATACCAGTTATGCAATATAGAAATTACTTTTGACATCAATTCTATTCATTTGCCAAGTTAAATATCCCTTTTCTCCTTTTGCCTAAATACATCAGGATGGACTTCTGCAATCCTACACTCGGACCAAGAAAAATAAGAGAATGTAATAGAACATAATAACATTTTTTTGGGTTTTTTTTTCACCTACCCAGTCGCTGAGCTAAATAGCGGTCTCAAGAGTCATCCCAAGGCCACAGGCTGCTATCTTCTTACTAAATTGGAGAAACTCTTCCTGACTGTCACCTTTGGCTTTTGGGAAGGCTTACACTTGTTTAAGACAGTGCCTGTGTGCACAGTTTCCTCTGACCCTTGTCTGACTGCATCTCTGAAACACTGCGACCAGGGAGATCCCTCTTGGAGCATCCTGTGTCACCACATCCCTTCCAGTGTAGTAGCCTTAATTGGTGTGAGGAGCTGCTTCAGCAGCACCTGCCTCAAACAGGGAATTACACTCCATGGATGCAGCTGCTCCTTGGTCATACTGAAGGCCAGCCAGAACAGGGCTGAGGCATATGAGACCTTTCCTGCATCCAGTTAGTAGTTACTCATAGGAAAAAGCACACTCAGGTAGTCATCTCAGAGTATTTCTGCTTCTCTAAGTTTCTGCTCTCTGCCTACTGCTATAGGGGGAATCTTAAACTGACACTGCTGCACTGTTTAGTTTCCCACACTGGAACTACAGGGAGGAGGGAAAAGTAAAGGTCATGCTAACAAGCAACAACTGAGCATGAAGTCATATGATTCTCCTCTTAAATGTAAGGAGACAGAATCCCTGAAGCGGCTGCCAGCAATTAGTAGAGTCAGCTATTCCACCTAGGAACACACTACTGCTTTATTAAGACTAATTGCCATGAGCTATCTGATCACCCAGGCTGGTGGGAGACAACCCATGAAGGGAAAGTCTCTGTGCTGGCTTGCAGAACTGGGCTCTCAGCTCTGCTTCACATGGTGTTTTAGTTTTTTAAAAAACTGAGTAGTGCAGCTTTGCTTTAAAGGCTGCACTGTAGGAAGCCTCTCTCACATTTACAGCCCAAATCCAGCAGATTGTTGTAACAGAGACTTCAGGACTATGACTGTTTATTTTACTTAAGCTACCACAGTATTTCCAATCTGTTACTTGGTCTGAGCTATTTGAACCACTGCATTTGACACACACATTTGAAAAAAAACAGTAACTTGAAGAGAGGGAAACTTGCTACTAACAACCTGCAGAGCAAACTTAATTCAAAGTCAAGGGGATCAAAAATTTCTTTCAATCTCTTCAATCTTTAATTCTTACTCATTGAGCAGTTGGTTTAACTACACAATGTTAAATAGTCAAAAATGACACTTATAATTAGAAACATCACTTTTAAGGAAGACTGCAAAGAAGAACTCTTACTGATGCCCAAAATGTACTTTCCTATTTCCAGATTGCCTACATCTGTATTAAAGTTGCAAAGTGTCCTTTCATAGCTTTCTGAAACCTGTTTTGTACTACAAATGTTGTATGTGATCTATCCGCACTTCTAAACTTTCACCCTTCATTTAAAAGCCACACAATGTAAGTTAGTTGTAAAGTCTGCATCACATTACAAGGAATGCTGTTATGCTCCTCACAGGAAAACTAAGTCACCTCCAGACCACTAGAGTTACCTTCTATGCTCTCAAATGTCCTTGTAATGCTGGAGATTTCAAGGACCTGCTTTTATTTTTGTAGAAAATTATGGTGCATGCAATCACGTGCAATCGACTCTCACGGAAATTACCCTATAAATTACAAAACACAGTGTTTTGCTTCATAAAATATGGATTTAGTTTGGAAACAAATATTGAAAGCTCTGAAGCCCTTGATGATGTCTTCCTGAAATATGACTCTTCTCACATATGCACTTCAGAAGCTGTCAAACACTTTACATCTTTGGCAAAAACTGACCTACCTCATTTTGCAAAACCTTTTCTTCCAAATGTAAACGTAAAGTTCTAATTTAAATGTCAAGAGACATTTAAAAGCATAGAAATGCCATACATGGATAAGTCCACTGTCTCAATGACAGATGACTGCCAGCTCTGTTAAAACTTACTTCCATTTGATCCTTTTCTTTGATTAATCCCAGCAGTTCTGTGGCTCTGCCACTTAAAAACCAAAAACCCAAGAACTTTGTTTCAGTTTCAAGCACATATTAAAGTACACGTTTTAAAGACTATTCACCAAATCTAAATTCTTGACTAAAAATGTTTTCAGCAAAACATTTTTCCAGAAGTTATTTTTATTGGCATCCATATACTGTATACTACTTAAATCTTTGGAAACAATGTGGGATCATTTTCAGTTAAAATAATTCAGACTTGCCAGTGAATGTCCTTAAGTAGGGTACTTCAGATCTCATTTGCTGTTGAAAGATTGCATTTTCTGCTTTGTCACTGCCTTTTCTAACCAACATTTGTAAGTATATTCAAACCCAAATAACTGAACAAAAACCACTTCTCCAAGATACTAATATTTTAGCTGTATGTCTTTCAGACTAGCCTGATTTTTCAACCTAATTATAAAGTACTGTTTGCCACTATTTATTTGAGAAGGAATTGTTTGTACCTTTTTACAAGACAAGGGGTTTTGTGGAATGGCTCTACTCACTCCTCTTTAAAGCACCCTCACCATTCCCAAAGTACCCCAGCTTAGGCCCCTGGCTTTTTTCCCTCCTCACTCAGATGGCCTGACATTTAGAAAAGACTGGACCAGAAACATATGGGTATGACATAATAAGCTGCATCAGCTTATGGTAAAGCCAGTCACCAAGTTTTCAGTGTTTGGGCATCACTGTGCCTTGACTGGGGCTCCCACAGTCCAGCCCCTTCCCATGTCTGAGAGCAGGACAGTCGCACCATTACACAATCAACTCCTTATGGGAAAACCCAAATGTTGCTTGTGTAGGGTAGAAAAAGAAAGACTCCCTTATCAAGTAGTAACATCCCTGCAATCTCTGTTTGCTAAGTATGTGTATGTAGCTATTAGTGAGTCTTCTTCAGGTAGATTAATTTTTAACGTGGGATATTCTCTTTCTGAAAACCTCCACAAAAGCTGAAATTGACTCTTCCAAAGTGTCTGGAAAGCAGCCCAGTGGGAGTGCTGGTTGACAGCTGACTGAACATGAGCCAGCATGTGTGCAGGTGGCCAAGAAGGCCAGTGGTATCCTGGCCTGTACAAGGAATAGTGTGCCCAGCGGGACCAGAGCAGTGACTGTCCCCCTGTACTTGGCACTGGTGAGGTCACACCGCAAGTGCTGTGTGCAGTTCTTGGCCCTTCATTTTAAAAAGCACATTGAGGTGCTAGAGCATGTCCAGAGAAGGGCAGCAAGGCTCATGAAAAGATCAGAGAATATGTCTTGGAGTCAAAGAGTGGCTGAGGGAGCAGGGGGCTGGTCTCTCCTGCCATGCCTGCAGTGCGAGGACCAGAGGGAATGGCCTTAGGCTGAGACAGGGGAGATTCAGACTAGATAGTAGAATAAAACTGTCACTGTTAGGGTGGTCAGGCACTGGAATAGGGTGCCCAGAGAGGTGGTGGAGTCACCATTCCTGGAGGTGTTTAAGACATGCCTGGATCTGACGCTGGGTGCTAGGTGAACAGCTGGGTTGGACCTGATGATCTCAGAGGTCTCTTCTAGCCTTCATGATTTTATGAGTTTGTGATTCTAAAGGCTAGAAATCAATACTATCCTGATATATTAACTGTGAATTATGGTTAGTGCAACCAAAATTAAGATGTACAGCATTGTTCTGGCACATTGTATATGTGAGTACAATGCAAAGAATAGAGAGATGTGCATATATAACAACAAAGTACATGTGTGTGGAGATTATACTCATAGGACAGTTTTAGATAAAATACAGAGCTACAATGATTGCCATGGGCCAAAACCTCAAATACATTCAAAAAAGTACCACAAAAATCAAGCAGTATGGATTCATTGCTAGTTATTGAACAAAAGGGTCTGTGTTTTTTGTTTCAGGAAGTTTTCTACCACTGCTTGCCAGAGCTGAAAGGATGTATACTAGATGAAGGACAACTCTGTACTTATCTCAGACTTATGTTTCTCTCTGAGATCTTTTACTGGCTGCTCTTAGAAACAGGATACTGGTCTAGACAGCCTGTGGTGTGACCCAGTGGCTTTCCTGAAATTCCTTCTTTGTATCTTGAGGAATGTTACTGTAAATGTCTACAACTTCTCCTTTGCTTTCATTTGTCTTCTATTTTGTTTTTTTAATGCAATGTTCATTAACTATTTTACTACAGTCACATGAAGCAAATGTTTCTTTTAATGCAATACCAATTCAGAGCATGCCTGCTGCTTACTTTCTCACTGAAAGAAGATGAAATCTTCTTGTCATGATTTTAAATCTCCTGCCCACGGTTCCTCACCCCAGATGATCTACAGCAGAAACAACCCAGGCAAGAGATCTGGCTTAAATGTTCTCAAAGAAAATCTGACATTTCCACCTTTTTTCCTGTATCAGCTTTGCTGTAAGAAGTGACACCCCATGAGGTGCTTGACTGAAATTGTCCAGACTCCAAAGTGCAGGATGACTTGACCTGCATCCTCCTGCTGCCAGATTTTGGCATTAAAAGTTCACTGCAAATTATTAAACTCTCTTTAACTGCATTTTACACATTAGCAACTTGATGAGCAGTTTTACCTGGTACAAGCTGGCAAGGTGGTGTTTAGTTTTAATCAGAAAGGGTTGGTTGACCCCTGGGTGATCCACGTCATGAGCTGCAGCAGCGAGCAATCCGAGCATGATGTCCGATGGGGTGAGGAAGTTGGCAAGCTGAATCATAGCACACATTAATCACAAGAACATGAATGGTAAATACTTTTTTTGGTAAATAAACCAGCTGACATCATGGCATTGCTTGGGTTTGTAGGTATTTGTACACAAATGTGAAGTATAAATTATGTGAACAATGTTTTAAAGGTAAATGTTGACCATAACATCTATAAAGATACTGGACTACATAATCATCTTTAATTACAATTTGTATTTCTTATCTCTTTATCATTCATGGCAATGTAAGGATTGTTGTAATAGAAGTGCTTGAGCACAGTCTCAAACCTTTAGTTTAAAAAGCAAACAGGTAGGCTGGCAGGTTGGCATATGTTAGCATCCATTGTAAGATCTCTACCTCTCCAAGTACTTAGCAATACCAATGAAAGATCAGGCTTCAATTTTCTAGCATAGCACTGAGTTATAAAATGTAGAGTTTATCAACTTCTGAAATTTTCTGAATTTTGGCTGTTAAATACCTATCTCAGTTCAAGTATATGTGTTTTATTAGAAAAAATAATTTACCTTTCTAACTACAAACATTCAAATTGGAAAACCTGTCTGGATTTCTTTCTGTTACAGGGCTCATTTAGAAGCAAAAAAAGGTAGTCTTAGCATTTTCTGTTTGTGAGAATGAGGCAGTTACAACCAGCCCAATGAGCCTGTACAGAGTACAGGTCCATGAGATGAAAGAAGCATCCTGAGGTGATGAGCAGGTATGGTCCAGGTTCTGGATGTTGACTGTCCTTGCCATGCCACTTCCTGGCAAGAAAGGACTTGCAGATCTTGCAGGAGATGAAAATACAGGAAAGGTGGGGCCTGCTCCTGTCCTCACCATTGCTATATTCTGCTGTAAAAAACTGCTAGAAACTAGCAGAACATCCTTTCATTAGAACCAAGCCAGAAAAGGTTAAAGTTATGTTCTTATACTGTGGCTCAGCACGGCAGTATCACAATGCCTTCCTGTAACACACAAGGCAGCACCACACGGATGCTGTGAGGACTTGCAGCAGCAGTCAAATACTCGTGCAGAGGACACCCTTGTAACAGACCCATCTGAAGGGATTGTTTTCCCCTTTCCTGGTGTGGCACTGTGCCTAATTTGGTCTTTTGAAATAGGGATGTGGGGAGCTTATACTCTGAGGTGGCTGAGGCACATACATGCATTGCCTCCTGCTAAGTTTGACAGGAGAACTTCAGGCACCAGTGGGTGGCTGGATCACATTGCCATGGTGGCTGGAGCTTCTAGGGCAGCACTTAGACATGATGCCTGAATGAGGAGAAGTGATTCTTGTGGCTTGACTGAAACATCTGTAATCTGTAGCTGAGTCTGCTCGTGACTTGCTTACTTCCAGCCTGCCATCACTTTCTGCTGTCTAGAAGTATCTCTTGGGGGGTTTTATTTCAATCCTGAGAAAAAAAATCTGAGAAACATCTGAAAGCAACATCAGTGTGAAAGGTTGTCATTACCTTGGGCTCCCTCAGATAGCAGTGCATAGCTTGTGTGACATCAGCGGCATGGACAGCATTATGGTATGGGTTCTGGCTATGGTAATCTTCTTGAACCATAACTGTGAATCAAAACAGAAAACAAATATCCTTTTGTCTCTGAATGCCATGGCCACAAGTGGGAACTGGACTTAAAATACAATCTGAGGTTTTGCAGTCAGCTGCCTAAGGAGTTTCTTCAAATAGCTGTAGTTTATTTAAATTGCTGCTTTTATCGGGATACCTTTAGAGAAAAAATGCATGAAAGGATTTATGAGGCCCAAGGGGATATACTGCATCTAGTGCAAAAATCACCCCTTTCTTGCCTTAGTGAAAGCTCTCATTGAGAAGTAAAATAAACAAGGAAGAGAGGCAAATTCATCCACAATGGAGTGTAATTATTTAGGCTGCTGTCATAGGGTAGTAGTGTGCCATTAAGGCAGTACCACCTATTTTACTGCAGCAGGGAGTGAGACCCTGATATCCTGCACTATTCATTATTTGAGTGGTGAACTACAGCAAAAAGAATTTCTACACCCCACAGGTGAAGAATCAAGAAAAAAAAGCACTGGGGTATTCACGGCAGTGAATCTTCTGTGACGATTTTAGTCACATCTGTGTGTTCATTTTAACATGCCAGTCCCTCTTGCTTTAGTTTGCAGTGCTGAAACTGGTCCAGTTGGACTAGGAGCACCAACCTCTTAACTCCCAGTTTTCTCTCACACAGAAAAATCACTAAGATGTGTGCTTCACACCCCTCTGTTCCTTGCGGCAGTGCGTGCACCATTACGTGGTCTTGGAACACCACCACGTGAGCGTTGGAAGCTGCATGTGATCTTGCCTAAAGCCCTCTCCTACACACGATCAAATTAATCAAATGGAAAGCTAATGGGCAGATCTCCCATGGCACTCACTGCCAGCGTGAGGAGTGCCAAAGAAAGCCCAAGCTTTCTGTTTGTTTCCAGCCACATAAGCATCTGGAGCTACAGTGGGTAATCCCTTAAACTCTGAGTACCACTAGCTCTAATTACCCAACTGTCCACTTCACGTCTGCCCACAGGAGTCAGAAACAGCAGGGAGATTTTGTCTGTCTCCACACCAGAGGAACACTTTCCAGAAGCGACAATTAGGCAGTCTTAAAGAGGATACCCTGCTTTGGAAACTCTGCCTGACAGCCTGAAAAACTGCCACTTAGCTGCTTTCAAAAAGTGATGCAAAAAGTAATTGATTTTGGCCAATTTCTTCTTTTGGTTCACTGACAGCATGGGGCTAATATTTCTGTTGGCAGTAACAGCAGCAGGGGCTTTCATCAACATTATTCAGTGTAGACAGCTTGATATAATTTGTTAAATTTTGCACATAAGCTTTTAACTGCTCTGGGTCTCAGTAGTCTTTTAGTCACTAAAATAATTACACTGCACCACAATTGTACTGTGCACGCATAGGTTCTGCAGTGTCTGTCTGTGTGGGCCTAAGCCAGCCACATCTCTGCATGGCACACTTTATTTTAAATCACCAGTGTGACTGTCGTGCTGGGATGCTGGAAGCCCAATGCAGAGCCTTTTGAAATCCCTCAACTGACAAGGTACTGAACCAAGGACTTGAGTGACACAATGAATGCTGATGTGTATCACAGACATCTTTTACTGAAATATTATGAAATATGATGTCATATTCCAATGACATCATCATTTTTACACAGATAAACCAAGCCAGTGCCTTCTCTTATGCTCTATTTAAGCTATAAACTTCATTCAAAGATGGCTTCGAGGCGCGCACTTACCAAAAAACCTGTGTAATGTAACCATGTCTAACTGGAAATGGTGAATAAGTCCATGCACATTGAAGAGGTGACAAAGCAGTGTTACAAGACTGTTTCCTAAAAGCAGAAAGGAACAACTCTTAGATCAACTTTGCATGTAGTTACAAATGAAGTAAGGCTAAAAACCTGAATAATTTCCTATTAGTCAGCTCCTATCACCTTATCTCCAATGAAGTGAGCTTAGATGACTCTCATATACTCAGAAGTTACTTATACAAATTATTCCTATATATAAACAAGACCTGATGGAAAGGTTGTACCAATGGAATGCCATTCTTGTGTCTACATGCCATGAAATCAGATTTGGTGTTTCAACATGACATGCAAACTGGTTTTAACTGGGAGAAGGCCAGCTGACATAGTTTTAACAAAATCTTTTGACAGGCTTGTCTGAGAGCAACATCATCTTCATAATTCAGGTGTATCTTCAGAAACAACAGAAACCATAGTGGCTTTTCTGCCACTTTGATTTGCCATACTGTACTAATTAATTAATTACTAAAAATGAGGAGTTTGGAATATTCTTTTTAAAATTTTTTATATGGCTGTATAAACATATAATTAACCCATGTAACCTAGCTCAGCTACAACTGCATCTCATAATGACAATGCAGACAGGAAAATGAGTTGCAGCATTTACAGTCTCAAGTACCACTGTAATGTTGCACTGGCCTTACTGTAAATTCAATACTGGGTACACTGGCAAAATTGAGCCTTACTAATATTACAGGATCAGCTATACATAAACCCAGTATTTTAAAAAGATTGCACTGCTTAATTCAGCAGCACTCTTTCCATAAAAGTTAGAAAACCCCCAAACCAACCAACCCATACTACACATAAACAAAGTTTGAAGGGAGTCTTTTCTTATTTAATGTAACTCAGGAAGGAAAATAAATATCTGTATGAAGAACACATGGAAACTTACTTGGTCCTGACTACTGAGCAGGGCCACAGAAAGATAATTTAGAAGAATTATGCTTATGCTTCCCAGGCAATTTGCAGTCCTTTTCATTCTTCACTGCCAGTCACTCAGCTGAATGACCCTCTAAACTAACCTTTTTCTACATCTTCTGCCCCAACCAAACCTAATTAGACTGGGGGTGAGGAATGAGGGGTCTCAGTTCTCTGAGCAGTACAGAAAAGGGAAAGCTGCGATCATTACCCTCTTCAGCAGTTACCTGATCAAGAGGTACTGCCTCGACATTTGCGGGGAAGGGGGATGGTTTTATAGGCACATATTTACAGAAAACATTTCACAGATTTTTACTCTCTTAATAAATTTCCTAACTTTTGCTGCTGAACAGAGGAAAGGGTATCTTCAATCGAACAAATGTCTTTAGTATTGATAGAAATTGACTGATCATGAAGATCTGGATTTATTGACCAATGTATCTAAATTGGTATATTTAAAGTAGCTTGGGAATTTCACAGGTAAATAAAATAGAAACACCTTATCGAAAAGGTTACAACATAAAATGTAGGAGACCTGATTAATACAAAAGCTCACTTTAAACATTACCCTATAGTTCAGGAAAAGCCTGAAAAAGCTCCAGGATGTGATTTTAATAGAGGTTAAAGGTGGCCAATTTCTCTTTAGTAATCTGAACTGGAAACATTTAGCAAAAAATTAATTAGAGATTTTTTGAATAGTCATATATGAGAGACAGTAAAACAAAGACTTAAAAATTTACTTACCATTTGTCAAGCGATCAAACAAGAAAATGTCAAAATCCCACATTCCCACTTTGGATAGCATATGCTGGGAAAAAACAAATGTGAAAAGGCCAATGACTAGTATGTCACACTGTAAAGCAGATTTTAATTATTATTACACATAAATCAGTCACAGGATTGGTTACTGCAGCTTTAAAGTTTTTTTCAAGACTTCTACAAAGGTTGCATTTGAAATATCAGGAATTAGGCTCATATAGCTGTACTGCATAAAATATCACTTGCTCTTGCACTTTTAACTGAGGTTTTGAAGATAACACTAAAAATGCCTTCTAAATGAAAGTCAAAATAAGGAATATTATGAACCAAAATATTATGAAAATATTCCCTTTTTACTGCACAAATGCTTTATTGTTTCTTCATGTCCCCAAATTATCAGTGCAAATTCTCTTGGGATTTTAACAGTATTTTAGAATCTTAGCTCTCACGGTGAGTATGAGTTACAATATGCTAAACAAAGCAGTACACAGGAATGGCTTTTATAAACTACTGTTTATAACTCCTGTGCTACTGTTATACTCACTCAGCCATGCAGAAGAATCCATCATTACCACCGAATGCAGTGTTTTTACGGCTACTTCAGTTGAGTCAGGACTGACACTGGACTACCTCTATGGCCTACAGTGATGGACGTCTGAATTGAAATACACATTCACTCCCATCGCTAGTCTACATTCAAACAGTTCTGGATTCTTAATTACTTTCCAACACCTGGAATATAATCTCCTCTAGCAGAGAATAACAATTGCCTAGGCATATAATCCCAATGCCATCAATTGTGCAAGTTTTTTTAGAAAATACCATTCAAAGTAAGTGTAAGAGCTGCAAAATAAGATAATTATATTTTGATCACTGTGAAGTTTGCAGTCAATGTTCCATGTTTCCTAGCCTTTGCCACTATGGAGAGCTATTATGGATGGCCTAATAGGTGTTCCATACCAGATGAGAGACATCTGTCTTTCTTCAATGAACTAAACGCTGTGTCAGGGCTGCAATTAAATCAATAACGTAACCTGAACTCCTTCACTCTTTAATAAATCCATATTATAATTTCAGTTGTTGGAATGCTGAATAGACTTAGCAACATATTTCTGTTGCTTTGAGACCTAAGCCTTCAAGGAAGGAGAAATGGACAATCTGTTGATTGTGAGGTAGGCACATAACCTGGGTCATTTAAGAAAGATCAGCCATGAATTTGGTTATCTAAAGACTAAAAGAAAACTGACACTGTCTGTAGTGTTATTAAAAGAAATGGAGATCTGGACACCTGTCTTGTCTTACCCTTGCTTGCCCAAGGTAGTCCTCATCCAGCAGGTACAGAGAGGCTTGTGGTACAATTCCACGCAATAACCGGGATGCATGGAAATATCTCTGGAAACTTAACAGTCTTTTCACTTTTTTCTTGGTGCCAATTTCCCCTGAGAGTGTAGTATCTGTAAAAAGGAATCAGCACAGAAACCGTGAAACCCGAGATGATGGATGACATTATCAGTTTAATAAGAGAAATATCAAACACTTTAAAATAGTAATATAAAAATCATGAAGTTCATGTTTCTTGCCAAGCCACATGAAGGAGCAACATTCAAATCACTTCAGCATAATATATTTGTTATTTTAGAAAGGAAGTATGTTCCAGGAAAGAGAATATTATTGTAAGTTTTGGAAGATCTGAGTTCAGTACACTGCCTGCTACAGCCTTTAATGTGACCCAGCTCATTCACCAGGAGGAAGGGGGTGATACATCTCCTAGCTGTAGGTGTTAGAGGGAGCCTAAATGACTAGGCAGAGTTAGGTACAGAAAAGCTGCTCTTACCCTCTCTGCCTCTGTTCCCTAACCATACACCTGAAAATAACATTACGTTGACACCTCACAGGAGTGTCATTGGAATATATTAAAAATTGCACAGCACTAGAAGTACAAGGTGATCTTGGGTGTAAAATCAAAAAAGTGACACTAAAAGAGAACTCAAAATACAGTCTGAAAACACAAATATGTGACCCACTTTCGGAAAATGAAATTAAAGAGAGAAAGAAATAAGAACACGTTAATAATCCTATTGCATTGTCAGCTGTCCTTTCTACATATTAAAGCAAATTAGAAATGAAGAAAATATTTTAGCTCTGTCAGCAGGAAATCAGGTATATTTAGATAATACAGGCATTTCTGGTTACACAACTGAATATGTTCTTTTCACTCAGGACCAGGATAATTCTAATTCCCTAATGCTCTATTAGGAGATTTTCATATAGGACTAAATGTGACACAAAAACCAAGGCAGTTCTTATACAGTGATTAAATCACTAATTAGAGTAATTAAATTACCTTATTGTTAGTAAGAAAAATATGGAGGGTTTCTAAAACTCAAAATGGTTTAGATAATTTCATTTGAACTTTTAACAGAATCTCACACTCAGTTGTGATGTTTTCATTTTGTAGTCTGGTACTAGTTTTGGGAAAAACGGAGGTCAGAAACTGGACAGTTGGTTGAAGGTAGCAAGATTCAATACAGTTTTATTTGTAAGACAAACCTGGTAAGAAACTGAAGATTGAACAGTCTTTTGAGAGAACAGTAATGATTTCTTGAGATAAGAAGTTCCATAGCATTCACTGGATTTCAGGTTTAAGTAAGAGCTCACAAAAAATATCCACACACTGATGCTGACTCTCTCTATTCTCTATTTTTCAATCTCTTTTTATGAAAAAAACTCTGAATGTTTGTTCTACTGTGAAATTAAAATATCACTCTGTCCGCTATTTCTATGGATGGGATTATTCTGAGAGGATTTTCAGAGAAGTCGCTGGAGTTTTTTGGATCATGGAAGGTTCAGGATCTGATTTCTCTAACAGCAGATGTGTAAGCACCCTCTGTAGCAAGTTGCTTCCTTTTTAAGTAATCCAACAGCTACTGAGCGGCACAAAGTCAGTAATAACATCAAAAAAAGCCATCCTTACTTACTGAATATCAATATAACTTCCAACACCAGTAAGCCTCATGGTTCTCATGTGCAGTCCAAAGACCTCACTGAGTTTTAATAATACAAAAGCACAAAATAACTTCATTGCAACTTAAAAAGCCATGTGGTTTCCAGAATGCAAACAGTAACAACACCACTACTGTACCAGCCTGAAGGTCAGGTTTTCATTTATGATGTGCCAGCACCTGCCTTGCATTTTCTCACACATCTGAAAAGCTGGAACAATTTCATGGACTGTTGAAGGAGCAACTAATGTAGGTGCGAACAGTTACCCAGTGGCAGCGACATGTGGAGGAACCAGTAGACTTCTTTTCTTGTTTCTTTTCATTTATATAGGGTGCTACAAAATGGCTGGCATTCAGTTTAATTCCTGGATAACAAAACACTTAAAATAAATTCACTTTTAAAACTTGTGTTAGCTGTTTCTTGACTTTCCAACTTCCCTATTTCCCTCTTAGCCTGCAAGCTGTCACTACTTTCAGGTAACAAGTTTACACTATAAGTACAAAAAAGTTAACTTTTTTACATTAAAAATTAGAAGTCACTCCCACTAATTTTTGTCTAAGTTAATATCTGTTTTTTCAGTTTTGTCTAAGTTAATATCTGTTTTTTTCAGTTAAAGAAAGATGACTGAAATCACCATCTACACTCTCTTAAACTGTCTTTAAAACTCACATGTAGAGCTGCTGTGGATGATCTGAAGGTGAAGGTTTGGCCTGAGTCCCAACAAGCAGCTGTACACTGGATTATGAAGAAGTGGTTATTTTATCCTTTGGATTACCAGATCATTTCAGTAGTATAAATAATACTTGACAAAGCACAAACACATGAGATGGAATCAAGTAACTTCTTATTATGAAACATTTTCTGAAATGAACCATCAAACTTGCTGCCCATTGTTCAGTATGGTTGTCGTGGTTCAAATTCATATGTAGTCATCAGCAGACAGTGCTCCTGAAACCTGACTTGATGATTCAGGTGAGTGTTGTATTCTAATATATTATACAAAAAGGATTACCCACAATAGTCTGTTGTCCTGTCTTTTCCTTCATAAGGGAAGAAGTTCATAATACTGATAAAGAATTGTAGCAAATGTATTTTCAAAACTGGGCTTTTGACAGAACAGCCTGAATCCAGCACAGCAGGCTATCCACGTGCAAACTCTGGATGTCAACTTAAAATAATATCATGTTAAAATCACATCCTTTGGGCCAAACAAAAAAACAAAAGCACAACTATATGAAGCTGAGAGAAAATAGTTAATTAGAATAGAAGAGCAAAAGACAATGCAGCCAAAAGTGAACACTTAAATTCTGCCCTCAGCTCAGCAATTGCATCTGAATCTCCCAGTAGCAAAGAGCCATTCCCAGCATGTGGGATCCACCAACACAAAATCAAGATAGAGTTTTAAGATGAAATTAAGGGTTTATGTGAATGATTTAAAGTAAAATGCTTAACACACTACTTCTTTATGGACTTTTTAAACTGTACATTTCAATTTAAATGGTAAATATAACATTTCAATGACGATACATGATACAAGTCATACAGTGCCTTCAGGTGAAATTGAATTACAAAGTAAATGAATAAAAAATATTACTGCAGATATCCGTGAACTTCATCTGTGAACTATGGATACTTAAACATATCCCATAGCATCTGGTTAAAGACCATGATCTGCATGGGAAGGATTTGTAATTATGTGCAATTTTGAAATGAATGTGAAAGACAAACAAGAATGTCTTTTGTTTGTACCCATAAAACTTTCCTCGTGTTTAATCTTAAGTCATTGTGGCAAGTTCTGAATGTTTTGCTTACCTAAAAAAACTCCAATTCTTTAAAGATGCCCAATTTTCATGCTATGGAGATAACACTAGCACAGGGGCTGCAGAAACCCTCCTTTGTGCACTGAACAAAGTTGTTGTATGAATTACACAGACATCTTGTACGAATTACATACATGTTTACAGAAGTGTTTGTACAAGCATTCCTCACAAAGCTCAACTTCTGCCTTCAAAAGCTCAGGCGGCCTGAGCTCACAGTGTATTTCCTGTGTTTTAGCAGGCAGCCAAAGTGGCTGCATTTTTCTTCAGGTAATTTGACAGCCACATCACACACACACACACCAGCAGACCATAGATGATGTCTGCATTACTGCACGTGGCCCTCAAGAGGTTAGTAAGCTGCAGAAATCAATGGCTGCCTTCTTTCTCCCAACACAGCTCCTCCAGTTACACTGATCTTCTCGCCTTAAATTGATCTATGGCTCACTACACACCAGCCTCTGTTATTTCAGGAAAAGAGTTTTCCTGCACTGGGAACTGCTACCAGTTTTATTTCATATTTCTTTCACACTGCTGCGCTAGCACATGCCCACAGGCTGCGTGAATATAAAAATGATGGAGGTTATGCTAACAATGGTTGAGTTAACATCCAGAAATTATCACATAAATCAAATTTGGACAAGGAGGTACTTAACTCTGTACCAGACATTCATTACATTGTTACTGTTCTTTCAAAGTAAACAAACTCTGTTATGCATTCAAGTAAAGCCTCTGAGTTTTTCTTCACGGTACTGCCTCTTGTTATTTTATTGCACCTCAGCGTACAATAAAAACAGGTCACCCAGCAGCATGAGTGGATAAAAAAGGGTTTATTAATTTTCAAAAGTGAACTGATTCAAAAAAGGGAAATGTTTTTTTCACCCTTCTTTCCTAAAGGATGCAGGATAAAGCAGGTCCTCCAGCAGCTGCCTTTGACTCATACAATTTATAGTACCCTTTCCCCTCTTCTGAGAATGCAAAGGTATTTCATACACAGCCACTGTATGCCTGAAGAGCCAGGCAGGACTGGTGGGAACGTGCTGGGATATCTGTGCATTTCATACACAGCCACTGTATGCCTGAAGAGCCAGGCAGGACTGGTGGGAACGTGCTGGGATATCTGGAAGATAATGTGAGAGGGTGAGTCCTGCAATCTAAGGTCTGGACAGTCTGCAAACTGCGAGGACACTGGGAAACAATTTGTCTCTGGTCCTACAATTTTTCACACTGGTTCCTAGCTAGACAGCTGGTTAGAAAACTTCTCTTTGGGAGCCTGAGAGGTATGTAATTGACTTAGGAGGAATAACTAGTGTTTGGGGTTTTTCTGAATGTAAAACTATGCCTTGCATTTAGATCTCCTTTACTGAAGTCTTGTTTGGCATATTCATTGCATGCTTGGTTGCTTAATTTTTCTTACACCGGAAAGTGCATAGCAGTGATTGAAAGAAACTGCTGTGCTTCCTAGTGTCTTCTTACATTACCAATTTATCATAGTGTCCAAAAGAACACAGCCACATTAGCACAGGTAGTTAAACTAACACAGATGATCTAAAAATTAATGACAAAATATTTTAAATTTGAATTTTGGAGAAAGCACTTGTCAACTAGAAGAACAGAAAACCTCTTCTCTCTGCACTGTCTGGGCCTTTCGGATACATTTCACCTTGTAGTCCAAACAGTCTTTAGAAAGAAAACACTGAAATTTTGTAGAAAGGCATGAGAAAATGCACAAACCACCGAAGCCCATGTGTAAGGACTGTCATTTAAAAGCTTTCAGTCTAGCATAGAAGGACCAAGGAGCTTCAATGAATACCCCAGTGCTATGTCTCAATCATCTGTGTAAGAAAGGAACTGGCTAGTGTAAGAAACAAACATATAGGATTGATTAAAAAATAATAATTCAAATATAAGATTGTGTCAATTTTACTATCAGAATATACACTGGTCACTGCAACTGACCAGTTGAGATGAACTGAGATGGGGACCTTGCACTACATCATATCTAAAGATAAAGTGTTGTACTGAAATCTTGTAAATGCAGAAATCCTCACGACACTTCCTCAGACTATAGGGAATCCAAAAAAGTTGCTGCTATAAACACTTTGTTTTTACTTGCTTCTCCAATATTTAAAATATTCTTTGTTCCTTGACTTCTGATAAAATTCGGTTTTAAACATCAAGTGCTTCTGTTAGCTGTCACTGTTCCTACAGGTTGCAACTGCATTATTTCTCTTTAGAGGGGTAAACTTTTTCTAAATCAGGCAGAAAGAGAAAGAGAGAGGGACCCTGAACACATCAGGGAAAAGCAAAAAATCAGAAGTATAGCAAAAGAATTTTAACATTTTCTGCTTTTGAGTTAAAAAAATGTTCTCCAACCATGTGCAGAAGTGCACAAAACCAATGCAAAGCCCTGTTTACAGAGGAGGTACTTGTGCTGCTCTGGCTAGTGTGAGAGGTTCTGAGAAACCACCTTTCTAGGTGACCTGGCCTTGGAGTTTTCTCTTCTTTCAACATCACTTGAAGTGATGGTGGTGGCATATAACAGCTGAGTTTTCAACTCATGAAGTTCCTGCACAATTGCTGGTATCTTGAAGAACACTAGTCATGCAGTTTCCTCCCCATCCCAGAACACATTCTTTTTGATAATGTTTGAAAAAGAATACAGAATTTAAGAATTATGCTGATAATCCCACTTATATACTGAATAATCCTATTAAAACAAGTTCTGGAGAAATCAGGGTTTCAAAGACCACTTAAGTAACAGAATGTTAGCCATAATAACAGGAAGAGGAATAGATTAAATCCAAATTTAAGATGAATTTAGACGTGTTTCTTATCACAATTTGAAGCCTTTATTTAGGCTATCACTCATCTTTATGCAAACAAACACTTTGGCATTTTTTTATTAAGCCTCCTCCAACTTCTTAGGAAATGGCATGTTATTTTCTGTTTTGTCACAATCTCATTATCATTTCATTATGAGCCTTTGCTATGCCACTTCAATCTTTGTACAGCAGTCAGGATCTTTTCTTCCTAAAACTGTGAATGTTCTATAGCTGATTACAGTTTCTCCAACAGGAAACAGTGCATCCCCTCCTCCTTCACTCCCCTTGAGAAAAAACAACAATAACCTGTAATAACAGCAAACCCAACTTTCATTTATCATTTTAAGGACTCCTTCTCCTTGTTCTTTCTTTTCCTCTGGTCATTTGGAAAGTATCCTCAGTGTTATCTTCAGTACATCCTTTCCCTTTTCTAATCAAGGAAAAGAAGGTGGGGTGGCAGAATGGGTCATGCATCATTTGGCAGCTTTTAAAGTGACATCTTCAGTTAACCAAATCCCAAGTCTACTAAAAAATTAAGTTACAAATGTATGTAATCAGGTCACTATTTGCTAAGACTGTGTGTGTGAAGCACATGTTGATTTTTTTTTGTTTGTTTTGCTTGATTTTGTTTGTTTTGAGTCCTCCTGAAGCATTCATAACCCAAAACGATGCATTTTTGTTAGCATATGAGGGCATGTGCATCTATCAGTTTTACATTCTAGCTTTCATTTTTCTGCAAATGTGGCATTAAAGGTAAACAAGGAGCATGAATGGCAGGAAGCAGATTATACTTTTCAAACAAACTGTTATTAAATTTTGCATATAACAACACTTAGAAAAATACAAAAATGCAAACTCTTCCTTCAAAAAAACTCTCCTTGCTATTATTTGATGAAAAGGGTGAACTAGATCGACTTCCAATGACAGAAAGGATTTTTTAATATAGTGAGGAGACTGGAAAAGAGAACAATCTCCTTGCTGAAATACTAAGAGGATTCCAATTTCTGTTTCTTGAATACGTAACTGATAGCAAGGCCACAGGCTGACCAGTTCTGGAAATGTTCGTCCCATTCAAATAAACTAACCAGATTAAGAAGCCTATATGTCTTAGCCATGTTGATGAGTATCTTTTGGATGGGCTTATCCATGAGGAACTAGGGGAGGTATTATGTAGAAATAATGCAGACCTCCTAAGATCTCTCCCTTTCTAATTTAAAATCCATCTGGAACTTTGGACTCATCTCCACAGGCTGGGCTGGGATCTGAGTAATCCAATCAGCCCTTGAAACTTCCTCACAAGACTTTTAGTGTCCTAATTTAACCTAGGTCAGAAATATCTAAAAAGGCATCTCTCACTCCCACTTCTTTTTCTCGCCAAAGGCAACAAAACAAGGCACTTAACCAAACTCTTTTTAACCTCACTCAATTGGGTTTGGGATACTTGATGGTTCAGTTTTGGGTTGGTGGCTGTGGTTAAGTTTTATTTTCCCTGGAGATGGGCCCTACCTGAAAACCCTGGAGTGTTTAAAATTCAAACCCAAAAATGAATGTAAATTTTGCAATAGGCCCTTCTGTAGACAGGCAGAAACCACAAATTCAAATGTCCACAGACTTTGGTTCTTTGAGATGGAGACATTTCCATGACTTCATATCTTCCCTTACTTATCCTGACAACACGTTTCATTTCCCCAATACCTAATTCATCACATGCCTGAAAAGTATGTGATGAATTTACTTTATTTGCAAACAAACTGAAAATCAGAGTATTTTGCTTGACTCAGATAAGACAGCAAATCAAGGACAGAGAGATGGAATGTTACCTAATATTACCATTTATCACCATCTGGAGTTAAAAGTACAGAATCTGTAATAAATTAGTTTGCCAAGCTAAGCTTAAAGCAGGTGGAATTCTTTTGGACTCAACTTCTGCCTGCATGAAAACATCAAGATCCTAAGTAATACAGAAACATACCTCTGGAATGTCTACAGACATGTTTTGACATTTTACATAGTCTCAGGTCCCACTCTGAGTTCCTGTTGTGCAAGGTGTCAGAAAACAGGTATCGCTCTGGGTAACACCATTTGGGTACAGAGACTCCAATTTGCAGGTCACATACATAAATACTGAAATGAATACTGAAGAAGTAAATTAAATATAGTCAATTAAAGGCTAATAATTTTGTCATTTGCAAGCCAAAATTTAATTCAGATAAAAGCTCAGCATAAACAAGATGGGGACTGGGGAATTTAAGTCTTAAGAACCTCGCTGTCTTCTGACTTGCTTGACAAGCATACTTGTAAATGACAAGTAACTTATCTCAGCTGTAAACTATGTTATTTTGTTACTCTACTTGATTGAACATGGCAATAAAACAAAGTATCTAACATAATTGCAGTAGGGTGAGGTCTTCTTTCTTACTGCTGCTTGTTTACCTACAAGTCCAGATTTATCACAAGGAATTCCCTCAAACTTTGAGTTAAGGCAATGAAGAAGTGTACCATCACAGTCACCAAAAAAACCCTCATAATGGGATAATGAAATCCATTAAATCAATGCATATTAGTCACTGGTGGGATCTGCTTCAATGACTCACTGAGTAACTTTGTGAATCAGAGAACTAAATTATTGCTTACCATAGCTATGCTCCTTTATTCCTCAAATCCAAATTATACTCTGCTAAAAGGAAAATTGGATTAATTTTCACTGCAGAAGTGTTTTGAATTCTAAATTATTATTCTGCAAATATTCAGTTTAACTCCTTTTCTGTTCTGCGAACACAGTAAGGTTCACTTAATTCACTGAAATGTGGAAATGTCAATGAGCTGCCAACATCAATTTCAACCTGCACCAGGTTCAGTTTCAAGCTTGAGCTACCCAGTTTCAGAATCAAAATTTCCTAAAATTTGTGAGGTTTTCTTTGGAATGAATTGAAGAGAAAACTCTCACCCCATTTTCCTACAAACCTATAGGGCTGTGCAAAATTTGTATCTCTTATTTTAGGACCTTAAAAAGCCTGATACTGGGTTCATTAAGCCTCCTAGTGAACGTGGAGCCTCAAGTTCGCCATGAGGGGCCTGTTTTCCTCTGCCAGGGGCCATTGGGAGCAGGTGGTTTGGCTGCCCGACGAGGACAGAAGGAGGGGTGGTGGGTGGACTTGCCTCCAGTGGGTCTCCACGCCAGGCTGACAACAAGCAGTGGCTGCCCGCAGGTTCCCCGCAGCGGAGGAGCTGCTGCACGGCTTCCCCTCAAACTTCTGACTCGCTGCCATCAACACAGAACGGCATCGGGTAGGCCACACAGGCCCCCACAAGTCATGGGACTAACTCCAGCGGCTGGGGCAAACATTCACTCCTCAGGGAACAGAACCAAGGAGTTCTTGGTGACACAGGGGCATTTTATACTCGGTTTGGTATTCCAGAGTTGTCTTAAAGAGTCCCCAAACCCACCAGTGTAACTATTCCTAGGAAAGCTTGCAACTAGGCAGAGGAAAGAGGAAGACAGTAAAGGCCCTCATCTCCCCCAGGCAGGATTCTGAAAAGTCCTCATGGTCCTGACAGCCTGACAAAGGCAAGGTGAAGGAACACTAACTTTCTATATACTGCACAGAGTCACTGGAGGAATGTGTAGATGGCATCATAGACTCAAACAGCAAGAAGCCAACATTAATCCAGTTGGTTTTGATCAGGGCTACAGAAGATCCCATTTTCAGAGTGCAGGAAGTTTTCCTATCCAAAAAGACTTCATGGAGTCTTAAGTTACATATTGACTTTACTGTAGGGCTCCAGAAAAACAGAAGATATGGGCTATTCAGTATTAACCCGTAACAGACAAAGTAGGGAAAAATCCACTAATTTGACTGAATTGGCAAGTACACTAAAAAAAGTTACATGTAAGTAATCTTCAGTCTGACATTAAATATCATTGCCCTGTATTTTTTTTTACATGTGAATTTACATAATGAATGTCAACTCTGTTCAAGAATGAGCGTCAGTGTTTTCCTTTACTTTAAAACAAGGCTGGTAGAGTTATTTGGATTAGTATTTCAGTTGCGAGATGGAACAATTGCTATTCAAGCTCAGTTTGTTAGTGAGAAGATGGAGTAATGTTTATGCTCAATTTGTTTACAACCTCTGAGGATACTTACGATAAAATTTCCTCCATGTCTTCCCTCCCTTACTCTAACATCTTTTAGTATATAGTTGCTGCCTGGTAGTTACTGCCCCCAAACTAATGCAATATGGTGACAAAATTTTACTACAAGTATTAGTTGGGTACATTACAAGAAAGTGAGCAGTAGTGACATTTATCTGTATCTCTTTTTGATAGGATGTGCAGCACCATATTTTTTGCTGCTTATGTGCTTATGTTTTTTGCTACTTCTGCATGGCAGAAATGGATTTTATAGACAGATGTAGATGAACAAATACTAGAAAAGCCTGTTTATTTTCTGGCAAAACACATCTGCATGCTCTGATGCTGAGCATCTTCATTTACTTATAGGTCACCAAATGAGTGAGGCCCAGTGCACTTGCCAGCTATGAAATCAAACAGTCAAGTATCTATAAATCTCACTTCATTTTTAATCAAAAAATTAAGGTCACACTACTCCTTAGAGAGAAAATGGTAAATATATAAAAACCTGAAAACAATGGGATATCCAAAATCAGGATCACTGCTTTCCGTTACAGAGATCATGACTTATTTCAGATTATGGAAAAGCAGCAAAAGGAGTAAGCTAGAGGTCTTCATGACAGAGAGCACGGGAATGTAGAACCCCAGGTGCCTTACCCTGTTGGACCAGAAGTGTACACACAAGAAGGCACCACACTTTAGGTTCAGCAGTTACATTTAGAGGGGTTATGTGTTCTGCTCCTGGCATGATCGAAGGCTGAGTAGTCACCAGAGCATCCCCGGCCATGGACATCTCCCTACGCAGCCCATGGACAGCATCAGCATTTCCCAGAAAGCAGCAGGATCTGGAGGATGGCAGCACTCATCTACAGGGGCTAAAAGTGAAAGCCTTATCTCCAGAATAAAAATTTGAAACCATGAGTAAAGAAACTATAAAGTTTTCAGTTTCTTTACCCATGGAGAAGGATGAACACAAGAATGGAATTTTATACAACGTGTATGTATTCAAAACAAAAAAAAAAATAATTAATTTAGTTACATTTGGATATGAATATATATCCACTTCTATTTCATGAATGAAAAATGTTTTATTTTCTCTCAGTCTTTATACAGCTATGCATGACCTGTACTATTTCCAGCTAGTTTACACCTGGTTTTTCTTCATTCTATTCATTGCAAGTCAGAACTAAATTGTCCTTAAAACTCTGTTCAACCAGTAAGTTATTCCTTTTGTCATGGTAAAACTGCTGGACCCATCTTACCCCTTATGTCTTTCTACCTCAGCCACAGCAAGCTCTCTGATAGACTTACAACCCAGAAAATACCTTTAACCAGCAAGACTGATAGCAGCACGTTGTTGGGAGGCAGTAACTCTGCCAGTGTGGGTGAATGCAGCCCATCAGATCCCAAGCCTCCCCTCCCCAGCTCCTCTTTACTCCTGACTCCCAGCCAGCCTTCCTGCTTTGCTGCCTCTCCGCTCCTTTCCCCCCCCCACTTCCTCCTCCCTTTTCCCCTTCCCCAGGCACCCAGACAAGGAGGTACAAAAAGGAGAATTCGAACTTTGGTTTGACAATTGCTCTTTGATGAAAAGCACAATTGCTGGAAGCATAACAGTGTCAGCACTGAAACTGTTGGAGTTCCAGTCCATTTTGATGAAGACAGTGAATAAGAGTTTTCTCAAAGGTGGCTTGTGCAGTACACAAGGATGCATCAAGATCTGCCTGAGTCTGAACACTGAAGTTAACACAGCATCCAGGCTGAGTGCTACAGGGCCCAAGACTAAGTGGTCACTGTTCTTTTTATTTTATTTTTTACACACTCACTAATGGGTTTGCATCAGTATTGAGTCCATCAGGTGAACAAAAACGCAACAGGGTCTCCATCTGTTTTTTTTTTTCTTCTTAGATTTGCTGTCCTTTATTTACAACAGTGGCAAAATAACTTCAATCAAAATGAGGTTAAGATTATTTTTAACAGATGTTCACTGCTGGCCTGACCCAAAATCCATTGACGTCAATGAGAAGACTCCATGGGGCTTTGGATTGGGTTCTAATTGTTGGAAAAATTAATGTTATTGTAAACCACTGGTCAGTGCTGTCACATGCTCCCCTTCTGTGCCAATTCTATATGACCGGATAACAGCTTCACATAAATCTGTTCCAACTGTTGTCTAAGAGGCTAAAGGACACAGAGGTTTATCTTTTTAATTCTGAACTGCCCCTGCTCCTTCCCTAACATACTCCATGGCCTTACTGTATTTACATTTGACAGCTTGAGCATTATGGACCATTCATACAATCAAAATATTTCATAGCCAGACACTAAGTGGAAATAATGAAATTAATGCCAACTTGTGTGAAGAAAGCTGAGCTACAGATATGTATGAGCTGAGACAGTCTGGTTCATATACTTTCAACACAGATTTTTATGTATTTTTATTTAAATACAGACCTGAAAGAAGGGTTGCACTTACTGTTAAGGAGACGGAAGTCTATAAAAGGGTAGGAGCCGCGGCGCTCGGAGACAACCCCTGTCTGACCTCTCACCCGTGCATCTCCTGCAAAACACAAAATCCCCAGAGAGATTAGAAGGGGCAGCTGCCTTTCTCTGCTGTTTTGATCTAGATCTATTTTTTAATACAAAGTGACGACACTACACTCCTCCAGTGGGAAAACTAAGGTCCAAAAAATCATCTCCCACGACATCCCTGGGTAATTGGGTAATGCAGTACAGCTGATCCTCTTATCAGAACATAGACACAAAAACCCCTTCATTGCTGGCTGGGATTAAACCACAACATTATCCTACTGAACAACTTCTTGCCCAGCAAGCAGACTATCATTACTTCACAAAAAGTGCAGACATCTGGTTTTTTTTTTCCTCAAGCAAGAACAGGTAATACTCTGACTGTCATGGCTTCACATGCAAAGGTCCCAATCCTGGATTAGGTCCACAATCCAAGTGACCTCCACAGTTGTGGGACTGGTCTCAAAATCTGATGAAAAAATCCCCTCAAAAAAGTATGAAGATGTTTTTGCACTTAGGTGGGGGTGGGTGTTTTGTTTGTTTGTTTTTGCTTTACTTTCTGCTCTTTGAGTACTCTAGAAAATGCAAGCCTTCTCCACAAACACTGCTGCTGGTTTATTTAAGTGAAAACCTGATGTTCTCAGATAAGCATTAGTCTGTATATTTAAAGATGATGAAGCGCCAATACAATACTAAGAACTAGCATTGCTGTGCAATTCACACTGTCTAGTTCCTGACTTACCATGTAATATTGATAAAATAGGCAAAATTAATTTAAGGAGAAAAATGCTTCTCAGGATGAGTAAGTTACAAAACCTCCCTCCAAGTAGACAGGATGTAGTGGGAAAGCAGATGTCAGTTTTATGTTTCCATAATTTTAAGTATCTTGTAATGCAATGAAATTGTTTCTTTACAGGCAATTAACAAGTTTTTAACAAAAAATTAACAACAAAATATTAAAAATTCTTAAACAAGATGAAGTTTGGAGACTTTGAGGTTCTAGTTACAGTAATCTAGTTCTAAACCATACTAATTCTACAGAAACAGAGACTACAGTGTTGAAAGCATACCCACTGCACATCCACTGTAGTCCTCTCAAAGTTTGCAATAAAGTATGGGTTTTTAGTTAGTTTGAAATGCATTTCCTCTGAGATACAAATATAGCATCTGACTAATGTAAACAACAATAATTTAAGAATTTGGCTGCTAGTGCTAGCTTCTACCGCTTGGTTTAAAAACAAGAAAACATCTTGCAGTATAAAAGAAGAACCTAGTTAAATGCTGGGGGTTTTTTTTCTATCTAATGTTCACTTAAAATGTGCTTACAACAATGTTTAAGGGAAGAAAGCCAAGTAGAATTATTAAATAAAATATTTGAGGTGGAGAAAAACTTCCGTGCCCTCTAGGGGTCCTTAGAGATATGAAAGACACAGGAGAGCGCATGCAAATTAAGAATATTTCAAACATAGTCACTTTTGATTATAAATATTCTCTCGCCCTTACTTTCACTTTGCTTTTTTGTTCCCAGAGGACAGAACATGTGTTCGCTGTTCTCGGCTCCTGCTTGCCAACCACTCTAAGGAACCAGTCCAAAACAACTCAAGCTGTTGTTGACCCCACTTACCCCTCCTGATAGCAGGGGCAGGAGGTGCAAACCTCTACCTGCTCTTCAGCTGTTCCACTTCAAAGGTATGGTAATGCCGTGGGTCTACCTTCATCAGCAGTTTAAAATTACATGCGATGTAATTGTGGCAATGAAGGTATAAGAACCCACCCCCCCGCAGTCCTTGTGTTGAAGAGCAGAAGGGTGGAGCAAATAGCTGCAAAGTTTGTAAAACACCGACGCAAGATTCATCAGCACCCACAAGCCAGAGCCGATGAAGCGGCACCCAGACTTAAAAGCATTGCTCTCTGCCACAGGTAACCCCATCAGATTGGCCCACGTGTGCAGAAAGGGTAAGAATGGCAAGCATACGGTGCACATTATATAAACTCAAAAAAATCAGGCAGGCTTGAGCCTGCTACTAATACAGGCATCAGCAAATTAAGAACGGGTGTGAATTCACAGCATGCCTTGACTGACGCTTTTGTTTTTCTGCAGGCACCAATGAATTAACAGGAATCTGCAAGTAATCCCCTGCATTACACACTGATAAACATGTCACTTGTGACTATATCAGCAAAGACATTAATAAAAAAAAAAAAAAAAAAAGGATAAATTCAGACTCCAAAAATCTGAAAAAATACCCAAAGCCTATGATACTATAAAACCAGCAAGACTGGTATTCTTTCTAGGCATGAAATAATACATCTGTCAAATCAAAGGAGGTACCATAGTACTACAGAAAAAGACAATCATATACAGTCATGTAACAAAAAAGCTTGCTTAACTCTGATCTCAATAGTACGACCCCAAATTTTGAGGAAGAGAACACTAAAGGTAGGTAGACAACTGTAACACCGAAGAAAATGCAAGGTGGGCTTACCAAAAGCAGACCATACAAGATAATTACCTCAAATAAAATAGCTAACTGTTGGACAAAAGGAAAAGAAAGCAATACTGTAAGTGCAATTCAACTGTATGGACCTTGTTAAACATACAAGAGAAGGCAAGAGATGAGTACAAGAACTGAAGACTAAAAATAAGAAGATTGGGAATTGGGAACAATTACTCCATGATCTCCATGCTATTTAGAAAATTCATGCTGGGAATGGTCCTAAAGAATTTTTACTGATGTTCTTGGCACAGAAGAGAACTACTGAAACTTTAGGATAACACAGTGATGGGAGATACCAGGTATCAACAGCTACAGCTATTTTAAACTAAGTTCACTGCGGTCACCTTTTCTGCCCCAATTGCTCCGTGGCTGAGATACCTGGATGTTCCTGGCAGCCCAGCTTCCTCCCATGGTGCTGCTGTCTCATATAGAACTACAGAGTAACCAAATTAGATGCTTATGTACACTAGTCAAAGCAATTTCAGCAAAGAGAGGGAAAGCAATGGAGCTATTGATGCAATTAGTAAGAAACGTGAATCAGCTTTACTGAACTGAAGTCATGACGAATTACTAATGATTCTCAGCAAAAAATGGCTATTTGTGTAATTTATTTTAATTTTTTATTTTTTACGGACAATAACATTTTGGGGTGTCTCTAGCACTACAGGAACCTGTATGGAGAATAAATCTACATCCCTGCTGACTTAGGAAAAGTCACTAAAATCTTTATATTCTTATATGATTATTAACTTTATCCTGAGGGAAGGCAAGTTTCTGATGAGTCAAAGATGTTATCAAGTACCTCTACCTCATGAATCTGTTATTTCAAAATACTTCACCAGGTGCCACCTAGTCTCTCTCTACATCATTAGAGAAAGATTAGTTAGGAAGTGGTGGTGGGTTAATATGACTACACCTCCCTTCCACCATTTTTTCTTGGCTCACATGTTTGGAAAATATTTATATACTTCCCTATTACTTTTAATTACATCTAAGTACACTCAAGAGAGAGACTAAGAACAGAGATTGCACCAGATATACAACTTATCACATGGGTTCTAATTTCCAAGAGGCAAGTGCCATTCATAGCAACACACTCAATGTTATTTTTTTGCTCTGGCAGATGACTTTGAGGCTGACTTTCATGAGTCCTCCAGACCTTTAAATCTCTTTGTCTCCACTTTAAAACTCAAGCTAAGCAGTCAATCTAACAATTTATGCAATCAGAAGTTTTAGATAAATAATCCTTTTTAGAGCAAAAGGAAGAAATTCTGTGGTAACAAGGCAGGAAATGTTGACAGCTCACTGTGTTCCCAAATGAAATAAGCAGGGTAAAGGTAATGGTCAGGGTACGGGTTCTGCTTGACTGCTTTGGGCTAAAGATGCAAGGCTGGAGCATCTGCAGTTGCAAATACCAGGGGTTGCACCCTCACTAGCAACAAGCTGCTGCCAAGAGCTTCCAGCAGGGACATCTCCCAGGAGCTGCTATGCACTTGAATTTTACTTTGTCTTTGTTAAAACAGACAAGAACACAAACCAAATAAACCACAGGAACCTATATAAGGAGCTTGTGACTGACATTCATGACCGATCATAGGCACAAGAAAATCAGCTATAGGGCACTACTGCAGCCATAGCATCAAGATGGTTCAGAAGGGTTAAGAAAAAAATGAGGCAGCTCTTAACTGTCTTTCACATTGGAAGAAAGAACCATCTGCACTGAGGAAAACTTCTCCAAGACTTGCCTGAAACAGTGTACGATTCAATTTCACTGAGCAAGCACAACAAATTAGGAGAGAAAACAGGGCCATAGCTGTGACAAAACAACAGAGTAGCTTCATCCAGCAGAAGTTAGGACAAACCACCAAATTATTGATTCTATTTAGTACACAGCTCCATGTGGTAAATCAGGAATACCACAGCAAATTCACAAGAGGTTACAAGTATTTATTACAGTCAAGCTTTCTTACAATCTTCGTTCCAGTATTTCTTAAGCTGACTGTTCAGGGTACATTCTGCAGTGGCTGACAACTTTTCACAGAAAACTTAAGCAGCAGAAGTAAGGCCTCTTGTGGACTCCATGGAGCCCTTGGCTCCTCCACTATTTCAGTTAAGAAAAGGCATGAGATTCTTGACCTGAAGGAAGAGGACTTAATGATGTTTTAAGCATCAATCTGGTTTTAGTGGAAAGCTTTCTAAAAAAGTGTTGCTCTGTAAAAGTAGCAAACTCAAATAAAAAGTTATGTTAAAAGTGAGTACCAGAATTACTGGAATTAAATTTTTATTTGAAGTGATCTAATGCTTGTTCATGCTGGTTTGGATTATTTTCATTCACTGTATTAGTGCTATAAGAGTAAACTCTTGTTTGCAGAAGTCATTTTATGAAGATTTCTCATGTGCATCAGAACTTCTGAACAAAACCATTTCCTCTGAACAGACAAAGAGAGACTGATTTAAGGGTTACACACTCAGGACAACTCCCCTTTGCACCAGGAGAAACTGGAGCAACCACCTCACTTCATTCATTTGTAAGCACTGAATTTTTAAGTATGTAAACATTCCAAAATGTAAGGTCTTCCGTGCTGTATGCTGCATGGTGCTGCATGGTTCCACTATTTCTGCGAGTAGTCCTAATGAGCTCATAAGTAATGATTTCATCCAATGTATTCTGCAGTTTTGTTTCAAAATGCTCTGCAAAGGAAAGTAATTGCTGGTACTCCCTTTTTATAAAAAGAGGATAAAATGACGATATAGAAATTGTAATTCAGTTTTGTAAATTTTTTTTACATAGAAAATCACCTTATTTCCCTTGTAGTGGTCCTACCTTGTGAATTAATTATTTTTATTTATTTATTACTAGTCAATTACTTAAGTTCAGCTATAAAAATTTCCTTTTTCAACTGCAGATGAGACACTTCATGAATCCTGTTTTCTTAGTATTTTGGAGTGAAAATGGTGGTTCTTATGTTCAAGAAAAATTACTGGGACTGCTTTACTGTACATGCCAGCTCTAATTTCTGCCCTCCTTTACTGACCAAAATCCACACAGCAGTTGTATCTTAACCTCCCTCCTATCACTGCTCCTTATGCTGATCAGTAAAATGCAAGAAAGAGAAGTTGACAATCTCTTCAAAAAACCCTTCTCAATGCTGGAATTCTCCTGGTATGTCTTACCTGGATATAGAGGAAGACCCTAGGATCCAAAGACATACCTTTAACAGCCAATGTCCATTCTGACAAATGAACAAGTTAAACAAGTCACTCTAGAAATCCTCTCTAACCACACCATGTGACACCAGTGACTCTGGTGAAAAGACTGAACTGATGCATCTTGAGACAAAGCTCTTACAACATGCAAACTTTGGAGAAAGTTCCTGCAGACAAGTGAAAACCAAGAGGATGAGAAAACTGCCATCGAGAACCAGGTAACAGCAGTCATCAGAAACTCAGATATTGAAGCAGCACTCACATTTCCCTCTTCACAGAACTGTTTGCTCTTGCATGAGCAAATGTAGAGACTGTAACACTAACATCTGACTGAAAAAGTGGCCAGAGTCGATTGGACAGACATTGACTCTCCACTGCATGAGCTAACAAAGATAGGTTTCCAAAACATCAATGTATTTATATTGCACTGGCAATTCTTTAACTTGTTTTTGAGTTTGGTAATGGGCTGCGAATTATTGCCTTAAGGTCAAATGTATTTTCACACACTGGTAGGTCTAAATGAGTGGAGAGAAGTAGGTGCCTCTGCCCAGTGACTAATGCTTAAAGAGACTTTCAAAGACCCATGTTTCTGACTGATGTAGATGGAGTCTTAAGACCCTCCTCTTCCTAAATTAGATGCCATGATTATAAGCAGAACATGGGGAGAGAAGAATCCAAGACCTCACCCCTGAGAATTTTATTTGGAAAACTGAAACCACACCAAACCCGATTTGTGAGTATGCCTTTCACTGTGATTATCCCTGTAACTATTTGGTACCAAACAGAATAGATACGTACACCTTAAGTTCACACCAACGTAGACACACCCTCAAACACTAATGTACTGTGTCCACTTGTACAGGGTAATATTATCCCACAGCTCAGTTAAAGAAAAAACATCACTTATTATGCAACAGCCTTTGGAGTACTGTTCTGGATAAAACACAGGAACTTATCTCTTTGATTCTACTGCATGATCTCGACTTAACTTTCAGTATTTTCTAGATAAAATATGAAAGTTTATATAAAAGCTTATATGAAGTGCTAAATCATAGGACACAAAGACAGAGAGGGAGCATACAAATGGGCAATTTGTGCAGCCTGCTTAACTAGGAACTTTTCCTTTTGAAGACATGAGAGATTCAGCTATAGGAAGGAGCTTTCCAGTACAAATTTTGCAGAATTCAGCCAACAGCTTTCAAATGCAGGTGAAAAGATAGGTAAGTGTTATTATCTAGCAGTAAAGGATAGGGAGTTATTGAACTCAAACCAGGAGACAGGTCTTGAAAACAAGAATACAGCAAGAGAGTCAATACACCATTTTAAGCGCAGAAGACAGAAGTCATCTATCACCACCTCCATACTTGAAAGGCAACCATCTTGACTTTGGTAAATATTTTCCTTGTACTGTATCATAAAGAGCAAGCCATCTACTGACTAGAGGGGCTGATATCACTAGTAAGAGAGGAAAAGGAAGGCCTGGGCGAACAGCTGCATATGACTGATGCTACCTTGAGAGTCTCACTGCTGCAATCCCAAATGGAAGCACTCTTGCTGACTCCAGGCTTACCATACTGCTGCAGCTCAGCAGGGCTGGTGCAGTAACAGAGGTCCTGGGACACTCTGAAGCAGACAGGATCCTCTTAGTAAAGTGGATATAGCCATTCCAAGTTCCAATGCTAGGAACCACCTGTTTGCATCTTGAGTTTCGTATAGTGTTACTGGTGGGGCATTTCTGTCTCCAAATATTGATCACTGACTTTACAGGAAAAGTGGATATTAATATAGCACTGAACTGCCTTGATTATCTTATCTTCCTAAATAGTTTGATAGCTTGTAAATTTCTCTGTGTTTGAGGACAGGAGCCATGACAGCAACATCAGGTTCTTGCACTGCTATCACTGCTATTACTATACAGCCCCACCGGCAAGTGGCAAAACTTACTGGTTTGCCTAAAAATGAAACTGAATTGTAACAGACACCTTAAAAACTAAGGATACATCCTGCAACATTAAGAGCTGTAATAAAAGTAATAGCAGCTACAGCATAGTCTTAGCAACAGGTAGTAAGTAGGTTGCATTACCATGGCAACTTTGAACATAATATTCTACTGTCATGGGACTCCCATCCCTCTCCCAAATAAATTACAGCATAAATGAAAGAACATTATTACTTATTCAATTTGATTTTTTTTATTCTAGTCTTCAGCTAGACTCTCAGCTACTGAAATAAATATGTATTTAAAAACAAACTTCTAAGACATCTACACTCCCAATTCCAAGTCATTAACCTTTCATTTTGTACAAAAGAAAATGCACAAAAGATCTGTTTTTACTTAGACCAATGCCAAAAAGAAGTATAGAATTCAAATCTCTATGCACAGTGCAATAGGTGAAGCTACTTCTGTTGTCATTCTGCAAAGATAAGGATTTTCTTCACTCATGAATACATCAAAACTCTAAGTTATTCCAAATATAAATTATATTTTCTTAACTGTAGTAACATTCTAGATGTAGATACTCCTTTGGAGACCCTTTTGTATCTGCCTAGGTATTGTAACTTCCAACTGAATTCTTTCAAACATCTACATCTTACTTTATTATATGGACTTCTGATTTGAACATTGTCAATGCTTTAAATGCTTCTACTGTGAGAACACAACTGGACTCCTTGAATCCACCAGTGAGGGTTTTGCAGTTGAAAAAGAGATTATTTTTCTGCAGAAAGCTGAGCTAATTGTTGAGCATTTATTCAACCAAGTCTGCCTTACACTCTCATTTCTCACCCACCAATAATATTTGTTAAGGGATCTCTTAAATTAACTTTTTATTTTTTGTTCTACAAATTCTTCAAGAACTTAGATGTAAATATGCACACATAATGGGTTGCACTGAATGAGCCACAAGGCATCATTCTCATTTTCTGCTAAGGCCAGCAGAAAACTGTTGATATTAAAATCCATGTAAATCTAGCATAACCATTGCTTAAAATTTGATATACTATATATATTTAATTTATGCAAAATAACAATTGGTATAATGATATAAATATTAATGAAAAAATGCTGCTCATTCCTAAGTGGAATAGAACAAACAGAACTTTTTTTTTTAATGTTCAATAACTTGGTATTAATATTTTTGTTTCTGAGAAAGAGAGGGCATGCTTGGAAATAACATGCAGGATGATAAGCATAAGCCCTGAGCTCATTTCCTGTTTTCTTATGGAACAAACTGTTTTCTTTCCATGCCTCAGTTTTCCACTTCTGTATTTTGTTTGTTCTGAGTGGACAGTGAGTTCTCTACTGCAGGGCCTCAGCGGTTCAACAGTGTTTTCTACCTGCAGTTCTGGTCCTAGTTTCTACATTACCACAGTTCAAACACTAATTATCTCTGCTTTTCTTACAACCATAGTTAAGTTAGACAACACAATAGAAAATGAATGCAGAGGGGTTTACTTGTACCATTAAATCAAAATCTGCTTTTATCTCTAACATGACACTTAAGAAAATTTCCCTCTATTTCCACAGCTTCACCCACAAGATTTCTCCACCCTCTTTCCCATTAAACTACAAAAGACACATATTTAAAACCATAAGGTAGTAATACAGCAATTGCCATTGACTACTTTTGAAACACCTAATATTAGCTAAAACCTCAAGTCTATGAACAGCTCTCACAGAACAGCAGCCTGTGGAGCCAAGCAGGAAAAGCACAAGACCCTCTAAATTTGCTCTCCTCTGATTTTGTGCTGAAATTGCACAGCTGCCATTTGCCTCACACAAGAAGACTGAGTCTCTGCTGATTCAGGCTGTCTCACCTTGTCTAACGCACGGCACTTGCACAGCCCTTTAAGGTGCATCAGTACAAAGCCAACCTTGCAGATAAGACACAAGAAACTTAATTTGTCTCAATCTTGTGCATTGACCACTGGATGATACTTCCTTGTCAGCCTCTGCATGTTCTTCATCTCCTCTTTTCTGACTCTACCCTGCATTATACATACATATATATATATATATATATATATTCATAAATGCACACACACACACACACACACACACACTCACACACATATATATGCATGTATCCCCAACTCTTATGTGACCCTTCTTCCTCGCCTCCAACTCAGCAGTAGTTCAGCCTCCCCTCTGCTCACTGCCCCCTCCTAAGGCTGGAGTACTGTGCAGTGATCTAACAATCACCCCAGCAGCACTGGGCACTTATTCTTCCCAATGGGGCTATCCCCCAAGGGTCTTCATGGCTGGAGAGAGCAATGACAGGGAGAAGGAGGAGACGGAAGCACTGAGCACTGGCTTGGCAGCACAGGGAAGTGCCTGTTACATCCTGCAGGAGAAAGCTTTACTCACCACCTGAAGCTTTGCTCTGATTAAAAGCCTTATCTACATGGGAGACTGCAGTAACAAATGTCTTGAGGTTAATAATTTGAATTCTTTTTGTACATTATATATTGCAGTAAATTCCTCGCTATCTTTTGAATTAAAAAGAAGTATCTACAGTAAATAACTGTAAATCAACTTTCTTATTTTGAAATTTGGTCTAGTATCTCTATGGTACAAATAAATACCTCCAAAACTCACTGAATCATTGATCAATAAGGCAAGAGAACTTTGCCAAAAATATGCACTGGTTTTTAGCAATAAGGGAGCCTTAGCATTATTTGTTTATTCAAGATGAGTATTTCCTGAGCTAGTCCTAGACTAGGCTACATCTCATCATGCAATACTTCTTAATCATATGGAAGCTGAGCTTAACTGATCTACTGTTTGGAAAACACTTTTCTCTTCCTGTCTTGTACACTGTTTTTTTCAAATTATTCACTGGATCTAAAAAAAAAAAAAAAAAAAAAAAACAGTAAAAAAAACCCAATAACAAAAAACACCACACCCAAATCATCAAATGCAGGATCCTAATCTGGGTACAATTTAGCAAATATGCTACCTCCTACACTCAAAAAGATCCCTGATCTGGACCATTCTTGCATGGTACTATGCATTTAAATTTTGAAACTTCAGAAAAGTGTGGCAAAAGAGAAAGCTCTGGATCAATTCCACGTCATTAGCAGAGACAAACTTCTCTCAAACATTAACAGAGTCTCTGTGCCCCATTCACTATTATGGTTCAGTTGCCTTACATATCTATGGTCTGAAGTACAATTAAATAGCAGTTTACCTTTTTTCTTCATGGCACATTCTCAAGAGAGGTAAGCACAAGCTAGCTCAAAGGAAAATAATTATCTACATATTTCTGTAATTACAAAACACCTGATAAACCCATCTAATTAGGTGCTTCCCATGGGCAAAATCTGGTCATTTCCCCAGAACCTGGTTTTGTTTCCTGGGATGGCTGAGCCCTGAGCATGACACAAAGCAGTGGCAGGAGCAAGCGGCATTTGGGCCACTCTTCACCAACCAGAGCTTTACTGAGCCCAGCAAATGTGCAAGCTGCTGCCAGGTAGCCTCTACCCAACTTCTTTAGACAAATACGGGGTTCCACTCCAGTTCTTTATTCCAGAAACTGCAACATTTTATCATCTGAAAGCAAGAACAGCTAGCAAGGTATGCAGAGCGGGTTAAGCATGGCTTACCATAACCAGGCCCACTCTCAAGGACCTGTTACATCACTATCTTCTTCCCTCATCCCATAATTATGTACACTAAGTGTTGCTTTCACTTTGACAAACAATAATGACCCATAAGGGACCTGCACTGAACATTGCCCCTTTGTGACGAAAGGCCAAGCATACCTGAAGAGAGGGAAATCCTGTCTTGCCCTGGAAATAAATAGATTTAGCTGTGGCCCTTGCTGAGGAGGACGGACAGAGCAGGGAAGAGAGAGCATTTTCCTCCTTCTTCCTACTCTGCCCTTACTTCCACAAGAAGTCATGAAAATACCTGGTTATCAGACTCACTGCTCAAAATTTGCATCATTAAGTATTTGATTAATAATCTTCCAAAACCACCATGAATGGACAAAACCATGAATTAACATTGTAAAACTGTAAAAATGATTCATCTGCTAACTGGCCCAACCCAGCAGTCTCCATTTATGAACAACTAAAGTGGAGATACACCTAGAGACTATCTGAAATTCAGGCCCATTGTGGCATAAACCTTGCCAAAGTTTTATTTACTGTCAGCATCAAGAACCAGGAGGCGTATACAGGCAACCCATTGGGAAGAGAGCCAGCAAGGAAGCTTTTTGGGATGCTGACAGTCCAGAGTAGGCTGGCATCATACCCTTTCTGGAAGCCAGGACACACAGTACTACCTTCCTATTTAATGTCCTCCAATTATTTCATCCTTTAAGAAGGCTCATTAGTAAATATATATTAATTTTTTAACTGTAAGGTTAACTTTATATTTGAAGTTTCCACTAAAAGCCCCATGTATCCCTGTTTTTAGTTAATACAGAAAAACAACAAAACTAACACAGCATCAAAAATATTAACAATATTTCAGATGTTTTTAGATGAGTAATGCCTGGTCCTCCGATGGACTGCAATACTGCCCTCCTCCACAACCAGGACTGAAAACAGAAGCTGAGGCTTTTTTGTCTCCTGTGTTTTAACAAACTCTTAGGGAATTCAAATAATTGCTCAAGTCTTTCAGAAAGAAGCAAAAACTGCAATCTAAAACTCGTAATTCAACAAACAAAGATAGTTTTTTGGGTGGAGGCAAAGAATACTGGAGATTGTTTTTATAAATCCCAAAGGAACAATAAACTATGCAAACAGTAATTTAATTTTGTTTTGTCTCAAAATTTACCTTTCAATTACAGCTTAGCAACCCAAGAGTTCTGTCTTAGATATTAAACAGATCCTTTTCTGAGCAATCCAGCTCCTCGGGCTCCTCCTCAAACAGTAATTTAAAGGAGAAAGAGCAAGACAGTGCTTCAGTATTTGCTCTTCACAACCTCCTGTAAATTCCAATAAAGAATAGCTCTGGCAAAGACCTTTTGGCATGTGCAAGTGATGACACATAAAAAGTATTTCTCGACTCATACTCTTGTGCAATTCATACCAAGCAAAGATTTTTTGGTTTTTTTTCCTTTTGTTTTTTATTTGGTAGGGGAATTTTTGTTGTTGTTCTGGGAATTGAAAGACATAACAGAAAAAAAAACAGTAAGGTTACTGTCTTTTTCTTCAAAACAGATCAGCTTGAATAAACATTGAGTGTAACTTGAACTTAATCTAAGGATTAGCAAAGAAAAATCAAGACCTGTATGAAACTAATGTTAACTAGTTAGCCTCTACTTCAAAATATCTATATTCCAAATATAAGTTCTGCAAATTAGGTTTTAAATTATTACAGAAAAGCAGTTCAAAAACTCTGCTAGAAAACTTCCAAGAACATTCTTCACTCAATTATTTGGCTGACTGACTGAACCAGTGAAACACTTACCTAAACACTAGGAAATTCTGAAAAGTTAAATTTTAATTTGGTTCTACACTGATGAGAAAGTCCATGAAGATTTGTAAGAATCAGCTCATCATTATCACATTACTGAAGAATGTAATAAAATTCTGTCTATAGCTGTAGAACTGACTAATGTTTTGGAGAAGGCTCTAATACCAGATGTATATTACTGGGAGAAACACTGTACTCTGTCAGTTCCCACACAAGTGTAGCAAGGTAATGTACACTGTATTCACAGCTATTCAAGCAGAGATCCTGTATCAACTATATGATGAAAACCACTGATTAAGATTCTACCAGCTGACAGAAGTGTGCTTAATGTCTTAATAAAGGACATATATTCCAGTTTACCCTAAAGAGAGCCTCCTGTTTTATTCCTCCCCAATACCAAATAGCTGAGTAATTCTCTCTCCAGAATACAACACGATCCATTGAAGCAGGAAGGGATTGGTATAGAAAAAAGAAAATCAATTCTGCCAGCACCATATTATTTCTTTAGTACACTGCAGCTGTGAGCTCATACTTCAGATTAGTTGTTTCAGTATGAGATGCTCCTATTCTCTAAGTCTTTATGAGATAAAGCTCTGCAAATATTTGTTGGGTTTTTTACCCCTGGATATAGGAAGGAAAGTTTTTCCTAGATCTCAGATGTCAAGTACTGGGTGTCTTCAACCCCTGTGTTGGTTCCTGCAGCTTCTCTGAGATCTGCTGGCCCATCTCCAGGTGCCCCAACAGCCCTGGACACTGAGAGATCTGGTGGCCAGTGGAGGTAGTGCCTACACGTGGTCACTCCCTACAGAGGAGATGAACAGTTTGCCCTGCTTTCCTCCTGAACAGACAAATTTGATTTTTCTGAGCTGACTTTCCATTTGTATAATAAATGGGGAAAATAATTTCGGCTCTATGCAAATGGAAATGGGGTTCTGGGGGTGATCTAGTTGCTTTCCTATTCCTTGATCATCTCTGTGACCTTACTTCCCAATCTCAGTAACTAACATCATCACTGGGGATCGCAGAGAAGTAAATCTGTTGGTCTGGGGAGGTGTTGGGAATAACAATGAGAAAGGAAAAGGTTGTCCTGAGCCTTCCCCAGAAGGAACAGCTGATACAGCACTTCCCCAGACCCCTGGGGAAGAGGCAGCAGTAACTGTTCCCAAATCTTTCATTTTCAGAAACTGAATAACAGCATCTGCATTCAGATACTTCAAAGTCTGCAGATAACTGCAGGAACACTGGTCAGTGAAAAAACAAAGTTGTTGGAACTGGTGAACGGTGAAAACAAACTCAGGCAAACAGGATCCTACCACTACTAAAAGGATATGCTATTCTGTTCGCATATTACTGAGGAGTCTTGAAATTTCAGATCAGAAACTGAGTTGGAAGTTACAACTTGTAAAAATCACATGTGCTCAAGACCTTGATCCAACAGCTTCAGAACTCCATCTCCTAAAAACAAGCAATGACACCCAGCACTCCTAGAACACTCATGTCAGGCTGTGAGGAAATTCAGCAGAGACCAACACACTTTAAAAAAACTAGTCCCAAAACTTTACTTATATTTTTTTCCCATAGTGAGGTAAATACTGAAGTGGAACAGACAGAAAGTGCAATAAATTGAAGTTAATATACACTTTCTAAAATTAAATACATGTAACTGTTAGTAAGAAGTAAGCCCTGTATCCATTCTCGACATGCTAACACATAACAAAGGAAAAATACTACATTATACACTAATATCCAGAGATATTAGTGAAGAATGGAGAAACTGAACTGGGTTTTAGCAAATCACAAAATTGCTTTCAGCAATACCTTGCATAGCAGATATAAAAGGTAGTATATAAGATTTTCTTTCTCTATAAAATGAGCTTCTCAAAGAAGCACATATGTAGCTAAACCAGAGTAGTACATAGGTTGTTATTTGAGCTTCTTTCACAACTGCAAGGTACTAGAAAAAGAAGCACCTTTGCCAATAACCTTTGTAGCATTACTTACAATCCTCAGAAAATGTGCATAATCATAGAAAAAACAGTAGTCATAGAGTACAAATGTTTTCACTACATTTATGAGAGGGTGGAGGGAGCCAGGAGAGATCAAAGCCAACTATTCTACATTTTCCCTCAGTGTTTTGTCCAAGTTTCTTTCCTTCAATTATTTTCTCTGAGATTTTATGTGCTAAGTCTTACCATATTTTCAGCTGAAATCAAGTAAATTTTAGCTCACATGAAATCTTGTCATCTAATCAATACTGGAGCAAGCAGTGCTATGAGAATTTTTCCATAGATATTAACATTACATGCAGTAAGAAAAAAATACTGTAAAATCCCCCTACACCACAGGCCATCTTCAAATATCTTAAGCTGATTTCACATCCTAATCCTTGAAGGACAACATATTCCCTGAACAAAACAGCCTGACTTGTTTGATAGATTCTGAGAAGAAATTTTTTAACAATCTTAATTCTCTAATCTTATCAGCAGCAATAAATAGGACAGGTGTGAAATATATTTATTTTATTGAAAACTATTCTGCGCATCCAAGAAAGCTTCATCTCTACCCATTCTTCAAAGGTTTTTATTATTTTACACTGTACAACAAACTATCAATAAGACCTTGTCTTTTGCTGTCACATCAGTATGAATGAATTTGAGGTGGGTTTCCCTTCCCAATATAATTTTTTTCAAAACACCAGGCACTTAACATTTCAGATTTATCATAATTAGTTTCACACCCAAAGACTGCCAACAATATGTGCTTGTTATTGTTTTTAAGAGTAGAAATGGGTTTTTATAAACAGTCCTACATCATCTGCCTGGCAAGCTATCGGCTCCATCTGTGAGCAGCCCTTCAGTGTGGAAGTTCCTGACTAATTACTGCAGACAGATGTTGTCCTGCTGTAGCTGTAGACCCTGTGGAGGCTCCTGCCATGCTAATTAACCAGCTTAAAGACATTACTTTTACAAACTGAAAACCTGCAAACACAGTAGAAATGCAAGGTCTCACCATACCTCCATTTTCTTTGCTAAACGTAATTTTTTCTATACTCCCTGCTAAATGCTCAGTGGAAATTCAGCCTAGCTTGGTGACAGGTATCTTTAACCTCTCTTCACCCAAGCTTTGGGCATACTCTGAGAGACCAGCATAATTTTATACTTGCCAGAGACTAATTTCACTAAAGTAGCCTATTAATACATGGCAATGATCCACGATTTCTCTAAAGGTTATATTGACAAAACAACAACTGACAGTGTTGGCCATGAATTAAACCAGACTGGTACAGTATTTGAGTAGCCAGGAGCCTGAAAAATATTCTAATGGAAAAAAAAGCAAAGCACAAAAAAAGGGGAAAGAGAAATATATATTTATACACATGTAAAATACATTATTATGCACATAAAAATGTATTTAAACATATTTCAAAGATTTCTAAGATGTGATGTCTCCCACAGCAGTGAATTGGTAAGGCAGTCAAAATGGTTTCTGTGTAAATTATTTTATCAAGGGAAGCAAAGGTTTAAATATTGCAAGTATTTTGGAAAAATTACCCTTTCCTAAAACTTTATTTACCAGTAATATCCTAAGATGAGAGACTTTGACAAAAAGATTCAAGATGGGAAAATAAACTCTCCTTTCATTCTCTTGCTTAAACTTTTATTCTGAATGTGAAAACAGATCTTTAGGGATTAACTGAAAGAAAATATACATGCCCTGCCCCTTGTTACATTTTCAAGAAACACCTAAGGATTTTTATGTGACTAGTGATAAAGAATACAATATTGCAGGGTTTTCTAACTACTATTTTTAGGAGTGGCTTTCCTTAGCACAGCCTTCTACAAGGGGTCAGACTGAACCTGACCAGTCCAAAATACAGGTAGAACACCAGACTTTTCCAGTTAATGCAAACAAGGTATGAAGGTAGCCTCAGCTCATTCTTACAGAGTTGTTAAAGTCCCTTTTGCACATGGGAAACTAATGCTGGAAACTGAAACTGATTTCTGAGAATCCATTAAGTCCAAACTCCTTCACATCAAACACTGCTCATCATTCACCCTATTATTAAGTAGAACATTTAGTTTACATGAAGGTGTTTTGGTCCCCAGGAGACTTCTGCACTTCAGAACAAAGGTGGAGAACAGGATGGCACTTCAGGTTTTCAGTACCTGAAATCCTTGCAACAAGCAGGTAAGTGCTGTGCCCAGAGCACTGCAGCAGACAAACAAATGAGAAGAGTCATGATCCCCAAAAATAACTTATCTTAAAGTAAATTGATGCTGAAATAGTTTCTGTATTTATACTCAGATCACTAAATGATTCTGCAACATAGCTCTGTGTTTCCATGACACAAAACATCACAGCAACATACAGATTAAGGTGCAGAGCTGGACCTGACTTTTGGGATTCTCCTAATGCAGTCTAATGGAGAGGCAGCTCCTGAGTCTGGGCTCCAGTTCACAAACAGGCCATGTCCTAGTGCCACTTTATTTTCCACTTGGTCCAATAAAAGCTGAATCTAGCTTTAAGTGCAACTGCAGCCTTCCATCTTTTAGGTCAATGCACACTGCCCTACAGTAATGCCTCACCAGCTGCAAGGCAGAGGCAGGAGACACAAGGCATTAACTGAAACCTATTCATAACTAAGGGAAATGCTGATACAGAGAACTGAAAAATCAGATGAAAATTAACAGAAGAGCCACAAGCACACAGCATTATGTCCTAAGGGACATAAGGGAATGCTCCTAAGGGAGCATTCATACAGAATCTATTCCATCTTCACCACCTATAATAATAAGGTCTCTTACAAGACTTTTGAACCTCAAATTATTAGATTTCATTAAATCCTCTAAGACATCAGTATAAATACCACTGTAGAAAAAAAGGATGTCTTTCCTAAATGGAGGTATTAGTCCTGAGGAGGTCCCACTGTTAAGCAGAAAAGAAGAAACTTGGAAAAAGAACTTGGAGATTGGCTGAGGCAAGACAGCAGTTAGCATATAGAGCATGGATGCTAAATGGCTGCAATGTATCCAGTAGGTTACCAAACAACTGCACAAAATGAAGTGGTAATGCACATGTACAACCAAAATATGTAGTAGGTACACAGATGCTGCTGTACAGATGGCTGCTGCAAAAGATGTAAATGCAAACAAAACACCCCACTGCATAGAACATGATGTTCTTGAGTGTGTGATGGCTATGTGACATCTTTAAAAATATCTCATTTGTTAGGTACGAAAGATGACATGTAATTACTTCTTCACAGCTCTGCAGTAGGTCCAACATCCTTCCTCCTTTGTGTGAAAAATCTATTACAGTCGACTCTGAGCCTCCATAATTGGTCTCCATTAGTAATGATTTACATGATATTACAGCTGTCACTGAATGTCAAGGTAATTTTCCCGTTTTCTTCCTTTGAATCCTTTTAAAAATTTTAGTTTAAAAGAGTACCTACTGTAAACATGTTCTAACAGAGGAGACTGCTAAAGAAAAACAAATTCTAAAGGACATGAGACTGTGATTTTGAAATATCTTGTCATTACAAAATTGATATTATTCAATTCTATCTATGAAGACTTTGTATTTCTTTTTGCACCCAAGGAAACATCGTAAGGAGTGAAGAATTCAATTTTCTGATCTGACAATGGCATAGGACAGAGTGGAACAATCTGTCACTCCACTTGGAAACTTGATAATGTGATGTTTTCAATTCATACAGCTTCAGTGGTTGCTAAGAAATCCAAAGCTAATCTTCATAAAAGCCATTTCTTAGGATTAAATGCCAAAACTCGGCTTAGGACCTGCAGCCTGAAAACTTACAGAAAGAGGACAGGCCTTGAGTTGCCTCCCTTTCCAGCTGTAAGCCTAGAAAAGAAACTGATGGTGGAAATGAGGCTGCCTCCCACACCAGCCATGTGTTGGATGGAGGAGCATGGCACACTGGTGCATGGCATAGCAAGCTGGCAGAGCAGCACAGAGTTGAAACGTCCTGGCTGTATACTGTGAGACATTGGACCCAAAAGAGATGCAGTATAAGCATCTTCTCTTCAAAGGAGCTGTTCTAGGCTGAGACTGACCCGAACTTGGTGGGTACAGGAACACAGACTACGAGTACAGCTTCTCCGTGGGTGTGACTCAAGCAGTTCCTCATGGTGGTGTTGACAACAGACTTCTTGTCTTCTCAAAACCTACAGACCCAGGCTATGTCTTGCATTTCCACATTTGACAAATATAGTCAAAGTCACCCTGTAGTCACTGACTTTTAGTCAGGAAGGTTAAGATTCAGAAAGAAATATATATGACAGTGTTGCATAAAAACATTTAGACACGGCAAATAGAAGGCAGGAAGAACGTACTGGCTGATGCAATTGGACTGCTGGCTTTAAAATTGTTCCTAACAGTAATTTAGACCATGCTTGACTTAAATTTATTTTATTTTAGTTCAGTTTAGTTTTAGTACTTTAATTCACACATACTAAAGATTATTCAGGAGCCACTTAGGAAAGCATAAGTGAACTTAAAAAGGAGAAAGATCCACTGGAAATCTGCCCTGGGCAGATTTGGTTTCATTTTGAATAATCCATCTTTCTCCCAAACACAAGTCCCATTGATTATCACTATAGAAAAAATCTGCTTTCCTTTAGAAAGTAATTAAGATCAAGTTGGTGTGTGTTCGCTTCTCTGTAGCCAAGCCTTCATGTCATAAAACAACCATTACAATTTACACTACTGGGTGAACTTCTCAGGGAGATTAACAGGGAGTTTTGGGGGCTCTGCTGTCCCAGCAGATGATGCTCAGTTATTGCTGAGGATCCCATGGAAAATCAGGACAGAAGAATCAGAGAGAGCTAAATGGGAACAGCTGCAGCCACAAATGACCATGCTGTGACTGAACAGAGCAATTCACTCCTAACAGCTCCAAGCTGTCCATAGCAACCTATCAAGGGTAGCACATCCCGCTTGGAAAAAATAGTTATCTGTCAGGTAAATTTTTCAAATAAACTTAATGTTTTACTTTTAATTTTTCAAATAAAATTAAAGAAGCAGTTCTCAGAAGCTCCAGACTACATCAAACAAATTTTGTCCCTAACAACCAAAGTACAGAAAACACTGCAGTATTATTCTGCACTGGGGAGGGAGATCAAAAGAAAGCAGAAGGCTGCTTTAAGATGTAATTCATTACTGATTAATAAAAAACCAAATCACCTCCCAGCCCACAGAGTACAAAAACTATAAGCCTCCAACATGGTAGAGAAGTTTCCTTAATGCTTTAGCAGATGGAAGAATACCATTTATGCAGAATCAGAAAGTATTCCGAATCGTGGTCAACAGTTAACATACCTAAGTATTAGGAGAGATATCAAAATCATGCTTGAATTGCTAACAACTACTTCATCAGACAAAAATGGCAGACAGACATAATTCAGTTGAGTTTTGTTCTTCCTTTTGTCATTTCTTTTACTTTTTCCTATACTTATTTTTTACCATCACAGCAAATAGCTAAACAGCAAATGTGCAGATCCTCTGAGCTTTACTAAAATTTCTTTTGGCCAAAATATTAAAAAAACCCCCAAACTTTGTAAGGTGTTGGGCAGAAGTGGGGCCAAGAAGCTGTGTATTGTGTTGGGTCTCAGTGTTGGGTCCTGCTGTATCAACTTCTCCTCTGGGACTCAGGCATAAGACAGATGAAGGAAGGACTGTTCCCTCTCCCTGCGACCACAATGGAAAGAGATTGGGTTAAGCAGCACGAGCTGCATTTGTCTGCCCCATCCTTAGTTTGGTTTTGCTGTCAGAGCTGCTGGGTGCCAGCCATGCATGTTAGGTCTGGGCCTACGAGGGTGCTCCTGGCCGCACTTGTTTGGGGAACATAAGAAATAAAGGCAGGTGGGCGAAGGGAGTGGATTTACAAGCTAAGATGTGGGTTTCTCTTGTACTGTCAGTGAGGTGAGGGCCCCCAGGGACCCATCCCAGCCTTACAAAACATACCTGGGGAGGTCAACCTGGGGAACAGAAGAAGCCCCTACACCCCTCTGAGCTCTCCCAGCCTTCACATGCCCATCTGCTTCTCCCAGAGCTTCCACCCCTCTGCACGGCCTGGCAAGTCCTACCAGCCCTCCACAGCCTTCCTTGTCCTCAATTTCTTTTACAGGCACTAAAACACTGAGTTCTGATACAATCAAAGGTAAGGACGGAACATGTATTCCTTTGTTCTTGGAGACACCAAATTTTGCCTTGTCCATTGAGAAGCCTGAGCTGGATCTAGATCAGGCCATTACAAACATCACCAGAGTCTAGCAGAACCTAAAGGCTGAGAGAAAATTCCCTCTATCTAATACTTAAATATAAGTACTTTCACGAGCTACAGTCTCAGCTCTCATCCCAGTCAAAGCTGTAAGCCAGTGGAGCTTAGAGAAGTATTCACTTGATTCAATTTCCACTGGCTACAGCAGGAATTTAGGTACCAAACTCAAAGCATCTTAACCTGGAGCTGAATCACTGACCCCTAGTGACCAAGAACAAAATTGTCAGAAAGATTACAATTTTAGGACAAGCTGTGTAGAAAGGACATACCTATTCAAATGCTGGGGGTTAACTTAGAATAACATGTAAAATCCCATTATAATCATGCTAATTTTTTTGGTTTGTGCAGGGGTTTTGTTGTTGCTGTTTTGTTTGTTTTTTGTTGTTTTGGGGTTTTTTTGTTTGGTGGGGGAATTTTTGTGGGGTTTTTTTTTTTTTTTTGGTTGGTTTTTTGTTTGTTTGCTTGTTTTTTGGGGTTTTTTTTGGGGGGGTTCAATGAAGTATTTTCAACAGTCATTTGACACACAAAATGAATTGGATTTAAAGGGTATTTAAGTTCAACAGTTCCAAGGGGGAAAAAAAACCCACATCCAGATAGGTTCTCAAGAAAGAGAACCTATTTTGTGGACATTACTCAGGAACACTCTAGCTTTCAATATGTTTTCTGGTTGTAAATTTGTACCTTCCCAGGCTTAACTCAGAAAGACAGTAACGCGCTGAAACATTTGCTTTTCATAGCAAGCTATGTTTAAGCTCAACTAATTAAACCAAACCCTTAGCAAAAAACTACTAACAGTACGTAAGTATGCTTTGTAAAGTCAAAATTCAGAAACCACTCATTACCACAACAATTATATAATAATTGTGGTCAAATTCATTGAGCTACACACTATGGTGCCCATATCTGAATATTTACTTCTAGCTTACCACAGTTCATTAGCTACCATTTTATACATTCTTGAGCAACACTATGTGAGATGCTTTCAGGCTGTACAAACCCATTGAAAGACGTGAAAACATTCTCTGTCAGCTTGCCTGAATCTGCATAATCTTTGCTATCTCTAACTAGTGAATAGTAATTTTAAGGGTCCTTTCCAAATTCAGTCCCACAATGTAAATGTAACACCCACCACTCTTGTGAAGGATCTAATGCTTCTACTTCACTGAACTTGCACAGCAGATATATGTGACAGGAGAAAATGAGGATTTTCACCAGGGCAGTAAAAAAATGATATTTGAAATGTGTGTGTGTGTGTCCACAATTTGAGTCAATATGTGCAGTTGGAGTCAATATGAGAGTTTCTTCAGCCAGCTGAGGAAAGCTATGGTTGCCTACCACACAGAGATGAAGCTCTGCTTAAATGAAATTAGTACTACAGTGAACAGCTTTCATTGCTGGAGATACAGAGTTTTGCTGTAATTTCTTGCCCTTAAGAGGAGTAGGCTAATGGAAAAGTAACATTTTCGATCTTAGCAAAGAGTCCCTCACAAAGAAAGTTACATTACCTTTTGGCTGAACTGGAAATACTAAGGGAATAATCCATCTCACAGTATTTTTGCTAATTTTCCATGAGATTTTGGGTGAAGAACTTTGATGGGCTTTGAGCTTCAACAAGCCTACCATCTTCAGATCAGGTGATATTACTTTAGGACATTTCTCTACCAGCACACAAATTAACATCCGTGGCTTTGACAAGTCTACGTACATAAGGTAGACTGCTAAGGCAAAACACTTATTTTCTTACAAATGCAGTCAAAGATCACATAGATAGGGCTTGTATGAATCAGTCTTCATGTCTATCCTCAAAGGAATATTGAGATAAGACTTCTTTACAGGCTTTTGTGTAAGCACACGTTTCAACTACTGTCAGAGAAACCCTGAAACTGTAGAAAAAAAAATTAAAATGCTAGAAAAACTAAAAAGCAAAGAGATCTCTTTTCATGGTCTCAGACAACTCTGTTCTCAGTGTGTGGTTCATCTGGGTTTTGGGGTACTCCACTGCAGTTTCTAAGAAGTGACTATAAAATAAGAAACAGAACAGAATATATTTGAACCATGTAGGGCGTGCCTACAACAGGAAGCTGCATTTTAAAACAAATTTTGCAAAGGCACCTCCTGTGACAGCAAACAATTGCTAACTTTTAAAATTTTTTCTGCAACTTTGTAACAGGAATGTCAGCTTCTGGAAAGTGCTGACACAATGACATGTTCTCTACAATTAATTACAATCGCTCACATCTCTGCTATTTGTTATTCTGAACAGAAAAATTTCTATGGTACTAATAAGCGAATGAATCAAAACAATTTTATTACACATTTTGTTCTTTAAAGCACTGTATCAGGATGAGAGAAAATAGGAACTGTTAAGGAAGGGAATCGTGAGTTGTTATGTGACTATTTTCTCTGATTCTCACTCTTACAAGAACTCTGTAACTCTGTGGAGAGGATGATGATATTCTCATTCCCGCTGCAAAGAGAGATGGGTGCATGCTGTGCTCTTCTAGAGAGGGGTTTTTTTTATCACTCTAACTGCTCTTGCTTTCAATCTAAAGTGAATTCTACTCTTAGTAGATACCTATGAACACTCATCATTATTTTCTGAAGTTCGTGGCTCAGTGACAAAGTCTCTCATTAGAAGAAGGAATTTGTTCTCTAATAAGGATATTTTTCCACCTCTGGCCTCCTACATTTTCTTTGTTCATCTGCTGGTCTTTTCAAGAGAGATGTATAAAGTTCAAAATACAAAGCACCCGACACCCTGTCTTTCTGCAATTTGCCACAATTTCTGCATGAACTCCATGCCCTGGCATTAGCAGCACAGTGGAGCCCATGGGAGGGCACAGGGGTTCTCCCACCCAACAGGTTGTGCAAACGTGTCTGTACTGCACAGACGCCTTAGTTTTTGACAGCTCAAGGATGATTAAAATTTTCAAGAGCCTGGCAGATACCTCTGCTAAAGCAGAAGGAAAATGGTGGGTAAATAAAGCAAATACATGCTTACCATTTAGCAACAGCTTTTCTCTCTTCATGATTCCAGTTTTTGTAATCTTCCTGTCAAAAGTTGTTTGTTTCATACACAGGCACTGCTGCACAAAGCCCTGCTAATCTGCCCTTGCCGCCTCCTCCTGTGCTTCAAATATAACAAAAGGTGATTTTCTTTCCTTTGTCGTGCAATTGATTTAAATGAAGGACGTGTTCTTTTCACTTAAAACCTTCTTTTTACAAGACTGAAATACCATGTCTTAGACCCAAGCATTAGGTATTTATTAGATACAAACAAATGTACTGTCAAACCTGGCACTTGAAACAAAAAAAAAATTCTTCTTTCCCCAACATCTCTCTGTTCTCCAAACTACTATGTTATTTGCTGTACTCAGATTCTGACCATAAGAGACTGTTTTGTTGATAAATACAGTGTAAGTTTCCAACTCTACCAACATCCATCTGCTTGCCTAAAAGCTTCCGTTTTGCTGTTATTTCATTAAACACAGAATCATGCAGTGAGGTGAAACAGATTTGGAAATAGAATGTTCATGTTTTCATGCTGGGTATGACATGCAGAGCATGATGAGATGTTATATCAACCCTTTCAGAATTTCAGGCAGAAATAAGAGTTAATTGGATAGGATCTGTCTCTCTCATGCACCCAGTCACACTTCCACAACGCCCTGAAACCAGCTTTTTCCAGCTTTTGTTTCATAAAGAATTGCTACCTATGTCCAGTCACAATGAGTTGTGGGACACTTATGAAACAAAATCAGCTTGACTGGACTGATATTCTAAAAATTCAAAGCTGTGAAAAGGATTCACAGCTCAGAGTGATCCAATGGTTAGAGAAAAATAGAATGCAGCCTAATAATTTTCAGTGCCAGGCCTGGTTTGATCCTATTTAACCCTAAAACCATCTTCAGACCCAAACCCAGGGCAGCTCCAAATCTGCAGGATGGGTGGGCCTGAAATGCACACGTACTCATCAGCCAAAGTGCAGAATACGTCTGCATTTTGACCAAGCAAATTTATTTATCTAATGACTTTTTTTTCCTTTTTGATCCTGACTGTTTCCTATAGGATATACCACATTTAAAACAAGAGTGTTTCAACTCAGAATTTGGACCCTGAGATATTAATTTTCCTAAGTTTTTTATTTGCACATCAGCGTGTAAGTAATAAATATCATTCACCCCTACTCCTAACAACTTACTGTTGTGTTCAATGACAAAATACATAACCTTGGCATTACCAGCCTTGCATTTCAAAGGCATTTCATAATTGTTTACCTCTTGGCTTGAACAGTAGTACTGTATGTACAAGGCCCTCCTTGAACTTGTGTAATTCCAAACTGTTAAGAAACTTTTCCTCAAACTAATTTCTTCAGGGAAAAAACAACAACAAACAATAATAATAACAATAATTCCAACAAAGGATTTCTGTTAAGCCTTTTTGTTAAAAATAAAAAAATTCCTTTCTCTTTTACCCCAGAAAAGCAGTTTTCATTCCTGCTTATTTCAAAGGAATGTCTGCAATTTTGTGGTATTATGCAAACCCCAATTAGCAGTCCACAAGGTGTTTTGAGAAACAGTGCCTAATGTGTTACAGACACATTTAGTGGCCAACCTCCAACAGCCTGAAAAAATGCCTTTTTTGAAAGAAAGTTTGGGAATTAAGTCACCTCAATTTTACTGGGAAATGCTAATAGAAATAATTCTTCCAACAGTTAATAAAACTTTTTTTTTATTAGTTGTTGTTGCTTTATGTTCTCCTACAGAAACAGGGCAGGCTATTTCTGGCACCTGAGTAATTTGGTTTCCTTCAGTCTTTCCTTAAAATCCAGTTCTACAACTACTCACTGCTGAGCAAAGTGGTTAGTCCTACAAATTGTAGTCATTATTTGAGACAGATCCAAAGACATCCATTGATTAAATTTGTTTTTTATAACTGTGGGGGTTTTTCCACCTACACTGCCCAGCATAACAGGACACAGGCTACTTGATAGGGTAACCTTCAGGACTAGGTTTTACAGCAGTAGGAACAGTAAAGGATGGGGTAAACTGTTTATTCTGGGAGTACTCCTGGGCTACACCAAGGCTACCACTGAGCAGAATGTGCTGTCTGACACAGCTTACCTGCAGTTTGGAAACAAAACCCCAGAGGTTAAAAACACCCAAAGCAGCACTGACATACACGAGTGACAGCAAAGCTGCTGTTCAATCACAGGGCTGAGGTTTTATTCCTCCCTTCCTCACCAGAACCGTGGAAAGATTTTATGAACAGCAAAGTCAGAAGGAAGGTAAGGACATACATATGTGCATTTCAAACACTCGTGACTATATTATGCCGAGCATTTTATACCCCTTAATTTCTCTTCCCTGCAGAGGAAAAAACCTGCATCCTATTGTTAGCAATCTTTTACGAGTGATCCTATCCTAGCCAACTCCAATAAGCAGGTTTTATTGCTCAATTAGTTCTTTATTTCTATCATGCCTAGGAACAGAAGCAAGATCTTGAAAAGTTTAAGCCTTTTTTTCTTCTTGGCTCACATTCTACACAAACTGTTTCTAAAACTCTCATCCTTTCTCACTGACACATAAAAGTTCCTGCTCTCCTTTTTCCAGTTTCTAATCATGCCTCAACTCCTCATGAAACTCCAAGAGGCCCTGGCACGCTCAGCTCCTCTCTCTCACTCTTTGCTAGCATGAAGTGGGGCAGAATGGGTTTTACTGGACAAAGGGACAGAAGGGGCAAGGCTTTATTAAAGTTACTCTCAAAAGATTTTAATTATCATCAGGATAAACATAAAGAAGAGTATTTAAAACTGTGACAATTTTTTCCTGAAGGCATAAAATAATGTGCATATCTAGAAACATCATAAATTACAGATCAGCTGTCAATACACTGTGTAAATAAATATTCAGTGGTTGAATTAGATATATTTCTGAACCTCTGAGACTGAGTACCATTAAAGTCATTTAATAGCACATCAAAATTGAATTTTGTTTTAGTTTTCCTGAGAAGTCAGTTTTGCTGACCAACTGCCATTTTACTCCTCTTTGTTTTAAAATCCAGGAAAGGAAAATATGTATTTAAATAAATGAAAGCCATAAAACAGTAAATTAAAAGTTTCAGAGGAAGGATCTGAGCTTCAGCTGAGTGATTCTTACAACCTTGGCTTTACTCTACGCTTTACTCAGCCTCAAGCTGACAAAATGGGGTCAGACAGCCAAAAACTTTCCCTTTTGGTTCAGTCTGGTAAATTGGGAAGGGCTGAGTCAGTCACAAAATATGGGGCCCAATCTGTTCTGTTAAAACAGCCACTTTGGCAGCTGGTAACCTGAAGTCTTCCAGGCAGTCACCAGCCTGCAAGTGTAAGGCAGGCTATGTGATGGCACTCAAAGTGTCCATTGGTTTGTTTAAGCAACTGCCCTGCTGCTGAAAGTTATCATCCCTCTAGCTCAGTTGTGGTAGAGGAGCATGCAAACACCCCTACCCTCCCTCAATGGAGGGTATGCGCTAAATACGTTAAATAATCTGACTGATGAACTTGTGGGTGGCTTCCAAAGTAATCATCCATCTGTACCCACATGCTGTGGGCTGCTTTTAAAGGTGAACTGTATAGGAACCTACAATACAAACTGTTTCCACTTCACTAGCAGGCATAACAGTCTCTCTGCCAGAGGTCAGCACGGATGGCAAAGCAGATCCAGAAGAGAAGGGTTTGGTGCATATCTTACCTGTCAAATAACATGAAAGCTCTCTATGTCCGTGCAGAGCGGAAGTTAGAAAGTCAAAGACAAATTTATATGCTTTTTCCTGCTAAATTGCAGCAGTAAGAAAAACTGCCACTCTGAGCCTAAATAAAGTGCATTTAGGGTTTGGGCTTTATTTCAAGTTCTTACTAGCGCCTGGAAAGGTGCCAGGGCAGCTTAAAACCTCTCCTGCCTGAAGCTGCTTAACTCTGCTGTACAAAGAGCGCTGCATCTGCATGGAAGAAGACCAGTTCCTTTGGATTACCCACCTGTGGCCCTGCTTAGCTCAGTACAACCATACTCTTGACGTGCTGCCTTCTCTTGAGCTGCCTGAGCCAGAGATGCAGCTCTGCTCCCTATCTCCATGTTGCCCTGCAGGCCAGGAAACACAACCAGTGCCACACAGCACAAAGGCACCACCAGACCACCACTGATCTGATGCACAGATCACTGTGACATGCCCAACACAGCCCTGAGCAGCTTCAGAGCAGCTTCTGAGTGCCCCATGCATAATTCATGCTTCCTAAAGTGGTTTATGTGTGTATTTTGATGGCTGACACTCCAAGCTTATTTCTGATCTGTTGCACCGTGGCATTGAAGGGCTCTAAATGCTAGCTGACTTCCCCCAGAAAGCACTAAGTTACACACAGAGGCTTTGTTCTCCACACCTCCCCCCCAGCAAAAAAAAAAAAAAAAAGCCTGGCAGCTTTCCTGTAAATTGGTTCATGCCTTCAGCGGCCAAAAAGGAAATAGAAGAAAGTCAGTTCCTTCCTCCACTCAGCATCTTATAACAGACTCGTATAGAAAACCCAACAGTTGTCACCCATTCTCCTCCCACCTCTCCTTTTCAAGCAGTGGAGACAGTTCTTTGAAGGCCATCTCTTCTGGTGATGGCAGTATGCACTTTCAGAGCCTGTCACTGATGATTTGGAAAATCACAATGCGTGGCTCCACCAGTTTGACTTACTGCTTCTCTCAGCTGGTCAAGCGTTCTAGGTGTGGTCTTCCACCAAAAGCAAGCAGGAAGATACACTACTCAAAGCAATGGCAGCTGGCAGGCAGCTCCTTTTGGGTTTGGGGTTTTTCCTTATTTCCCCCATGTTTCTTTATTTGTAGAAACATCTTGTAAACACAGTCAGAAAAATTAAATACTTGCCCAGATTTTCCACAGTTCTTTTGCAACATCTATTGGCAGATTTTACATTTGATAACAAAGGAAGAGAAGTAACAGATAAACAGATGGAACAGTTTTAATTGTTCCACCTTCCCTTCCCCTTCAAAGAGTGAATATTCCTGTCCCCAAAGGGGAACTGAATGACACCTATTTTGTGAATTGGTGCCTCCTGTTCACAGGCCACCCTCCACTAGCACCCGTATCAAGCCTTAAAGAAAGTATTTTCTTATTTCATCCTCAAGGACGACAACCTGAACTGGAGGTGATATACACCCTTACTTTCAAAGAAGTTTTTTATTTATACAGCTCATGGGCTACTCAGATTTTCTGGGAACTGACAGATGAAGTAATTAAGCCACTCTCCATCATATTTGAGTAGCTGTGGCATTTCAGTAAAGTTCCAAGCAACTGGAAAAGGGGAAGCAAAATCCCAATTTTTAAAAAGGGATACAAGGAAGACCTTGAGAACTACATGTCAGTAGGTTGGTCAGGCTCAGGCTGGTCAGTCTCGCTTCTGTGACCAGCAAGACCCTGGAGCAGACCCTCCTGGATCTGAATGTTCACATGGAAAATAAGGAGGTGACTGGTGACAGCAAACACAGCTCCAGTAAGGACAGTTCATGCCTGAAAAACTGGTAGCCTTCTACAATGGAATAAATGTGTCGGTGGGTAAGAAAAGAGCTACTGAAATCATCTACCTGGACTTGTGCAAAGCAGTTGATGCTGTCACACACAATACTCTTGTCTCTAAACCGAAGACATGCGGATCTGACGGATAGACTATGCAGTGGATAAAGAACTGGCAGGATGCTCACACTCAAGAGCTCAAGTCAACCACTCAATGTCCAAGTGACAAGTGACATTCCTCAGGGGTTGGCTTAGCAACCAGCACTATTCCACACTTTTGTTGTCATCATGGACAGTGGGATTGACTGCACCCTCAGCAAGTTTGCCAACACCACCAAGCTCTATGGTGTGTTCAGTATGCTGGAAGGAAGGGATGCCAACCAGAGGGACCTTAACAGGCTTGAGAAGTGGGCCTGTGGACCTTATTAAGTTCAAGAAGACCAAGGGCAAGATCCTGCACCTGGATAGGGGCAATCCCAAGCACAAGTACAGGCTGAGCAGAGAATGGATTGAGAGCAGCCCTTGTGAGAAGAACTTGGATGTGTTGGTGGCTGAGAAACCTGACATGAATGGGCTGTGTAAGCTCACAGCCAAGGTGGCCAACCATATCCTGGGCTGCATCAAAACCCAGCAGGGTAAGGTACGTGCTTCTGCCACCTCAGTCTGCTCTCATGAGACCTCATCTGAGGTGCTGCATCCAGCTCTTGGGCCCCCAACATAAGAAAGACATGGATCTGTTGAAGCAGAGGAAGGACAAAGAGATGTTCACAGGTCTGAAGCACCTCTCCTGTGAAGACAGGCTGAGAGAGTTGGGGCTGTCCTGGAGACACAAAGGCTGCAGGGAGACCTTGTAACACCTTCCAGTACCTAAAGGGGGTCTACAGGAGACCTGGAGAGGACTTTTTACAAGGGCATGAAGCGACAGAACAAGGGGAAACAGTTTCAGACTGAAAGGGGGCAGGAGGTTTAGACTAGATATAAGAAGGAAATTCTTTACTATGAGGATGGTGAGACATTGGAACAGGTTGCTCAGAGAAGCTGTGGATGCCCCACTCCTGGGTTCAAGGCCAGGTTGGATGGGGCTCTGAGAAACCTGGTCAAGAGGAAAGTGTCCCTGCCCACAGACAGATGGCTGAAACGACATGATCTCTGAGGTCCTTTCCAACCCAAACCATTCTATGATTTGTAATGCAAGGTGGCACTACATAAGGGACGTCTAAGAAGTTGTTCTCTCCTAATTTCTATGCAGCTTATTTTAGCTCTATCCTTGTCCAATCCAGTTCAATTACCGGTTTCCCTCTTTAAAGAGATTTTAAAACAGTCATCCAGCTGTTCTGATATCCCATGGATTAGGTGTGCTCCCCACTAAAGCCACCTGTCTGGCATTCATAGTTTTATATGTTTTTCTTTTTACTATCATGCTGCTTTATTTTATTTAATCTCTGCTCCTTCCACTTCTGCCCCTGCATGTGGCTCTGACGGTTCTGTGTTACTTTATCAAACTCTTAACTATAAGAGAAATTTGGGACAGATACAAAGTTTTGCTGCTGCAGGCCCTACTTGTGCTCACTCAGAAGAGGCTGAGGCTCTTCTCTTGATAAAAAGATGGGTTTGGGAACAGGAGCAGAACTTCTAAGCAGTGGTATTAAAGCCAAACAAGTTTCTACTGGCAGCACATTACCAGTTCACTTGGGAAAGCTGCTGACTCCTACAAGTCATAGAGTTTTGGTGATTGCAATGCCTGTGACCCAGTGAACAATGAGGTTTTCATAGAAAATTAAGTTTCAGTATCTACTCGCTCCTTCTGGACAAAAGAGAAGCTCCTGCAGGGCATTTAATATATACCTCCTGGCTGAGACATACAATTTTTAACAGTTGCTAGTTAGTAGCATGTCTGTCTTTGCACCACTACACTCATCCCAGTAGCTTCATCTACCCTAATTAAAATAAGGTGTTAGGTGCTATCTGTGGAAAAACAGGAGTTCTACTGACTTGAGCCAGGGACTAGATACTTATGAGGCATTTCACAAGCCATTCACACAGTGACATAGCAAGCTCTATCTGTAGGGGACATCAACTTCTGCAGACTCCAACAGCACACAGCCTTATCTACCATGTGCTATCCTCCGTTAAAGGAAAGGAGCAGTAAATAAAATTCTGCCTGTAGCAAGGAGAAAGAGGGAGTGCAAGGGAGAGGGCATGGCAATTTTCTGTTGAAAGAAGCATCAGTGAAAATGTACTGTGCACAGAGGTGGAGGCTACAGGAGGGGAAGGTTTCAAAGACTATCTAAAACAGAGAAGAAGCAATTAGGACTGCAGGTGTGGGAACCTGTGAAGTTGAAGACGGAGATGCGATTGCAACAGAAGATAATTCATTTGCAGTGAGGTAGTCAGTCTGGTCATAGTAATTTGGAAAGATGCTCAAAGGCATTTGCTGCAGGAGGAGCAGCTGAGGAGTAGACTAGGACAGACTTTGTAGTATGAAGGGAGAACAACTGGCTATTAAAGAGAAATCAAGGACTTGACAGTGATGGTGAAAAAGAAATCCTGTATTGAACTGTTGATCTGCTTTTCTAAAATGGAGGAGAACCAGCCTGATGATTTTTCTCACCCTCATCTCTCCATGTGATTGAGAATCAGCATGAAAACTGAAGTCTAAATAGGAAAACAGGGGGAAAAAATGAAGCAGATGACCCAAAAAACACATATTCTCAATGATGATCTAAGCTTCAGTAGCTGTGCCTGTAATTCATAGTGTTGCTCTTAACTCATGTTGTTAACAAGGTCACATGCAAAACATTTTTCTGTCTGTACGACAAGACAGCTAAGTATAGAGTGCTTTCCCCTTCCAGTCATTTGATCCTATTCAAAACATATAATCTCCCAGGTCTCCAGTCTGTGCAAAGCCAGACATCAGCACATTTTTGGCTACAGGGCACCTACAAAAAGATTACTGACAGTCTTGTGAGGCTTGTGGTGCAGATTCTGTCAAGAGGCCAACATTTAAATAAGGTACCTTGCATTTTCATTATGAGAATTCCAGCTCACTATTAGCAAAGTTAGCTTAACTTTTACTCTGTTTTGCCAGCTTAGTAGGTACTTAATGATGTGCATGGCTGGAAACAGGGGAAGGGAAGATCTATTCTATTGCTACTCCACAGGGACATTAAATAGGCTTGCTGAGTCTGCCTGGTTAGGGGTTATAACTTTATTCAGAATTCCATCTCTTTAATGTAAATATGATTTAACAGCTATGTGATTTCAATAGAGGTTCACATTTTACAGATTGCATCTTTTAACTCAGACAACCAGAACAGTACTCTGTAGGTAGCTTAAGCATTTATTTAGCACAAATCATGTAGCTTCCTTGACACTTAAGTCAGGCTTCTACCTTGAAGCAGAACTTCAGACCTAGTTATTAGTGAAGATCTCAGCATTCAGGTTCTACTGATGATCTGTGAAATCTTGTCAAGGATAGTACATTTCTAACAAGTAGGCCATGCAGACCACTCAGTGAACATATCCCAGTCCAGTTCTGACAGGAAAAGCCCATACTTCTGACTCCTATTTTCTCCCCAGGCAAAATAGAGTCCTCAGGCACACTTCTGTCTAAAACTTATTTGCTAACTTCACCTTGCATGCAATATGTTATCTGCACTCGCTTCTCAAGTCCTACTATCCCTTTCACTTTTACAGTGGTTAAGTTAACTTGTACTCAGGAAGAAAGAGAAGGTCTCATACTGAAACCTTCTGATTACTCATTAAGCTGAACTACTAAAGTCCCGTAACAGTTCCTTTATGCTCTTGCCTGCAGCACGTCTTCAGCATGAGCCCCCATGCTGCTGTAACTTAAGTTGCTATCCTTGATATTTTTATCTCTTTGGCTGAGATGGATGAAGCTAGACAAACAGATAAACCATACTTCACAACATGCTCCTTAAAAAAAAAGTCTCTGAGAGTCAATGCAGGACTGCACCAAGCCCATCTCATCTGTGTCACCATGCCCTCACCCACATCTGTAATTATGGTTTCCAATGAGAGGGCAACTTGACAGAAAGAAGACAGGCAAAAAGCTGTGCCAGCACTTATATGGAGCAGTGATTGTTGCTTTATTCATGACTGACAAGGAGGGAACTTGGGATTAAACTTGGGACACGCTAGTGGACTAAACAGCACTGAAGGAATTATTATCTCTCCTACCAACTCCTACCCATTGCTTGTCTCCTCTGAGTGCACTCTGCTCCTTGCTGCTCTGCTTTCTTGAGAGCTCTCAGTTTGCTGACTCTAAGCAGGATGTTCAAACTGACCTTGCTTGGAAGTGTATGTTGACAGTGTTTCACCTAAAAGCCTTGCACCTCTGCCATTTTAGGGTGGTAGCTCTCAGCTGTGCAGTAAATTCTTCTCTCCTTAGTCTCCTTCCCAGAGGTCATGAAAAGCAACACACAGACTTACACACCCACAGAACTAAGTTCAGTCCTGAGATATTACCAGTACTGATTTATTCAGCTAGCCTCAATTCCCAAGTGAGAACATGAAATGCACATTCACTAGTGCTTCCAGAAAGAACAGAAAGCAAGTGCCATAGCTGTGCAGCACCTATGAAGTTCAGAATCTCTTGCACATTGTTTTCTGTTTCTTACTGTTACTGTGCCTGAACATAATCTGTATCACTAAAATAATCTGCATGTAGGAAGTGCAAAATTCTTTTCCTCTCCCCAGTTCCTTTAATGAGACAAACCTGCATGCAAACCCCAAGCTGGATCAAATCGTTTTTTTCTGGCATTTCACAGAAGCCCAGTCTCTCTCATCCCTTTATTCTGCCAGTTCCACTTGGAATCAGAAATGCAATTGCCCAATTACTGTGAAGGCAGCTGTTCCTGCAGTATATCCACTCAGGCTGGAAGCAGGAAATAAGAACTCTTCCATGAAAGCCTGTAATTACAAGATTTCCAGTCTAAGTTTTGCACACATGAACTGTTTCTAAGATGTCTGGATAAGTGAAGTTTGGAACACAGGTATTTGGATAAGCACCTGGGTGCTTCAGTGAACAAGTCTCCTGATAATCCAGATAACATGCAGCAATAAACCCCCCAGGACTAGGTGCTGATAACCTTAACTAACGGAAAGCTCACTCACAGAAATACTTCTCATTAAACAAGGAAGAACTTAGCCAACAGCTATTAAAAACAGGATAGTGGACCGTGTATGGAAGGTGTTTGCAGCACCTGTCAAAATTCTGATGGCTTAAGAAAAGTTCTACACCTGCATTTTCCAATTATTCTGTATGATTTTTAATTGAATATTTGCCTGGCACATCTGAGTAGACACTGATTTTTGACTACTGTGGAACATAGTTCCAGCAAGCTTAAAACTACTTCTACTACTTCTTTCTACTTGATGAACCTACTTTATGATTTAACTTTCAAAAGCAGTGTTCAAACACTATTTTGTAGTACTTAGCTTAGAGTTATTCTTCTGTCTGATCTGTAATTCCAGCTGAAAACAAAAACATTCAATCTCAAGGCAGTGCTTAAGCAGCAGGAAAGAAGCAATGCATGCCACAGCACAGTGCACTCTGAAAACCCTCCAGGATAATGCTTCATTTCTAACGGCCCCTGCACAGAGCATCTTTTAAATAGGCCTTTGAGTTAATACTTTGTCCTTACCTAAGGTCAGGGATATCAGGAGAACACTGAGATAGCAATATTTGAAGGGCATTACCTCCACACAAGCCAGAGCTGGCTACAGATTAAAGGATTTCATACTCTCACACAGGAAGGGGAGTTTTGTGCACCTCCCCTTCAAAAAGGATCAGAGCTGGGGAAGTTTTACAGCCATTTCTCCAAATGCTCTCGTATGTATAAAGAGACACTCAAGAATACACCTTGCACACGGTTTTACCTAAAAGCAACACTGAACATCTGGTTTAGAACAAAGCCCATCCACGTCCATGGGAAGACTGTCCCTGGATTTACTGCAATTTCAAACAGGTCCTCACCTCCTGGGACTGGGAAACACTCCCACCATGTTCCATTCCCAGATATTATAAACAAACTGGCAAAGGTCAGTGGCAAAGTTTTATTTTCTGAGGGAAATTTGAAAGATACCTGAATTTCAGAATATTCTGTTCAAAGAGCAATGGAAGGGGTTTACCTCTCTATTGCTACTGTGATAAGGGGCAGATCTGAGAGCAATACTCTTGAGCCTGCTAAATCCTTGCTGTGTTGGACCTCTCTCTTTGTACCCACCTTAGACCAAGGTATGTTCAATGTTTTTTAGGGAAAACCACAGCTGGTAGTCCACAGAGGAGCCAAAAAAATGCTTTCTCCAGGAGGTGAGCAAGAAGGATTTATTCCTTCTGTCACACAGATTTTGTTTGTCTGTAGCCATAACACTGGCAGAAGAAATAGTATGCTGCAAGCTGAGGAAAAAAATAAAGTGCATTTTTGTCTTACTTTTGCAAGTCTACACCATGGGCCAGTCAAGTGCTTAATGTAATTTATCCCATAATTTAGCAGGCTGAATGCTCTTTTGGAACAAGGTTAGGATGACTTACAGGAAGTTTTTAACAAATGTCAAAGCATGTTTTAAGCTGGATACCTCAAGAGTGTTTCACTTTTTAGTCCAGACAAAAGGAAGATGGGAAAACTAGAAAGTTTTATACAATTATAGCCAGAACCAGCTGCATAACTGCTGTGAAGAATCAGCCTGAGGTCAACTGACTTTTTTCAAAGAAGGTGACACCAGGGAGCTCCTGCAGGATAATTCCAATTCAGACAAGTTTTCCCATTGGTAAAAAGCCCCTTAGAAACATGGCAGTGATGGGACAGCATGTGAGCTATTACTTTAAGTAACATGGTTTAGCATGTTCTGAAAGCAGAGCTCTGGGGAGGGAGCGTGAATAGGTTATAGTGGAGAAAATGGTGACATGGATGCCTTCTCCTTATTGCCTGAATGGAAAGCCAAAATCACACTTCCTAAAGCAGGACTACTGAAAGCTGCCTGGGATGCTTGTCTCCTGGGATGTGAAACTCTTTTAAGTATGACAGGTCACAAACTAGGTTTGTTATGAAGAAGCGCTGAAACAGCAAACATGTTGTTGCATTTGTACAATGCACTTCCTACTTTGGAAGTTGGAATGCGGTATCAAGCCTCCCACAATGCATTATAAACATTTCTCTCACAACCCTTAAGCAATACAGAAACCCACCACCACTAGGCAGGCATGGCTAATATCATCACTGCTTTTTATCAGTAGCCGCACACCCGTTTAATTTTTCACAGAGAACTTCAGAGTCAATTTACCAAATAGAAAACTATCAGCTTTAACCCTTATGAAGCAAACGAGCATACAACACCCTCCCCCCCATCAATCCTCCCTCCCCCAGTTCAGTTTGTAATAGAGTGTAGTAGCTTTTCCAGCTTCTCCTTTAGAAAAAAAAAAAAAAAATATATATATATATATATAAAGCCATATCTCTGGCTCCTAATACTTAGAACAGCTTCACTGAAAGCAACAGATCTGACCACCATTACACAGCTCACTGGAATTTGCTCTATTTGTATTTACAGTTTTCAGCAGACTGCTCATTTTTCTCTGAGTTGACAGACCAATAAACCTCCATCACTTTTCTAGCATACCAGCCCCATTCCCTTCTTCATGCTGGCCAACATCCAACCTAGGCAATTACATTTTATCTCCTAACTTTATCCTGAAGTCTTAGCTCTATGATATTGTAATCTTTTTCTCCCTTTTGTGGCTGTAGCCATAGCTGAACAGCTGCTCAAAGAGCTTCTCCAAATATTTCTGCAAATTTTGTTTTCCAACACATTCACAATAATGCAAACAAAAAATGTGCCAGCCAGGCTGAACTGAAAGACCATTTAGAAATCAATGAGATTTTCACATTGTTTCTTCTTTACTGTTTGCCCCTGGTCTATCTCCTATTTTGGTGGACACAGCAGTGGTTGAACTTGGGTCATCTTAAAGGTCACTTTCAACTCAAGTCTGAATATCCCTAAATACCAACAAATCTACACCAGAAAATTTACATAAGAATGAAGTAGAACAGAGTGGTTAAGCACAGTGGTTAAGTAGAAAATTTTCACTCCCAAAATAAACATGACTTCAATTGACAAACACTCACATATAAGCTCATTTTGACACATTCAAAATGAAAGCTTCTCATTCTACACTACCTTTTTAAAATACATCGAAGGAAAGAGGTAGGTATCAAAGAAGGACCAGAATTTGAATAGTGACCATGATTTAATATCTCAAAATTATTTATTTTCATCTTTGAAACCACTCTAATTAGTACCGTCTTTTCAAAAAAATAGCCCCAAATCTTAAGTATTAATAACTTATGTTCAGCCAGTAAACTGAAGAGTTGTGTTTGAACACTAAGAGTTTGTGTATGTATTACCCATAGATATAGACTAAATTTTCTCTCTTGGTCTACATACACACAGTATAGAACTGGTACTGCACACTGTCTAATTTCACCATTCTTAGTGAGACCATCGCACAGTTCCACTGATTTAACCAAATCTTCACAAAATATAGAAGAGCATATTTCTTGTTCCCAGGGGCAGAACTTTCAACACAACAGTCAGTGAGCAATCAAAGTTGCCATAGGTAGTCTTGATCCTATCAAATTCACGTTCTTTGTCCCTCTAAGTGTAATGGATTAAACAAGACTTAACATAAAACCTGGGGGAAAAAAAGAAGAAAGAAACCTAACCTCAGAAATACAGAGCAAGCTGCCTTCCTGCCTGCTGTGCATCTGTCAGCAGGACATAAACAAAGCTGATTTCAATCTAAACAATAACACAGGAGACTGGTCAGATCCTAAGAAAATGCCATTTGATATGTCCCACGTTTCATTTATTACTAGGATCTACATTTGTGGTACCTACATGCTCAGCACCAAGTACTCAAAATGATGAGCTTTTACACTGTTAGCCAAACCCCCATTTGGTTCTCAGAAATTCACAGATTTAAATTTTAAGATTTTATTTTTAGTTTAGTTTTAGTTATTGCAGTGGAACTAGAAACACAAGCAAGGATTTCAAGGTGTCATAATTAAAACAATTCAGCAAATGCGCATCCAAACAGGTTGTTCAGAAAAGCTGTAGATACCATTTCCTGGAAGTCTTCAAGGCCAGGTGGGATGGAACTTCGAGCAACCAGATCTAGTTGGTGTCCCTGCCCATGACCAGGCGGTTGAAATTTTAGATCGTCTTTAAAGGTCTCTATAAGCAATGATAGGAAGTGGAAGCACGAAGTTTATTTTAACATGCACAGCAAAGCTATTGCTCAGCATCATAAAAATTGCTAAATACAAAAGAAAAATTAAGAAGGCATGTTTGCTGGGATACTATGGAAGAACTAAATCTTTGTGAGTCTTGTGAATAACTCTAAGGAAGATTTTCAAGCAACCACTAAAGAAACACACATGATTTGACTTTGACCTCTCCAACAGGTGTATCAGATTGCTCAGCAGACAGCTGAGATTTCCCAGCAGACAGCTCTAAGGTTTGAAAGCGCAAGCAGGAAGTTTGAATGGACTACTGAACTGTAAAGAAGACAGTGGACTGAAGAGGAGGAGAAGAAAACAGACACACCAGTAACTGGTGGAGATCTTCCCAACAGTAATAGGAGTGATGTACTTACTTGTTTTTCCTACTTATGGCAAAAGGACTCACCAGTTAACAACAAGCATGATGCACAACATGAATCAGAACCCACATTTCTGAGAAAACATTCACTAACAGAAAGAGATGAGTGTAAAAAAACATTCCGAGTTATTTCAGAAAGGCCACAGTGTCTCAACAGACCCTGGTAATTCTTAGTAGCACTGCACCTTCTCACAAAGTCTTGCATGTCTGCACATGTGCAAGACTCAGTACAAAAAGTCTCTCTGGAGTTATCTGGGATGATCACTGTAAGCTTAAGAGGTTGCTAATGCTTGTAACGAAGACTCTCAGAGGCAAACCTGTACCTGTTCCCTGATCAGGTTTGTTTGATATGCAAAGCTACTGCTGAATTCTAGGAGAGGGCGATAAGTAAGTTA